>CM053599.1:108131374-108160043 GCA_028646575.1 Pseudocheirus occidentalis
GGGAGAGGGAGGGAGAGGGAGACGATTCACCACTGTCATGAAGGAAATCCAAGCTGGCCAAGTTGAAGTGGGAATCCGTGTGTATTTCCCCCAGATGCTTCTGGTTTGAGATGACATAATGCTGGTTGTAGCAAACTCCATAAAACTCAAGTCTTCTGGAAGAAATCTACAACCCTTCAAAAGAGTATGACTTAAAGATTCACACAGGAAAAAAATCAAGTGGATAAGAATGACTGTTATACAGGTTCTAACATGCAATTACATAAACTTATGGATTAATACTATTTATTATCTTTTTTTTTCTTTTTGGAGGGGAGAGGGAAGGGCAATCGGGGTTAAGTGGTTTGCCCAAGGTCTAGTAAGTGTTAAGTATCTGAGGCTCAATTTGAACACAGGTCCTCCTGACTCCAAGGCTGGTGCTCTATTCACTATGCCACCTAGCCGCCTCACTATTTATTATTTTAAAGATTCACATGGACAACATCTTGGGTCCAGAATCAAACAGGAAGAGGAATGAGGTTGAGGTTGCCTTCAGGAAATTGCAAGGCTCCTTCAGCAGTTAAAGAAACAACTTAGGTTAAACAACTTTCCGGTAGTCAGACAGCTGCTGTGTTGAGGCAGATATATGAACCCAGGTCAATCCTGACTCCAGGTTCAGCCTCTTTCCACTATACCACACTGCCTGTTCCTTTCTAAATGAAGCCTTTCCTGTTCCCTCCGGTTATTAGTGTTTTCTCTTGCTTCAGATTAGTCTGTATTTATTTAAATGTGTGCATGGTTTATTCTGCCTTCCCACTGGAATATAAGCTCCCAGAGGGCAGGGATTTGTCTTTGTTTTCTCCGGGCTTGGTACAGTGCCTTATGTGTTTGTTGTTCAGTCATTTCAGTTGGGTCCAATTCTTCATGACCCCACTTGGGATTTTCTTGGTAAAGACAAATGGTTTGTCATTTTCTTCTCCAGCTCATTTTACAGATGGGGAAACTGAGGTAAACTAAAGGTTGCCCTCCTCTTAGTAAATAGCTGAATGAATTATGGCATGTATAGACACGTGTGTGTGTGTGTGTGTGTGTGATGGATTATAACTGTGAAAAGAAACGATGAAAGGGATGGTTTCAGAAAAATCTGAACTGATAGAGAGAAGGGAGCAATTTATGGAGAACAATTTATGCAGCGGCATTCTAACAACAAACAGCTCTGAAAAACTGAAGAACTCTAATCAATACAGTGACCCATGATTCTGGAGGGCTGAATGTGAAGCATGCTACCCCTCCTCCTGAAGAGGGTGACAGACTCAGAGTGCAGAATAAGAAATGCTTTTTGGATGTGACCAATTCAGGAATTTCTTTTGCTTGACTATTTTAAACAAGGCCTTTGTGTTTTGTTTTTTTCTGTTTTCTCCAGTGGGGGAAGGGAAGAAAGGAAGGAAAGAAAATAAGTTTTTGTTAATTGAAAAAGGTCTTTTAAAATAATAAGTTAACATTTATATAGCACTTATTACATGCCAGACACTGTGCTAAGGGTTTTACAAATATTCTCTAACTTAATCCTCATGATAACCCTGGGAGGTAGGTACTATTATTATCCACATTTTGCACATAGGAAAGTAAGGCAAACGGGTTAAGTGACTGGCCAGGGTCCAACAGCAAGTAAATAAATATTTGAGGCCAAATTTGAATTCAAGTCTTCTGACTCCAGACTTGGCACTCACTGTATCTACTGTACTAGCTCCCCCTCCAAAAGTATGATGTAATTAAAATTAATGCAAAATAAGGCTGGAACCCAACTGAGGAGTGTATTAAATGCCAAGGTCAGGGGTTATATTTTATCCTGCAGGCAGACGGGAGCTATGAAAGTTTTTCAATGAGTATTTATTAATACTACTATATTCAAGGCACTGGGTACTAGGGATACAAATATCGAAATGAAAATGGTCCTTACCCTCTAGGACCTTATATTTGTGCCAGAGGTTTTGAAGAGAGATCAAGACAGGGAGTGCAAAGGGAGAAGTCAGAGAAGGAAGAATTAAGAAAGGAGGGTCAGAAATTAAATGTTGATGGAGCTAAAAAGAGAACAGAAGGACCCTGGCATTCAGGGTCATCAAAAATAAGCACTTTCATTTTGTTACTAAATAGGCACTTAATGTTGTTGCAAATGAAATAAATGAAATCAGAGTCTCTGTTAAGGAGTTAAGGAGAGGAGTCAGGAAGGCAGGGAGAGCCAAAAGAGGTTAGAAGAAAGGGAGTATAACACCAGGAAGGGATCAGGGCTGAAAAGCAGTTAATTCCAGTCAATGAGATCTCATGATCCTAACAAATGTAGTGAGATCCAGGATGAGAAACTTCATAGTCTTAGATTTAGAGCTGGAAGGGATCTTGGAGGTCACAGGCTCCATCTCCCCTCATTACACAGATGAAGAAGATGAGATACAGAAAGGTTAGGTGACTTGTCCAGGGTCACATAGCTTGTAAATATTTTAGGCAGGGTTTTGAACTGCCACTCCTGACTTCAAGAAGGGTACCTAGTGCTCTGTCCTGCTGCCTCCCAAGCTTGGGAGGCTAATTCCCACAGTTAATTTTTAGACTCAGGGCTAATAATACTAACTCATTTGTATAATTTTGGGCAAATAATTTCCTCTCTGTGAATCTTAGCTCCCTCCACTATATAATGAGGATAATTATCCTTATGCTATCTACACCTACAAATCTTAACCTATAGTCTGAGCATCCTTAATATCTCAGTATTTGAGGAGTGAGGGTTTTTTTTTTCATTATCAAGACCTGCTCTGATTTAATAGAAATCTTTCTCCACAAACAAGTCTGATTCATCTTCACTTCCCACACAGCACCAAATAGAGAGCCTTAGTCAAGATAAGCTTTTAGGAACCTGTGGCAGATTTGCTCCTGCCTAGGAAGTTTTCCCTACTCTCCAGATATTAAAATCCTGCACATTTTTCAAGGTCCCGTTTAAATCCCTATCTCCTCCAGCACCCCAGAGAACATGGATTTTTCTGAGCCCTTGCACAGAAGTATATCTGGGAATTATTAGGGTAGGGCCAAGTTCTGTTAGGGAAGTTGGGTAGAGGTGACAGCACAGGAGCAGTCCACTCACTGCTGGGACCCTGAGAATGCCAAGGCAGAATTGCCTGGAATGAATCCACACACTCTTAGTCAAGTGGAAAAAGTTTATTTTAAAGGAAATAGTAGCTGGTGAATTTCCTTTGGGGAACTTGCAGCTCAATGGGGGTGAATCTAAAGCTTATATAGAAAAGAGGAAGGGAAAGGAACGGTAAGGATGCTAATTAGTTAATGCAAGGGGTCCAGGTCTTTGGGAGCAGGGGGCAGTGATCTGTGGATGGGAAAATTCAGGGAGTCCGCAGAAACAATTTTATTGATACCAAATATTGACGGAGAAAACAAGAGTTTTTGTTTAGCTGTCAGAGGTGGACCTGGGAATCTGGCTAGAGGGAAGAGTCCTTGGGTCAGCTAGGGATAAAAATCCTTGGGCCAGGCACCCCTGTGTCTGTTCTTTATCTAAGAAAGTATAGGGTCAACTCTGTGCCTGTAACAAGAAGAGATTTGGGAGGCTGGGTTACTTAGACGTGGTCTTAGGGCTTTTGGGGGTCCAGGTCCCACCACCCCATCACAACTGCAGTAACAGCAACCTATCCTTCAGCTAATTCCGCCTACTCCCCAGTAGGGGGTTAGGACTGATAAGAAGGGAGTACAGGAGAGGGAGTATTACAAATGAAAGAACCTGGGAATGTGTGGGTGGCCTAGGAGGGTCCGCAGCACGGCAGGACGTGTTGGGCATGAACTTCGAGGCACCGGGACGGCAAAAGTATGTGGAAGCCCACGTCTGCTCCAAGGACCAGGATAGTTTCACTTCTGCTGAGATATGGGTGTGGTCCTATCTCCCGTATTAAGATAAGCTTTGAAGTCAGGGACCAAATACTCTCTTGCTTTTTTTCTCCCTCCCCCAAAAGTCTCCTCGTCTCCTTTTGCCCCTTTCTCACGCTCACCCCTATCCCAGAGTATGATGCAATCAGTGGGTGAGGACTTGTGCTAACCGGAGAGGGTGTCCTCAGCCAGGGTGCCCCCACCCTGGCTGTGCAGTCCTGGGAGTGGTGGTGGGTAGGTGGGGGGGTTGGTTATCTTTGCAGAAGGCGTCAACCAATTGGGACCAAAGTCTTGAGCACCTGCACTGTTTCCAATGACAACAGTCACGCCCTGGGCTCCTCCTTTAGTAGGCAGGAAAGAGAAGCTCTGGAGGACCAAAGTCCTCCCTGGGCCTTTGGAAGTTTTTGTAGAGAGTGGGATGGGTAGGTGGGGCGGGACCTGGAGTACGGGCCCCTTTCCAGGGAGAGTGTGAATTATGTTTATAAGCAGAAGGGTAGGTTAAACACGTGTTTCTGAAAGTATACCCGCCCTCCGGGAGGGGCGTGCTTAAATTATGTTAATAAGGACACCCAGCGCCGGGGCTGAGATTGTGTCAGGACCAGCAGTCCCGGGACGGACGTTAGAAAGTCTGAGAGGTCCCCCTCCCGGCTTCGAGAAACTGAGAGGGCCGGGGAGCCGATTGGCCTTGAGGGCAGTGACGTCAGGTGCCCAGCGCGCGAAACCGCGGAGGGATTGAGGGGGTGAGAAAAATGAAGGCGGGGCCTCGCTTCCTGCCCCATCAGCTGCAGCGGTAGCGGCACAGACGGCAGTGGGGACTGGCAAGCTGGCGGAAGGGCCAAAGGAGACGCGAAAAACCTTTCAAAGGACCCCAAGCCGCGCTCCAGTTTTTTGTATCCCAGCTGGCAGAATCCTCTTCCCTCAGCATCGGGCTCGTAGCCACTGCAGCGGGGACGCCCCCCAGTCTCTTCGCGAGAGGGAAGGCGCGCGTGCGCAGCACGAGAAGGGAGTGGGCTAGAGTCTGAGACCCCAGGCCTGGGGGTGGGACGCGTGCGCAGACCGAGGGGCTGGGGGAAGGGGGGCGAGCTGCTGGGGGCCCCGGTGCAGCTGACAGTGCGCCCCCCAGCCCCGCCTCCTTACGAATCCCCGCGCTCGGACGGGGTCGGGCTGGGCCATGGCGTTCCTCTCGGGCCCGCGGCTGCTGGACTGGGCCAGCTCGCCCCCACACCTGCAATTCAACAAGTTCGTCCTGACGGGGTACCGGCCGGCCAGCAGCGGCTCTGGCTGCCTGCGCAGCCTCTTCTACCTGCACAACGAGTTAGGCAACATCTACACCCACGGTGAGCGCGTCTCCCGGGTGGGGCAGGCCCCACCGGCACACCCCGGCCCCCCGGCTCTGTCCCACCCTGCGGGGCGCCCTTATACCGGCCCGCTCTTCATTACCAGCTTTCCGTTTTCCTGACACCCCTTCCTTCCCGGCATCCTGAGCTCAGCTCGCGGATTACCGCATACCACATCCCCGCACGGCGGTTGCTTCCTGTTTTCAGCGCTGAATAAGCCCCCTTTTTTGGCACGCATCCCTCACCTTCGCCTATTGTCCCTCATCGCCCCTGCAGCGCATCACGCGGTGGCGGCCCGCTGCCAGGTCCGTCCTGTGCGGGCCCTTCTACTCTTTAGACTGTCATCCCCTGGTTTGCCTGTAGCAGTAGGGACCGAGGGGACAAGCGGATCCCAGGGAGGGTATGGGGAAGCCAGGGGCCTCCCAGAGCGCAGGTCCCCAGCTGGTAGAAGTCGGGAAAGGAAAGACAGGTAGATGAAGGGTTAATCCCGTTACCCTAACTGCGGTTACCCCCTTCCATTCAGCTGCTCCCGGGTTATAAATCGGGATTATCCTTGGGTAGGGGAATTCAGAAAGCAGGGAGAGGATTAGGATTTGGGAAAAAGATTGAGAGACTAGGGACAGGAGGTGTAGTTTCCGGGAAGAAACTAGGGTCTTTTAGGGAGATGGCATTGGGAAGAGATTCCTGGGTCTGGGGATGGAGATTGGTATGGAGTGAGAGAGGAAAGAGGGATGAGATACCAGATTTCTGGGAGGCATTCACTTTGGCACGGTGGACTGGTGTGACAAAGCTCCCATTGTTTGTGACCCCAGGCTCGGCCAGTTTTTGCCCCACCCCCATCACCCTAAAAGACCTCAAGTGTTGGGGGGGGGGCCATGACCTCCCCGCGCCCATGGGAAGTGGGAGGAGGTGGAGCTGTATCTGAGCGGCGTTGTGACCCCAGGCTAATCCCTCTTGAGCCTGGGGGGAATTAGCCTGGTTCTTTATCAATCCCATAATCCCTTGTGTGGGGGTCCCACCAGCGGCCTTGGCATAACAGCCAGTTTTCCTCAGTTACTATCCACCCATTCCAGGGTCAGTGGTTTTCCGGAGGAGGTTTGGTGGTGGGGAGTGTGTGGGAGCAGGGGGCAGGCTGGAGTCGCCGGTAAATCTGGATCTGGGAGCTAACTGACCTTTTCTCCGCGTCCCCTGGCGTCCCAGAGCCCGCTGCCTACTCTGAGAGGCTTCTTTGCCCCACAGCTCCCCCTGGTGGTCCCCGCTGCCTGTTGCCACCCCTTTGCCCTCTTGTGGCCCCCTCCACCTTGGTCTGGGCTGAGCTCTGCTGACACAGCTGCTGAGCTCACTAGGCTTGTCCTTGAGCTGTTCCAGAGAGAAAAGCAAGAGTTCCCCTGGGCTAGCCTGTGCTGAGGGCTACCTATGGACTCTGGGACCAGGAATGCTGCCCCAAGCCTCATGCTTCCCAGACGCCTGCGGGCCACGTGCCCAAGTCAAGGATTAGGTGCAAGAATAATATTGTTTCATGTTATATAGAACTTTACATTTCATACGCTACTTTTCTCATGTAGGAGATTTATTTCAAGATTGGTCATTTCCTACATTTAACAAATGGAGAGACAGGCTTAGGTAGTGTGTACACACTTCTTCTCCCATCTCATCCAGCTTCCCCATCTGCAAAATGATAATAGTGTGTGCGACCATTTGGTGAACCTAAAAATGCTGTAGAAATTTGAGTACTGTTGCTTAAGGGGCCTGCAGAGGGGAACTGGAGTAAAAGAGTAAGGAAGTTGGGAGCGACAAAGAAATCAAAGCCTAATTGAATCATACTTAGGTTGTATGGATATCGGAAGCTGGAAATTTTGGAGCCAAGTAATTAGAAGAAGCTAGGTGACTGGAAACAAGAGAATCAGGTATCTTTTTAGCTCTCCTTCCATCCTTAGCTTTGTTTTCCTAGTCTTTTGAAAAAAATATTGGAAAGGCCCAAATTTCTTATTTCCCCAGACTATGCTTTGGAAGAAGTTATGGGAAGAGCTGGATAACACAAGCAATCTGGCTGATACTGTCCCTACATCTCTCTACCTCCTCCTTCCCCCCCATCCTAACAGGCTTGGCCCTCCTGGGTTTCCTGGTGCTGCTGCCCCTGACCATGCCCTGGGGACAGCTGGGAGGGGGCGGCTGGCTGGGGGGAACACACTGTGTGGCCTGCCTGGCGCCCCCTGCAGGCTCTGTGCTCTACCACCTCTTCATGTGCCACCGTGGGGGTAGCCCTGTCTACGCCCGGCTCCTTGCCCTCGACATGTGTGGGGTCTGCCTCGTCAACACCCTCGGTGAGCTGGGAAAGAGGGGGATATTGGGTGCTGGGGTGGGGTTGACCTTGTCCCACTTTTTGATGAGTTAGTACAGTAGACAATTGGGTAGAAAAAGGGGTATGGGGAGGGGAGAGATGGCTTCTGGATTCTTTTTGTGGGGCTTGGGGACGGGCTTGAGATTGAAAACTTTTCACTCATCACTTTTTGTGTTCTCTTTCTCCTTCTAGGGGCCCTGCCCATCATCCATTGTACCTTGGCGTGTCGACCTTGGCTGCGTCCGGCAGCCCTGGTGGGCTATACTCTCATATCTGGGTTGGCAGGCTGGCGAGCCCTCACTGCCCCCTCAACTAGTGCCCGGCTTCGGGCCTTTGGCTGGCAGGCAGGAGCACGACTACTGGTGTTTGGGGCTCGAGGGATGGGGCTGGGAGCAGGAGCCCCAGGATCCCTGCCCTGCTATCTTCGAATGGACGCATTAGCATTGCTGGGGGGGCTAGTGAATGTGGCCCGGTTGCCTGAACGCTGGGGGCCTGGTCGCTTTGACTACTGGGGTAATTCTCATCAAATCATGCATCTGCTCAGTGTTGGCTCCATCCTACAGTTGCATGCTGGTGTTGTACCTGATCTGCTCTGGGCTGCCCGCCACGCGTGTCCCACGGACTGAGCTGTTTTTTAAATCTGCAAAGTCCCATTCCTTGAAGCTGTAGAAGGTTCCTTTTTTTCCTTCAAGGCCTCCCAAAATCTATAGCCTTGTTTTTCCCTAGGTGTCCCTTTTCAAGTTTGTTGAGCTTTCTCATGTTGCCTAATCACGAGCTGTTTCCAGGGTACCAAAGGCTCTCATTTGAATTCCCTAAATTTGTACTCTTTTCCTTCCTCAGGATTGTAGAGGCTGTCCAACTCTATAGAATTCATTACTTTTTTCTTCTACTACAGAACGTTCTCACACCCTGTCATGTTTTCTAGAGCTATTTCTGTTGATGGGGGTTCACCCCTAGAGGTAGTATGATGTGACTTAATGCCTGACAGCATCAGGAAACAATGGATTATAGTCCTCCACTATTCTACCTTAGACAAATCATGGGGCCTTCGGTCCCTTATCTGTAAAATGAGGGGCAAGCTATGTTTTATAATTCTGAAACTAAGCTTTCATCTAAGTTCCTAGCTCTAAATGTTTGCATATATGCCATGTCTTCTCAGAGCCAGCAGTCACTAACCTTACCTATTATCTAAACTTTTGTTTTTCACTGAATTGGATGGGGAGCAGTAAAGGATTCCCCAGCTCCTACAGTGTCTGGTGGCCTTAAGCACCACCTCTCAAGAGAGCATTTCCACAACTAAGTCAAGTCTCCTTCCCTGGCATGCTACCCCTTATTTAACTTTGTGCTAACTCCACCTCTGAGATTCATCCCTTCCCTCTCTCCTCCTAAAACCTCTCCCCTCTACACATATAACCATGGATTTAAGGATACCAAACACCAAGATGTCTGCTTCTTGCACAAGGCCTCTTTGCACAAGGATTGGGCCAGGATGGTCCCTGCAGAAGAAAATTCAGCTTCTCACAAAGACGTTAACAACCACGTCTAAACTGGGGCAAAAGACTAGTTCTCTGGTCCAAGAATTCAGGCTTTTTCTACTCTGCATAAGATGGATCCAGAGGGTTTTTAAATGCCTAAGCAAACTTTACGCCTCACCTGTGGACTGAAACTGCCCGGGTCTAACCTCCTGCACTTTTTGCCTGAGGATGGTGCTCTTTGACTGTTGAACTTATAAGACTTGGAAACCTCTCCATTTCTGACAAAGATGCAACTCCAATCACCAGTCTTCTTATGTGAGGACTCTGGCCTTTTGGACAGGAATATCTCCCATCCTAGATCTTATCTTTAGGGTTGGTAGAACCAAGGATAAAACCAATAAATGGAGCAGGATGAGCTGATCTGGGAACTTTTTGGGGGGGGGGGGGCGGGGTCATTCCTTAAAGATTCTATAAAGGCAATTTCTAGTAGTCTCAATTACAAGAATATCCAAGAGTCCCCAAGATTCAAATAGTTTTTATTAGACTATGTCATCTCCAAAATTTACAGAAGGGATCCTAGAAGAAAAAACTCTCCCTTCCCCACTGTCACCCCTTCCCCAGCCTGTGGAAAGCATAGGCCTATATACAGAAGTGCCCCCAAAGTAAAGAGAGCCCTGGAGAAACAAGGATAAAAAGATTAAAAACAGACTGGAGTTTGGTTGGGGCTCAGTTGGGGTCAAGTGAGTCCTCAAAGAGGCTGAGGAGGTTTCGGGGCTCAAAGGAGGGACCCTGGGGCAGCTCCGGGCTGATGCCACTTAGATCCAGGGGGTCCCTGCAAGCAAGGAGGTAAAAGGAGGGAAGAAAAGAGTGAAGGCCAGAACGTTCCACCAATCAGCCCCTTTGTCTCACCTTGCATACAAGGATGCCCCGCCTAGAATCTTAAGGATTTAGTTCTCACTTCTCCTTTGACTGCTACTATCTCCCAGTTTTCAGCTCCCTCCCAGAATGGGTTTTTCTCTCCCCCTTTTCAGACTCAGGTATTCCTCACCTTATCCTCCGTCCACCTCTGACATCAGGGGAACCATTTCGAGGAGTGGAAGTACCCCCAGGGGACCGGGCTAGGATCATCGCTGGAGACAGTGGGGGGCTGTAGGGAACAGAAGAACTTGAATAGAAAAGGGGACCTGGGGAGCACAACAGAGAACATCCTCTGACAATCACAAGACTCTATAAGAAAAGCAAAAGGCGACCTCTGAAACAAGAGTTCTTAACTTTTTTGCATCATGGACCCCATTTAGCAGTCTGTATAGTCTATGGGCCCTTCATCAAAATATTTTTAAATCCATAAAATACACAGGTTAACAATGGATTTCAATTACACTGAAGTACATTTATCAAAATAGTTTTTAAAATAGGCTCACAAATCCCACGTTAAGTAAATTTTGTAAATGTAGTCTTTTTAACCATTGAGTAATAAAAATCAGGAATATATATTCCTGAAGAAAAACAATTCCATTATTGGCTAAGAAAAGAGGTTAATGTAGCTATACCAGGTAAACATAGTTGTATGCTTGCAAATTATGCATGCTGGGAATTCTCTCTAACAGTTTACTTTGTTCTTGTGGCATTTTCCCAACTAAAAGGTCTCCTCATGTGCCATCTGCTACTAGTCAAATAATTTCTCTTATACTTTGGGGTCTTCCAACTCCAGAAAGAGCTTGAACAAATATTTGCTCCACTTTTCCTTTTGTCCAGGCATATGGAATGCCTTAACATAGCTCCACTATATCATATATGATTGGATATATTAGATAACACCATAATAGTATGCATCAGATAAATATGATATAACCTCAGTGTGAAAACATCTTAAACTTGAGCCTAGAAGGTTAAGTGAAACAAATTAATTTCCTACTTCATTACATCTTGTTTCTATACTGAACAAGAAATATGTGTTTGAAACAAACTAGAATTTCACATAATGAGATTTGATGTAACATTGTAGAACCCCACTCCTAATCTGTAGTTTGGGATGGGGGTATTGTCATCACCAATTATGCCCAGCAAGGCATGTGATAGAAGTATCATAGTAAGGGTAGAATGTCAGAAATCATTCTAATTTGACCTAGCTCAGTCAGCAAGCATTTCTTAAGTGCCTCTACTTGCCAGGCATTAGGAATGTAAAGGCAGAAACTTCAGATTCAGGCAGTTTTTCTAGGAAATTATAAACCCACCCTTTTCTCCCTGAGTCTAAGTTGACTTACCCCAAGCTGTCATCCTCCCAGTCACTGGAGATGCTACTGTCTAGAAGGAGGCTAGAAAGTGGGGAGCTGGGAGGTGTGGCCGGAGGGCCCTGGGGGCGGAGCCAGCTGGCAGGGTGAGCCAGGCTGTGCCATAACCAGCATAGCAGAGAAATGAAACCCTATGGGAAAAGGTGAAATGAAGGTGAAAACTCCAGAACAGAACAGGGATGAGAGTACTCAGAAGTGTTAGTGGAAAGAGCAATCTATGGAACTTACTTGCCATAAGGCTTGACCTCTACTCAGGAGCTCATGGGCCATGCCTCCCAGGGCCCCCCAGTGCCTCAGCTTCCTTATGACCTCCAGGGCCAATAGGGCTTCAGCTGTGGCACGCTTCTTTGGGTCTGGTTCTAGCATCATGGTGAGGACAGAGCGCAGCTCAGAAGACAGGCCTATGGATAAAAATAGAGATAAATTAGACTACTTCTCAAGAATCTGTTCTCCCAGAACCCAAATGTGGTTCCCTGTGGTTCTCCCAAGTACTCAAATGAGACTTTCCTTCAATACCTACCAACATTTAATCCCAGAACTAGAACTCAATTATTTCACAGTCCAATTTTGCAGCAGTGATAAATGAGGAGTATTTTCTTTGGCATTCCCCCAGCCCTCCTGGTACATAAGAACCTAGGTATACTCTTAATGTCTACCCTGGAATCCAGGTCAAACTCCTTTTTCAGAACTATGAAAGGGTATCTTGCCATGCTATTCTTCCCCTTCTGCCTCTACTCACCAGCAGTGAACTCAGGGGGCAGATAGCCCTTTCGGAGTTGCTGCCAGCCCTCCCCACCACGGGGCAGCTCCATGTTGCAGGCGACTTCCAGAATGGTAAGGCCCAAGCTGAGAAAAAGAATGGTATTAACCCACAGAAACTAACTTATTTGTGTCCATACCCCAGGATAACGTATCCCTATTCATCCCCAAAAGCACAAGAGGGAAATAGTAGCAACTTATATTACATAGAGCAACAGAGTCTTAACATTTTTTACAGAGAAACTATTTTGTAGAAGCCTTAAAGAGCACTTAGTAGGGCAAAGAATGGAGTGGGATTACTGAAGTTCCTGGGAATGGTCACTACCCCCTGGAACCTTTCTCCAGACAGCTTGACACACAGAAACTAAGGCTTGCCACTTCTTAACATGGCCTGAAATCAAAGGCAACTGACTCCCCCAGAATTCTAATCTCTCCCAATCTTTCAGGGCTCCTTGCTGCTTTTTAACAGCAAGTCCCCGAGCAGAATGGAGAAGGAAATTCTAGCTTCAGCTGTACCCCTTCCTAATGGTCACCAAGAGAGGGAGAAGCTACTCAGTGGTCAGGAGTCTATTTTTGGAGACTCCCATAAAGTGACATAATGCCTTCAGGCCATTCCTGAGACAAACACTTCCTTATCCATGGACATTTCTCCTTTTCACTAAGATTTTTACTTATTTGCAGAAAAATTTATTTTAGGCTCTAGAAACATGGGCCTTAGCATCATTTGAATAACTCTATCCAAATTTCTCAGGGATAACATTCACCTGGAGATCAATTAGCTTCTGGGTCATAAATGCCTTCCAACAATTCTCCTAGTAACAGAGTAATATCCCTTCTCTTAGAATATCCTAGTCTGTTCCCTAAGAATGTGATAACTGTGCCTAATGGGATAAAATGTCTTTGAACTACTCAGCCTATCTCTACACAACTCCACTACCACCTTCCTATCCCAGCTCCTAAAGACTGGTTCTTCATCTTCCTCCTTCTACTCACCTGAACACATCTGCAGCTGTCCCATAGCAACCCTGCAGCAGCTCTGGAGCCATATAACGGGGGTCACCCTCTTGGGCCTCACCAGGCCCAGCTGTCCCCAGTTCCACCAGCAGTCCAAAGTCTCCCAACTTACAGCGGCCTCGGGGCCCCAGGAAAATATTAGCTGGCTTGACATCCAAGTGGGCCAGTCCATGACTGTGCAGGTGTGCCAAGGCCAGCAATGTATCCCGAAGGTAACCCCAAACCTGGGCCTCAGGTAGGCCAGATCCTCGAGCCTCACAGTGCTGTTGTAGATTGGGCCCACATAGCTCTGTCTGCAAATACAGGAGCCCACCCTCTTCCCAAGCTCTCTCCAAACGAACACAACGGGGATGTCGTCCCACTTTTTCATGGCCCCCAACTTCTGCCAACTTGAGGGCCCGGTCCTGAGGACCCCGGAATGGGGAGACTGAACGTTTCACAGCGTAGAGACGGCCATCTTCCTTGGAGCGAACCTAGAAATGGGGTGGCAGGTAGGACACTAAGATACTGCCAGCTCTAAAGAGTTTACAACTGAGTATAACACCCATGTGGGAGGACATGAGTAACTTTAGGGAAGAAGGAAATAACATTGGTACAATACTAATATGTACTAATGTTATCTAGTGGGGAAAGGTACAGTAGTAAAATGAGGAGAGCATATATGAAAGGGATTTTCTGTTGTCAACTTTTGGGTTGACGAATCATATTAGATGAAATAATACTGATTTTATTTTTAATGTTATGGGACTATTTTGTAATTATTTTCTCATTTGTATTTATTTGTCCCCTTGGATTACAGAAGTTGAAGTCAACTAAAATGATTACTAGTAATATAAACAGAACAAAACAAGACAACCTTGCCATTGGAAGACTTACTAATTAGTTAAGAAAAAACTCAGCATTGAGGAATGGTCCAATAAGTTCAATTCTTTAAGCCTAGATGACTGACTCTGAAAATCAGTTTTGTGGATTTTCTGAGATTAAAGATGTTATTCCCATCTGGGGATTATGAAGAAGCAAACACTCCAGGAGAGAGTATCATGAACAAATGGGACAATTTAGAAAGGAAGCTAGATGACACAAATCTAGGACAAGATAGTTTTCTTTTGGCTCAGGGCTACCTCCTTCAAGAAGCCTTCCTTATCCTCCCAATTAGTACTCTCCCTCCTTGAATATTCCTAGAGTATTTTGTTTCATTTGTCCTTTGCCCCCTTCACTCCCTATCTTATATTTTACTTATGTGTGTACATGTCATATCACCCTAGTAAAATGTCAGATCTTTGATGGCAGCAACTGTTTGTTTTTTAATCTTTAAATCCTCACTAGCACATTTCTTTGCACAGAGTATGTGTTTAATAAGTGAAGTTAATTCCATACACTTCTAAGTATGTTATTTGTTAATTTGTTAATAATGTTTATTTTTCCTTCTGAAATAAACCCTAAAAAATGTAATTCTGTGTTTTTATATATGTGGAGACAGGGGAGAGAAGGGAAAAAAAGGAAATGTGTGTCAGAAATTGGCACCAAAATGTGGTAACGGCATCAATAGGAAGGGAATATTCATTTGGAGACTGCATGCATATAGTGGAGGAATTAGGAAGCTCCAGAAACTCAGGACTAAGTTTCAATTGGAATTGGGTCATTAGAAAATTTTTGAACAAAGTAAGAGAAGAAAGCTCTGGATATGAAGTCAAGACTAGTGAAAAGATCCCTGTATCAATTTCATTTGTAAAAGCTAGTTCCAAGCAGATGACTTTGAGACCTGCAACTTAGGGCCAGAACCTTTACTAGGAGATGGGGATCTAAGTAGAAACATAACTGTCTTTCTTGAAAGGATTTAGTGAAAAGAAAAGAGGTGGAGTTTAACTATGGGACCAATGAATCTCTATACTTCCACTCACCTTAAAGACCTCCCCAAAGGAACCCCGTCCCAATCGCCCAAGCCTCTGGAAACTCTGCTGGAAGAAAGATTCAGGCCGGTCTGGGTCATAGCCACGGCTCTGCAATGTTCCTGGGGGTCCACCCCGGAATGAAACTCCTCTGGGTCTGGGTTGGCTCCAGCCTGGAGTTCTAGGGGGAAAGAACCGACTGACAGAACCGCTTCCCTTGGCAGGGGGCCGTGGTGGGAGGCTTCTATTCAGGCCCCCAGGCCTCTTAAGAGAGAAGCCAGGCTCAGCATGACGAAAATAGGCAGGAACAGGCACAGGAGTACCACTCAGGGGTGGAGGGGCTCCTTCTGTTGGGACTGGCATGACCAGCACAGGAGACCCTACAAAACAAAGGGAGTCAGTAACTACTAAGAGTAGGTTAAATCATTATAAGAAATATCTTACAAATGACAAAACTTCAGTCTTCTCATTGTTTACAGAATTAAATTATTTTAGCACTCAACACTTTCTACAATCTGGCACTAATTTACATTTCCAGTCATTTCTCATTATATAAACCTTTTGGCATTCCACATTCCTGAACTATTCATCATTCTTCAATATTATTACACTCTTCAATATATTCTCTTCAACCCTTGAGCATTTGCTGATGCTGCTCTCAGTGCCTCAGAATGCAAGTTCTCCACATCTCTACATGTGGAAATTCTTCCATTCTTTCAAGACCCAATTCAAGGGGCCCTTTTCTTCATGACATTTTCTCCCATTTCCCAGCTAGAAATGATTGTAACCTACCCTAAGTCTCTCCTGTCACTCTATCTGATCCATCCTATCCACTTAATCGAACTCCAACATATAGATATCTGTGTATCTGTCTTATCCCCTGACTGGACTGTAAGCTCCTGGAGGGACTAAAAATATGTCAGTGATGCTTTTTTGTATCTCCAATGACAAGCACAGGTTCTTGAATATAGTAACTGCTTAAGAGTAAATGTTCTGCTAAATTGAAAGCAAAAGGCCTGAATCACTGTATAGGGTAGTTTGTACTGAAGATATCAAAACATACTCATACACACAGGACAAAATAAGCCCAAATGCATAGGATAAACCTCATATAACTAGGCCTGCTCACACCAAGCAAAGCCTGATAAAACGGCTTCAGAACCACTCCTTCTCTCCTCTCCTCTAGTAATTAGGAGTCAAACCTCCCTAGCTATGATATGTAATGATTCCATGTCAAAGGTGCTGGACTCCACCATATTCCTACCTGTCTCTCTTCTAGACCTTTGAGATATTGGCAAACCAAATGCTATAAACGTACAGTCAAAAGTACATGGCTAAAAGGTGATAGATTCCTTATAAAGTTAAAGTCCCACAGTTAAAATAATAGTTCACAAAACGAGGTGGGTTTTTGTGCAATCAGCTGCCATTGTGGGAGGAGGGAACGTCTGTCATTCAGGTGAAGGGAAACCAGAGACCCAGGTGTTACTATTGGGAAGAAATGCGGGCGCCTAGTAAGCTGTTATTGAAAATGAGGCGACTTAGTTCAGGGGATCCACCAAGACCCACCACCTTGGGGAGAGTAAGGAGAAGGGAAGGGACGGCTGCTTGTTATCCAGGGTTGGGGAAAAGGAGCTTCTGAAAGGGAAGGGCTGCCCGAGGAAGAGGAGGAAGCAAGAAGAAAAAGGGAGGGATATGGAGGGGACGGGAGGAGAAAGAGGGATATGGAGTGGGCTAAGCAGGAAGGGGATGGTGAGTCGGGGAATTAAGGGCAGGGGCTGACTAGGAGGGGAAGGAGAAAGGCTGTGCGGCCAGGTAAGGCTTGGGGGTCCCGAAGAAGGGCCGGTAAAGCTAGGGAAGGGAAGAGGAGGGGCCGAGGGAGGAAAAGCATCCAGGGAGGGGCGGGGCCGGGCTGGGAGACTGGGGACTAAGAGCTGTCAAGGAGGGGAAGGGGCTTGGGGGGCGGGGCAGAGGGAAGACTGGATGGCCCAAGCCGTCAGGGAGGGGGAAAAGGCTCTGGGAGGAGTGGCTGAGGGCGGGCACAGAGAGGGGCGAGCCCGCAGTACCTGGAGCTCCGTAGGCCAGGCCAGGGCTGGGGCTGTTACCGAAGGTCAGGGGTCTCCTCAGGGTCAGGGGTCAGACGCTCACCACCAGGTGGGGCTCGGGCTCCTGCTCCGGGTGCCCCGGATGAGCCGGTTCGGCACGGGGCCAGCCTTTAGGGTCGCGCGCAGTGGGGGAAGGAGGGGGAACAGGGATGGGGAGGGGAGGGTCAGCTAGTCCCAAAGACTCCAGCGCGCAGAGGGGTAGGTGGAACTGGGAGGAGCCCATGCGCGCGCGGCGCCTTCTCGCGCCAAAAATTCCAAATGAGTCTCATGGGCTCCGCCCGGGAATGCCTTTAGCCCCGCCTTCGTATGATAGATTCACCAATGAGAGGCTCACCTTCTGGTCTGTCCCTATTACATATATGTTCACGTAGCCTGGCGAGGCTTTAGGCTCCGCCTACCCGCTCCCTGGGCGACGTTAGCGAAACCACGGGGCGGGCCTTCCAGCTGCGAAGCCCCGCCCCCACGGTGGACCTCGCAGTGCACGTACTCAGTTGGGCGCAGCACGTGGCGGTACCTCCACCGGTTACTCCCCCTGAGGGGAGAACTGTGGAAAGTCCGAGCCGGAAGGAATCATGGGATGTAAAAGTTTGTTATCTAGTCCTATCCACACCGGAAAAAGAATAGCCACAGATCCTTACTAGTGGTCGTTCAGCCTCAACTTGAAGACCAAGGATAAAGAGGAATCAACTTTGTCCCTAGGCAGCTCATTCCACTTTGGGATCTCTCTGATCATTAAGAAGTTTGTCCTGACATCAAGCTTAAATCTGCCTCTTTGCACGTTTCACCCCATTGTTCCTAGTCCTGGATACTTTTCAGTTTATCAGTGATCAGTAATTGATTATCTTAATGATCTAACCCAACCAACCTCATTTTGGGAATGGGGAAATTCAGACTTACAGAAGGATCACACATGAAGAAATGCAAAGGGATCCAGAGACGCCAATGGGACAATTAGTGATCGTAGGCTACACTTCAAAAGGAAAGACAAAGGACTTCTCTGTGCTCCCCCTCCCCCCCAGCCAGGTCACTCCTTCCCTTCACGTTTGTCTTGTCTCCTCTGTCTGGCCCAAGAATCACAGACGCTCTGAATTAGGAGGGACCTCCAAAGTCATCTAAATGAACTTGTATCCAGATAACCATGTCTTCTGCAATATAACAAGCAAACGCAGTCATCTGACCTGGCACAGTGGATATAGAATGGGTTTAGAGTATGAGGGAGTATGAGGCTTTGAATCCCTGACTCAGCTAACACTGTGTCATCATGAGCAAATTATTTATCTTTTTCTAAGTACAAGTTTTCTGTCTGTAAAAGAGGGGATAAAAATTTCTGCAGTACTAACCTCACTGGGTTGGGAGGCCCAAATGAATTTTTTTATTTACATATATATACATATATTCACAACCTATATACACTCATACATACGATCTATACACAAGTGATTTGTATACTTTAAAGATACTATAATTGTTGTTTGGTCATTTTTCAGTCTCGTTTGACTCTACATGAACCCATTTGGGGCTTTCTTGGCAAAGATAGTGGAGTGGTTTGCCATTTCCTTCTCTACCTTGTTTTAAAAATAAGGAAACTGAGGCAAACAGGGTTAAGTGATGTTATCAGTGTTTACAAGGTTGGATCTTTCCTCCCACTTCCCCAGTTCCTCCCCTCCCCAACCCACCACTGTTACCTTCAGAACTGCCCAGTACAGGAAGCAGAATGAGAATATAGTGACTTGACATCTGAAATGGGCCACTTCAAAAAGACAAATTGCTTGGTAAAAGAACCATGAAGAACCACAAGGACAGTCACAGTAGAGGGCCAGTGAAACAGCTTGAGAGGGGCTTATCTCACACAGTAGCAGACTCTCTCCAGAGTGTACAAACTTTGGAGAGAGACCTGCTAGAGCCTGGTCAAATAAGTAAGGCCGGAGAAGAGCGTGGGAAAGCTCTGCTAATGGCATGGCCAGTGCATTTGTGATCACTTGTGATGGGAGCTGAAGCAGATTTTGCTGAGCTGATCCTATTCATCTTCCCCTTGAGACTTGGACTGTGAACAAGGTAAATTCAAACCATTAATGGGTTACAGCACAGGAGTTACTGAAAAAATGGTGTACTTTTTATTGGGGAAGTGGAGCAGCTATCTGAGAAATCTCACTACTGTATTTTATCTTTCAGTAAATATACCTATAGTATAATATGAATTTTTTCTTATCTTTAAATCACACAAAGTGGAATAGAGACAAAATTAGTAATAGGAAACAAGACATTAGCTATATTTGGAGATTTTCCCAAAGCTTAAACATCAGTAGGGGTGAAATGTAAGCTGAGGTTCTAAAATAGATATTTGAAACATTATACACACTGAGTTTTGCATTTTTAAGCCCTCAACCAAATTGAAAGGAACCTAGGCCAAGGAAGAAGGGCATGTGCCTCTGCATTATATAAGGAGGAGGAAGCTTCCCATACCTGGCAGCTCTTTTCACATGTGGGGATTAGACATGTTGCAGCACCCCCTTTATACCTTATACGCAGGATACTCTCTACCTTTACACATCAGAATCAAAACCCTCATTTGAATGTGATGCCTGGAACCGAACACAACATTTTACAGTTTGATCAAGATACAGGACAGAGACTGTCATTTCCCTGTCTCTGAACACTACTATTCTAAATAAGTCTAGGATTGTATTAGATCTTTGGCATCATGCATAGAGTGCTAGACTTGGAGTGAGGAAGACCTGAGTTTGAGCCCTACCTCAGAAACTTACCAGCCGTGTGACACATCCCTCGATCTTTCTCATCTGTAAAGTGGATATCATAAAAGCACTTACCTCCAAGGGTTTTTGTGGGGATCAAGTAAGATAAAAGATGTAAAGGGCTTTTCAAGCAACACGTAAATGCTAGTTCTTTTTGTTGGGGTAACTAGTTGTCACAATGAATAGAGTGCCAGGCCTGGAGTCAGGAAGACTCATCTTCCCGAGTTGAAATCTGGCTTTAGATACTCAATAGCTGTGTGACCTTGGGCAAGTCACTTAATCCTGTTTGCTTCAGTTTGCTCATCTGTAAAATGGGCTGGAGAAGGAAGTGATAAATGGAAGGAAATGGAAAACCACTCTAATATCTTTGCCAAGGAAACCCCAAATGGCGTCACAGTCATACATGACTGAACAACAAAAAATTTATTATCATCATCGTTATATTGAGCTTGCAGTGCACGAAAACTTTCAGATTACAAACTTGTTTCTGTCCATTATCTCCTCCATTCTGTCCTTGTGAGCCTGTTTTTTTAACTAAAGTGCAAAATTTATATTATCCATACTAAATGTCATCAGTTGAAATCTTTTTGAATCCTGACTCTGTCATCTAGTGTGTTAGCAGTTCTTGTCAGCTCCATGTCATTTGCAAATTTAATAAGCGTTCAATTTATTCCTTCATCTGAGTCATTTGTTGAAACTGCTAGGACTGCACAGGGCCAAGGGCTGATTCTAGGGACACTCCACTAGAGGGCTCCCCTCCAAATTTACGTAGACACCCGATAACTATTCTGAAGATCCAATGAGTTCTGTATCCACCTTACTGTCTTAGCCTGTAAGACCACACCTCATAATATTTAGTTTTCCACAAAGGCAGCACAAGTGGGAGACTTTGTCACATGTTTTGCTGAAATCCAAATATGTTTCATCTGATCAGTCAATAAACATGTGTGCCAGGTATGGTGCTAGAAACAGGAATACAAAAGGATGACAAAAGACAACTCCTGTCCTAGCAGCTGACAATCTAATGGGAGAGACAACAAGCAAACAAATGTATTACAAACGTTACATACAGGGTTAATATGTAATTATCAACAGAAGGAAGGTGCTAGAATTAAGAGGTATTGGGGAAAATTTCCTGTAGAAGATGGAATTTTAGTTGGAAGTCAGAAGGCATAGATAAGGAAAAATAGCATTGTAGACATGAGGGACAGCCAGAGAAAATGCCCAGGGCCGAAAGATGGATTGTCTTGTTCAGGGAACAGCCAGGTCAGTGTCACTGGATTGAAGAGTACATAACAGGGAATAAGGTTTCATGAGTTCACATGGCCAAAAAATTCATTACTTACTGGCCAGCCTACTGGTGACAAACCTTTCTTTAATTATCTAGGTTGGTCTTTTGGATGACAGTCTGTTTCTAGGCCATTCTTGAAGCTTCTTCAGCAGGTAAGATCTTTCCCTAGCTTAATGTCCACTGGCATTGCCTTTGAAAACTCAGGGTCACCTCCATGCTACCATGAGGAATTAGAGCAGGTATCTCTAGGGATTTATAGGGAAAACATGGATGAGAGTCCTTGAAAATAAGAAACCATGAATGGAACTTGATCTGGCCAGAGTACACATATCTATAAGATCCCAGATCTCTTAACGTATTGAAACTCTCTTAGGAGCCCCATTAAAAAAAAAAAAGGAAATAAAATCAAGTTTGGCACGGCCTGATCTTGATGAAGACTTGTTGGTTCTTAGTGATCACTACCTAACTGTCTAAATATTCACAAACAATATTCTAGAATTCTTCCAGGAATCAGTCAAGCTCAAGCTTACTGGCTGATAGTGTGAACGTTCTGCCTGCTCAGTGTATACCCCACAGCTGAACAACATGGCCTGGTAAATCAGGTCCAACAGCACTTGACGAGTGAAGTCAAGAGCAACCTGCATTAAGAGGGTAGAGAATGTTAAAGGAAAGGGGGGCTGCCTTTCTGGTCATCTTTTGGGGGGATGCTGACTGCATGTATATGAGTGACAGATTTGTGATTTGTTTATTTTATCAGGTGGCCGGTCACTCTCCACTCCTTGTACACTACTTATAGCATGGCCTCGACTAGAGCCTGTTACCCTTTTACAGTGTCCCAGGGATGGCTCTGCCTGCCTCTCGTTAGCATCTCTCTCTTGTGGGAAAAACTGGGCAAAAAAGAATGTGTCTTGGTCATTTTGTGTCAGAGTCAGCAACAACAATAATAGAAATCATGAATTTAGAGGGTGTGTTGTAGGGGAAGTCGGGGGTGTTTGTGCTGGGGTTTGGAAGCCAGGGAGGAATAAGCATTTATTAAGTGCCTGCTACAGACTGGGCACTGTGCAAAGTGCTTTATAAATATTATTTCAGCTGATTCTTACAACAACCCTGTAAGGTAGGGACTATTTTGATCCCCCTTTTACAGTTGAGGAAACTGAGGCAGACAGAAGTTAAATGATTTGCCCAAGGTCACACAGCTAATAAATGTCTGAGATGAGATATAAACTCAGGTCTTCCTGACCCCAGGTCCAGACCCAAGAAGAGACTTGGGTCCTAATCCTTGTTCTGCTACTAATTAGCTGTATAACAGTAAGTAAGGTCTGTTTCCTCATCAGCACCATAGGAGGGATGGACTCATTATGTAATCCACTGTAGCTCTAATATCCTGTGCTCTATGTACTAAGACATCTTTTGTCTCTGGCATTCTTTGTTCTATGTTCTAGACCAGAGGCTCTTCACCTTTTTGTGTGTTATAGACCCCTTTGCCATTCTGGTGAAACCTATGGCACCATTCTTAGGGTGTTTGTTGCCTATATTCATAACTGAAAGAAATGCTAGATTTAAGTTAGAGATAAGTGAAAATAAAGATACAATTTTTTTTCCATCTAATTTCACAGGCTCTCTGGACACCAGGTTAGGAATTCTTATTCTGGATGACAAAAGGAATGTGAAAATGTCAGAAAAGAATGGGAGAGGGTGTGCTTAGACAAACCAGGGTAGAGAGAAGGGGAGATCTAGAAGTCATCCCGGTTTTGCAGGGGTTAAAAGAAAGCCTATCCTGTTTCCTCCATGAAGCCCTCCCTAACAGAGTGGAGAAATTCTCCTGGTATGCACCCTACCCAAACAGCATACTCCCTTCCCTTCATCCCTCTCTCTGGACAGGGGCCCTTTATTTCATTTATACAGTGAGGGATTGTTGAGTTTCATCTTGGGTCAGCTCCAGTGTGTGTGGGAGCCTTTCGTCTCTTTGTATTAATGTTCTTCTTTTAATTGCAGAATCCACAGTACAGAAACCATGCTTATTTAATGACTGTTTTATGTGGGGCATAGGTAGATAGCTGCTTAAGCTTGCAATAAAAATACACAGATGATGGTGATTGAGAAGAAACCATTCAGTCCTATAAACCTTTTCTGTTCCTATTTTTATGTACCTATTATGTTCATCGTTCTGCACTAGGCTCTTTTGAGATATAGAGATAAGACAGGTGACTCACAGAGCTCACAGTCTATCAGAGAACAGGGGACTGCATGAATCAGGACCACAGGAGAGGTTTCAGCAAAGTGCTAGCAGGATGGGGGGAAATTCAGAGGAGGAAATCAGATCATGGAAGGCACCAAGGAAGAGGTAATCTTTGAAAATGAGTATGACAGTAGGTAGAGGGGAGATTAGGGAGGGTACTTCAAGCTTAGTGGGAGCAAACTGGAGGCAGCAGAAGCTGGGATAAGACTACTGAGAGAGCAAGTATAGAGACAGCAGATATCAAAGAGCCTCAGACAAGCCAGGGAACATTCAAGAGGCCAGAGGAGAGCCAAATGTTGTTCATCTCACTACTTTAATCAGAGAGGCTTGACAGATCCGGGAAGGGTGGAAGAATATGAACATAGGCTGAGGGTCTTACATGGCTCTCCACAGGCCTCCTCCAACCTCCCTTTTTAGCCCAGTATCTCATATCACTGACCCTCATGTATGTTATGTTCCAGCCAGACTAGATGATTTGCCCTTCCTTGAACACATCCCTTGCTTTCCCATCTCTAGGAAATATGTAAATACATGAAATAAATTTTAATCCTAAAATTGAAATAAGCCAGAACAAGTTTGGGGGGTTTTCTTCCACAATTACGTTGTCATACTAAAATTCTTTTTTTTTTTTTAGGGCAATTGGGGTTAAGTGACTTGCCCGAGGACAGCTAGTTTTGGGGTAGAGTGCTTGAAGTCAGATTTGAACTCAGGTCCTTCTGACTCCAAGGCTGGTGCTCTATTGACTGCACCACCTAGTCGCCCCATCATACTGAAATTCTACAGAGCTAGTTGTGTGCAAGTCTAAGGCCATTGCTGGTCATCCTTAGTTTAGAAGATTTCAGAAAAGAATTGAGTAGGAAGTTGGAGGTGAGAGGTTGAATCCCTAAAGGGATAAATAGAAAATTTAAGGAGAGGGATGGATTGGGTAACTGGGGTCCAGTTTATTTGATCGCAGTGAGAGATGTCTCTGGAAGAAGAACCAGAATGAAAAAGAATCCCATTAGCTCAAAGTTTTTAGAATTCTTAGTGACTTGCAAAACACTTTTCTCACAATTGTCCTGAGAGACAGAAAGTTTGCAAACATTGTTACCCTAGTTTTACAGATGATGAAGTCTAGAGCTGAAAGGGGCCATGAAAATCATCCAGTCCCACAATTCTCAAACTTTTTAGTCTCAGAACTCCTTTATGGTCTTAAAATAATTAAAGACCTTCCAAAAAGCTTCTGTTTATGTGGGTTATACTTATAGATATTTACTGTATTCTAAATTAAAACATCTTAATATTCTTATGAAAATAGTTCTGACCTTTACAGAGACCCTCCCCTGAGTCTCAGGGCTCCCAAGGATCTTTAGAGCACATTTTGAGAACCAATGACCTAGTCCAACCCCCTTAACTTACAGATGAAGAGTCCGTGGGCAAAAAATGGTGTGAGGGACTCATTGAAGGTCACACAGAGAATATGAAACAATGACAGGATTCAAACCCAGGTCCTCTGACCTCTGACTCTCTCCCTCTCTTGCTGTAGTGTCCTCTTCTCCCTCCACTGCCTTCTCATCAGAGGAGCAGAGTAGAGGTGTCACATATAAAATGAGGCAGTTGGACTAGCAGGGATGGGAAACCTACATCTCTAAGGCCCTTTTTCAGCCCCTGAAAGCCTGTGATTCTATATTCTGAGGACCATTTTAACTTTGACATTATGAATGCTGTAGTCTAAGGTTTCTTCCAGCTCTACAGTTGTATGATTCTATACCTTCTGAACTGATATAGAAATCAGCAAGAATCAGCAGACCTAATTCATACCCTAGCTCTGAGACCCTGAGCAAGTCTCTTAGCCTCTTTAGGCTTTGGCTTGCCCATCTGTATAAAGAAGAGCTTGAATTACATAGCTTCCAGCTCCAAAACTATGATCTCATTCCTGATCTAGTATATTTATCTTTCCTAGAATGGTGATAAAATTTCCAAAGCATTAGAGTACAACAGTCTCCCTTAGATACACCTCAACCCCCAGGACCCTTGGGTGGTTTCTATTTTTAGGCATTATATATAACATAGCTATTTGTACTGACATCCTTCCCTGATGCTTCATCATGGTATAGAGGGGACACTGGGTTTTCAAAGACTTTTGAAGAGCAAGTTGGGGCAGGTACTCCCAAGCTGGAAAGGGTTCTGGTCTGGGCTTGGCAACTGTGCTCCAAGGAAGAAGTCTAGCTGAGTAGGGAGGGGCCCATCACCAAAAGGCTGGTGATTAATTTCTTTTGACGTAGGGACAACTCCTGAAGATCAACTACTCAAAAGTTGGGGGCCGTTTTGAACTCATTCAGTGGAAAGAAGGCACATATCCATCTAATAAATACCTGTACAAGTAGTGTTTTTTAAAAAATTATTTTCTTTAGATAGAATCAGAAAATGTCTGGAAAGTATTTTAAAAGGCATCTAGTCAAACCCTCCCATCTTCCACATGTGGAAATTAAGGTTTGACAAGATGAAATGACTTGCCAAAATGTACTCTATATCAGTGACAGATCCAACATACCAATAGTTTTCCTAATCTGCAGGCCAATTTTCTTTCTACTATACCCTACTCAAGTCAAAGATATGGCTCTTTCATTTGCAATTTTACCCACAGCAAGGAATACTCTTGTTTTTCCAAAGTGCCAATTATAATCTGCTTTTGCTTTTTTTTAAATCCATTTTTGCCTAATGGAAGTAAGAGTGAGAACCACAGTTGTTTTAATGAGCATTTCTTATTAGTCAAGATGAATATTTTTCAGGCATTTCTTCTTTTGAGAATTGTTGGTAAAGATCCTTTGGTCATTCCATTGAGGACTGGGTATTGCCATTATATATTTGGCAGGACCTGCCTGCACAGATGTCACACATAAGTAATAACTTACAAAGTATATATATGTATATATATATCATCATCCCCATTTATAAGTAGAAAGGTTAAAAACATGCTCTCAGTCATAAAGCTAGTGTTCACTAGGATTTTGATACAACTTTCCTGATCCCAAGTCTGTTTAGTTGACTTTCCACAGTTCTTCACCACCTCTCATAAGTATGTCTTTGGAACTAACCCTCTTTGCCAGTGTGCACGCACACACACACACACACACACACACACACACAGAGTTTGTCAGCTCCCTTTCACAGGCTACCACAAAGGGTTTGCTTCTCTAAAAAGATCCCTTCTTCTAAGAATATTAGGGGCAGACTCAGTAACTGAGACTTAAACATAGGTCTTTTCCCATCATACAATGTGTATGTCCATATAGTCCAAAAACAAAGTGACTTTCAAAATCCGAAAGACCTACTGTTCTGTATCAGTCATCAGATTGAACTCATCAAGGAAAGTCCCTTGAAGTTCCTTTACTTGTAACATGGTGCTTTGCTTAACAGCTTACCTTCCTGGAACCAATAGATGAGATTGTGTGGTATAGCCATGTATATGTAGGAATGTGATTAACTAACTTTTCTGTTGAATCATATCCTTGACTTTTCTAGGTATGACATCATATAGCCTGCAGAGAGTAATATTTTAATATTTTCTAATGCAATTGCTAGTAAGAAATGACAAATATTTCAAAGAAACATGAGAATATTTATATAAACTGAAGCAAAGAGAAGCAAACCAAAAGATATAGAATATATATGTATATATATATATATATATATATACACACACATATATACCAGTGGTTCTCAACCTTCCTAATGCTGCAACCCTTTAATACAGTTCTTCATGTTGTAGTGACCCCCAACCATAAAATTATCTTCATTGCTACTTCATAATTGTAATTATGCTACTGTTATGAATCATGTAAATATCTGATATGTGGGATGTATTTAAATTGAACATAACCCATAGATTGAGAACCGTTGATATATACATATAACCTATATATGTATGTGTGATGTGTGATGTGTGTGTGTGTGTGTATTTTGACTTCAGTAATGTATAATTGTGGCTACAAATTAAATGAAAAGAATGCTAAAATAAAGCTAAACTCTGACTAATTTAATAACCAGTCAATCCCATAGAACAGATAAAGAATATAGATCTTCTCTCCACAGAGGCAAGGGAAAAAAAAATAGGATAGTACATACATTATTAGACAAAGTCACAATCTCTGTTTTTGTCTAATTCTTTTCTTTGTTATAAAGGAGAGTTCAGTTCCTGGGTGATGAAAAGGATGGGGGTTATAACAAGAAATGAGTCATAGGATATAGATATAAATGGGGCGGAGCCAAGATGGTGGTGTAGAAGCAGCAAAGTTCCGTAGCTCCCACACAGCCACCCTAAACACCCATAAAATATGACACTAAACAAATTCTAGGGCTCTCAAACTCACAAAAATACAGAAAACACATCTCTTGCTGAAGGCAGCTTGGCAGGAGGGGCTCATCGCAGGCCCAGCCTGAAACCAAAAACCGCAGCCAGGCCCCAGGGTGGTCAGGGAGGAGCTGACCCTCCCAAGCCACGGCTTGAGTCTACTTCAGAGAAGATCTACAGCACCTCCAGCAATCTTCACATCTAGCAAGCCAGGATTAGAGAAGGTCAGTGAAAGTGAGTGAAGCTTTCAAACTAAATTTGGGGGAGGAAAAGCAGTTTGGCCAATCTGCCCCCAGGGCAAGGAAGCAGGGGGAGAAGGGCAGGAACTGCTGTTACTGGTGGCTGCCCCCACTGGGCTGCTTCAGAGCCCCTGGCCTGCCTACCCCACATGGGGGCTGAGTCAATTGATCAGGGCAAAGTGCTCTGCTGCTGAGCGGCCTGGATCCAGATCGTGGTCTTGGGTGGTGGTCCTGGGGTACGCTTTCACCAAGCCAAAGCTGGTGGGGGTTGCAACACCCCCCCTAATAGCTCCGGCAGCTGGGAAAACTCCAGTGATTTGGAACAGAGCTTTCCCCATTGGAAGCAGAGTCCCACAATGCT
The DNA here is from genome assembly GCA_028646575.1 of Pseudocheirus occidentalis. Lineage (NCBI taxonomy): Eukaryota > Metazoa > Chordata > Mammalia > Diprotodontia > Pseudocheiridae > Pseudocheirus > Pseudocheirus occidentalis. The sequence continues at coordinate 108,159,696 of CM053599.1, forward strand.
AAAAAAACCCAGCCAATTAATTGACTGGTGAACATGAGGAAAAGGAAGCAAAATAAGAACAGCAATAAAACTCTAGTATCCTTTTTGTGGGCAAAAAGGATTAAAGCATGAAACAGGAGGAAGACAACACAGTCAGAACTCCCACACCAAATGCTTCCAAGACACTTAAAGAATGCCTAGAAGCTATACATCAACTGAAAAAGGACTTTGAAAAACAAATAAGAGAAGTGGAGGAATTGGGAAGAGAAATGAGAATGATGCTAGAAAACCATGAAAAGAGAGTCAACAACCTGACTGAAGAAAACAACACTTTAAAAAAATAGATTAACTCAAATGGAAAAAGAGGCC
>CM053599.1:108160543-108185153 GCA_028646575.1 Pseudocheirus occidentalis
AGGGTAGAGAACAGTACAAGGGGGGGAGGGATAGGAAGGAGGGACATATGATCACTGTCACAATATGTCCACTATGAAGATGTCCTGTGTAATTACACATCCACAGCCTGTATTGAATTGCTTGTCCTTCCAGTGGGGGTGGGTGACAAGGGAGGAATGGAAAGAATCTAGAATTTAAAGCTCTGCAATTCATGCAACTAGGAATTAAGATATACAGGGCCTGGGGTAGGGAGATCCTCCCTGCCCTACCAGACAGTTAGAGAGCAGATCAGGGGAGGGGCTTTACAGTGGGATTGCTCTTTTGGGGATGGGGTAGGGGAAAGACAGGGAGAAAATTTGTAATTCAAAAATCTCATGAAAATGATAATGAACAATGTACCACATATTTACCATCTCACAAGTGAATGAAAGATGTAGATAATGTAGTTTTCAATTGTGCTTATTATTTGAGGATTAAAAATAAAACAAAACATTTCACTCAAAAAAAAAAAAAAAGAAATGAGTTATAGAAGAATATAATACGGTTTTCCCTTCCACATCCTGGGGGTTGAGCACTGCACTCTCCTCCCCACTTCTAGAAAATCCATGTAAAATTTTTGGTCCTCCCTTCATACCAGAGAAGTCTGAATTATTATGGTATTAAAAGATAAAATATGTTAATATTATATAACACTATACATATATTTTATGCATTTTGGAGTTTTTAAACTTTGTGTCATTTGCTGACCTTTGCATATTGTCTGTGGCTTCTGCAATATTATACAATACTATGCATATATTTTATGCATTTCTGAGTTCCTAAATTTTGCCTGTGTTATTTGCTGGCCTTTGCATATTGTCTGCAGCTTCTGCAATATTATACAATACTATGCATATATTTTATGCATTTCTGAGTTCCTAAATTTTGCCTGTGTTATTTGCTGGCCTTTGCATATTGTCTGCAGCTTCTGCAATATTATAAATACTATGCATATATTTTATGCATTTCTGAGTTCCTAAATTTTGTGCAATTTGCTGGCCTTTGCATATTATTTGCAGTTTCTGCAAAACTACCCCAAAATTCCCATTTAATTTCTTATGCCTGCCTATTATATATCAAAACCATGATGGGGAAAGTTGCAATACAGAAGGGATAACTATAATTCTTATTTTTAAAATAATTGCTATTAATGGCATTTCTAATACTCAGGAGAATAGAAAGGAATGAAAGAATCAATCATTCCATCCATCAATCAACAAATAAATGAAAAAGCATACATTAAGCTTTCTATGCGCCAAACATTGGACTAAGGCTGAAGACAAAAGCAAAGAAAGTACCACTTTTGAGGAGTTCACATTCTAATGGGGAAGACAATACCACTAGGGTAGTGATGGCAAGGAAGGTATACATTGGCTTAGAAGGTTACTGAGAAGCTGAGCGTCGCCATTGTGGAATGGACTAACACACATCAGCTAGGAAAAATGGCCTACTTAGGAACACCTCTAGTGTTATTCCTGTGTAGATGATGTTGACTCTTCATTTTGAGTGAATGCATCTTGCCATGTTAAGGAAAAATTCCTCAGTTTCCCCAACTGTTAAATAAGAGAGTTGAACTAAATGATCTATGAGATCCTTTCCAGTTTGAAATCCTATTATCTTGTTCTTTTCAGAGTTTTAAAATATATATGAATAAATGTTTAATTTTACTAAAGGATACCCACTTACCTATTGATATTGATTTAATTGACTCTAAAGATCAGAGCTAGGAATAATGAAAAAAATTTGAAGAGGAGTTACATTTGGGGTAAATATTTGGAAAATCTTAATTATGAGAGCAATCCAAAAGTAGATTGAATTACCTTTGTGAGAAAGTGACCTCCCTCTTACTGGAGGTCTTCAAGCAGAGTTTGGATGATCACTTGTCTTTGATGTAGAGAAAAGTACTATTCAGGTAGGGGTTAGACATTAAATTCCGAGGTCCTACCAACTCTGAAAGTCGTGATTTATGATTCATAGTCATACATTAAAATTTTTTTCTTATTGAAAATGCTATGATTCTTATTTAATTTTGTTAGCTTTTTCCTTATGTTGAACCATTCTTGTATCCCTGGGACAAAACTTTACTTGATCATGATGAATAAGTCTTTAGAGGTATTCCTGTACTCTATTTGCTATAATTTTATTTACTATTTCTGCATCTATATTCATAAGAGAAACTGGCCTCTAATTTTCTTTTTCAGTGCTGTCTTTGTCAGATTTTGGAATCAAGACCACGTTTTCCTCTTAAAAGAAATCAGGCAGCATTCCATCTTTTCCTATGTTTAGAAACAATTTGTTTAACATAGGGATTATTTGTTTTTTGGGGGGAAAAATTATCCCATGCAAGCAAAACTAGGCCCAGTGGGTGGAAGCTACAGAGAGGCAGATTTTGGCAGTAGCTTGAGGAAAAATAATGTCCAGTTATGGAGTGTGCTGCCTTGTTGAGATAATAAGTTATCTATCATTAGAGTACACCAAGCAAGGCCAAATGATCATCTGTTAGATACATTGTGAAAGGGTATAAAATCATAATGTTTCAGATGATGAATGGTCTAGTTACTTTTGAAGGGCCTTCCAGTTCAAGAGTTTTTGGAAATGTCTTCCCAGGGACCTTATTTGCATGGGTGGAGATGGGGAAGTGAAAAGAGGGAAAGAGAAATGAGGAAGGAGCTTTAATGAATTTTTCTACTTCTTCCAAAATTGATATTTTCAAATTTTCTATTTCCTCTTAGGTTAGCCTTTTATATATGTAGTTTTATAAATAACCATCCATTTCATTTAGGCTCTCTAATTTATTAGTATGATTGCCCAATGATTAAAATACTTTCTTTTTAATCCTTTGTATCTCTTCTTTATCCTTCCTAATTTTTGGTAACCTGAGTTTTCTGTTTAAAAAAAACAACCAACTACCCTTTGACCCAGTAATAGCGCTTTTGGAGTTGTATCCCAAAGAGATCATAGAAGTGGGAAAAGGACCCATATGTACAAAAATATTTATAGCAGCTCTCTTTGTGGTGGCAAAAAACTGGAAATTTAGGGGGTTACCCATCAATTGGAGAATGGCTAAACAAGTTGTGGTACATGAATGTAATGGAATACTATTGTGCTATAAGAAATGGGAAGGAGATGGACTTTGTAATTACCTGGAGAGGCGTATACAAACTGATGCTAAGTGAGAAGAGCAGAACCAGGAGAAATTTGCACACAATCACAGACGCACCGTATGTGTGATGACCAGTCTTGATAAACTGGACTCTTCTCAGCAATGCACAGTTAAAAGACAACTCTATAAGTCTCAGGATGGAAGGAGATGTCTACATTAAGAGAAAGATCTAGAAAGACCAGAGTTTAAATGGAGACTGAAGCAACACATGCTATCATTCTTTTCTGTTTGGTTTTATTTCTTTTTTTCGCATTGTTCACTCCATAGGTTACAACCCTTCTATACAACCAGACTATTGTACAATATGAAAGTATTTGCAGATCCTATACATGACTGCACACCACCATGGGGGGAAGGAAAGGGAGGGGGTAAAATTTGAAATTCAAGTGACTGTGGAACTGAATCTTGTAAACTAAAAGTAAATAAACAAGTCAATGGAAAAAAAAACCCAACTAATTGTGGTATCATTTTTATTAATCTGTTTTTTTCAAAAAACACTCAGCTTCATTTATCATGGACATAATTGTGATGACCTGGCTTTTTCTGACTTTTCCTATTGCTGGCTATGTGACCTTAAATGAGTCACTTATTCTCTTTTGGTCTCAGTTTCCTATATATCTCTAAAATAAGCAGGTGACCTCTGATGACCTCTGAAATTCTTCCAGCTCTAAGATGTATGAATTCCTCTAAACTTCACATCTTCAAGGCCTCAGTTTCCTTTTCTGTCAAATAGAGAAAATAACTCAAATCAGCTCTTGATCAATGGGTATGAATATTAAATATCCAGAAGTGGTTGCATGTATTTGAATTCTCACTATCTGAAGTTATAATTTTGTAAAATAGAGTAATTTATTGTAGCCTAAAGGAAATATGCAGTTTGAATAATGCCACCAATTCAAATCTGGGGATTCATTATTCACATTAACGGCACTAACTTCTCCTAGGTGTCATAAGGACTTATTTATGTGAAAACACATTGGAAAGTATAAGTGTTTTGGAAACTTATACACTACTACATCAGTGTAAAATAATAATAGTATTGAGAGATTTCTTTGTTACACACACACTCTGTCTCACACGCAGGCAAATGAAATTAATTATCTCATAGTGATTGATTAAAAGCTAATGGTCTACAGAAAAATGAGGAGGGAAAAGGGGTTCTCCATTCATGCATTAGAAAGTACCCATGAGATAGTCAGATTTGAAAGATTTGGCTTCATCAAGACCTGGCATTTTGCAGTGATGGTGATTCAGAAAATTCAGTAAGTCTTACAGTGGTTCTCAACTTTCCTAATGCCACGACCCTTTAATGCAGTTCCTCATGTCGTGGTGACCCCCAATCATAAAATTATTTTCGTTGCTACTTCATAACTGTAATTTTGCTACTATTATGAATTGTAATGTAAATATATGATATGAAAGATGTATTTTCATTGTTACAAATTGAACATAACCCACAGGTTGAGAATTGCTGCTCTAGAAAGAGATCGCTTTGAAAGGAGAAAAAAATTATACGTAAACATTAATATATATACATATATACATACATACGTATCTATCTATCCATCTATCTAGAGAGATGTAATTTGGGTTTTAAAAAGCTTATTTTCTTTACAATGTTGTTATTTTATAAATTTTTCTCCTGGTTCTTCTTGCTTCACTCTATATCAATTTATAGAAGTCTTTCCAGATCTTGAAACCATCTCTATCATTGCTTACAGCACAATAGTATTCTATTACATTTATAAACCATAATTTCTTCAGCCATTCCCCAATAGGAGAATACTCTCTTAGTTTTTGCCACCACAAAAAGAGCTGTGTATGAATGGGTCAATTGGGTATGTACAGTTCAGTAATTTTTGGATAGAATTCCAAATTGCTCTCCAGAATGGTTGGATCAGTTCATAGCTCCATCAACAGTGTATCAATGTACTTGTTTTCCTCCTGTTCCTCTAACATTTGTCATTAAAATTTTCTGTCAGTTTTTCCAACTTCATATGTATGAGGTGGAAATCAAGATGCATTTATAAAGTGTTTATTATGTGCCAGGTACCAGGCTAAATGCCTAGGACCAAAAGGAAAAACTAAAACACCAGTGCCCTATACTCAAAGAGCTCACTTTCTAACATCAAGAGAAAAAACTTACTGTAGGGGAGGTGGAGATATATTCAGAAATAAATGTGAAAGAAATTTTAAAAGGCTCAATAAAACTTTAAAATAAAAATAAATAAATGTAAGGACGTTGATTAGGTAACACTTTTATCAGAAGCACCTTAAACTATTGGAACAGAGGGGCGGCTAGGTGGCGCAGTGAGTAGAGCACCGGCCCTGGAGTCAGGAGTACCTGAGTTCAAATCCGGCCTCAGACACTTAACACACACAAACACACACACACACACACACACACACACACACACACAAAACTAGCCGTGTGACCTTGGGCAAGTCACTTAACCCCAACTGCCCTCCAAAAAAAAAAAGCAAAAAAAAAAACAACTATTGGAACAGAAGTAAGAAAAGGAGGAAACAAAAGCCCAGAGTCTCAGGTGAAATCTTTTATAGGCCAACACAGAGAGCATGGAAAAGAGTCTGAGGGTCCATACCCCCAAGAGTCCTAACCACCCAGTTCATCTTGGGGATAGCCCTGAGTCACTGAAGGCACCATCCCCTGGAAGGCACCAAGAGGCAGTTCCAAACCAATCAATTGATCTTGGGGCAGTCCCAGTAATGAAAACTGAACCCACAGCTGTCTTTTGTCCTTTATAAGGTGCCATTGGGCATGTCTCCTTTTGGGAGAGAAAAGTTTCAAATAAACTCTTCAATTCTTAATGGGCTTTTCAAATTAGTTATCAATCAACAATCATTTATTGAATCCTTACTGTGTGCTGGGCACTATGCTAAACACTAGTTGATGTAAAAAAAAGCAAAAATAGTCCTTGCCTTAAAGGATCTTACACGCGATGAGGTATATAGATAGTATATAGATATATAGATATATATCTATATAGATACAGATAGATAGATAAATAGGTAGATATAGCAGGTATATAGATAGATAGATAAAGATACAAACAGAATTAATAGAAGTGACCTTAAAGGAGAAGGCACTAGTAACCAGGAGGGGGGCTGTGGGGTAGCTGTGGGGCCATTTTTATCTCCCTCCCTCCCTCCCTTCCTTCTTTCCTTCCTTCCTTCCATTCTTCCTTCCTTCCTTCCTTCTTTCCTTCCTTCCTTTCTTCCTTCCTTCCTTCCTTCCTTCCTTCCTTCTTTTTCCTTATTTGAGTCTTCTTGTACAAAATGACTAATATGGAAATATTTTACATGATTGTACATGTATAAAATATATCTGATTGCTTACAGTTTCAAGGAAGGGGAAGGGGAAGAAGGGACGGAGAAGTAGAATTTGGAACTCAAAAAAATGTTAAATTTTTTAAATGTTAAAAAGTTGGGGCGGCTAGGTAGCACAGTGAATAGAGCACTGGCCGAGTCAGGAGGACCTGAGTTCAAATCTGGCCTCTGACACTTAATTCTTACTAGCTGTGTGACCTTGGGCAAGTCACTTAATCCCAATTGCCCTGCCTCCCCCCCTCCAAAAAGCAAAAAAGCAAAAAAAAAGTTTTAACATATAATTGGGGGGGAATTACATGTTATATTTTAAAAGTTTTAGTTTATTCAAATAAAAATATCCCTTATGACTGATACTCATCTCTAAAAGTAAATAGATAAAATTCCCTGGAAGTATACCTTAATGAAATGTTCTGTGCACACCTATAACAAGAACCCTTTAAAGTAAGTAGTGCAGATATCATTGGGCCCATTTTACAGACAAGCAAACTAAGGATCAGAAAATGGAAGTAACTTTCCCAGGATGACACACAACTAGTAAGTGGCAGGGTCCAGCTTTCAACCCAGGTGTTCTGACTCCAAATCCACTTCTTCTGCTATGAGCTGACTACCTCTATACTGCCCATCTACTGTCTCTCACAGAGTCTGCTCTGTCATATTCACCCAAAAGCTGAGGCCAATGGTGGGAGTAGGGAGCCAGCTGGTAAGAGGGGGAGTCAGCGATACTAAATGTAAAGAGTCAAATTGTAGAAACAATAAAGCTCCAGGCAGGGTTTGGGAGTTGGTCTCATTTCATTTAACTGCCCAGTCCTGGCAACCTTTTTCTCAGTTTCTCTATGAGGAGGTTTGAAAAGAGCAGTCACCTGACCCTCTTACCTCAAACGCCTACAGACAGCATCACTGAGAAGGGGAGAGAAGCAACAAGCCTCTGTGTCTCCTAAAAGCAAAGCTGGATGGTGGCGACCAGCTCTCGAGAGGGGAACAGAGGGGGCAGCAATAAGACACCCAGCAGGGTGTCCAGTCTTTGAATGCCTTGATGGAAGAAAGAGTGAGGTCATAGACCGCCCTTGTTCTGTTTCACTTGAGTCATAAATCACCACCCACCCCATCCCTGGACCTCATGTTTCTCTCCTGTTCTAAAAGGAACCTAATAAGGCAGGTATCTGACAATCAGGAAAGAGCAGAAATAATTAAATTCCCCACCCTCAATTCAGGAAGTTTATTTCTGGTGAGTCAACTTGGAGTAGAGATGGGCCTCAGCAGCAACCTGGTTTCAAATGTCCCTCTGAAGCCAGGTGGGTCTGGGCAAGTCATTTAAACTGGGCAGCTAGGCGGCTTAGTGGATACAGTGTTGAACTTAGAGATGGGAAGACCTCAGTGTGTTACTGCGGGCAAATCACTTAACCTCCCTGAGCCTCAGTTTCCTCATCTGTAAAATGGGGATAACAATAGTGCTTTCTGGGGGCAGTTAGGTGGTAGAGCGAATAGAGCACCAGCCCTGGAGTCAGGAGGACCTGAATTCAAATCCAGCCTCAGATACTTGACACTAGCTGTGCAACTTTGGGCAAGTCACTAAACTCTTCTAAAAATTAAAAAAAAATTTTTTTAATTAAAAAAAAGGAAAATAGTGCTTTCCTCCTAGGATTATTATAAAATGAGATAATATTTGTAATCTTTTCAAATATTATTATTATTAATGGCAAAGAATTGGAAATTGATAAGATGTCTATCAACTGGGAAATGACTGAACAAGTTGTGGTATATGATTGTGATGGAATCAGTTCAGTGGTTTTTCAGTTATGTCCAACTCTGTGACCCCATTTGGAGTGGTTTGCCATTATTCTTCTCCAGCTCATTTTACAGGTGAGTAACTGAGGCAAACAGAGTGAAGTGATTTGCCCAGGGTCACATAGCTAGTAAGTGTCTGAGGTAATTTTTGAACTCATGAAGATGTCTTCCTAATTCCAAGCCCAATGCTCTAACTGTGACAGCTAGCTGCCCTTGTGATGGAATACTATTTTACTTTAAGAAACGACAACAGGGATAAGCGCATGAGAAACACTGCAGAAGACCCTTTCTCCCAAGATGGCGCCAAAGGTGAAGAAGGAAGCCATTGTCCCCCCCAAGACAGAAGCCAAATCCAAGGCCTTGAAGGCCAAGAAGGTGGTGCTGAAGGGTGTCCATAGCCACCAAAAGAAGAAGATCCGAACATCTCCCACCTTCTGGTGACCCAAGACACTAAGACTTCGAAGGCAGCCCAAATACCCTTGGAAAAGTACCCCTTGGAGAAACAAGCTTGATCACTATGCCATCATTAAGTTTCCCTTGACCACTGAATCTGCTATGACCTCAGATTGAGGACAACATCCTAGTCTTCATTGTGGACATCAAGGCCAACAAGCATCAGATCAAGCAGGTTGTAAAGAAGCTGTATGACATCAATGTGGCCATAGTCAACACATTGATCCGGCCTAATGGAGAGAAGAAGGCCTATGTCCATCTTGCTCCAGACTACAATGCATTAGATGTTGCCAACAAAATTGGAATCATCTAACTTACTGTGTCCAGCTGTGTCTCATTCCACCTACAATAAAGAGTTTTCCAGAATAATAAAAAAAAAGAAACAGCAATAAGGATAGTTTCAGAAAAACCTGGGAAGACCTATATGAACTGATGCAAATTGATGCAAAGTAAAGTGAGAAGTCAGAAGAACCAGGGCATCATTTTGTTCAGTAACAGCAATATTGTAAGGATGAGCGATTGTGAAAGAATTGTTCCTCTCATTAATACAATGATCCAAGACAATTCTAAAGGACACATGATGAAAAATACTGTTCACCTCCACAGAGAGAACTGAAGAACTCTGAATGAAGATTGAAGCACATTTTTTTCCTCTCTCAACTTGATTTTTTTTGCAACATAGCTAATATAGAAATACGTTTTGTATGACTTTACATGTTGAATTAGTATATTGCTTGCCTTCTCAATGGGTGGGAAAGAGGCAGAAGGGAGGAAAAGAATTTGGAACTCTGTATTTTAAAAAGAATGTAAAAAAAGCTTATTTACATTTTTAAAAAAATTATCATTATTAATAACTTCTTAGTGGCCCCCAGGCAAATTCTCTAATAGTATCAAGCTGCAGAAAGAACAGTTGCAGACCTGCACTGAGAGAAGGAGTTTTCTCGAAGGGAAACTCCCATACACTGATTAAACCACAGCTCAAGACCAAAAAAAAAACCCCATTTCTTAAATAAGAGTTCCTTGGTGACTATTCATTCTCTGACTAATCCCACACCCACCTTCTATTCCACATGTTACCTCCTCCAGGAACAGACCTAGATCTGAGCCCATCTGCTGGGCTTTGACCTCTTTATTTGAGCCTCATTTGATTTCTCTCTTTTGGGTCTCGGCTACTTCTTCCTGATAACTCTTTTTCAACCAGGGAAAGAGAATAATAGGATCTCCATTCCAGCCTGATCCTTCCACCCTAACCAATATCACTACCTAGAGCTCTAACCTTCTCCAGAGCCCCAAAGTGAGATTCCAGTTGTTCTGTCCATGCTTTCTTAGGCTTCTCCTAATCTCTTTTCCCTCTCTCACCTGGGTAGGAAGATAACCTCTTCTTCCCCCTCTCTTCTTGTCACAGAACCACATTTTGAGCATAATAATTTTATTACCAGGGGTGCTGATAAATGCTTAACAACTAGCTCTCCAAGTTAAAAAACAAAGTATGCATGGTAAAATTTTAAATTGAATCTATATTAATAACATTTTCTCCCTCACTTTCTTAACTCTAGAAAATCAACAAAACAACAAAGATCTGATTTACATCATTTGCCAATTTCTGAGGTGCAAATGCTCACATTGAATATTTAACAATCAGCTTTCAAAGTTTGCTCCAGCATACCATCAAACCCCTCCCTCCATAAATGTTGTCAGTAAGATTTAGAAGGACCAGAGGCTAGAGGTCCTTAGGTTTCAGCAGAAACTGGCTAGCATTGGCCTTGACAAATATATAGGGAAAGAAGCCAGCAGCTCTGGGGGCAAATGGGAACAACACTCTGGGATTCAGTGTTGGCCAAGAGAGCAGGGAGCCGAATAATAGGCTGAGACCTTCCCTTTCCTGATAGCCGCAGACAAAGGGTAGTGGAGACAAGAGAGGAAAGATGCTGACCTTTCAAAGAGACATGCAGAGGGCCTGGGACTGGCCAGAGGAGCAGGAAGTAGAACAGGCTGGAACACGAGACTTTGTGATGCCACAGATCCTGGGCACAGACCTCCTTGCTTCCTTACTCCTTCCCTGCAGCATTGCCCAGGGAAGCCAACACCCCTGATCCCATCCTCTTGTCTAATCCCCTCACTTACCTTTTCCCTTCTGTTCCCCCTCCCCCTACTTTCTGCCATTCTACCACTGTTATTGTGGGAGCAGAAGGCGACGATTTTTACATTTTTCTTTGTTTCAGGGGCTGTCATGGTCAAAGGATTCATACCTCTATGGCCAACTGATGATTGTTAATTTTGTATTAAGACAAGTTAGTTAAGACAGGTTATTTTTTATTTTTTTGGAGGGGGGAAAGCAAGACAATTGGAGTTAGGTGACTTGCTGAAGGTCACACAGGTAGTAAGTGTGTCAAGTGTCTGAGGTCACATTTGAACTCAGGTCCTGAATCCGAGGCCGGTGCTGTATTTACTGTGTCACCTAGCCACTGCTAGGTTATCACACAACATACTCTGTTGCACCAAGACGATCATTGAAGCCAAGGAAAACCCATTCCGCAGATGAGAAAACTGAAGTTTAGAGAAGGTATTTGCTTTGCATCAGTCATAAGGTCAATAAATGATAGGGACTCAAATCTAGATTTCCTGACTCCTAGTCCACTCTGCTCAGGCATAATGATGCTTTCCCAAAGAAGCACATTGCCCCAAATCTGTGCATAGGGTCAGAGATGTAGAGTTGGAAAGGACCTGAGTCCATCTAGTCCAATTCTTTCACTTTACAAATGAGAAAACCAAGGTCCAGGGGGGCTAAGGACTTGTCCAAGGTGACACAGGTGGTATCAGAGACAAAATCCAGAGTAGGCACAGGGACAGGTAACTTACAAGATCCAACAGGCAACTGTCCTCCAGTGAGATCCAGAGATGGGTTATTTATGAGAATGAGGCACTTCCCTTTACCTCAGGAAGCAGGAAGAAGATGCCTTCAGATGTTAACCCATGTGAGATGAATTCTGCAGGCATGTGAGCGGCTGATGGCATCAGGAGACTTGCTGGGGAATCTGGAATAAAGGACAACTAGAGAAGGAGACTTTGGAAATATCTCTTCAGTCCCATCCTAAGCAAATTAGACTAATATTCAAAATGTACTGTCTTGGTTTGTTTAGTTTTTTAAAGAAGATGTTTTTGGATAGATCATCAAACTATATAGTAGCTTAATCACATCCAATTAATTTCACTTTGATCCATTATTTCTGGCTTCTGGGTGAATTTACCTTTATGCAAATAGGTATCATGCATGGAATGCCACTCTCATTTCTTGGATTTGTCCCATAGAGAAAGATGGATCAAACGGGAGCGCTAGCCAGAGGAAGACAATAACAGGCCTGGCACCAAACTCCCCTGAAGTTAGGCTGGCGTAGTGCAGCTGGGGGGTACAAGCCTCAACAGACCCTCTTAAAGCCCCTCACCTTGGAGACTGACGACATTCAGTCTTGACATCAGAGCAGGCTGTCTGGCCTAGCCTAGAGGAAAGAAAGGAGGCCCCATGGTCAGCCAACTCACTGGGATTTTCCATCAATCTATCCTAGCTCTGTCTACTCAATTCTGGGAAGTCTGACAGGGATACTGGCATTTCCCTCCTCCTCTGGCCAATCTGGCCCACTCCTTGCTCTGGCATTACCCAGGGTAAAGCCCTGAGGAAAGACCCACCCTGACCTCTATACACTCTATACCCCTCACCCATTCCAAGCTCCCTTCCCTACTTGAGACAGAATGGCAGACACTGATTTGTGTTTGGAAGCTTTTGAAGATTCCCATGTTCCTGACTTGTGTGTGTGTGTGTGTTTAAATGTGTATGTATGTGTGCCTATGTGAATTTGTGTGTATATGTGTGTATATGTTTTGGGGGTATTGGATAGTGAAAACTATAGACCAAGGCACTGCTAGGAAATTGTTTAGAATGGGTAAGAATAGGCTATATCTGATGATAATTCATAGAATCATTAGAATTGGAAGAATTCTAGCCCAGGGATTCTTAGTCCTAGTCCTAGTCCACAGGCTTGAATTAAAAGGCTATGCGTTTTGATAAGTATATTTCAATATAATTGGTTTTCTTTGTAATCCTGTGTATTTTAGGCATTTTAAAATATTATTTTGAGAAGGGATTCACCAGACTAGAAATCCAGGACACAAAAAAGGTTAAGAACTCCTGATCTAATCCAACCCATTCATTTTACAGATGGAAAAACTGAGACCCAGAGAGGAAAATAACTTACCTAAAATCACATAGCAAATAAGTGGCAAAGGAGAGACTAGCACCTAGGGTCCTCTGTTTCCTAGGTGATCTTTTCACCATACTAGATTCTTCTGGATATATATTGGGTCAAGTAGGTTTGGAGTAGTAGGGCTCATGTGGGCCTGGGGTATAGAGATGCTGGGGAGGCCAATTGAGAATTGAAGGACTGCCTGTATCAATTATTTCCAAACTTTTTTGATCACATACCTCTATCAGTAAAAATCAAATCCTAGTGGTAGTTATGCTGGAGGAGGGGAGGTTGATTTTCCAAATGGCGCCCATATAGCCGTCATGGAAGCCATTGAATTTTAACATTTGTGAGTGGCTGATGCCCAGTTCAGTGGAAGAAGATTAAGAGCTTGTGAATCTGAAGGAGAGGATGGAGGAGGGTAGTTTTGGACTGCAATGGGTAGGTATGGCTGTGGGTGTGATTGTGTTGGATAAAAGTTTCATAATTGTGTATCTCCAGGAGAGTAGGATTTGACTCCTCTCCTCAACATCCAAATTAGTTGATTATGTACTTCTTAGAATCAAGCCACCCTCTGGCTCATCCCACTTCGGAGACCACACTTTCATTTATCATGGAGTCTCTGTGGTCGGTGACCTTCCCATATACCATTGAGACCTAGGTCTTTGGAGGTTTCCCCTCTGTTCTGGGGATCTTTTCTAAGGACTCCGCTCACTTCCCAGGGAACCTGGTTCTAAAAGAGCCTTGGGTTTGGAACCAGAGTACCTATGGGTATATCTGTAGTTATGCTACTTTTGATCCATTAACAAACATTTCTTCAGTATCCATTCTATGTAAGATCCAGATCATCTTTACTCCTCTGAAAAATTAAGAGATTATAATAGAGGATCCCTAATGTTCCTCCAACTTCTAAATCATATGCGCCAATGATCCTTCCTTTAGCTTATCACTTCAGGAATAAGGATCACATCAGTGCCACCTGGTGGCTAAAGGTTTTGGGACAGCCTCAGCATCCAAATTTCTTCCTGAACACCAGGACACAGAATAGTGGAGAAAAATCTAGAAACAATGTGGCCTACAAGCAAATGCCTCCTTGAGCCTTTCTACATTGTCACTGTTCCTAAAAGGAATATCCGATCATTAAGTAAAATGGAACCTCAGATTCCTCATCTGTAGAATGGAGGTAATATTTGCATTATTTCCCTCATAAGTTGTCCTAATGATAAATAAAGTAAGATAATTCTTGAAGCACTTGAAAAAAAACACTTTAAAATGGCACAAAAATGGAAGTTACTATTAATCACTCATCATTTTTGGAACACCTACTGTGTGTGTGCAGCTCTGAGCTGGGTGGTGAGATGACAGATGGAAAGATATCCCCACCTTCCCGGAGCTCAGTGTAGGAAGATTACACCTACATAGGAAAAGTTACAAAGCACTTCTCCATGTGTGAGATTACAAGTATCCACTTAGGCAACCAGGTACTCCATATTAATCTTCCCGTTTCACAGATGAGAAAACTGAGGCCTCGGGGCGGTTAAATAGCTTACCCAAAGTCACAGGGCTAATAGGAAAGCAGGGTCTGGACTCAAGTCTTCTGACTCCCTTTTGCCATGTACTACATTGAGAGACAAGACAGATGCATGTAGAAATAACTGTAACTGCGTATGAGAGGTAGAAACAAAGTATTCTAAGAATTTAAAGAAAGAAGAGATTGCTTTCAAGAGGATGTGGGGAAGGTTAGAGAAGACTTTGAGGAGGAAGTGGCATAAGAAATGAGCTTTAAAGAGAGATAATATTTTAAAGGGTAAAAATAGAAAAGAATTGTAGAATGTCCAGGTTAGACAAAGGACCTCAGAACATAATGTAAGGGAATTTTAAAGATCATCTGGTTCAGTTGGAATTGGCAAAGAAGGAAGTTGGGACTTGTAGAAGTCCAGATTAGATGAGTTCGGAGAGGTTCATCACCAGAAGGTTGGTAATCAAGTGATGAATATTTTTCAGCCATAACCAATTACTAAAAAGTGGAGGGGCATTTGTATTTGCATCAGTAAAGACAAAGATCCATGATTAATGTATAATATTAATTATAAAAATATCTGGGTTCTGAGTGGGAGGTCCCAATGTACCCTCCCTACTTCAAGGACAGAAGGCTTATTCCATGATTTGTCACATTCATATAGTCCTTTAAAGTTATCAAAGCTTCCTCCTTAAAACCCTCCTGCAAGAACTATTAACCTCATTTTGAAGATGGGGAAACTGAGGCTCAGAATGTCATAATGGCTTGCCCATGGTTACACAGCTAGAAGGTATTTGAACATAGAATTCCTAATATGAATTCCAACAGCCTTTCCACCACATCAGCAGGCCCTGGGTACAGAGTGAACTGAAGTTTGATGATTATTTATGCAGTCTGCAGAATTTCTTTTGGTTGTGCCAACGCCCATATGGCCCATCTATTTGCCTCTTCACCTGTGGTATGAAGCAATAAGGACAGGCTGGAGAGCCTGAAGTCTGGATGCTTCATTGCTTAGGTTCTAGAAGGGGAGAGAGGATTTGGGAAAAGTAATAGAGGCTGGGTCCTAAGAAGGGGTTGGGGCACTGGAGCCTAGACAGGACAGCTTGATCCCTGAAGAAGATATGACTCCAGATTAGTTACTGCCTTTCAAAGCCCCATCACCAACATTGGTCACATTTGTTTTCTAGCTTAAGCCACTTATTCTTGCCAGTGGCCTCTCTTCTCCTTGAAGGCTGACCTCAGGATCAGGGCCCTGCTCCTCCAGATAATTCGCATGGAGTGTGTTAGAGTATCTTGATTTAGAATCTTGCATTCTGGGAACTCGGATATGTTTTTACCTCATACCTCCCTCCCTTTTCAAAAGTTGGGAATCCTCCAAGGGTTTTTATCCTGGGGTCTATAACTTTTTCTGAAAAATATTTTGATAAATGGAGGTGACATCAGAGCAAATGCACCAAGCACTATTAAGACATATTTCAAAATAATTGGTTTCTTTTATAATCATATTTTATTTTATGTATTTGAAAACATTATTCTGAGAAGGGAGCTATAGGATCCTGCTCTACAATTTGGAACTATGCTCAATGGGCTATAAAAATGTGCAGACCTTTTGACCCAGCAATATCACTTCTAGGTTTGTATCCCAAAGAGATCAAACAAATGGGAAAAGGACCCACAGGTACAAAAATATTTTTAGCAGCTCTTTTTGTGGTGGCCAAGAACTGGAAATTGAGAGAATGCTTATCAGTTAGGGAATGGCTGAACAAGTTATGGTATATGAATGTAATGTAATACTATTTTGCTATAAGAAATGATGAGCAAACAGATTTCAGAAAAACCTGGAAAGACTTGAATGAACTGATGCTGAGTGAAGTGAGCAGAACCAGGAGAACACTGTACAGAATAAGTCACAATGTATCAATGACTGACTGTGATAGAAATATTTCTTCATAGCAATGCAAAGATCCAAGGCAATGCCAATGGACTCAAATGGAAAATGCTGTCCACATCCAGAAAAAAGAACTATGGAGTCTGAATGTAGATTGAAACATGTTATTTGCTCTCTTTCTCTTTTTCTTTTTTTGTTTGTTTCTTCTTTCTCATAGTTTCTCCCATTGGTTCTAATTCTTCCTCACAACATGACTAATGTGAAAATAGATTCAATATGAATGTATATGTAGATGCCCTCGTTCTTTTCCATGTTTGATTTTGTTTCCTTTTTCCTATTGTCCATTCCATTGGTTACAACCCTTCTATACAGCCAGACTAATGTCCGTTGTGAAAGCATTTGCAGATTCTGTACTTGACTGCATGCCACCATGGGGGTGGGGGGAGAGTGAGGGGAGAAAATGTGAAACTCAAGGGACTCTGGAGCTGAATCTTGTAAAATAAAAGTAAATAGAGATGTCCTTTTAGTATTGAAAAAATATATATATAGTATGGAGCTGGAAAAAAAAGAATGTATATGTAGAGCCTATATTAAATTACATGCCTCCTTGGGGTAATGGAAGAGAAGAGATGAGGAGAAAATTTGGAACTCAAAATCTTATGGACAGTGAATGTTGAAAGCCCAAAATAAGCAAATTAATTTTTAAAAAAAGAATCCCTGCTCGATGTCAATCCCTCCCTTCTTTCCTCCTCTTTGTGAGAACCAGAGTGTCCTTTTCCTTCACATAGACTGTCAATTTTCTAATTCTTTCTCTCCTCTGAGGTATTTTATCCCTTCTCAGAATCTAAGTACTTTCCTCCTATTCCCACTCCCTTCTTAGAACCAAGGTGTCTTCTCCTCTAGCTCCTCTTGCCTATGTGAACCCAGGTGTCTCCCCTCCCAAGGCTGGCCTGAGGCCGGTCTGTCTGGATTCTCTGGCCAATGGTAACAAGAGGAGCCTGAGAGAGAGTAGTAGGGGGTAGAGGGTGGGAACCACAAACGGGGTGTGGGGCATCCCAGGCTGGGGGCCAAGAGCTGGGGGAGCTGAGTCACTACCTCCCCGGTGGGGTTGCAGGGAGCCAGCTCAGTGGGGTGATCATGTCTGATGGACCAGAGAAGGGGGATAGATGCCAATGTCCAGCCCCACTTCCTTTCCCCAGCTCCTTTTCTTCCAGACCTTCAATTTATTCATCACTAAGTCCCTCTCAAGACCCAGGCATCCTGCTCCTAGCCTCAATACCCATGCCTCCTATTCCTCAATCAATCAACAGATCCCCTAATATGGTTTATTGTCCTTGCATGCCCAGCTCCATGATAGGCATTGAAGAGACAGAAAGGAGATGTCTAGTTTTTGGCTTTCCTCAAATAGTGGTACAGTCTGATTCAGGAGACAAAACACATACACAACTAATAAAAAAGGACAACCCAAGGCACAGTGTAGTACGTACTGGCTAGATTGTAAGCTTCATGAAAGTGAGGCTCCAAGTCTTATCTGAAATGTTATCTCCTCTGTATCTAGTAGTTATATGGCACTTGAAGGCTTGCAAAGTGCTTTACAAACATCTCATTTGAACCCTCAAAACAACCCTGGGAGGTAGATGCTATTATTCCCATTTTACAGCTGAGAAAACTGAGGCAAAGTTTAAGTGACATACTCCAGTTCACACAGCTAATGTCTGATGTTAGATTTGAACTCAGGTCCTCCTGAGTCCAGATCCAGAATTATATCCACTGTGCTACCTAGCACCAAGCAACAGCATTATATATGTAGCAGACATTTTATAGATATTTCTTGAATAGAATGAATGATGAATTCAGACAGTACATATTGCAATAATTTCCTTTTATATTCCCAAATGATTCAGTCCAATTCAACCAACTTTTACTAAGGACCAACTACATGCAATATTCTTTACTAGGCGCTGAAGATACAAAGATAAAATGAGGTATAGCCCTTGTCCTCAAGGGGCTTACAGTTTAGTAGAGAGGCTGAAACAAATCCCCAGTTTGTGATACATAGAAAGGAAAGATCAAAGTGGCTTGGGAAACACAGTAAGGGCAAGGTCACTACTGGCTGAGAGAGAAAGGGCCAGGCTAAGGGGTCCCTGAATTGGACCTTGAAGGAAGAAAAGGTTTTCAAGGTAGGGAAGGGTACGTGGCAATGGGGAAGAAGGTGCTGACAAGAAACTAATGCAGTCAAACCTTGGTTTGACTAGGATATGTAGTGCATGGAAGGGAATGGAGTGAATTAAGTTTGGGAAGCTGATTTGGAGCCAGACTGTGGCAAGTCTTACATTCCAAGTTAAAAAGATTCATTCTGGAAACAGTAGGGAGCCAAAGGAGGTTTTTGAGCAGAATAGTGATCAGACCAGAGTAATTACTCTGACGGATTACTCTGTGAAAGATAGGTTAGAATGTGAGAGACAAGAGAAAGGAAGACCAACCAAGAGAATGTTATAATAGTCCAGAAGATAAGCAAGGCAGCCCCCAAACAGAGGCAGCTGTAGGAAGGGAAAAGAAGAGATGGATGGTTGGATGTTAGAAATATGCTGGAGGTAGAAACTGTAAGACTGGGGTTCTTCACCTTTTTTGGATCAGGGACACCTTTGGCAGTTTAATGAAACCTATGGACCTTTCTTCATAACAATGTTTTTAAATACAAAAAATAAAATTCAGGTTACAAAAGGCAGTCAGTTATTCTGATAATAATTATTAATTATTAATTCTTATAATGATACAGTTATTAACATTTATTTTTCATTCATGGACCTTATTAAGAATTCCTTGCGATAGGATTAGACAACTGATTGGTGAAGAAGAAATACTTGATAATTACTCAGATTTCAAGTCTGGTGATTGGATAGGGGTGCCAAACAGAGAATTTAGGAGAGAGGCAGGGTGAGAGGGGAAAATGAAGAGTTTAGTTTTCGACATGTTGATTTGGAGGTTCTAGGAAAACATACAGGGGAAAAAGTTCAAGAAGCAGCTGGAAATGGAGTGTGGACATCAGGGGGAAAGACAGGACTGGAAATATAAATTTGGGAGTCATCTGTAGAAAAATGCTAATTGGGTGAAAATGGACAATAACACTGATCAACCGATCAATAAACATTTATTAAACTTGTCCTATGAGTTACACACAGTTCCAGTCAGTTCCTGGAACCGGTAAGTGCTGGAAGCAAACCAAAACTCTGGACAAAGCTTCAGGGCAGGAGGAAGAGATGCTGATGAAGGAGGCAGAAAAGGACCTATCAGTGGTAGAAGGAACAAGAAAGTGCAATTAATATCTTTTTTTAAAAGAATATTTTTAAAAATTCAAAATGTCACAAACACCAAATAAAATAAGCATTTTCATATACATTGAACAGAAAAGAGATACATGAAACTGTGTTATATGCAGCTTACTTTTCAAATGCATACTTTTAAAAATATAGTAAATAGATACTGTTACAAATAATAAATTCAACATATAACTTTCAAATCTGCCCTTCTTGTCTGTGATTCTTTCTGGTCTTCCTTCTGCTCTCTTCTAAGCATTTTTAAGAAAAATGCTTCAGTGATTCTCTTGTCTTTCTTTTTCTAGGTCACCCTGTCCCTTGCCCCACTCCCAAATGAGAACAACAACAATAATAATAGTTGGAATTTATATAGTGCTTAATTATGTGCTCGGCACTGTGCTAAGCACTTTACAAACAACTCATTTGATCCTCACAATAACCCGGAGGGGGAGGGTGTTGATGCTATTATTACCCCCATTTTACAGTTGAGGAAACCAAGGCAAACAGAGGTTAAGTGACTTGCCCAAGGTCACACAACTACTGTCTGAGGCTGGTTTTCAACTCGGGTCTTCCTGACTCTAAGTCCAGTACCCTGTCCACTTTGTTGCAAACTATTTAAAAAAGAGAAAACAAGGCCTTATAAGAAATTTGTATAGTCAGAAGAATAAATTCCCACAATGGCTAATGCAGAAAAATGTATGTCTTATTCTGCATCTTGAGGCCATCAGCTCTTGGTCAGGAGTTGGGTAGCATGCCCCCTTACCAGTCTTCTGGAATTGTCATTAGCCATTGCATTAATCAGAGTAGAGAGTGCAATGTCACTGAATTCAAGTGAAGAGAAATTATCAAGAGAAAGGAGAGTTTTGAGATTCTTCCCTTCCTCCAAGGTCCAGTTCAGGTGCCACCTCCTTCACAAAGTCCTCTTATCTTTCTCGACCCCCCCCCACTAGCTGAAATTAATGTTTCCCTTCTCAATTTTCTAATAGTGTTTTGGTTGCTTCATCTCCTATGTGCTTGTACCTCATTGTAGCTTGTGGTGGTGATTTGTTCAATGGATCACTCCTTCTTAGCCTCCTTTATTGGTTCATCACCCATGTTATGCCCCTTAACTGTGGATAGACCCCAAGTTTTTGTCCTCGGCTTTCTTCTTTTATCTCTATGCTTTCTCATTTGGTGACTTCAAACATTGGGTTTAATTATTATATCTATGGAGGTGACTTCAAGGCTTCTACATCCAGTCCAAGTCTTTCTCATGAGTTCTGTCCTGGACCATCAACTGTCTATTAAATATTTCAAACTGGATATCCCATAGACATCTCAAACTCAACATGTCCAAGACAGAACTCATTATCTTACCCCTTAAATTTGGACTTCTTCCAACTTTTCTCTTCCTGTCAAGTACACCACTATCTTTCCAGTCTCCTAGGTTTTCAATCTTGTGATTATCTCACTTCCCTTCACTCCATAGACACAATTCATTGCCAAATCTTGTTTCTCCCTCAATAACATCTCTCAGATCTGACTTTCTTTCATGAAGTACACAGCCACCACCTTAGTTCAAGCCTTCATCATCTCTTGTCTAGACAGTACAATGTCCTAACTGACCGGCCTGCCTCCAGCCTCTCCCCCCTCTAATTCAACCTTCACATAACTGCCGAAGTGATTTCCTTATGCACAGGTCTGATCGGGTCACTCCCCTACTCAATAAATTCCAGTGTTCCTTATTGACCTTGGGATTGAAAAACTAAGCTCCTCTATTTGACATTTAAAGTCTTTCACAATAGAGCTGCAATCTCCCTTTCCAGACTTATTATACATTAATCACCTTGGGGCCCTGACCTTCCAGACTAGCCTTCTTGCTCTTCTTCATACATAATACACCTTGTCCTGTCTCTGTGCTTTTGCCTGGAACACCCTCCTTCCTTACCTCTGACTCTTAGAATCCCTTGCTTTCATCAGAATTCAAGTGTTGTTTTCTACGTGAAACCTTTCTCGTGTCCCCCTACCCCTAGTTGCTAAGACCCTTCCTTCCCAAACTACCTGGTATTTCTTTTGTATGTATCCCCCAAACATCCATATCTATACATATTCTTTGAGGGCAAAGACTATTTCATTTTCCTATCTTTAGTTTCTAGTGCTGTGCCAGGCACAGAGACAGTATTTAAATATTTCCTGATTGCTCCCAAAGATTCATGATGGAGAAGGCTATCCACATCCAGAGAAAGACCTATAGAGTCTGAATGCAGACTGAGGGAAGAAACTACTTGCTCTCTTTCTTCGGGGTTTGGTTTGGTTTTGTCCCTTCTTTCTCATTGTTTACTCCATTGGTTATAATCCTTCTTTACAACTTGACTAATGTTTAATGTGAAGGTATTTGTAGAAGAATGCACACCACCATGGAGGGGGCGGGAGGGGAAGGAGGGGAAGAAAATTTGAACTCAAGGGATTGTGGAACTGAATCTTGTAAACTAAAAGTAAATTTTTTAAAAAGAGAAGAAAAGGAAAAAAATATTTCTTGATTGAATGGGAGAAACAGCAGAGTATGTATAAAGAGGACTGGCTTTGGAATCAGAGGACCTGGGTTCAGACCCTGCCATTGTTGCTTACTATTCGTGTGTCTGTGGGCAATGTCTCTGGGCTTCAGTTTTCTCATCTGCAGAATATGGAGTGTTGGATTAGATGGACACTGAGATAATTTCCGACTCTAGCACTATGATCCTATGACTGAATAGGCCCCCTAGGGAAGATTTACGGGAAGATACAAACAAGACTCACAGAATGCAGTAGGAATTGCCATTTGTATCACAGGAGGAAATATTCTTATACAAGAGATCATATATTCAGCAGCATTTATTAAGCACCTACTGTGTGAAAGTGCTGAGATTTGAAGAATTGAAGTATAGTTAATAATCAGTTGGTCTTGTTTCTCTTAATAGAATGAAAGATTAAAGTGAGCAGGATCTATGTCTTTTTCATATCTCTGTCCCCAGGTCCCAGCACAGTATAGTACTTTTCACATAATGGTGCTTAGCAAGATGCTCATTGCATAGCATTGCATTTTACTGAATTGAATTAAATTAAATTGAGTTCAGTGGATAGAGAGATCCTCAAGGTTAGGTATCTAGATAAAGCTTCATAGACTATGTAGGACTCAAGATGCTGTTGTTATTGTTGCTTGCTCTGTCTGCAAGAGGACTGTGACATCAGAAAGATGATGTCATGATATGCAAGTGGATTGGATTTAAGTGAGGAAGATCTGTTCAAAGTCACCAGCCTCACTTTCTCCTCCCGAGTCATCTGGGTCCAGGGGCCAGATATGGATCAGGATGACTGGAGATGGTCCTCAGGATTCAAGGTAGGCCTTAAAGGAGAAATAGAGTTTTGATAGGCAGAGAGGAGGAAAGGAGGACATTCCCAACAGGACAATAGAGTAGGGAGGTAGGAATGAATTTGTCAAGAGACAGTAAAAGTTTCTCCAGCCTTATTCTTGCTTCAGACACATATTCCCAGGAAGGTCTCACTGACACCTTAATTTCAGGATGTCCCAAATTTAACTCATCATTTTCTTTCCTAAACCTTCTCACCCTAACTCCTGATCTTCTATTGATTCTATTCCCAATTTTGTACCCAGGTATAAAACTTCAGAATAATTTCTTCAACGTTGCCCACATATTTTGCCAAAAACTTCAATTCTCCCTTATAAAACTCATAAATATCTAGAACCATAGATATTACAGACCCAAGGATATAGACTTTTTGTGTGGGAAGGGATGTCAAAAAAACCGCAGGTACTAAGTAAATGCCTGATGATGAATTACTAGAATGTAGGGAGGAAATGGGGGATATCAGAACTAGAAGGGAGCTTAAAATATAGAATATTAGGGCTGATAGGGCAGCTAGGTGGTACAGTGGATAGAATGCTAGACTTGGACTCATGAAGACTGATCTTCATAAGTTCAAAGCTAGCATCAGACACTTCCTAGATGTGTAATACTGGCCAAGTCACTTAACTCTTTGCCTCAGTTTCCTCATCTGTAAAAAGGAACTGGAGAAGGAAATGGCAAACCACTCTAGTATCTCTGTCTAGAAAATCCCAAATGGGGTCATGAAGAGTTGGACACACTGAAAAGACTGAACAATTAGAGCTGAAAGGGACCTCAGAGACCATCTAATCTAACTCCCTAGATCATTTCCTAGATCCAAAAGAGAAAAATGACTTTCCCAAAGTCACACAACTAACTTATAAATGGAAAAATCAGGACTAGGATCTAGGCTCCCCCACTTGACTTAGTCAAGAGCTTCTTCTCTTATGCCATATAGAGGGTCTCCAAGAAGGTTGTTTTTTTTTAAAGGGGGGAAGGCAGGGAAATTGGGGTTAAGTGACTTTCCCAAGGTCACGCAGCTAGTTAAGTGTCAAGTGTCTAAAGGTAGATTTGAACTCAGGTACTCCTGCCTCCAGGACCAGCGCTCTATTCACTGTGCCACCTAGCTGCCCCTACAAATAGGTATTAAATGTAAGCCTCCCTAGCTGTCTCCTCTAGTTTTGCAGCCTCTGTCCTTTTCTACCCATGTGTATGGGTATGAAGTGAGGATGAAGATTGGTCTTCACATGGCCCCCACTCTCCCATTTGCTTCTATCTTTGTCTTTTACACTGGTGGTGTTTTTTTCTATTTCTATCTCTGCTTTTTTGTCTTGGTCTTTCTCTGGTATGTCTGTTTTGGATGCTCACATCCACTTCCTCTCCCCATCTTTGTCCCTCTTCTCTCTCCCCATCTCTGTCTCTCTTCTCTCTCTCCCCATCTCTGTCTCTCTTCTCTCTCTCCCCATCTCTGTCTCTCTTCTCTCTCTCCCCATCTCTGTCTCTCTTCTCTCTCTCCCC
>CM053599.1:108185653-108226921 GCA_028646575.1 Pseudocheirus occidentalis
TCTCTCTTCTCTCTCTCCATCTCTGTCTCTCTTCTCTCTCTCCCCACCTCTGTCTCTCTTCTCTCTCCCCATCTCTGTCTCTCTTCTCTCTCTCCCCATCTCTGTCTCTCTTCTCTCTCTCCCCATCACTGTCTCCTCTCTCTCCCCATCTCTGTCTCTTTTTTCTCTCTTTCCATTTCAGTCTTGATCTCTATTTCTCTTTCTGTCTCTTCTAACACTTTTTGTCTTTGTGTAGATGTTTCCCTCTCTGTGACACTTCGTCTCTAGCTTGTTGTCAGTGTCTGTCTGTATCTTGTTGTTTCTGTCTTTCTAAGTATAACTCCCTTCTTCTGTCTCTAAGGCCCATCTTACTGTCCAACTACCTTAGTCTTCTTTTTTGTGTCTCCTTGTAATTTTTTGTCTCATTCTGTCTTTGTCTCAATCTGATGCTCTTTTCTTTGTCTCTTTCTGTGGGGCTCTCTAGCACCCCCTACACTACCCTCTAATCAGTCCTCTAGTGTCTGTCTCCAGGACAGAGCCAAGTCCCAGCTGAGTCTGTACTCAACTTTGGGGCTCCCCTCCAGCTAGATCCCAGGGTGGGGGATGGACATTTGAACCTTCCTGGGTCCTAGCCAGTTAGAACCAGAGCCCTAGGCCGGGACTGACAGGGGGTAGTGAAGCCCTGGGGGAGGGAGGGGCTGTCCCAGCTGTCAACATCCTTGATGGATTAGGGGCAGGTCAGGGCCTGCAGCCAGTATGCCTTACTTAGTTCGGGGAGTGGAACTGTGTGTGTAGAGAAGGGGGAGGTTGTGATGGCTTCCATGGGGAGAAACACCGTTCAGTGAAAGTCACAGCTAAAGGGAAAAGGGAGGGGGAGGTGATCTGAGCTAGAAGGAGGTCCAGGGATCTGAGGATGTGACTTTGTACGGACACAGCCCACAAGGGGTATTTAAAGCACCAATATCCTCCATGCCCCTTTCAATCGTTTGTCAGCATCATGGGCTCCTGGGTCTTCCCCACTTCCATGTTCCTGCTCTGTCTGATACAGGGAAGCCTGCAAGGTGGTGAGGGAATGGGACTGGGCAGAAGGCTACCTAGTCTTGGGAGGGTAATGAGAATCCCAGAGAGGACGGCTTAAGCTAAGGTCAACTGCCTGGGTCCTGGCCTGAGAGACAGAGGGCTGCAAAAGTTAGATTCTTTCATCTGGGCAGCCCCTGCTCCTCTTCTTTCCTGAATCATCAGATTTCTCTCTCCTCCAGGGTTGGCCCCTCAGAGGAACGGTGCCCTGGGGTGGTTCTTTTCTTCAACCCAAATGAAAGGTGAGTGACTTATCCAGCACCCAGTTGCAGTGGACTGAATGCTGGTGATTTGGAGAGATTGGGGGGTGAGCCCTTTGTTTTTTAGGGTAGATCAGTCCTCCTCAGTAGAGAAACAGAAAAATCCAGTCCCCTGTGTGGGAGTAAAAGCAGAATTGCCCTTAATGAGAAAGCAAATATTTATACAGACTATCCCAAACGTCTTAGTGCAGATTTTTTGGACACCCTGTCTAGTGCTTTAAGGTTTTCCTGCTGCTAGCTCATTTGATCTTTCCAGCAACCCAATAGGGTAAGTACTACAGGACTTATTACCCTCACTTTATGGTAAGGAAACTGAGCATTCCGAGAGGTTAGGTCATATAGGCAGTAAATGTCAGAGGTGGGATCTGAACTCAGGTCTCTTCTCTTCTGATTCCAGGTCCCTTTTCACTATACCATACTGCCTTTCACTACCTATGCAGATATCTCTCACCTCCTAGCAATACCTCTAGAAGTGGGGCTCAGGAAAAGCAACTATGAAGAAGAGCTAGTGGGAGGGGCTCCCCAAAGGATGAGTAGGGGCAGAGGACTTGGGTCCTCTTTTTCTTTCCCTGGGGCCCTCCTATCCATTAAACATTGATGACCTATGGAATCAGAACACAGTTAGAACTGAAGGGAATCTTAGAATACAGAATATTAGCAGTATCTTACAAATATTTGGCCCTTAACAAATGTTTATTTAATTGGTTAGAATTAGAGCCGGAGAGGATAGGCCTTAGAACATCAGCCCTGGGCTTCATCTAGTCTGGAGATTCTCAACCTCTTGGTAGTCTGGTGAAACCTATGGACATCTCAGGATATTTTAAATGCAGAAAATAAAATACGTAGAATTACAAAGGAAGGTTATTTTATTGAAACAAAGTTATCAATTTTTTAAATAAAAAGTTACAGCCCCCTTAGAATCCATCTGGATTCCTTGGGGTCTGTGGATCCTCACTACCTGCTTTTGTGTGGCCACTTGGGGAGGGGGGAAAGAGATAAGAATTAGAAGAGAGGAACTCGCTCTTCCCTGGAAGAGTTTGTAATCTCCTTGGGGAGATGAGGTTCACATGCTAAATAAATAAAACATAATAACAGACAGATCATAATTACAGCATGCTACAGATTGTAACTACTCAGGGGGATTGATAAGGAGCTTAGTGTGGACTAAGACAGAAAATAAACTGCTGGAAGGCAGAGATGATTTTCCTCTTGCCTTCGAATCCCCAGGCCTAGCATCATTTGCTTCCTACCTGTAATAAGTTTCCTGGAGGAGGTGGGAACCTGAGCTCTCCAAAGATGGGGAGGGGAGAACTAGACAAGAGATTGAAGGAGGATCTTCCAGGCAAGGCAAATGTAATGACCAAAGGGATGGAGGCAGAGGAAGGCCAGTGAGGAGAGTATGCTGGGGAGAAGTCTGGAAAAATCTGAGAAATTACAGAAGGCATGGAGGAAACTTTTGGACATCATCTGCTTTTCCATCCATTATCTTACCTGATCCTCGTAATATTCCTTTGAAAGAAAAGAGTCAGGGCCAAGGATTCATAGGGTCATAGAGCCGGAAGGGACCTCAGAGGCTACTTAGTCCAATCCCCCAACCTTTCCCCCAACAAGATAAGGAAAGTGACTTGCCCAAGGTCATACAAGAAGAAATTGTCAGAGACAAGATGTGAACCCAGATCCAGCACTAGTGATCTATTATACTACATGCTGATTATTGTCCCCATTTGACAGATAAAGAAACTGAGATACATAAAAGGGGAAGAATCTGGCCAAGGATCACACTTTTAGGGATAGACTCAGCTAATTACTGGACTTAACTCTCAGCCCAGTTACCCTAATATCTCTCCTCTCCTTGGAAGACTACACACAAAAAGGACTTGAAAGGCCTCTGACTATAAGAGCAGAGCAAGACCCCAAGGAGAGAAAGACTGGGGCAGGGACCTGAGTTCAAATGCAGCCTCTGATACTTGACACCTAACTAGCTGTGTGACCTTGGGCAAGTCACTTAACCCCAATTGCCTTGTCTTCCCCACTGGGGGGGGGGGAAATAAAAAACAAGGAAAGACTCCGGAAGGCAATACCATTTAGGTCCCCGGGATGCTAACAAGGGAAACAGGGAGGTCTCTGTGTCTCTCTTTCACTCCTATGTTTGATTGACAAAGCTTTTGTCCCCAGGGGTTCCCCCAGGAGCAGGGGCTGGAGTTGGGGTGGGGAGCCCACCAGGAAAAGCAGGTAAGAAGAAGAGTAAAGGGCCTTGGAAAGATACTTAGACCTGGGAAACCTCTGGGCCCAAGGCCATTTTCCCTTCCACTCATGGGGATGGATGGCCCCCAGGTTCTCAGGGGAAAGTTCTCCTATGTGGCTCAAGGCCAGGGTTGCTCCTCCCACCCCATCCTCTCCCACAAAATGCACGAGAACTTCCCCATGTCAGATAGTCATCTAGAAGTAGGGCCTGAATGCTACTATCCTTATTACTACCAGTATATAGCTCAAGCCCCAGCACCCCCAGCCTCCCTCCTGGCCAGTCTTCAGCCCTAGGGAATCCTTATTCCTGTTTGCCCCACTCCCAGAATTTTTTCTGGCCAGACTAATCTTATCTTGGTCCGCTCTTCCCACAGGCTATGGCACATGGCCAAATGGCTATGGAGCAGGTAAGGCAATGTGTGGGAATGAAATCAAAAGCAGGGTTCTTAGGCTCTGGTTCTAAGGAGGCAGGGCAATCATTTCAGAAGGGAAGAAATGTTGAGTGCCTGGGTTCAGAGAGAAGGGTAAAGTCCTGGTGGAGGAGGTCAGGAACAGGGAGGGAAGTCAGGTGTTGGAGCTGGCTTGGGAAAAAGTTCCAGCCTGAGTCCCTCTCATCTAGTATGTAACATTTCCTTTACAAAGAACCCCACCCCCCATCATTTCCTTCCTCTAATGGACTCAGTCAATCAAAAGAAGCTTTTACTTGAGCAACCCTGACCAGGCATGTTTTAAGCATGCCCAGTTTGTCTAGAATGCAATCTGCTGAGTCCCCTACCACTTGGGGGGGGGGGGGTGTAACAGCAGGCTCCATGCTATACAAATCATGTACACTCCAAATATAACCAGTCCAGGCTATATTTCATATCTAATGGGCTGAGGAGGGAGGACAAAGGGGCCCTTCCCTCTGGATTGGGGAAGATAACTCCATTCAAAAAGATAGGACTCTAGACAGTGTGTAGTTGGTACCAGATGACTTGTTCAGACAATAACAAGGAGTGGGAAGGCAAAGGAACAGCAAAGCTTCCTGGAAAAAAGTATCTCATCTATTGTAGGTACTCAGTATTGAATGAATGAATAAATGAACGAATGAACAAACGAATGAACGAATGAACGAATGAATGAATGAATGAAAGGTGGGGCTCGAGATGGACCTGGAAAGATAAAAAGGATTGGTATGAGGAAGAGGGAGACACATGAGCAGAAGCTTAGAGTTGAGAATACACAAGTTATACTTCCCATCCTAGGTTTATTTTCCTTCCATCTCTTTCCCTCCTCCCCCCTTTCCCCCATACATACAGATAAACCTTTCCCTTCCTTCCATCCCCAAAGGATCAAGCTAGTAGAAATAGCCCTGGGCAGGGATTCAGGTTCTAGTTCTGACTCTGCAGGATGTTGTGTTGTTATGTGACGCTGGGTAAGTCACTTTCTCTCTGCAGCAGAGGTGATCTCCAAGCTACCTTTCAGTTCTGACATTCTTTGAATCTCTGATTCTATGACCTCGTATTAAATCTGCTGATTTAATACCTCTCCACCACCCATCAATCTGTTTACTCCTAATCTAGATGCTTAGGCGTCTGAGTAAATTCTCCTACACAATTATGTTCATATCATTCTTCCACTCAAAAACTTCTCAGCTTCAATCAGTTCTGTATGGCCATGGATAAGTCACTGAATCCCTATAAAGCTCAATTTACTTTTCTGTAAACAGAATAATCACAGCTAGGGTGTCAACCTTCTAGGGCTATGGTAAGGATCAAATGGGATGGTAGGTAAAAGGACAAGTGTCAGCTGTCATTATTATTGTCCTTTCTTATTTGTATCCCCATTGCATGCTACATGGACTTGTGCATGGTAGTCATTTGCTAATTGTTTCTAGGACCCAAGGCCCACAACTCATCCCCAGCCTTCCCCACCAACCTTACCCCCTTCCGAGGGACTTTGTGTGCATCTACCCCAAAAGAACAGTAGGCTGGGAAAAGAAAAATGAAAAGACACTTTGCCTTTGGTGGGGAAACAGTGGAGGGTGGAGAGAAGATTCAAAGGGGGCGGGACACAGAATATCTGGTGGTTTCTTAGAGAGAAGAGAGCGCTCAGAGTAGTTCTCCTCCAAGTCCCCCATCTGAAGGGACTGAACCTGGTCTTTTGCTCAGGGGCTCCCAATGGAGCAGGGGCTGGACCCCAAGGCCCTACAGTGAAAGCTGGTGAGTGTGTCTGTTTCTGTGTTTGTAAGTTTCTGTGTGCCTCTGTATGTTTGCCTGGTTGTGGGTTTGTGTACACAATTGCCTTTATGTGTCTGTGTGTGTATCCCTGTTGTGAGGGAGTCTGAGGCCAAGTGAAATAGCCAACATTCCCAGTTTCACCTCCACAAGGGCCATGTCCAAATTCTCTGTACATCCCTCCATCACCAGCCCAGCTTCTAGCATTCTCCCCTACCCCTTCCTGACCTCATCCTTCCTTAAATTCTGCCCCATGACCCCATCCCCAGCCTGGCCTCACTTGTCCTCCTTCCCCTGTAGGACCTGGGGTTCACAATGGCTATGGAGCAGGTAAGAAGGGCCAGGATGGAGGTAGAGAGAGGGCAGAATGGAGGGTGCTGGTGTAGGAAGGGGACAGATACTTGCATTCCAGGGGTGTGGGAGTTGTGGGTGAGGGCCTACATTCCTTTTAGTCTCTCCTGTCTTTCCTGAGGGTCCTGGGTGGAGGTGGAGAGGAAGGTAAATGGAAACTCTGAAAGCAAGAGAGAGAACCTTTTTATTCTATATTTCTTCTGTCTCTCCCTGTTTCTTTCTCTTCAGTGGCTCCCCCTGTATCTCAGTATTTTCTCTTTCCTCAATAATGCAATTATTAAACAATTTTGTTTTTCTAGGATACAGGAATGGACTGGGAGCAGGAGCCTTTCCTGGAGCTGGATCCCAGCCAGGTGTGAAGAGTTAAGGGCTGGGATGCCTGGGTGTTCAGAGAGCTAGAACATAGTGGTTAGAGATGAGAAATGGAGGTTGTCTGCTGGGTTCTAGTGGGGAAGACCAGGGGTTTGGGGCTGGATCCTGGGTTCTTGGAACAGATGATGGAAGAGCACTATAAGCTACTCCTCAGTTTCTCCCTTGTCTTTCCCAGGCCTTGGAGGGGGCACAAAACCTCAGAAAGCAGGTGAGACCTTTCTGTCTCTTTTTTATGTCCCTCCCCCGTTTTGTTCTTCTTGTCTGTTCTGTCTCTCCCTTTCTGTCTCTTTTTCTACAAGATAATCTCACTATCCCAATATCTGCCTACTCCTACGCCCTTCCCTAACCTCCCCATGCTGGGCTTAGCCAAACAGATCTCTATCATCCTGGGCTCTGGATGGGAGTTCTTGTTCATCCCTCTCTCAGGTTTCCATCCCCCACCCTCTGGCCTGAAACCTCTCTGCTCCCTGGAAGTCCCACAACACAAGCCCTTCCCCCTCTCTCCCCAGCATATAGAACTGGTTTGGGTAATGGGGCTTTCCCAGGAGCTGGAGCCCAGCCAGGTAAGGAAACGTGGGTCTGGGACCTGGAATTGCCTAAGTTTTTTGAAGGATGAAGGTGATAAGAGTTAGGGCTCAGAGTCAGGTTACTTGTGTTAGGCATTGTTATGGAGAATCTACGGAGCAGAGCTAGAAGGTAGCAGGGGCATAAAAACTAGTATTTAAGGAGGGATGTTCATTCTTACTTAGGCCTGAGTTCTATACTTCCCTCACTTCTTCCTTTCTCTCTGGATCCCTTTACACTGTCCTTAGGATTCCTTGTAGAGCAGGGTCTGAATTTAGGGGATATACAATACACAGGTGATTCATACCCATTGAACATTTGGGGATATTGAGGCCCAAAGAGGGTCTGCCTGAGGCCACACAACTGGAAAGCAGCCAAATCAGGATTCAGGATTAGAGCCGGGGCTCAAGGCTCCCACATCAGGAGCCTTCCCAGACAGGAATGCTGCATGAATGGGTTTGCTAGGGTCTCCAGGATGTGTGGGGCAGGAGGGCAGAGAGGATGGAGACTGGATTTATGTGGATCCCCCCACCATGAATAGGCTCTATCTCTTCCCTTGAGGGTTCTCCTACTGGAGTTTCAGAAACTCCTTGGGGATAGGCAGGCTCTGGACTCAGTCTTAGATCAATAACACCTGAACTCCTACTATTTTCCCACTTACTACTTTTTCCCCTTTCCATAGGGTATGAAATTCAGAACGACTATGAAGCAGACAGGGAGGATCAGAAGGGAGCTGGGGATCAGATGACAGGTTTGCTGGAGGAGGTTTAGAGACTATAGGCAGGACAGTTTCCTCTCAGCTTTACCATCCTCTCTCCCCAGGCCTTGGAACTAGAACCAAGCCTCAGAAGCCAGGTCAGACCTTTCCTATGGTCTCCCTTTGTCTCTGTCTGCTTCAGCCATCTCCCTATGTCCTCGCCTACAGTCTCTCCTGTGTCTGTCCTTCTTTATCCCCGATTCTCATTCCAGCTCTTTGTCTCTTCCTTTCTCTGTCTCTTTCTCTGTCCTTTCTTTCTCCTTGTCTTTACCTCTTCTTTTCAACATCTCTTTCCCTAAATTCCAGTACTTTCTTTCCCACCAACTTGTCTCTCCAGGATATGGATATGGGGTCTTCCCTGGGGTCGGAGTCCAGACAGGTGAGGGGAGCTGAGGGTTGGAATAACTGAGTTTTCAGAGGGTAGTAGGAGATTGGTGGGGGAGACCTAGGGGTTGGAGGATGAGATTGGTGGGTTCTGGTGGAGAGGAACAAGGGTTGGGAAAGGATCCATCCTGGGGACCAAGAGGGGAGAAGGAGCAATGTCAGTGCCTTTTTAAGCTCCTTGTGTTTTCCCCAACCACCCAGGGCTAGGAGGGGGAATGAAGCCTCAGAAAGCAGGTAAGACCTCTCTGTCTTCTCTGTCTGCCTGCTTTCCTAACTTGGACTCTCCCCATTTCTGTTGCTGTTGCTATCTCTTTCCTACCTCATCATCATGGTTTCCTCCTTTTCCTCCCCCCCCTCACACCACCTCCCCAACTCCTGTCTGGACTGTAGTTTGAAAGTTTTTTCCTCTTCACTTCTTTTGGAATACACTTGAAAAGTTGGCTCTACAGACTTCTTATGATACCAAGGAGGTAGAGGTAGGGCTGGGGCACAGGTCCTCTGACTCCTTCCCCCTCCCTATTCCTGACAACTCCCCCAAAAGGTCCAGTTCCCACTCCAGCAATTTTAGATCCCCCCATGGCTCTGTTCTCAAGTGTCCCATTCTGATCCTTTTCCTCCATCTCTCCAGGATATGGGAACGGGCTGAGAGCTGGGGGCTTTCCAGGGGCTGAAGCCCAGCCACAGCCAGGTGATATGAATTAGGGGCTGGGATGCCTAGTTTCTCAGAGGCCAATGGGATAAAAGGGGGACAGGGAAGCTGTAATGATCGGTAGACAAATTGCTTGTGGTTGGAGTGGAGACTGATCAGGGGTATGGGGAGTGTTGGGAGCAGAACTGGATGATAGGAAATTTGGGCTTAAGAAGGAAAGGGCAGGGGAACCTAGGTGGACCAGTGAACAGAGTACTGGCCCTAGAGTCAGGAAGACCTGAGTTCAGGTATGACCTAAGACACTTAATAGCAGAGTAAGCCTGGGCAAGTCACTTAACTCTGATTGCCTTTTTTTTTTTTGCATAGTAATTTAATTGTACACTCATAAATAGAGATCAAGGTAACCTACTTGAAATTATCCTCCTGAAGGAATTATTTTCAAGTAGCTTGAATGAACCAAAACATGGCTTTGCTTTAGGAGAGCTACTGTTAGATAGGACTGAAGTTTGAGAGCTTGAGGAAATTCAGCCATAGGTAAAAGGGAAATTGCCAAAGAATTACCAAAGATATGGGGGCTTTGCAATGGTGTGAGAAGCATTAAGAGATCTAGGTCAAGAAAATAAGAAGGGAAGAAAAGTGACACTTCCATTCAAAGCTATGTTGTGAATTATATCAGTAGTATATTTTGGTCCCCAAATCTGATTGCCTTAAAAAAAAACACCAAAAAAGAGAAGGGTAGCCCCTAAAACTGAGTTAGTATCTTTGTGTGTGCTTGCTTTTCTGTCTTATGCACCTATTAAGCACCTCAATATGTTGGGTGTTGGGGATACAAAGACAAAATGAAAAAGCCCTTGCATAAAGAAATTTTTATTCCACTGATGTTGGGGATGAAGGTGACAAGTCATGAGGGTATTATCCCTTAATCTCATCCAAAATCAAGGAACAGAGGTTTGTTTCTCAGTTTTAGCCCCAAACTCCAACCATTTCCCAGTTCCTTTCTTCTACTCCAAGCTGGGCATCTGGACCTAGTTGAAACACTAACCATCAGACCTTCCGGCCCACAACCAGATCCCTCTCAACCTGCCTCTGCTGCAACTTAGCCTTGACCCCTTCCTCACAGAAGGACTCAGGGCTCAGAATGGCTAGGCACCAAACAGGTTAGAGACCAGGATGGAGCTTGGAGTGAGACACCTGGGTTGTGGTGGGGTTGGGCTGTAAGAATGAAAGGACAGTAGGAGATGGAATAATAGATGAAAAGTTCTGAGACTTTGTGTTTGGAGAGGGCAGGGGGCACTCAGGGGAAGAACTAAAGTTGAATGCTGTTGGTGGGAGTGACGTAAGGGTTTAAGGAGTCAAGAACTGGGGTTGGGTCCCATTCATTCTCTCGATGGTCTGTCCCCAGGGTTTGGAGCAGGGACCAAGCCTCAGAAAGCTGGTAACGCCTCTCCCTACAGCTCTGGGTATCTCCCTTTCTATGTCTCTCCATTTTTTTCCCTCTCTGCCTCCTATAATCTCTCTTTGTGTCTCCTTCTGATACTTTTATCTGTCTTCTATTAATCAATCAAGCATTTATTAATTACCTACTTTGTGCCTGGCATTAGACTAGGTTCTAGGGATAAAAAGACAGATGTGAAAGTCCCTTCCCTAAAGGAGCTTGTATTCTCTCAAGAGAATAACACTGGGGAGAGAGAAAGAGAGAGACAGAGACAGAGAGAAGAAATAAGAGATAGTAGGAGATGACAGAGAAAAGAGACAGAGAGGAGAGATAAGAGATAAAGGAGAGAAAGAGATGAGTGACATAGAGAGAGAGAAAGAGATGAAAAAGACATGAGAAAGATAAGAGAGGAGAGATGAGAGACAGCAAGAGAAATGAAAGAGAGAAGAGACAGAAAAGGAGAGATGAGAAAGAAAGATGAGAGAGAGGAGAGACAATAAGAGGAATGAGAGAAAAAAAAGAGATGAGAGTAAAAGAAATGAGACAGAAAAGAGATGGGATGGGGGCAGCTAGGTGGAGCAATGAATGGAGCACTGGCCCTTGAGTCAGGAGGACCCAAGTTTAAATCCAGTCTCAGACACTTGACACTTACTAGCTATGTGATCTTGGGCAAGTCACTTGACCCCAATTGCCCTGCCTTCCCCCCTCCAAAAAGCAAACTTAAAAATTTTTTTAAAAGAGAGAAAGATTAGACAGAGAGGAGAGAGAGGAGAAAAAGATGAGAGACAGAAAGGAGAGATGAGGGAAAGAAAGATTAAAGAGAGAGGAGAGGCACTAAGAGGAATGAGAGAGAGAGAGAGAAGAGGTGAGAGCTACAGAAATGAGAGAGAGGAGACAGAAAAAGTGTTGGGGGAGAGAGAGAGAGAGAGAGAGAGAGAGAGAGAGAGAGAGAGAGAGAGAGAGAGAGAGAGAGAGAGAAACACTCACCACACATAGAGGATGAGGTAATCTGGGGAAGGAGGCACACTCCCCCATCTCCCTGTTGCCAGGATTAGGAAGGCTTCAAGCAGGAGGTGGGGCTTTAGAGGAGCTTTGAAGGACACTAGGGATTCTGAGAAGTGTAGGGCATAGCAAGAAGGTCAGTTTGGGTGTACTGAAGAGTCTGTAAAGGGAATTAATGTATAGCAAGCCTAAAATAATCATTTGAACTCAGGTTCTAAATACCAAACAGGAAACATCAAACAGCTTGTATTTGAACAAAGTAATAAGGAGCCCTTAGAGTTTGTGGAGCAGGTGAGTGTTATGGTCAGGCCTGTGCTTTGGTTGGGGGTAGGGTAAATTAGGCAGCCACTGGAATAGCCCACATGAGATGTGAGGAGGGCCTGAACTGGGGGGGGGGGTGGCTCTGTGAATGGAAAGAAAGTGAAAGGCTATTTGGGGTGCTGTCTGTTCTGTCTTTAGCTGTCCTAGGCTCTCTCTACCTCTTTGCCTTCTACAATCTCTCCTCTGTCTCCTGCTGTCTTTACTTCTCCAATTTCTTTTTCCTTCCCCAACTTCCTTCCCAAAAGTTGATTCCCTTGAGTCCCTCTTTTCTCCAAAGGCCTTCTCCATAACCCTTCCCATCTCAGAACCCCTTGTTCATTATTTGTTTTACTCATTTAACAAATATTTACTAAGCCCCTACTCTTTTTGGAGCAGTGTCCTAGGTTTGGGGAGAGCTCAAGTCTAGATAAGATAAAGAAGTCTTGTAGAATCTCTAAACACCTTATCCCATGACCCACTCCCCAAATTCTTCTTGTCCCAGAGCACTCCTCCACAATCTCTTTGCTCCAGAGTGCCTCTCTCCCCCTCTTTCCCTCCTTCTGCCCTTTACGTTTTGGGCCTTTCACTAGGTAGAGCCCAGACAAGGAGAATGAGCTTATAAGGCAGGGTAAAATGTAGCCCCTTAATGACAGGATTTGTTCTGGGAAGTTTGGATTCAGACTAAGGGCCCCACTTGAAGACCTAGAGGGCCACATGTGGTCTCCAGACTACAGGCTCCCCAGCGTTGTCTAGGATGCAGTGTGTTGAACTGAGGAAGAAGAAAAAATGAATGAGTTGTCTACCAGATGAACTTCCCTTACCACTTGCCTATATCTATCTTTCCCCCAGGCTTTGGAGCAGGGACTGAAATTCAGAGAGCAGGTGGGACTTCTCAGTTTTGGCAAGTCTCTGTGTGTGCCTTTATCTCTACTTGCATCTCTCCCCACCCTCAGCTCTCTGGTGCCTTCTCCTCAATTTAACTGCCTTAATCTGTCTCTTCAGGAAATGGGAACGGTCTAGAAACTGGAGCCTTTCCTGGAGCCAGAACTCAGCCAGGTAAGGGGATCTAAGTTCCAGAAACTTGGATTCTGGAAAGGGGAATGATGGTACTAGGAGCCCCAGATATCATACAACAGAAGAGAGTAGTGATCTGGGACTCAGAAATCTGGACCAAGATGATGGTAAGAAGTGGGCATGAGAGAGCTGGTGCCTTCTCTGGGCCCTACCAGACACATTCTCCTATGTCCTCTTCAGGGGTCACCAAAGGAGCAAGGCCTGAAGCCTGTAGTCCTGAGCATAAGGCAAGTGAGGAGAGTACATAATGATAATTTAGAGCTCTGAGCCCCAATCCCTACTGTGACTCAGCACCATGCTGCTCCTTTGTCTAACCCTGAAGCCCTCCAGCAACTCCAACAAACTAACCAATCTCAACTCCAACCCTAATCCCAATTTATCATGGTGCTCCATGCTCAATTGTGATCTAACTGGATACCAGCCCTGATTCTAACTGATTTCAATCCCAACTTAGGTCTCGACCTCTATTGGTCCTAAATTTAGCCCTATTTCTGATGCTGATTTCCGTTTTGGTCCCAACCTCTATCTTGATCTTAATCCCAATTCATATCTCAGCCATATTTCTACTATACAGAATACCACTCAGTCACCCTTAACCTTATCAGTACCCATGAAGAAAGTAGTAATCCAAAGCTCATGGATAAAGATATCTTGCTTTGAGAGAGAGCAAGTTATTAAAGAAACATCACCTGATTTTGATCAGGGTGTGATGGGATGGGATGGGATGGGATGGGTTAAAAGACCCTGCGTCTAGGAAGCGAGGCTCCTTGCTTCGAGGTTAGCAAG
Organism: Pseudocheirus occidentalis; assembly: GCA_028646575.1. NCBI lineage: Eukaryota > Metazoa > Chordata > Mammalia > Diprotodontia > Pseudocheiridae > Pseudocheirus > Pseudocheirus occidentalis. The sequence continues at coordinate 108,199,104 of CM053599.1, forward strand.
GAGCTGAAACTGAGGTACTTAGGTGGCTGTGGGACAGAAGTTAGCTTTGTTCCTGTTTTTTTTTTCCATCCTCCTCTAAGGTCCTTGTAATGGGGGCTCCATTCCAGCCCTTCCTCCTAGGCTTCCCAATGGAGTAGGGCCTGCAACAGGGAGTTCCTCAGAAAAAGGAGGTGGGTGTGAAATCTGGGAGGGCGGGAGTGGGGAGGAATCACGTCCTCTCCCTCCCATCAGCTTTGCCTCATCATCTATATCAACATCTATATCTATATCTATCCTTTGGGCCACATACCTTCATCTCTCTTATTCCCCAAGGCACACTCCCTAGATAGCTGGGCTAAGAGCCAGGAGACTGAGATTCTGCTCCTGCTCCTAACTCACTACATGGCTTTGGTTAGGTCACTTCCCTTCTCCAGGTTTATTTTCTCCTCTATAAATAGACTAGATGATTCCTAAGCACCTTTCACATCTAATATGTTCTACAACCCCTTCCAACTCTGATGTGCTGTGTTTTGTGATCAATAATCTATGTTCTAGGGGCGGCTAGGTGGCGCAGTGAATAGAGCACCGGCCCTGGAGTCAGGAGTACCTGAGTTCAAATCCTGCCTCAGACACTTAACACAAAAACTAGCCCTGTGACCTTGGGCAAGTCACTTAACCCCAACTGCCCTCCAAAAAAATAATAATAATAATCTATGTTCTATACCAGTGATTGTCAACCTTCCTAATGCTGCGACCCTTTGATACTCATATGTGGGTGTATCTGCATGTGGATACATCTGCATGTATCCACCTGGAGATGGATAGAGGAGTGGTGTCTTTGTCTCTGTTCTAAGACCATCAGAAATATGTGTTTTCCAATGGTCTTAGGTGACCCCTGTGAAAGGGTCGCAACCCACAGGTTGAGAGCCACTGTTCTATATTCTAAGGTGCCTTCTAGCCCTGACATACTGAATTATTTGGTCTAAGGTCACTTCCAGGTCTAACATTCTATGTTCTAAGAGAATTTCTTGCTCTGACATTCTATTTTTTTAAATGTTAATATATTTTAATTTATTTTATTAAATCCCTATTATATGTAAAAAATTTAACATTCATTTTTTAAAATTTAGAGTTCCAAATTCTCTCCCTCTCACCTTCTTTATCCCTTGAGAAGACACACAATATGTTATCTATTATACATGTGAATTCATACAAAACATATTTCCATGTTAGCCATGTAACATTCTATTTTAGGTTCTCTGATTCTATTTCCCTTTCCCTGTGTCTTACCTCATAAGCTATGATCCCTTCTTTATCTTCTGTCTGTTTTTTCTCCCTGGATCCCTTTCTCCTCTTATCTCATTATGTTTAAATTTATTTTCTCCCTATAGGATTCAGGGCTCAGAATGGCTATGGACCAGGTAAGGGTATAGAGGAAAGGAGATAAGGTAGATTTGGGGGGTTAGGGGAAGTAGGTTAGCTTACTGGAAGAGAAAGGCTGGAAATAGCTTAAATGAAGGAGGGGCACCATGGCTGAGATACAGTTGAGGTCCAGAGGCAGCTTCTTATGGCAGACATGCTCTAAGCTCTGTGCTCTCACACCCACTTAGATGGGCAGTTGGACCTCACTCAGTCCCTTGGTTTTCTTCCTTCCTAGTTTCTCCCCCAGGTCTTGAAGATGGATTGAAGACTCAAAAAACAGGTAATGTTTCCTTTCTCTGCTTCTGTTCCTCCATACTCGCCTCTCTTTCCTTTCTTCTTTTTCTCTTCTTTTCTCTCCTGGAATTCCCCATCTTTCACCAAGAGATGGCTTTTGCATGCCCTAACCTCATCAAACTATCTCTCCTCAGGACTCAGAAGTGGGCTTGGAGCTGGACCCTTTCCAGGGGCCAGGATTCAGCCAGGTGAGGGGAGCTGGGGACCAAACACCTGGAATGAGGAAAGGTACTGGGGACAGACCATGGATCCTAGGTGGAGGAGGAAAGGAGTCAGTGCTTTAACTTTTCTGATTTTCTTCCTGTGTGATAATATTTCTCTCTCTGTCTCTGTCTCTGTCTGTCTGTCTGTCTCTCTCATTATTGTTGATGAAGAGAAGGCTAGAAGGCTAGAAGGGAAAAGAGAAGCACAAATTTGGGTTTGAGAAAGAGAATCAACTTTCATAGGGAAAACTGAAGTATTGAAAGTGAGATTCCTGAAATCTAGAAGGCAAGTTGGGCTGGGACTGGGAGGAAAGAGAACTGATCTGAGTTGGTTCTTTTTCTTTCTTCCTCTATTAGCCTCATGAAAAGGACCTTAGAATATAGAATGTTGGAGCTGAAAGAGACATTGGAACACATAATGCCAGAGCCCAAAGAAAATCTGAAAACACAGCATGTTAGAACATATAATGTTAGTGTCAGATACACCTGAAGACATCATCTGGTTTAACCCCTTCGGGAAGTGATTTACTTCAAGTCACATAGTGAGAACTTGCCTTAATGACCTAGATCTAAAAAGGATGTCAGAAGACATCTACCTAAACCTCTTCTTTTTACAGAGGAGGCAACTGAGGTGAAGGGAGGCGTAGGCACTGGCCTAGAGCCAGCCAGTATGTATCAGATGTAGGATTTGTAGGTCTTCCGGGCCCAATGTCAGTGATCTTCGCATGGTACTGTGCTGCCTTCCCCAGGGTAGGAGTGGGATTTGGCCTGTTTGGCTTCATGCTAGTGGGGAGAAGGGGCAGAGAGGCAGCTACCACCTCTTAGGAGAACCTTCCTAACAATTAGAGCTATCTCAGAGTGTTCTGAGTTTCCATTCAAAGACATCTTTAAGTGATAGCTGATTGAATGCTTGGGTAGGAACTGGGCCTAGAAACTGTAGTGAAAATGAAAACAAGGATCCATTCACCCCAGTAGTATAGACTACCCACTCAAACCACAGCAACAATGTCCCTTTGTCCTCAATCACACACAACCCTCATAGTTCCATTCACCCCTTTCCTAGGGCACACCTTCACCCATCCTTGACCCCCTTACCCCTTCCATTGCAGGCTATGGTGCTATGAATGGCTATGGAGCAGGTAAGGGGACTGGAGAGAGGGAAGCCTAACTTCTAGAAGGGACCAGAGTCCAATCAGGGATGGGGAACCTGTGGCCCCCTAGGTCCTCAAGTCTGGGCCTTCCAAAGAAGTTTGGATTCAATCAAAGTGTTGCACTTAAGGATCTAGAGGGCCACATGTGGCCCTGGGGCCACAGGTTCCCCACCCCTGGTCCAAGTTCTATTCATTCTCTTCCCAATCTCTTTTCTCCCATCTCTTAGGTCTTAGAGGAGGAGCCAAACCACAGAAAACAGGTGAGACTTCTCCCACTGTCTCTCCAGGTGTTCTCCCCACTCTTCCATTCATGGGTTACATTACCTTCAGGAAGGGAATGGTGTGGAAGGGAGAACCCAGATTCCCAGGGCTTCCCCACCCTCCCACCAACAAATCTGTCTTCTCCGGCTATGGAAATGGATTGGGGGCTGGTGCTTTCCCGGAGACTGGGCCACAGCCAGGTGAGGAGAGATCTGTAGGAAAGGGTGGGGCCAGATTCCAGATAAGTGAATCCACCTTGGGAACAGCCCTGGGATGGGACTAGGTGGAGTCACAGAGTTCTGAAAGGTGATGGAGTCCAACAGAACATGGGGTTCAGAGCAAGAATCCAAATCCTTCTTTACCTTCAAAAGGTGGCTGTAGCACAGGAGAAAGGGCCTAGACCAGAAGTTCAGGAGACTTGGGTTCTAGAACCAGCTCTGCTACCAGTTCTTTGTATAACTGTCGGCAAGTTCTGCTTCCTTCATTGTAAAATGGTGGTGGGGCAGGGAGAAAGAGATGAAAGGATCTCTAAGTTCTCTTGGAAAATTAAGGTCTATGGATCTCTTTCTTTGTATGAGAAAGACATGTGAAGGGGGTGGATAAGGGATATATTATAGGCCTAACTACATATTCTTCCTGGTTCATTTATCCCTTCATCTCCAGTCTTAAACCCAATCTCATCCAAGCAAACTCAATCTCATTCCCCTTATACCTTTGCTCAGAATCCTTTCTCAAAGACATTGATTTCTGGGCTGCTAGGTGGCATAATAAATAGAGCACTGGCCCTGGAATTGGGAGGATCTGAGTTCAAATCTGATCTCAGGCACTTAACAAGTACTTGCCGTATGACCTTGGGCAAGTCACTTAACCCCAATTGCCCTGCCTTCTTCCCTCCCCCCCCAAAAAAGACATTGATTCTTCTGATGTCCTCTGATATTCCCCTTCCTCTCCCCAGTAACTGCTTAGTGCTTTCTCTCCCTAATTCCCTTATATTTATTCTGAATTTTATACACCTGTACATGTCTCTTTGGATAAAATGTAAGATCCTTGAGCATAGGGATTATTTCCTTCTTTGTATTTATGTTCTCAGTGCCTAATACACAGTAGGTATTTAATAAATGCTTGTTAATGATCTAATTTGTTCTCTCCCTGTAGGGTTTGGGACCCCAAACGGTTTTGGAATAGGTGAGGAGGGATTAGGGACAAGGGGTGGGAGGCAGAACTCCCAAGAGTTTAAAATTGTGAATCCTGAGTTATCCTGTCTCTCTCTTTCTCAGGTGTAGGTGGTATGAAGCCTCAAAAAGCAGGTAAGCTTCTCTTTGGATCTGTCTGTGATCTGTCCCTATCTACTGGTTTCTCTTTGCTGCTGCCTTAATCTTTCCTGACCTTCCTTTTTATTCTTACCATATCTTCCTATCTCCTTCTCCCTAACAAGGGATGAATAATACAGGTGTAAGTTACAGCTCTGTCTCCCCTCAAATCTTTGTTCCCACAGTTTATAGCAATGGACTGGGAGCTGGAACCTTTCCTGAGGTCAGGATCCAGCAAGCAGGTAAGGAAAAAGGGAGAGGAGTTGGAGGTGGGTGTAGGCTGGGCACTGAATTCTAGAACACTATCCCTAATTTCTCTCCAGCCCCCTTGACTGACCTTCCTTCTTCCTCCCTAGGTTTCCCTGGGGCTGGAAGTTATCTATTCAATGGCTACAGCAATGGTGATTCTTTTTTTTTTTCTTTTTGGAGGGAGAAAGGTAGGGTAATTGGAGTTAAATGACTTGCCCAAGGTCACATAGCTAGTAAGTGTTAAATGTCTGAGGTTCAATTTGAACTCAGTACTCCTGGCTCCAGAGCTGGTACTCTATTCACTATGCCACCTAGCCACCCCCAACAATGGTAATTCTTGAATAAGAACGGGAATGTAATAGGGGAATTTGAGAGGAGTATGAGAGGGGAGATGATATTTTCTGAAGGATTGGACTGGTATAGCTAGATGGAAAGATTATATTCCTGTATTTCACAGAGGACATATAGGGGGTAGAAAGAAGCCAAAGCAAAAGATTTTCTAGGTAATGAGGTGGGAGAAGCTAACACCAGTTTCTTTCAGGATATGGAGCTGGAGGGCCTGGATACCCCAAACCTTCCCTGTATGAAAATGGTAAGAGACAAAAGCCCCAGGAGGCAGGCCCTAGCAAGACGTGAAGAAGGTGGTGGTGCCTGAGAGATACATGCACTTGTATAGGGTTTTCACAAAGCTCTTTCAGATCCATTCTCTCATTGGATCTAGATCTAGAAATAGCCCTATAAGCATGAGGAAAGAGAGCCGTAGACAGGGAGAACAACTCCCAAGGTCACACAGCAATGTAGGCAGAGTCCACCCATTTCCAGTACAGTGTAGCAGGGAATCCTGGTGGCAGTAGTAGCAGGGGGCTTAAGCAGGGTTCATGGGGCTCTTTTTTTCTTTCACAGGTGGAGCCAGCTCCTTTGGTCCTCAGGGGGTATCTTTTCTCCCTGGAGGTTCAGACCCTGGGGCCAAGACTGCCAAGCATGACTATGGAAATGGGGTAGGCGCAGGCTCCTACCCGGCAGATGGAGGCTCTCCAGGTAACAGACATGCTTGGCTGGATTTTGGGAAAGTTCACAGATTTTATTGTGTGGGTGTGTATACGTGTTTCACAGGATTATAGATTTAGGGCTGTAGAAGACCTCAGATATCATCTAGTCCAACCCTCTCATTATACAGACAGGAAAACCGAGGCCCAGAATGTTTAAGAGACTTACTCCAGATCACATAGGTAGTAGGTGGCAGAACCAAAATTATATCTTAGGTCCTCTGATTCCAAATCCAGTCAGTCAGTCAATAAACATGAAATGTGCCAAGATACTGTGCTAAAAGAGGCAAATGGCAGTACCTGTCCTCAAGGAGCTTACAATCCAGCGACCCTTTTCATTGCACCATATTTGTTGATTGCTTAGTGTGAAAACCTAAATGGCTAAATCCTGGAGAGGAATAAAGGCTAGAGAACAGGATTCCCAGTCATGTCCATGGAGGTTACCCCCTGAATTCTGTCCCTCCAGTCCTCAACAGATCTTGTTCAATGTTCAGCCTAGTGTTTCTGCTGTCTCAGGGACAGACCCAGTCCCCACCCCCTGGAAACACAATGAGGAAATCAAAAGACAAAAGCTCCCTCCACTGGTGTGACAACCTGCCACCCCTTTCTCTTTCTGTCTCTGTCTCCTATGATGATGGGGCCAGCCAGACCCTTGGTGTCTAGTCATAGAGAACATAGGGTCCAGTCTATACCCTCTTCAATCAATCCTATACATGCTATTAGCCTCAACTTCCTAAAACCCAATTCATCTTTTCTCTCCAGCTTAGGAATTGATGATTTCCTAGGTCTCTTTAGGAGGGAACATTCTATAGTTTCTGGGCTCCCTATTGGATGAAAAGTTCTAGATCCAAAGCTTCCAATCTAAATTCAACTAGCTCTCTTTAACTTTATCTCCCACTAGAGGGAGACAATGGTAAGGAACAGATGAGTGTTGGGCTAGTAACACTGGACTTCTGGATCCTCTGATATGGAAGACAGGTTCTGAATTCAAGTGTCAGCTCCGTCACTTTTCCACTTGGTGACTCAGTCGCATTGCTTCTCTGGGCCTCAGTTCGTTCCAGTTAAATAAGGGGATTTGGATGAGAGGATCTGGCTCCTTCCAGCTCTATGACCCTATCATTGCGTATGCAGGAGACTTGGGTTCTACTCTTTGCTTTCTACCACTGACTCTCCTTCAGCAAGTCCATCCCTGTCTCTGGGCCTGGGTCTTGGGTTCTCCAAATGCAAGATAAGAGAATTGCTTTACTGGGTGACCCAGCTCAGAACCTCCGAGTTTGTCGGTGGTCTTCTCATGGCCCCCACACATATCAAACTCACTGCTTTTGTCAGTCAGTCAGTCAGTCAGTCAGTTAACAAACATTTAAGTGCCAGGCACTGTACTTCCCCTCCCCTTGGAGTTTACTCCCCAATTTCCTCTCTAAAGCCTATAGTCCTTCAAGCCTCAGCCCACATTGATCTCCCCCCACTCTGCACTAATAATACTGTTAGCATCCATTTAGCACCTCCAACATTGGCAAAGCACTTTACATACATCATTCCATCCTCCCAACAACCCTCTGAGGCAGATTTTACTATTATCTTCATTTTCTAGGTGAAGAAACTGAGGCAGAGATAGTAAATGACTTAGCCAGGGTTGTATAGTAAGCGGCTGTGGTAGAATTTGTACTCTGGACTTTCCAATTCCAAGTTCAGTACTCCATCCACTGTACCACCTAGCTGCCTTCTAGGGCACTTAATATCTGTTCCACGTTACTTATTGTCTCTCGTGTCTCTGTGTGTGTGTGTGTGTGTGAGTGTGTGTGTGAGAATTCCAGGCTGGACACAATGGTGAAAAGGTGCCCTTCATCATATAGCATGTTCTCTTCAACATCTTCCTCCTTCTTTCTGTCTTTTCCTGCCTTTCAGGTCTCTATGGTCAGTTCAGACCAGAGCCTGTCCCCAGGACTTATGGTAAGTGAGTGGACCTTGTATTAGAGAGAGCACTGACTCAAGCATCAGAAAAGAAGATACTTAGCTCTTCCACTAATTATCAGTATATGTAACCCTGCACAAGTTCCTTCCCCTGAGTCTGTTTCTTCCTCTATACAAAGAAGGGGTTGGACTCTAAGGTTTCCTCAAAGTTTAGTATTCCACTAAGCAGTTGATGAAAACTGTATTGTGATGTGTGGAAGAGGTCCAGAAAGAATAGGACATCTTTGGGTACTCCTCCCCACATCATTCAGAAAGGCCAAGGGGCAATTAACACTGCTCATTCAGTGACTGCCTGCTGACCCCTCATGAGGAGAGTTCTTGGGGCCCATTACTATTCTGTGATCTTGAAATTGGGTTGAGAATTTGGAAAATAAGAAGAAAAGGTATCTGGATAAATCTCTGGGGGGATTCTCTACTAACTAGAGGTTGTCTAACTATCTCCAATTTAGGTGGGCCCGATGTAAAACACAACATTGATGGCTTCCTGGGAAATGGCTATGGAGGTGAGACTTCTTCAGGGATAAATGGTTCCCTTCCCTGACCTTTAGCACCACTGATAAAGACCAGGCCAGTGATTATATAGATGAGCTGTGGAAAGTGTCCTCCATCCCAAGGAGCTCACATACCCTACCTGGAATTCTACCATTTAATCCTGTGAGGTATGCATTGCTAGGTTAAGGTCTAACACTGCCCTAACCCATCTCTACCTTTTGCAGGTTGATGTCCTCCAGGGAAATGTTGAGCCTAAAGGGATCCTCCAATATCCCCCATCTGAAGATGTTCAGGGGAGCTTGGAGCCGAAAACCTGACTGCCTTAATGCTGTCAGGCTTTTTGGAAAAAACACAAAACAACAACAACAACAAAAAACCCAACCAGGCTCCTTATAAGGGACACCCCCCTTCCCCCCCCCCCCCCCCGCCCTGGTGGCAGAGAGGAGATCTTGGGCCTGCTAATAAAATGTTTCAATTCATAAGTTTGACTCTGGTGTCCAGTCTGTTGATCGGAAGACTTAATTGCAGCAGGTGGTCGAGACAGGTCTACTCAGAAGCATAAAGACGGAAAAACTGAATTCTACTCCTAGATTTCCAATAAATGAGTTATGCTTACTTGACCAAGTCATTCTCCCCTGTCTGGGCTTTAGATCCCAATAATGAGAATCAGCTCCCCTTCTTTTGAACCCAAACAGCTCTTGGGATATACAGCTGGAAGCAGCCTTAGGGATCATCTCTAACTCCCTCATTTTCCAGATGAAGAAACAGAAATCCAGAGAGTCTGTGACTTTTTTCTAAAAGTCACACAGGCAGTAAATGGCAAAGACAGAAATTGGTCTTATAACTCCAAATCTGGAGCCCTTTTTGATGACATAATTAAGGCTCAAGGTCTCTTCTTTCATGAACCCTTCCTTGATACTCCCAGTTGGAGTGATCTAATACTTCATTGCTTTTGTTGCTGGTTTCATTTAATCTTATACTTTCTCTTGTTCCATAGCTATGAGGAACTTAATCCCACAATCAGTTTTATCCCCATTATAAGATGGCAGCCTCCTTAAGAATAAGAAAGTCACTTCATTTCACTTCAAACACCTAGTTAGGCACTTGGTCTGTGGTAGGCCCAGAGCATCTGAAGACAAAACAAAAACCAGCGACAGTCATTCAAACAGAACTCGGAGTTCATATACTCCTGGGAAGATACATTTATTCCTCTTTAGGATTGTGTCCTCTTTTGTACAATAAGGAAGTTGGTCTGGATGAGCTCTAGTTTCCTTATTGTTGTTGTTCAGTAACTCCTTGTGACCCTGTGGACCACAGCCCACCAATACAGTCCATAGGATTTTCTTGGCAAAGATACTGGAGTGGTTTGCCCTTTCCTTCTCCAACAGATTAAGGCAAACAGAGGTTGAGTGACTTGCTCAGGATCACATAGTCAGTAATCGCCTCAGGCTGGATTATGAAGTCACTGTTTCCTGACTTCAGGATTAGAGCTCTGTCCACTGAGTCACCTAGCTAAATTATATGAACTTATGACTGTGTTTTATTTCATCTTTGTAAACACCCCTTCTTTTCAGTGCCCAACAACACAAGGCCTTGAGTATAACTTACTGAACTGAATAACAAGTGATCATAACAAAGGAGAATGTTGACTTCGAATCAGAGGACTTGGATTCAAATCTTGCTATGACTGCTTCCCGTGTAACCCTCTGAGCAGCCAATCAACAGACATTTACGGAGGCATTTTATAGGCCTTCCCAAGTCCAGATGAGAAATGATGATGGCCTGGACAAAGATGGCGGTGGTGGTGGTGTTCATAGAGCAGGTGAATTCTTGGACCTGACTTGACAAGTGATTGGATGGAGGACAGTGAGAGACTATGAGCAGGACTTAAATGCTGATCCTGAAAGAAGACCAAGAAGGATGGGGTGGGCAGCTAGGAAGAAAACCTACCATTCACTGTCTTAAGATCTCTCTGGTTCAGGTCTAAGGCCTCTTCAAGCTAGAAAGCAGATGACTCCATAAATTATTAAGGGGGCGGGGCAGGATGGAAAGTAGGAGGAGCTATATGCGCGTCCTACTTTTTACCGGCTGCTGCAGTTTGGACCCGCTAGAGTAGTTGCCATGGCTTCGATCAAGTAGCGGCCGGGCGTCCTTGACAGCCTGTCCGTCATTGGTCCCTGGGCACGTGGCTTGGGGAGACTTGCATCCCGATTGGCCGAGACTCCGGAGGTGGGGGAAGCAGGCGCGTGCGTGGCGGTGTGGAGGGAGCGCGCGCTCGGCCTCCCTAAGCCCGGCGTCTGAGCCCCTCCTTGCCCGGCCTCGGGCACTGAGACCCTGGCGGCGCTGCTTCCCCGCTCCCGCTCCCGCTCCCACTCCCACCCCCACCCGCGGCTGTCCCGGCCCCGGCTCTCCCTGCCCCTCCCCGAGCCGCCCCAGCCGCTGCCGCTTCCACACCTGCCGCTGCCGGGCCTACCCTCAGGCTTGTGCCCCGGGCCGCCACCGGCCTCGTCACTGGCCGAGCGGCCGCTGCTGCCAGAGCTGCCTGTGCGGCCGTCGCCGCTTTCCCCCCGCGGCCCTCCCGGCGCCTACGTGGCGCTGCCCCCGCTGCCCGCCGAGGCATCCGTGCTTCCCCTGCCCCCGCCCCCCACGCTGTCAGACCTGCCTCGCCTGCCTCGCGGGCACCTAGCCATCCCCGCCCACCTGCCGCTGCCGCCACTGCCCCTGGCCTCCGAGGGGCCTCGGCTGACAGTGCGCCCCCCACGGCCGGGGCCCCTGGCTGAGCCCCCAGCGCAGCTTTTGCCGCCGCTGCCCACTCGCCCCACCTTTTTGCGCCTCCTCGCCCCGCCGCCCGCTACCTGTCCCGCGCTCCCGCCCCTGCCCCAGGAGCCCTTCCCCGTGGCCGCTCATCCCACGGACCACCATCCTCTGCCTGCCTTCCCCAGCACCCCCAGCCCGTCCCTCCCAACGCCCCGCTTCTTCCTGACCCCACCCAGCTCCTGGCCCGAGCGGGTGGCTCTGCAGAAACATATCCCCTGAGCACCTGGAGCTCCTGCCCTCCCCGCTCCATTTGAGCCCTGGGTATCATTGGCCTTGTATTGCAGAAACCCTGGACGAGTGGTGCTCGCTAAGTAGCCCTTTGATGGCTTCAAAAAATCAGCCCCTCAGTCCTGTGTTGCAGACAGGTGGCTTGCTTCTTCGCCTCCAGCCAACTCGCTGGCCTTTGCCTACTATGACCTCTGTGTCTTCCAAAGGGGTAGACTCCCACTTTTGGGGAAGAGGCACAGCAGGTGGGTGACTTTACTTTCTAGTCTTTGTCTCTTCTCTTTGCCTCTCACAAAGGCTTGTCTTCTGATTGAGAAAAGTTGTGGCATTCTGGAATTTGAAATGACACTCAATTGTCAGTGAGCAGTCCTGGGTTCTAGTTCTGGCCCTGCCACTCTCTTGCTGTGAATGGCCTTCGAAGAACTTCATTTATTCTCTTTGCCTCCCCTTTCTACTTTGTAAGTAAAATGAGGGGTTTCGATGAGTTTTAAGACCTTTCTCTTGTAACATTCACTTTTCAGAACTTCTTAGTTGGTCGGCAAAATACCTATTAAAAGGATGGTTTTCTGAGCATAGGAAAGTGGTGGTCCAGAACGGGTTCATTAATATAATCTTGTTGGATTGGCATCCCCCTTTTTGATAGCTACCAGACTAGTTGATAAGGGGATACAATAGAGAAAGTATACTCAAGTTTCAGCAAGGTTTTTGATAGTTACATATTTTGGGGGGCAGGGTAGAATACAATTAGGTGAGTAACTGTACCCTGAAAGAGGTGATTGAAATATCACTGTAAAATGAAGGTATTTATCTAGATGACCTCAGTCCTTCCATCTCCGAATCCCTTCTGTGGCATCTAAGATCAACCTCATCTAAGAGGTATCAAAGTTAAGTACCCCATAGTTCTCTTCTAGACCCTGTTCTTTTGAACATTTTTATCAGTGACCCAAAGGCAAGAAGCTTGGATATTTAACACAGTCTCTCAAGAAGTACAATCTCAAAACACCCAGCATGTTAAACAGTTGGGCCAAATCAAATAAAAACTAAATGGAATTTTAAATAAATGTATAGTGTTATGCTTGGTTCAAAAAGAAATTCAGCTGTACCAGGACAGGATGGGAGAGAGGTGGTTATGTGAGAAAGATGCGAGAATTTTAGTAGACCACAAGTTCAATGTGTATCAACAGTGTGATTGTAAACTAGAAGAAATAATTCAGCATAGGCAGCATTATAGAATCATGGTGTCCAGAAAAGGAAATAAGTCACTGAGGTAGAATTGGAAGACAGGTTACTCAAGGAAATATTTTCTCTCTAAGACTCAAGAGACCTGGATTCAAATCTTGGTTTTGACCTTTTATTCATTAGCTCTCTGTGTTGCCTTAAACAAGGTCCTTTAGGCCCTTTACCTTCTCTAGGTTTCAATTTTCTCCTTTATCCTCCTAAGGAAAGTGCATTGTGACCCTTAAACTGCTATATGATTCTAAGTTGTTATTGTCTTGATGCATTCTGTCCGAATTAGTCTACACCTAGAGTATTATGTTCAGTTTGGGGTAACACTTTTTAAGAGGAAGGGTGACAATCTGGAGTGTGTCCAGAAGAGGGCAACCAGGCTGGTGAGACTCAAAACTATTCCATATAAGGATTGGTTAAAGAAACAAAATGCCTAGCTTAAAGAGATATTTGTAGTAGGGGTGATGATCACTGTCTTCAAGTATCTGAAGGGTTTTCTTGTGGGAGAGGGGAATAGTTTGTTTAGCTCCTGAGCACAGACCTTGGGCTAGTGCTAATGCCCCAGAAACAGGATTAGGACAGTCCAAAACTGTAATGGGCAGTAAGCTGGCCTTAAAGCAGAGGCTGGATGACTATTCTTTGGGGGATTCCTAGAGGGGATCCATGTTCAGGTACAGATTTGATTCAATTCACCCATAATTTACCAAGCTGTTACTATGTGCTAGGCCAGGGGTGGGGAACCTGCAACCACATGTGGTCTTCTAGGTCCTCGGGTGTGAGCCTTTTGACTGAGTCCAATTTTAGAGAACAAATCCTTTTATTAAGGGGATTTGTTCTGTGAAATTTGGATTCAGTCAAAGGGCTGCATTTGAAGATGTAGAGGGCCACATGTGACCTCGAGGTCAAAGGTCCTCCCACCCCTATGCAAGGCTTTGGTCATGTTAAGACAAAACAGGGAAAGGAGTAATAGGAAATTTAGGCAGGAAAGAGAAATTGAACCAGATGATCTTGGATATAACTTCTAACTCAGATTCTTTGATACTGCCTAAAGTGTCTGTGTTGGGAGGAGTATTAGAATAAGGCCCTTTCTAATCTAACAAATTATAAATTCATAGAATAAAAGAAGGACTAACATACTGATTTGCAAAAAAGGGGTGGTGAAGAGAAGCTGAAAACTATACTGGTGAATTTGATCTTTGTTCCTGATGGAAATTCTGGTGAATTATCTTAGTAGTGTTACTAGATTAGTAATAGATCAAAGTCTACCTTAGATATAGTTGACCCTATGAGAGCGCCATAGAATGGCTTAGCACAGACTTACTCAGTGTCAGACTTTCTCTAGCCCACTTGAGCATCACAGATCTAGACTCCTTAAGCATCTACCCCATATGGCGAACTTTCAATAAACTACTTTTCTTTGGCTGAGAGAAGACTTGAGTCGAATTCTTTTGGCAGGACCTGGTGTGTTGGTATTTTGGGGTCTCTAGAGCAACCTTAACCTTCTTCATGGGTAACCTTCATTTTTTTTTTTTTTTTTTTTGCTTTTTGGAGGGCAGTTGGGGTTAAGTGACTTGCCCAAAGTCACACGGCTAGGTTTTTGTGTCAAGTGTCTGAGGCTGGATTTGAACTCTGGTCCTCCTGACTCCAGGGCCAGTGCTCTATTCACTTCGCCACCTAGCCGCCCCCGGTATCCTTCATTTTTATAGTTCCCTGACACCAATAAACACTGCTAATCTCAAGCTCTTCTCCAGCCGGGATTGGAAGGTACGTAAGCCTCTCTCTTTCCCTATTGCATTGCCTTCTTGTTCTCCAGGTACCTTGGAGGTGGGGTTTTTTTTTTACATGGTTTTGTGTGTGTGTGTGTGTGTGTGTGTGTTTTGTTTTGTTTTTGTGGGCCTGACCTCTCAGGTCCCATTAGGTCAGACAGCTAAGTACTCAGCCTGACCTCAGGTTCTCAGTCCTGTTTGGTTATTTTGGAGAAAATGGACACGTGTGCAGCTTCTGAAGAATGGAGGACTAGGACAGATGCCCCATTTGAAAGTATAAGCCATTTGTTTTCAATTCTCTCAGTGCTAGGGTATTGGTAAAATACAAGGTATTTTTTTGGTAGGTTTTTTTGCCCTGTTTTGTTTGTTTTTTGAGGCTTACTCTCAAACCTTCCTTTATGAAGGAAGGGACTTACAGGCCCTATGCCTGTAGCTCCCAAAAGTTCACCTTTGGATTGCCTTTTACAATATTGGGAAAAATTTAGTTTCTCTTGAGACCTTAAAAAGGAAAAGCTAGTGTTTTTTTGCAACACTGTTTAGCCTAGGTATCCCATAGGAAACCATGAATCATGGCCTGTTTGGAGGACTTTAAAAGATAATTCTTTCTTGCAGTTAGACAGAATTATACTGTCACAGAGAAGGAAAAAGCTGCCTACTTAATGGCCTTCTTTGAACTTTCTTGGAACATGGTTCTCAGCAAAGATTGTGAGATGCTTGAAGCTAGAGCACCTCCACAAAGGGGCAGTGGAGACCAATTAAATGGCATCCTTCCTATGACTTGGGCCCCAGCCCCTCTCCCAGCAGCAACTTCTGCTCAGGTCCAGGTCACTGGTCTCACTGAGGCAGCTCTCCCAGCCCTTTCTGCTGCACCCCAGTCTTTATCCCCCTGTGTTCCCTGCCCTTTTCCTCTAGCCCAACACTCCTCATTTCCTGTCCCCTACACCATCCATATATCTACTACCTACCTGCTCAGGTCCCAACCACCTGTCTTATTGAGGTACCTCCCTCTGCAGCCCCTCCCCCTGAGGAGACACCCACTCAGACCTCCGGCCCTAACGCCACAGCAGTATTAGGGGTATCTCCTCTTCCGACCCCTTCTCCTCAGGTGCCAGCTGACCTTCCACCTTGCCTCTCCGTTACCCCTAAAGAAGGTTAGGGTTGCTCGAGACCCCAAAATACCAACACACCGGGTCCTGCTGGAAGAATTTGACTCAAGTCTTCTCAGCCAAAGAAAAGTAAAGTTTATTAAAAGTTCGACATGGAGTGGACTCTTAAGGAGCCTAGGTATCTGTGATGTTTGCATTCGGCAAGCAGGACAGATAAAGCCTATGCTAGGTCATTGTATGGTGCTCTCACACTTTGAGGGAAGATGGGGTCTTCTGTACAGAGGAATCTAGGGGTGGTGTAGAGGAGGAGTTTGGGGCGGGTCTTCAGGAGGAGTCAGTGAGGTCAGACTCCAGTAATGAATTTGGGGAGGGTCTTCAGGAGGAGTTAATGAGGTCAATGCAAGGGTAGATTGATATTTTAATAGGGTCCAGGGTGGGAAGTAGATGGACAATGGAGGGCTAGGCTAGTAACAGAGGTTTGGGCCCAGCCACAGTGGAAAGCTTATGGCGTCTGCAAATGCCTCATCAGGTGGGAAGATTTAATCAGATCAAGGGGTTTTCCCAGAGCCTATACCTCAAAGATTCAAGAATAGCTCAAGAGGGCTCTTAGAGCCTGCACCTCATCATAGTTTACCCAGATTTTAGTGAAGTACTTGATAGAGTCTCTGATACTCTTTATTCTTTTGGACATAAATGGCACAAGAGGAACTAGACCATAGGAGTCCAGCTTGTTCCCCCTAAAACTCCCAAGTGACGCCTGAACCATTAAAATGTAATTAGGAAATGTGTAAAAAAATAAATAAAAATACAGTAAAACATAGACAATGTTGATTTGTGGTTTTCTAAATCAATATGTGGCTCCAGGGATCTATTTCTATTTGAATTTGACACCACTTTGCTAGACAGCTCTGTCTGATGGAGTTAGAAGTGTTGAAAGACTGCACCCAGAGCAGTCAGTTTGCAAGAATTCTAATGGCAGCCATGGCCCATGACCGGCCCCTTCACTGTTGAAGTTATTAAAAACATATTACAGACATAGATGGCATACTTAGCAAATATATAGATGATACAAAGCCAACACACAGTCTGAATCCCTATGTAAAAGTTACCAACAAACAACACTATTGGGCCAAGTCTAAGATAATAAAATTTAAAAGGGGTAGTTAGTCTGAAAAGGATCTAAGGTTGTTGGTGGCCTGCTACCTGAAGAAATCAGTATTGTGTTATGGAGTAGGAAAAAGCGACTATGATCTTGAGTTGTATGAAGGGGTGTCCTGACCAGGACTAAGGAAATGCTGGTCCCACCATGATCTTCTCTGATCAGAACACCTCTGAGAATGTTGGGTTCTTTTGAGCATCGTGTTTTAAGGACATTGATAACCCAGCGGGCAACTGTTCAGGTGAAAGAGTTCATGATTATGAAGAGCAGTTGAAGGAACTGATCAGGGGGATCATTTTCATTCACCTCAAGAACTTAAAGGGCTTTTTTTCTCTGGCAGGAAGAATTAGACTCTTTTAAATTGGCCCTATCCTAGAGCATTAGTCCTAGAACCCTAGTAAACAGTGGGTATAAGTCATTGAGAGGCAGATACAGGCTTGATTTGAAGGCTAGATTTCTAGCAAATAGAGCCACCTAAATGTAGAATTGGTTGTCGCCTCCCCCTTCCCCACCTGATGAGAGGCAGCAGAGGGTCAGAGGGGCTGAACCTGGAGTCTAGAAGACCTAGTTCAAACGTAGCCTGGAGATATTCACTCCGTAGTGTAATCCTGAGCAAATCACTTCATCCTCTTCTGCTTAGGTTTCCTTATCTGTAAAATGGGGATAATAATAGTACCTCCTTCCCAGGGCTGTGGCAAGGATCAAATAAGATAATGTCCCTAAAGTACTTAACAAACTTTAAAATGCCATATACATGCCAGCTCTTATTATTGTTAGAGTATATCTTCAAACAAGATTATGGAAGAAGGTAGTTATGATTTGAAATAGACATTTTTTACTATGGTAGTGTTTCTCTTATTTTTATTATCACAAACCATTTTGTGGATTATGAAATCATGCAATAAATGTCATTGTCACCACATGGAGGCAGACTAGTTAATGGATGGGGCCCAAGTCTTAGGACTTCTAGCTTATACTTTGAGGAAGGAGTAGTAAAGCTATAAAATTATTTATAAATGACATTTTAAATGTCACTAAGATTTTTTTTAAGCTTCATAATCTGTGTGACATTATTTTTGAAGTTAGATCTTGGGTGTAAAAGGTTTGGAAGTCTAATGGCCATAGTCTGACCCAACAACATTTCAGTGTTAAAGGATGTATGATATAGGCTTATGTTTACAGGAGTAACATATATGAGTGGTGATCTTGTCTTCCTGTTGTGCAACAGCTGACTGCAAATAGGAACCTACTGTCCCAAAAAGTGAGTCTAGAAGAGTCTTCTTTTCTCCCTTACAACTTCTTTCCAAAGTATTATAAACACATTCTTCTTATTCCTCAGATGAATCCAGACCAAGTGATCAGTCAGGAGTTTGGCTTCTCTGGAAGAAAAAGAACCTGCCTTTGATGTGACTGAGCCAGAAGATCTAGTGGAAAGAAGTTTGGAATCCCTGGTTTCTATCCCCTAACTGGGGATGGCTGCTGACCCTCTGCCTGGTGGTCCTAAGTTATTTATTCCACTCCAAATCCCCTCCTTCCTAAGTAGATGCTGCCCATGGCTTCTTTTAGCCAGACCCCTGGTCTTAGTAAAGCTTTATACCCCACCTTGAGTCAGAAATTCTGAGCAGCAGCTACACAGACCCAGAAAGTTGGGACTGTCTTATTCATTCCTTGTCTTTGTGTCTGCCCCACCTGCAGGAGCTGAGTCTGATTTCTTGCCCTGAGTGGCACAGGACAGAAATTCAAACCAAAGTGAACCCAGCCTCCTGGTTCCTTGATCTTGGAACAAAACTGAGTTGGTCGAGTTTGCATAATCCACCGGGAATTTACTAGTTAACCCAGGTGAAGAGGTGGGACTGGGAAGAGAAGGACTGAGGTCAAAGGTCAGACTAACTGAAACACTTTAGGAAAAGAAAAGCCTGCTTAGTGAAGAATTTGAGGGCATCAGTTTACTCGTTTTCTGAAGCCCCTGAGGCAAGGCAGTGTTAATGAAATCATTTGAATGGAAGAAGGAAAGTATGGGGTCTTGGCTAACTTGATAATTAGATCATAGTCTCCTTAAGCCCTTCAAAAATTGATTGGGCTGAAATTGATAATACTGATATCTTGCTTAAGAATCTCAGTGTTTCATCCAGGTTTAGAGTTAAAGGTTAAACAGTATTTATTAAAGTCCACAGTATTAAGGTCCTTAGTATTATGCGGCAGTTTTGCCTGTGAAAAATTTTATAATCAAGACAGGCTCAGCAAATGTATCTCCCTTCCCCTGGCCATATCTTTTTCCTTTTGTACCCAGAAGCAACCCAAATTATAAAATTTCTGGTTTTAATGTTGGAAATTTACAACTGAATAAAGTATTTGTTTTTTTTCTCCATGGGCAGCCTTTCCTTTTGATTAGAAGTGAAAATAATACTAAGGGCAAACTTGGGAACCAGGCATGTTTGTACCCTAGGTAAGGTCTGAAGAGTGACTGATATATTGTCCAGTTGGGAACAGCACAAAAGCACTTAGTACATATTTTAATTTAATTTGTTGATATAACTTGGTATATCATAAAAGACTCAGTTCATGGCAAGCAGGGTTTTCTGTCACTGAAAAACACATGTCATAATAAAATGTCTTTGTTCCCCATCCACTGCATAGCAAGTTTCCCCCAGGTCCAGCTTGTCTTCCTCTAGTCTCAGCTGTGCTTAATAATATTGTTTGCTCTAGGCTTAGTAAATTAGGTTAGCTGGGAGAGCCACCACAACAGGAGATAAGACATTTGGAGATGGGTGTATGCTATACTTTTGAGTCAGAAAGAATCGCTTAGAGAGTTATTGGAAGCACCGAGCTGGGATGTTTTGAAGGAGGGCAGATTTTTGTGGCAAGTGGTAATGGCCTGATTATGAAGGAGCCCCAGTTTCCCGGAAGGTCCCATCTGCTCTTTCCTACAAGTCTCCTGTGAAAGTAATGATTGAGGTTGAAACCTAGAGGTTTCATTTCCACTTTGAGGCCTGGGAATCCATTTGGCAGCAACTTCCTAAGGCTACGCCTCAAAACAATGTAGAAGGTCATTGTAGGTAACTTGTTACCTGAAGGCAGAGGAAGGGCCCAGTATCCACCCCACCCCACCCCCACACACGAAGGTGCCTCAGTTTCCTCCCCAACAAAAACTTATTAAACAAGAGTCCCCTCCCCCAATTCTTTGGTGAGTCAGAGACCGGATAGGGGGTTGGGGACCTCCACAGTCCTTTGCATAAGTGTTAATGAGCCATTGAAATGGTAACCAGTCTGAGGGTGGCTCCCACCCCCACCATATCAATTGCATTCCATCCCCAAGCTTTCTCCTTTGTCTCAGTCCCATTCCTCTGTCCCCAGACTACAGTTTCTGGTTTAACCCTTTCACACCCAGAACCCCTCCAGATGATTTGCCTTTATGGGAAGGAAATACTGAAATACTACCCCCACCCCACCCCCAAGCCCTTTCCATCTTAAGTACAATATGAGAAATGGGGTGGGATAGAAAAAGCCTAGGCCAGTCTACCCTGGAAGATCCATTGCACACCTACCACTAAATATGGACTACAAATCTTATTTCTTAGCCCACCAATCCAAATGGTCTGATCACCAGATTTCCATCTCTTAGGAGAGATGGAAAACCACACCAACCTTAAGCTTTTGTGAGGAGAACTGGGCTTGGAGTCTGGGGATCTAGGATCTAGTTTTCTGATTCACAGTCAATAGGACCCTAAGTCTGTAGTCAGGAAGATCAAAATTCAACTCCAGCCTCAGACACTTATAATTACTAGTTCCATGGCCCTGGGTAAGTCACTTAAGATACGTTTGACAGTAAGATGGGAATAATAACAGCATTTTCGGCTGGGTTGTTGTAAAAGATCAAATAAGATATATCTGTTCCTTGGACGAGCTCGGCACTTAAGAGGCACTGTACAAACCCTTATTTCTTCCCCTCCTTAGCTGGGTGACCTCCAGGATTCAATCTCCTCACCTGCTTGAAAGTGGGAGGGGAATAACATTTGTACTCCCCAATTCATCGGGTTGTAGTGAGAATCCAATGAGGTAATGTTTTCCAAATGCTCAGTAACCATAAAGTGCTCTATAAAAGTCAGCTCTTCTATGCCTCTGTTCACTTTCCTTACTCTGTAGGGGGTTTGGGCTGAAGGGAGGAGGGTGTCTTACCAAAGGAAAAAGAAAGAAACTGAAATACAATTGGGTTATAACTTCACATTTAATGAAAGACAGTCCTGAAGGATAATAAAGGATCCCTTGTCCTCATTGTATAGTATATTGATTGTGGTCTACACTTTAATACTTTTAAAATAAGTAATTTCTTTAGTGTGGATCCTCCCTGAAAGCCAAGACCCTCCAGTTTCTGCTGTGTTGGTATAGTCTTTGAAAAATTTCAGCATCACCCCCATAAAAGAGGACCCTTGGTGGATAAGCTTTAGTGGAATATCACATTTTAAATTTGTAATATGTTCCTCTATGACCAAACCTTCTTTTGCCCCCATTACATTCTTTCATATCAGGGACCATTTTTTAGGATTCAGAGAAGTGAATTATTTTAGAAGGCAGAGAAGCTGGGTTCAAATTATGTTGGGCTACTTGCTAATTCTATGACCTTGGATAAATCACTGAACCCTTCTGGGACTTAATAGCTTCTTCAATTGTAGATGAAGGGGTTGGATTGTTTGGTGCCCCAGAGCCATACAGACCAGCCTAGGAAGAAGAATCTTATAGGTGTGTGAAGGTTACTTTTCCAAGGGTCACAGGAGCACTCAGAAGCTACTGGTCAGTTTCAATCCCATCAGCGGAGCAGATGGGACAATTTAGGAAAGGAAGAAATAGAAGATTCACCCTGACCAACTGCCATAGCAATTACTCAGTCCTGCAAACACCCAACAGGAGAGAGAAAAAAGTTGGTTGAGTCCAATTGCCAGCATGGAGCTTCCTGGCTCAAGGTTTCAAGTCTTGAGCAGGGTGGGGGAAGGGGAGCAGTGTATTTACAAGGGTCACTAGGCTGTCTCCTGGAGCAACCAGGCAATGAAGCCCTTTACCTCAAGTTGCACAAACCAGTGGGACAAGATTCCTGATTCCCCTTGGAGAAACTACAAAATTCCATTGTCAGCCTCTCCAAAAGTAATCACCTTAGTCTCCAGGCTCCTCACTCAGCAGTTAGATGGGGGCCCTGTTCATCCCAGAGGTAGCATCCATCCCAAGAGACATCCTGAAGAGGATTTCTCAGTCTCCTCTTACTCATTCCCTCTCATATTGTGTGACATCCTGTGATGCCTCACGTCTACTTTGTTGGAACTGAACCCTCTATCCCAATGACCTATCAGTGATGACAGAGCAGTAGATCTGTATCTATAATACAGCCTCTGAATGGTATTATAGGTCACTTACTTTATCCTCTATCAAGCATAAAAAGAAAGGAATTATGGAGATGATCAGATATTCTTTGTTCTATGTGTGTGTCCTCTTCCAGCTCTGACTTGTGTGACAGAGGCAATGTGGTGTAATGGAAAGACCCCTGAACTCACAGGTCCCAGGCAAGTGATTTCATTTCCCTGTCCTGGGTTTCCTTATCTATAAATGAAATTAAAGATCTCAAGGTCTCTTACAGCTCCAGACTTAGGAGGCTATGTCCTAGAATCTCTTTTAGTTACAGGAACTGATATTTTAAGTTCCTTTTGAGCTCTATATTCTCATTACTGTTTTATAGATGAGAAAATTTAAGAGCAATTCCACAACTCCTCAACCATTTAACATCTAGTTTATGGTAAAGTTGGGACTAGAACCCAGGTCTCCTGACTCTTAGTCAAGTGCTTTCTCTGACAAACTGTCCTGACCCCCAAGTTTTCCCTTTTTTGGTCTTCTTCAGTTTCACCACTCCCAGTTAGCTATTTTTTTTTTCTAAGACCTTTCTTCAAACCCCTTTGTCACTGTTATCAGAAGGCCCTTTCAGCCAGGTCACAGATGGCTGGCTCTTGGGAGGAGGCATCTCGGTATAATAGAGAAGGCTCAGGCTTTGAGCCAGAGAACCTGTGTAGAAATTCCATCTCTGCTACTCACTAACTTTGTTATCTTAGGGCAGGTCAATGACTCTCTGGGTATCTTCAGCATCACAAATTCTCAGAAAAAGAAGGGCCCTCAGAGGCCATCTCAACCAACCTATAGCAGAATAAAAAAATCTTTTTCCTCATCTATTAAATGAGGGGTTTCCCTTCTGGTTTCAAATCCCATGAGGATTATGGGTCATCTTCCATAGAGGTGCTTTCCAGAAATCTTGGAGGAAAAAGGACCATGAGATACCAGGTATCAAGGTGGGATTTGAAAGATAGAGGGGGAAGGTGATTCAGAAAGTGAGGACCTGGAAGAGTGAAGGGCTAAACTAGGACCAAACAAAAGAGAATTAATAACTTTTTTTCTTTTTGGAGGGGGGAAGGTAGGGCAATTGGGGTTAAGTGACTTGCCCAAGGTCACATGGCCAGATTTGAACTCAGGTCCTCCTGACTTCAGGGTGAGTACCCTATTTACTGTACCACCTAGCCACCCTCAGATATAACATTTTAAAGTCTGTGTATCTCTTTCTCTCTCTTTTTTTTCCCCTCTCCCAGACCCTGCCTTCCCCTCCGTCATCCCCCCTCTCTCTCTCTTTTTTGAGGGGGAGCATTTAACAAATGTTCATTGATTGATTGTCAGTGTTCTAAACATAAAACCCAGGCACACATACAATATTCCATTGGGTTATATCTTTTGACCTTAACAAACTCTATTATTACAGGTATCATCATGATCATTTTATAGACAAGTTAACTAAGGCTCAGAGATTAAGTGACTTGTCTGTTTTCATACAACCATTAAGTATTAGAGGCAGGATTTGAACTTAGATCTTTATCTCTCTCCAGAGATTTGGTTGAGAATGGTGTAACAGGAACAAGCTTCTCTTAGGCCTTTATGGTCTGTCCTAGAACTTCCACTGCGCCTCTGAGACATTCTACTTACTATCCATACCTCAGTTTCCTTCTCTCATTGGGCTCCTTTCTTTAAGTCTGACACTTCCAATAGTATTTGAAACAAAACAAGTCTACTTGAGGTTACCTGGGGAAAACAAGAGGAGGAGGAGGAAGGAGGCGGAGTTTACTTCCCTTAGGGGACCAAGACACACAGTCTTTGGGCAGAGCTGCTTCTTGGGACCCCATGGTGGGCTGGGTGACAGAGATGGGAGACCCTCCCCCATGACATCGATTTCCCCACCACAGAACTGCCCCACCCCCTCATGGACTTCACAGGCTCCTTTGTCCTAGTCCCCTCCTTTCCCTATCTCTACAACAGACTCTTTGTGTCCCTGAGGAGGGAGGGGGTTGGGGTGCCAGAGACCCTGGATGAGTAGCTTCCCACAATTCAGCTTCCCAGCTCCAACTGGGGGGGAGGGGAAGGCACACCTGAGCTGCAGGTGGGGGGGCAGGCTTTCTAGGCCGTTGTCGTGGTAATGCCACCTGAGCCTGGCGCCACACACCTGTTGCCTGGGGAACAAGGCAGGCAGGGCCCCTCCCCCGGGAGATGCAAGAGCCCTTGAGCTGAGACTGAGACAGATCAGATTCCCTAGGTCCTGGGGGTGGAAGGAAACAGAAACTGGAGGTTGGGGGGAAGGTGTCTAGACAGAAGAGACAGATACTGGGGGTAGGAGAGTAGAGCTGCTGTGAGATGGAGGGACAATTACAGAAGGTAGGAGGGGGTCAGCAGAGAGATGACAGATAGGGAGAGTTTCGGGAGACCCTTGACAACTTGTCAAGGGACTGAAATTAAAGGAAATTGAATCAGTTTGGATTTGGGATTCAAGTTGTTTGACCTATTCCAAAATGTGCCCTCCTTCCCCAACTCAAGGGAACCCATGGTAATTTCACCATCCCTGACCATTTGTTATTCCATCTTTTTCTATAGCTTTTTCTCAGCTTATTACTTCCCCTTTTCTTTCCTATATTGCCACTGCAGGATAGCAGCGCCGCCCCCTCACCCTTCACAAATGGCCCTAGAACCCACACAGCCATCCTCTGGGCACCCCCAAGCTCCACCCCGCCCTCCACTGCCTCCTCCTTGTTGCTGTGGTTCCCCCAATCACCAGCTCCCAGACTCACACTTTCACTCCTCCCCTAGCTCCAGTCCTATAACCACCCCTATCCTTACCCTTCCAGCTCCAAACACTTGGAAGTGAAATCCTGGGGAGAAAGTCATCTAAACAAGGAGCCCCACTGGCTTGGGAGCAGACCCAAGGGGAGAGCTATCTGATCCCCAGCCCCACTCCCAAAACGCTACAGGGAATGAGTGTCACTAACCTCATCCACAGCAGAAACATAGACTAAGCAGGGGAAACGAAAATCGGACATTGGACAGCTTCCTGGAAAGCCAAAAGGAGCAGCGGCAACTACAAAGAGCTCATTACATTGGATCTTTTTAGGGGGGTCACCAGACCTTTCAGGTAGGGGAAAAGGCGGTTGGCCAGATACAGGGATCAGCAATCAACTGTGAAGGATCCAGTCCAAATGGAGGTGTTTCTTATACTCTAGAAAAAGAGCAAGAGAGACTGAGAAGGGGTCCGACCAAGATCTGTCATTGGGGAAGGAAATAGCCCAGTCTCGAACAAGGGGATCATTGATGTAAGTGAGTCCTCTCTTCCTTTCCCGTTGGGTACTAAGAACTTAGATTGCACCAAAAGCTCTCTGATCCCTTTCTCCCAAGTTTAACCAAGGGCCATAAATATTGAGAAGACCTGAGGGAAGATGGCTTCAGCTGGGCTGGAACTCCTGGCCCTGACTCTAGTGGTGTTGGGCTGGCTGGGGACCCTAGTATCCTGTGCCCTGCCTCTGTGGAAGGTCACAGCTTTCATTGGTAACAGCATCGTGGTGGCCCAGGTGGTATGGGAAGGCCTGTGGATGTCCTGTGTGGTCCAGAGCACCGGCCAGATGCAATGCAAGGTGTATGACTCCCTCTTAGCCCTGCCCCAAGACCTACAAGCAGCTCGGGCCCTCTCTGTCATTGCTCTGATGCTTGCTTTGCTGGGTCTACTGGTGGCTATCACTGGAGCCCAATGTACCACATGTGTGGAAGATGAGGTTGCCAAGGCAAGGATTGTGCTGACCTCAGGGATCATCTTCCTCATCTCTGGGATCTTGGTCCTGATCCCCGTGTGCTGGACAGCCCATGCCATCATTCAGGACTTCTACAACCCCCTGGTGGCTGAAGCTCTGAAGAGGGAGTTGGGGGCTTCACTTTACCTGGGCTGGGCAGCTGCTGCCCTACTGATGCTAGGGGGAGGACTGTTATGCTGTACCTGTCCCCCACCTCAGCCCGATCGGCCTAGGGGACCCCATCTGGGATACTCTGCTGCCTCCCGATCAGGGACCTCCGGTCTGGATAAACGGGATTATGTGTGAGAAAGATTGACAAACCAGTGGTCCAGACTCCAGACCCAACTAGGTGTCTGAAAGTCACTCTAGGGCATCTTGACTATACTCATTGGTCAGAAGTAATACTGGCTCCAGGGTTGGCTTGGCTTAGCCTAATTTCAGCTTCTAAACCCTAAGCCAGTTGACCATTTCAGTCGGAAGAACTTTTCCCCATGTTTTGCTAACCTTAAAGGAAATATGTCTTTCTATACCCTATTTGTAACTACATCCCAATATGGATAGAAACCCCTGCTTCTTGGTATCCTCTCTGTATTTCTTTCAATATTGATTTCTTATCTGCATAAAAGACCAACCCTATATCAAAAGTTTACGTGAGATCTAACTGGGAATGGGGCCTAACAAGAAGCTCTTTGTTTCATTAGTCCATTTAGCTCAGATCTACCGTCCACCCCCAAAACCGTTTCCCCTCCCAGAATCCAATAGGAACAAACTAAATCTCAGCCTTATCAAAATGTCCCCCTGCCTCCTCAATCCAAACTCCATCATACGTTCTAAAATCCAAACCCCATAACTGGGCTTACTCTAACTTGGTTTTAATCACCTGCTCCACTCTCCCCTTTATGGTCCTTTAGGATTTCAGAGCAAAGTACTTAGGTGATCTCATGAGGCCTCATGAGATAGGGCAAGTATTATTTTCCCTATTTTACAGAGAAAACAAACTCAGAGAGGTTAAGTGACTTACCTGATGGCCCCTAGGCCCCAGGTGAAGGGATTTCCAAGTCTCCTGCCTTCTCTAGGTCCACTACCAGCATTTCCCACTCCATTCTGCCGAGTCAGGTTCTGACAATGGATCCAGTACGTGTAGTCACAGCCCCCATGGAAAGCACAAAAAGCACCTAGCCTCTCTGTAGAACCAAGTCTTAGATATCTCAAGTACATCTAGTCCTGGTTCCACTTCTGCCCAGGCTTCACTCCCAGATCCACCAGCAGCTTTTAGGCAAAGGTTGTACCTTGCCCAAAGACTTCAATTTCCCCTCCGTGGCTAAGAGCCCAACCATCTGGTCACCTAGCTGTTTGGACTCAGCAGCATCAGCTTCCAACTCTACCTACAAACAGGAATAAAGGAAGTGTTTTGTAACTGGCCTCCATCTGATTTCTACATGGGGTTTTGGTGGGAGGGTAAGGGACACAACATACTGTTTGCACAGGCAGACAGATCTGATAGGGCAACTCCAGAATACTACCTGAGGGTAATCTCTGTTTTATTTCTAATGTCAGGAGACTGGCCTTTGGACTGCATGCCTGTGGGGTTTTTTCAGTCCTTTCCTCCCACTGATTTAGGCCTCCATGCCCACTTTAGCGACTCCCAAAGTCCAGTAGTCTCCCACAAACAGAGACTATCACCACTTAGCAAGATACATTTTATTCTCTAAAAATCACCAACCATGGAAACTCCACAAAAATAGACAGGGAGGGAAGGCAGCAGCATGGTAGGAGAGTGGGGAGAAATGTTTGCTGGATTCTGGATTAGGAAGAATATGTTAAAAGCAGGATACAAGAGCCAGCAGAGAGATCACTTCCTGCCTTCTGGGAGTCCAGAAGAATTGTAGCAGCTATCTCAGTTCCCATGGAAACCAAGAAAGGCTAGTAGAATCTTGGTGGTCCTGTTTTCCTGGGGGTTGGGGATGGCAAGGACAGAGCACATTAAACTTTGCACTTGACAAGGTTAGAAT
>CM053599.1:108227421-108289139 GCA_028646575.1 Pseudocheirus occidentalis
CTCTATTTCTGTGTATAATATATGGGTGTCTGAACCCTCTTTGGTCTTTTAAGTCTATGGTTTCCAGAGAAGGCCAGATTCTGCCCATTTCCAACTCATGGAGTTGAGGTCGGGGGCACTGAGAGGCTTGAGTTCGTGAGGGACAGGGGCAGTTGCTTGAGGTTCAGAGCTCCATTGCCTCCCCACTATGGGGGTTTTGGTATACCTTGGAGCCTCCCAGTCTCAGCAGCCGAAGGGTTTCTGGGATTTGATTTCCTGGATACTGCCAGAGGAGTAGCTCTGAGTGGGGATTCCTAGAAGCAAAAATTTCAGTCAGGGGGACTCAGTCCTGTTACAATCTTGGTACTTTCCCTTTCCCTTCTCCAACACTTACAGGGCCAGCAGGAGACTGGGGCAGAGGACCCCAAAATCCTCAGTTGAGTAAAGAGAGTCTTCCAAAGGCCTGGAGGGAGGGGAAAGACATGAAGACAAGAACTTGTTCAAAGTTAGCAGCTAAATATAACACTGACACAGAAGAGATGTAATTGGTCCTAGGGGGTAGCTGGAGCTAAGGAAGCTCTTGATTTGAGGCAGAATCCCAGAAATTTCAGAGGTGAAATTAGAGCCCAAACCCAGTAAAGAAGGCTTAATAATTTGAACACTGAGCATCTACTGTGTGAACTGAGGGGATACAAAAATGAATAATCTCATTTTAGCAGGGGAAATAATACAGACACAACTAATCAGGGGAGAATTTGATAACTGAATAAACTGGAAGGAGGTAGAAAGTGATCATTTCTGGCTGGGGAGGTCAGGGTTCACAGAAGAGATGGTACTTGTACTGGACCTAGAATGATGGGTAAAGCTTGAACAGGTGGGCAGAGCAGAATTCTGGCTTGAGCAGAATGAGGAGTAACATGAAATAAGACTGGAAAGGTAATAAGGCACTATCTAGAAAGCTTTGAATGCTAAAGTAAGGAGCATGAACTTTTATTTGTTGGTAATGGGAAGTCACTGAATGTTTTGAGCTATATAATATCATTACCTGATCACAGGTGGGGCTGGAGTGCCCATGGAGAAAGCTACTGATGGACCACAGTAGGGGCGATCATTTTCCAGACTGAGGTGGGAAAAATGGGAAACCATGTTCTCCTGAGACAGGAAATGCTTCTGAAGAGAGTCCCTGGAAAAAGAGGCCAGGAAAATGGACTGGGAGAGAAGGCTTTTGGGAAGGATCACAGATTAAGAGCTAGAAGGCCCTGCAGATGTCATCTAGTTGTTTGCAAAGGAGGAAACTTGATTTCTTCAGAGGTTAAATACCTAGGTTCTTTAATTCCAAATGTAGCATCTTTCATGGTGCCATGCTGTCTCCTAGGCTGGGTATGTATGTGTGTATGGGGGGGGAAGTAGCTAGGAGAGTACTAACAGCTAGGAGGGGGTGGGGGAGAAGAACCTAGGGAGAAGAATTCTGGGGCCTAGGGGAGAGGGTATTGGTTCCTAAGGATAGGAGTTCTGGTGAATGGGGGGAAGGGGTAGGGGAACCACTTCCCTTCCCCTAAACTCACTGATACTCCTCCAGTAATTGACTGGTACGCTGGGGCTGAATTCCTTGGGGAAGGGAGCTGTGGAAGAGACAAAGTTAAAGCCTAAACCCTTTTTCCTCCTTCCCCAGAACCAACATATTAGGGTTCTGGGCCCAAGACCTTAGTCCTTTAATACAGACATCTAAGCTTTAGGTCTGGCTCTCCAATCTAGGCCACACCCCCTTCCTCTCTTCCCTTCACTAGCTTTGTATTACATCCCTCTTCCCTAGACCTGTACCATATAATCCAGATACCCTGGCCCTTGCCTTCCAACCCTCTTTCCCATAACTCAGGCATGCTAGTCATACCAGCATACCCTGTGTTCTGTTTCACTAGGATGCTGATGATCCATCCTTGGCTCTATACCATCTAATCCTGGGAGCTAAGCCCCTCCAGTCTCTGTTCTGCATCCTATATATGTGTGTACTCATGTGCCCATAAAAATCCAGGTCTCCTACTCTCTAGTCCTATATATAATCTTGACATACAAGTCTTTCATTCCCAAATTTTACCATTTAACTCAAGGCTCTAATTCTACATTCTCCAAAATGGAAATGTCAAACCTGAGTGCAGCCTGAACCAGGTTAAAACATAACTGGGAAATATTTTAACAAAATAAAAATACAATAAAACATAGATATCATTACATTTAAAACTGGTAAGTGGCCCCCTATTTGAGCTTGACACAGGAGCCAGACTTCCAAGGAACAAATCCTCAGCTTTGTGGATTAATTAATTATATTAACACTGGGATCCTGAAGCCTAGCCTTTACTGTGCTCTGTGATACACAGTTCCAGCAACAGAGGCTAGGCTCTCAGTCCTCACCTAGGTGCCCCATAACCAGGATTATCATCTCCAGTGCCCAGTTCTCTGTCCTGCGAGCTGGGTATCCTGGCCTCTAATTCCTCAGCTCTATGGTTTATGACTCTGGCATCCTGGCTGCTGGTCATCATCAGCTCTACGGCCAGGAAATTGAGCATTCTCGCGCACTCCAGGGCCCATCCTGGTCTCCAATATCCTGCTGAGTTGTGCACACTGCAGGCACCCTGGTCCCCCGTTTACAGCTCTGTGCCCTGTAACCCTCCTTTCTAGGCCCCTGGTCCCCACCTCTGCACCCCCTAACTCAGGCATCCGGAGTATTAGGGGTCCCGCCTGCCCCCTCCCCCCCAGGGTCACACACCAGGCATCCAGGGTCCTGTCTGGCCCCTGTGCTTCCCTGGGGTCTTTCTGGGCCCCAGCTGGGCGGCCCAGCTCCATGCACGTCTGAAGGATCAGGGAATTCCGGGGACCTGCGGGTAAGAGAGATTTCAGATCCCGCTGCCCCGAAATGGGGGCATTGGGAGCCTCCAGACACCCACGGCTCAGCCACCAGCGGGCGTGTCTGCTCCTCCGTGGGGCGGGGACACAAGCAGAGGAAGGCGGGCCCCACAGGATACCGGTGGTTAGGCGGTCGCTACTACGCAAGCGCGTAGTACCGCCGAGCCAAGGCGCGCGCGGAGCGGAGGCTTCGCGCAGGCGCGGGGAGCGGCGTGCGTCGGGACGGTGGGTTCAAACCCGGCGAGCCAGAGGGACCAGTCGTGCGCGCGTACACCGAGGAGTTGGGCTTGGGGTGTTGCGGGGCTTGCTGCGGGCTTTGGCAGCACTCACCACAGCAAGCCGGGTGCTCGTGAGGTCTCACGGAAGTCGGGAGCTCCATCGTGGGGGGAGGGGGAGGTGTGAGGGCGGAGCTGTGCCCCTCGCCTTTGGCTCTTACGTCACTCATCGGCGTCGAAGGCCTTGCCTTCTGGGAGCTGTAGTCCCATCCCGAGGGGAGGGGCGACATTCTCTTCACACGTCATCCCGTGGGAGGGGTCTTGCCGGCATGGTGGGGTGCGGGTCGACGCAAAGGCCGAGGAAACAGGCCAAAAAAAAATGGCAGCCCGAGGGAAGGAGATTAGATGTCAGGAAAAACTTACTGACTCGGAGGGATATGAGTTGTGGTGTAAATAAAAAATCTGCCTTCCCCAGAGCGTGGCTTTCTGCGTCCCACACAGCTCTCCTGGGGTGGGGGCGTGGTGGTGGGGGGCAGCCGGCCCAGACGAGACTGGGCTTCGGTTGGCCTGACTAAAAGCCTAGGGTCGAGGAAGGGCCCTGCCCTCCAGGTGCCGGGATGTCAGGGGGCTGTGTGTAACGCCAGTGTTTGCTCCTTCACAGATGGAGGTCCAGCGGGCCTTGGAGCGGCTGCACATGACCATTTTCTCCCAGAGCATTTCCCCCTGTGGCAAGTTCTTAGCGGCAGGGAACAACTATGGGCAGATTGCCATCTTCAGGTATAAGAAGGCCGGCAGCCAAGGTTCCTCGCTCTGAAATCCCTTCCCAGAATTAAGTGGGGTGGCCCATCGTGATAGTTCACCTATCCCTGACTTAACCGACTGTCCCTCAGGGGGTTCTTTTCCATTCCAGAACCTTGATAACCCTTCCCCCAACTTCTCCACGCCACTAAATAATTTCTCTCCCCCTTCAGTTTATCAGCTGCTTTGAGCTCAGAGGCCAAAGAGGAAAGTAAGAAGCCAGTGGTGACCTTTGTAGGTGGGTGAGGTCATCAGACAATTTGGATTTGGGAGTAGGAGTTAGGGTGATGTAGGAAAGTTGGGGGAGGGGTAGAGTGCAGGACTCAGAGGTAGGGGGACCCTCTACTTCATATGGATTCATCTGAGTCCACATTTTTTCCTTTAGCCCACGATGGCCCTGTGTACAGCCTGGTCTCTACAGACCGACATCTGCTCAGTGCAGGAGATGGTGAAGTGAAAGCCTGGCTTTGGGGGGACATCATAAAGAAGGTAAAGATGGGGACTGTACATAGTGAAAAGAATACCTCTTGGGAAGGCTGAGGAGCAAGTTGCTTCAGTGTCAGAAAGGGAGTCTCTGGATCTTTTATGTGCTCTCTCCTCCAAAGGGCTGTAAGGAAGTATGGAGCCGTCATCCCCCATACAGGTGAGCAGGCTTGTTGGGTTGGGACCCTGCTAGTACTCTTTCCTCCTTTCAGGCTAACCTCATTTGCCCTTCTAAACAGGAGCAGCCTGGAAGTTCCTGAAATCAATTCTTTGCTGCTTAACCCTAAGGTATCATTCTCTTTTAGCCAGCTTTCAACCTGGCCCACTCTGGGCTGTTTTCTGATGCCTCTGTCCTCCTATCCAAACCCCACTCCTGACTTGATTTCAATCCCTTCCATGTTTCCATACTTTCTGATTTCTTTCTTACTTTCATTTCCCTACAGGAGAATTCCCTCCTCTTGGCAGGAGGTGACTGCCAGCTTCATACTATGGATCTGGAGACAGGGACATTCACAGTAAGTTGGGCTAGGGTTCTTGGTCAGATATGGAGAAGGGCCAACATTGTAGATATGGCAAATGCATGGATAATCTCTGTATATGTGTCTGGGCAAATTCCTAGGAAACCAAGCCCATGCTGTTGTAATACTGCTCTGTCTTGTCTTTTTATCACTTCTTCCTTCTCTACTGTCTCCCAAGTTTGTCAAATATTTTAGCACATACTTACTTGCCCTCTGAGGTGGAAGGAGACCGCTTTCAGGGCTCCTAGCTGACTAGTCTTTGCTGTTTTTCCCTAGCGTGCACTTCGAGGTCACACTGACTACATTCATTGTCTAGCTCTTCGGGAAAGGAGTCCTGAAGTACTGTCCGGGAGTGAGGATGGCACTGTTCGTCTTTGGGGTAAGGGAACAGTTGTCTGGGGGTTGTAACTGTAGACAGAAAAATTTTGCAGGGAGGGATATGGAGCAGGAGAGGGCTGAGGTCAGGAGAAACAAGAAATAAAGAAAAATAGTAAGACATATCCTGAGGTTCTCACTGTTATCTCTGCTCAGATCTTCGTACAGGTGAGGAGGTTCAAACCATTGAAGTTTACAGGCATGAGGTAAGACATTCACTGTTGTATATTACACACACACACACACACACACACACACACACACACACACACACACACACACACACACACACACACACACACCCTCTTCCTTAAGCAGGTAGATTGGCTAGGTGATAAAGTAGATAGAACGCTGGAGTCAGGAAGATCTGAGTTCAAATGTGGCCTAAGACAATTATTATCTATATAACCCTGAGCAAGTCCCTTAAACTTTGTTTCCCTCAGTGTCCTCAATTATGAAATGGGAATAATAACAGCATCTACCTCCCACAGTGGTTGCAAGGATCAAATGAGAAAGTATTTGCAAATCGCTTAACACAGTGATTGGCACATTGTAAGCACTTAATAAATGCTTATTCCCTCCTCTTCTCTCTCACCTCATTTTCCCTTTTCTTCTTTCTCAGGAGTGTGCTCGACCCCAGAATGGGAAGTGGATTGGATGTTTAGCAACTGACTCAGATTGGATGGTGAGCAGCTAGGGGCTCTGGGAAAAAGAGTTTGTGCTTTAAATTAAATTCTCTCCAGGGTGGAAGGTAACCAAGTGATTTATAATTAGAGATGGATGATAATGAGTACCATTCTCTCCAGGTATGTGGAGGGGGCCCTGCTCTTACTCTTTGGCACCTTCGATCTGCCACACCCACAACAGTGTTTCCGCTTCGGGCCCCACAGAAGCATGTAACCTTCTACCAAGACCTGGTGAGCTTTCTTCCTTTGTTCTTTCCCAGCTGTTACTTGGTCCCCTTGTCGCCAGGCATTTGTCTGCTAAGTTTAGGTTTCCCATCATTTCTTCTCCCTAGATCCTCTCAGCAGGGCAAGGACCCTGTGTGAACCAGTGGCAGCTGAGTGGGGAGCTGAAGGCTCAGGTACCTGGCTCCTCTCCCAGCCTGCTTAGTCTCAGCCTCAACCAGCAACCTGCTGCACCAGAGTGCAAGGTAAGATCCCATAAGTCTTCAAGGAGGAGGGATCTGGGAAGCCGGGGGAACTTCAGGTTTCTGGTCCTCATTATTTGCCTTCCTCTCCCCCAGGTCCTGACAGCTGCAGGAAATAGCTGTAGGGTTGATGTCTTCACTAACCTTGGATACCGAGCTTTCTCCTTATCTTTCTCCTGACCCTCCTCTCCAATCTTCCCCTCCCCACTTGTTAGGATCTACTTTGTTAATAAAAAAAAAAAAAGGAAGCAATTTAGTCCAGTTTGATGAACTTTCCATCCACCCAGTCTCTCAAAAACTAAAGCCCAAGATTTCATATCCATTTATATATTACTCTTTTAGACCTTGTTACATAAATACCCCCAGTGTATTCTCCCCCAAACCCTAGCTAAGGGAAGTTTATTGTGGATTAGAAAAGATAAGCCTATGAATATGCAAAATAGACACTTCTGAGAGCTCTTGGAGTGAAAGAGGTTTGACTTCCCAGGCCCAGCCTTTTCTGCCCCCACTTCTGCTATGCTCCAGGATTTGGAGTCTTAACTACCTTTTGCCAACCCATATCCCCATATCATTGGCCCCCTTTAGCCCTAGCACCCTGAACCCTTTCCAGAAAAGTCACCTCCAGGCCACCAGTCCCATATGCAGTCCAAGCACTCCCTCAGGTCCTTTTGAAAAGGTTGATGAAGAAGCTCCCAGCCCCTGTCCCTCTTCCCAAGGAGAATTTTGTGGCATCGTGGTGAGGGACTGCTGGCTGGGAATTAAGCTCCTTTAGTCTCTGAGAACGAAGCTGCTGTCCAATCACTACCTGCATATCATCCTGGATGAAGAAGAGCAAGAAAGGGGTCAGGTGGGAGAGGACTATCAGCTTTACCACCCCCCAGCAGGGCTTTGCCTCTCTTACCTGCCAGGCCTCCAGTTCCTGAGACAAGGCCACCTTCTGGTGGATGGTGCGAAGCAGTTCACATGAAAGAGAGTCCCGTTCTAGGGACACCCGGGTCAGTTCCAGGGAAAGGGCCAAAGACCTAGGTGGGAAATAGATGGTGAATTACAAAGAGCTCTCCATATTTGGTTCTGGATAAAAACAAGAGATGGGAAAAGGTGTGGCAGCTATGGAAACAAAGTGAAGGTTTGGGAAGCAAAATTCTACAGCTAGTTTATTGACATCTAGGACTAGAACCTAAGATTTCTGACTGAGTTTGGGGCCTTTCTAACATACCAAGCTGTCTTGAGTGTAGAGACAAAAGGGACAGATGGACTTACTTGTTCACAGCTTCATCGCGGTCAGAAAATGCCTTATTCAGTGCTGACTCGGGGTCTTTGTCTTCCCTCAGTTCTTTTTGCCTCTGCAGTTCTTCTCGGAGGGACTGTAACTCTTCCACCCGCAAAGATAACTGGGGGAGAGGGCAGGAGAGACACTTAGAGTTCCAGAACCTATAGCTGATTCTGTGCTAAGATCTAGGTCAGTGGTTTTCAACCTTTCTAATGCCATGACCCTTTAATACTTGTATGTGGGCATATCTGCACGTGGGTGGACCTGCCTGGAGATGAATAGAAGAGCGGTGTCTCGGTTCCTAAGACCATCGGAAATATGAGTTTTCCTATGGTCTTAGGCGACCCCTGTGACCCCTGTGAAAGGGTCGTTCGACCCCCAAAGGGGTTGTGACCCACAGGTTGAGAACCGCTGATCTAAGTGGTTCTCTTTCTGATCTTCAAAGATTGTCTGGTTCTCTTAGCTCCTTATGTCCCCCAGCAACTCTGAGCCCTAAGCTTAATTCAGCTCACCTCATTTTGTAGCCGTTCCATTTCCATCTCTTTCTCTTCCAACATTTCTTTAGGACTCATGGAGGCTCTCTTCCTAGGGGGCTCTAAACCCTCTTCTGGAGGAGACTGGGGTTCTGCTGAATTGTGGAGGAGATTGGGATTGTGGGTCTCCTAAGAACCAAGGAAAAAGAATGGCCCTAGGCCTAAGAAAGGCAGCTAGCTCAGCCTTTCTAGGCCTATAACCTTTCGTTCTTTTAAGCTAGTTGATTTTTCATTAGTCTACCAGAACAGCCAATAAGGAAGAGAAGATTAATTTTCTTTACCAGGGTAGGGCCCTTGACTAAAGTGAGGCTTGGATTATGACCAAAAATCTTGATGGAGCCACCTCTAGTATCATGCCTCTTCTCAAAGAGGCAACTGATTCTAGAGAATAAATATAAGTATTAAATAGGGGCAGCTAGGTGGGCACCTAGGGCAGCTAAGTGGCTCAGTAGATAGAGTGCCAGATGTAGAATTAGGCAGACTCATCTTCCTGGGTTGAAATCCAACCTCAGACATTCGCTGTGTGACCCTGGGCAAGTCATTTAACCCTGTTTGCCTTGGTTTCCTCATCTGTAAAATGAGCTGGAGAAAGAAATGGCAAACCACTCCTCTGTCTTTGCCAAGAAAACTCCAAATGGGGTCACGAAGAGTCAGACACAAATAATGAAATCACTGAACAACAAAAAATGTAGCCTGCAATTTCAGAAGGCTAGGCGTAGATAAAAGTGAGTGCCTAATTCAATAAGATCCTACCCAAAACCAGTTTAAGGGTACTAGTTTCTGTTAAGTATTAACTGTTCCTACCTTGTGATCTGAGGAAGTGTTAGAAGGCATAAGTCCTGATCAGAGCTTACCTGGGGTGCCACTGGAAGTTGGGGGTCTCCTTCCTCATCTAGGCTGTGGGCAATCTCAGATTGCAGGGAAGCCCCAGAGACTTCTGAATCCTGGAGCCGGGATTCCTCCTCAAGCTCAGAGACCTGGTGCTGGAGACGTCTGAGTGATACAAGTGCTTCCTTGGCTTCTGAGCGGGCCCGTTCTAGCTAATGATGGAGCAGAGGGACAATTCAGCCCTTCAGCAACAAAGTCTTACTTGTTCTAGTGTCTTTCCTCAAAGTCTAGCATGGGGAACTACCCAATCCTTTTACACTTGCCTAACTGATACACTACATCACCTATTCTAGTAGCTTTTCCAAATCTTTTCAAAGTACTTCCTCCCTCCCTTCCTTCCCCCTGCCCCACCCCACCCCAGCTGAGAACCTTACTTTGTGGTTCCTACCTCAGACACTAGCATTGTGATCTTGGACAAACCACTTAATCTCTATTTGCCTCAGTTTCCTCATCTGTAATCTCTTTTTGTCTACTGGTAGACTCCCTACTGCCTACAAACAAGACCATTTCTTCCTCATCCTCAAAAAACCCTCATTTGATCTGTCCATTTCCACTAGCTATTGTCTAATGTTTCTCTTCTGTTTTATGGAAAAACTCTTTAAAAAGGCTATCTGTAATCAATGCCTCCACTTCCTTTTCTTCACTCTCTTAACTGCAATCTAGCTTTCAATTTCATTTAACTGAAAGTGCTCTCTCTAAAGTTACAAGTAATCACAGTTACTATATCTAATGGCCCTTTTTCAATCCACATCCTTCTTGACTTCTGCAACCTTTGACACTCTTGACCACAATCTTTTCTTTGATATTCTTTGCTCTCTAGGTGACACTATTCTCTCCTGGAATATTTGTTCCATGTCTCCTTTGCTGGATCTTCATACAGTTGCCTACTATGGACATTCCCCAAGGCTTTGTCCTTGGTCTTCTTTTCCTTCTATGCTATTTTTCTTGGTGACCTTGGTTTCCATGAATTATTATCTCTACTCAGATCTGGTTATCCATCCATCCATCCATCCATCCATCCATTCCTAACTTCTCTCCTGAGCTCCAGTCTTGCATCTCCAACTTTCTTATTGGATATCAAACTGGATATCCCATAGCTGTATGACTCAACATGTCTAAAACTGAAATAATCTTCCCCTCTCCTCAACTCTGCCCACTTCTAAACATCTTTTTACTGCTGAGGGCCATCATCCTCCCAGTCAAACAAGCTTATGATGTAGGTGTCATCTTTGATTTGTCCCCATTTCTCACACCCCTATTTAATCTGTTGACAAATTAAAATATCTCTCATCTACCCGTTTCTGATGCCTGGATGATTGCAACAGCCTGCTGGTTGGTCTTCCTCCC
The DNA here is from genome assembly GCA_028646575.1 of Pseudocheirus occidentalis. Classification (NCBI taxonomy): domain Eukaryota; kingdom Metazoa; phylum Chordata; class Mammalia; order Diprotodontia; family Pseudocheiridae; genus Pseudocheirus; species Pseudocheirus occidentalis. The sequence continues at coordinate 108,237,879 of CM053599.1, forward strand.
TTAAGTCACTCCAGTCCATTCTCTACTTTGGTATCAAAATAATCTTTCTAAAGCTTAGGTCTGACCACACAGAGCATGATACACCTTGTCACTAATACATTCCAGTGGCTTTTTATCACCTGCAGGATCAGATACAAATTCTCCGTTTAGCTTTTAAAACCCTTCATCACCTGGCCCCTTTCTACATTTCCAGTATTCTTATACCTCGTTATACTTCATGTGCTCTCCAATGTGGTAACACTGGCCTCCTTGCTGTTCTTCACAGGACATTGCATGCATTTTCACTGGGTGTTCTCTATGCCTGGAATTCTTTGTGCCTCCTAGCTGTCCTGACTTCCTTCACATCTCAGCTACATCCTCTCATTCTACAAGAAGCCTTTCTCAATACCCCTTTACACCAGTACCTTCCCTTGGTTATCTAATTAATCCTGTATATTTCTTGTTTGTAGATGTTGTTTGCATATTGTTTTCACCATCAAACTGTTAGCTCCATGAGGGCAAACACTGCTTTTGCCTTCCTTTTCAACTCCAGCACTTAGCATAATGCCTGGCACTTAGTGGGCCTTAATGAATCCTTGCTACATCCTACACATAATAGGTTTGAATGATTAAATAAATATATTCAGCCTCTTTCCATCTTTTCTTTCTGGTTGGGCACAGAAGTGGTGATGTTGGTCCACCAGGTGGCACCAAATGCACTATGGGCAGATCCCCAAAGAAAGTGAATGGCTTCAGAATCCTGGGCTCCTGTAGGCTAATGTCCAGGCTCATTGGGATTCTCCTGTCCCAGATCCTGCTTTCATCAAGACCCTCTTCCTTTGGAGGAGGGCATGGACAAAGTAAGGAGCACTGGATGTGAAGTTAGGTTTCTTGCCCTGGTTCTTAGGCTGAGTGTCCCTTGGGAAATCTCTAGGCCTCAGTTTCCTTATATGTAATATCCCTTAGTGATAGTATGCCTTGTCAAACAACATCAGAGACTGGCAGTGCGTACAGTAGGGATGGCATTCTACTCACCCCCTCCACCACTGCAGACTTTGTTCTTGTCCCAGGCCCTTGGTGTCCCGCCCCATCTATGGCCCAATCCCTCCTCGTGCCAGCTCTGACCCATCACCTCTAGGCTATGTTCCCTTCTCTCTCTTCTGAGCAGCAACAGCTCTTCATGCAGGGCTTGTACTCGGTGCTGACCCTGATCTGCCTCCTCCTGCAGGCTCTTGATCTGCCCTTCTAGGTCCTGCCTCCGGCTCTGGAGCATCTGGTTCTGGAGAGGAGCCAGAGAGCTGATATGGAGATGGGGGGCTTCAGAACTCCCTCTCCCCCAGCTCCAAGGTCAGGCTTGACTTCTTACCTCTCCCTGCATGCTTTCTAGTCTGGCCCTCATTTCCGTCCCCACCATCAGCTGGGCCTGGTACTCTCCTCGAAGGGTACTCAGTTCTTTTTGCAGTTCTTGTTCTGTTTGGGAGGCCTGATTTATATGTGGTTAGGATTGAGGGAGAAGGCAGGGAGAGGAAGGAGATAAATTCATTCAGGTCTTCATGCATTCTTCCCAGGACCCAGTCTTCCAGCTTCTCCTCCTTCAGGGACCCAAGCATACAGGCCCCCAGTCTCCTCTCTAGTGACCCAGGAATCTGGCATCCCACAGCCCTGAGAATTACAGTTCTGGTTCCTGTTCCCCTCCCAGAATCCAAATGCCCAGCCTGCTAGCCCCATCCCCTTAGATTAACCTGTGCAAGCTGCTCACTGAGCCTGAGGTTCTGCTCACTGAGTTCCGTAAGTGCTTGAACTCGTTGTCGCCCGCTGTTCTGCTGCTCTGAACGGCGCTCCCCAAGTTCAGCTCGAAGCGCAGCCACATCGACCTCTAGCTCCCCGGCCCGAGCCTCCCACTCAGCTCCACGGGCAGCCAGCCCCTGTCGAAGCTCATGGTTTTGCTGCTGTAGCTGCTGAGACACCAAAGCAGAGAGAGGAGATGAAAATGGGGAGACAGAGAGACAGATGGCTCAGTCAGGACTCTGGATCCTGGGACTTTGTAAGGGTCTGAGAAAGGGGAAAGGAGGCAGGAAGCCTCAGGACACTGCAGTAGCATTCGGCACCTGCTGCTTCTGCTTAGGCCTCTTGCTTTTGGTTCGAAGCCTCCTCCTGCGTCTCCTCAGTCCCCCTGAGTTTATACCCCTGCCCATTTCACTCTAGCCCCTGTCCTTCTTTCTTCTCGTCTCCCTTGGTCTTTGGTTCCCCTCTCCCAGCTTCTTTGGTTCCCTCTAATTACTCCTTTGCCCCCGCCCCACCCTATACCCCACGCCTCAGTCCAAACCTGTCTGACTGGTGGGGGGACGCTTTCTGCCCCACCCAGACTCCTGTGGGCTGAACTGGGAAAGGAAGAAGGGAACCCATATGCCCCTGTGCTGTGCTGTTTGAAGGAACCTGGGGCTGCTTGGTCTGCTCCCATCTGCCTGTGAATTCTCAGGGCACTAATAGTCTGATCTTCAAGGGTATGAGTCATAAGTCATCAAAAGTGAACAGGACCTTGAAGACCCAGTCCAACTCCCCATTTTACAGAGGGAGAAACTGAGGCTTAGAGAGGAAATGACTCACCCACTGTAACAGCAAGTTAGTAGTAAGGTGGAGCCAGAATCAGATCTCTTGCCCTCCCAGACTTGATCAGTTCCCATCACACCTGGCTAGTAAATCAATCTTTCTTTCTTTCTTTCTTTCTTTCTTTCTTTCTTTCTTTCTTTCTTTCTTTCTTTCTTTCTTTCTTTCTTTCTTTCTTCCTTTCTTTCCTTTCTTTCTTTCCTTTCTTTCTTTCCTTTCTTTCTTTCTTCTATATATTTTATTTTTTTCCCCTCAATTACATGCTAAAACGATTTTTTAAACATTTTTTTTAAGTTTTGAGTTCCAAATTCTTTCTATCCCTCCCCTCCCTGAGATGGCAAGCAACCTTGTTTCTTGAAACCTAGACTGTTTCCTTGAAAAATATTGACCTCCTAACCACCCCTTCCCCTTCATCTCAAATTAGAGGCCAACACAGGGCTAGGCTCAAAATCTGGTCTAATTAAATGAATTCTGTCTGGGCAGAGCTCTGATATGAGCTGTAAAGGGAATGAGAAATGATCCCTTCCTATGGGATTTATATCGTCCAAAATCTTAGAATTAGAAGCAGGAGTGTACTGGTAAATATTTAACAACCAGTTCTCTGGGGGGAAACTAATATATATGCACAACACACTTTTCAACTTACTCTGCATTATTAATATTTTCTCCATTACCTAAATCTAGACAATCAACAAAATTAACCCTGATTTGTAGCTTTTGTCAATATCCAAGGAATAAATGCTCACAATGAAAATTTAATAATCAGGTCCTCTGAGTCCCTAAGAGCAGATTATAGCACACCCCCAATTAGATGGGACCTTTGAGGACTATATGGTCCTGTCATACATCCCTCATTTTATAGATGCAAATATTGAGGTTCACAGAAGGAAAACAGCTCAAGTTGATACAGCCAGTTAGGGGCAGAGCTGGTTCTTAAACTCTGGGTCTTCTAACTCCCAGTTAAATGTTCTACTACACCATTCTGTTTTTGGAGAGGTTAAGGGGCAGGGTCAGTCAGCGAATAAGCATTTATGAAGTGACTCCTATGGGCCATCCTAAGTGCTAGGGGTGCAAAGAAAGGTAAAACACAGTCCCTGCCCACAAGGAACTTATATAATCTAAAAGGGGAAACAACATACAAACTATATACAGGAGAAACTGGAAATGCTCAGCAGAGGGAAGGTACAGCAGAAGGAATGAAAAGGGATTGGAGAAAGTGTCCTATAGAAGGTAAGATTCTAACTGCGACTTGAAGGAAGCCAGGAAGGAAAGCCAGGGGGCAGAAATGAAGACAGAGTATTCCAGACAGCCATTCAAGAGGTAGAAAGGGATGTGTGTGTCTGTGGAGGGGTGAGACACTTTACTGGTCTGATCACACATGTTGGGGAGTTTAGAATGATAGAATACTGAGCTTTATAGCAGGAAGAGATCTTAGATAACATCAGTCCAATCCCTTTCTTCATTTTACAGATGGGTGACTGGATCTTCAATGAAGGACAGTGACTTTACCAGGGTCATATGTGGCAGGGCTAGGCCTTGGGTCCGAGTCATCTGCTTGCTACCTAAGAATCCTTACGTACCCAGATGGGCTCTTTGGGGGGCATGGGGAGTTGGGCATCAATCATACTTACTTCCTCCCGCTCAGCGTGTTGAGCCTTGAGAACCTCCAGGCTTCTGCTCAACTCCTCATTCCGTTCTAAAAGCATCTTGCCCAACTCAGCTGCTAGTAGTAAGTCCTTCTCCTTTCGCTGAAGCAGCACAGCCAGGTCCTCAGGCTCATCTTCTGGCTTTTCGTCCCCAGGCCCTGGCCCCCCCAAGAAGGAATCTCGCCTCTCCAGCACAAAGGGGAAGAAGCCATCATCCCCACTTGGGGAGGTGCTTCCTGAGAGCAGCCCTGAAGGGAACTGGGCACTACTCGGGGAGTTCATGCTTCCCCAAGCATCTACAGGGAGGAAGGGAAAGGCCAACTAGAGAAAGATGCTAATGGGAGCCCTCCCAGCCTCTAGTTGACTGCCTCAGAATCTAGGTATCCTGGTCCCCAGATTACTTTCCTATTTAAGATGTGGGCACCTTGATCCCATTTCCTCCACCCCTAATAATGTCTAGCTAAACACTAGAACCAGTGTTCTAACTCCCAATTTTCAACTCTTCCCTCTCCTTAGTCCCAGATTTCCTGGTCTCTAACTGTCTTCCCATTCAGGCATTCTGGTTCCTCAGTTCCTGACCCACCTGCTTTTTGACTCCTAGCATTCCTGCCCTCATTCTCTGAACCCTCAAGTTACTCCAAGGCCAAACCCCGGAACTACCCTCAACAGAGTGGAAACTTTCCATCCCAGACTTTCCTTCCTTCCTTCCTTTCTTCCTTCCTTCCTAACCCTGGAGTCAAATAATCCTCATGCTATAAAAGGTTAATGATATGTGTGTTTGCTTAGTTCCCGTTACTGACCCAAAGGGTAACTGAGGCATGGAGGGAACCAAATAATATCTAACACTGTCAAAGCTTCCTAGAGCCCAAGCATTGGGTCTTCTATCCCAGTTTTTAGGACCCAGACATAACAGCCCCTTCTTTCTTCTTTGGACTTAAGTGTCTTCATTGCTCCAGCCCTGCTTTGTGTGAGGCCCTGTACATCCCCCAGCCCTCTCGTACCTCTTAGGACCTATTATTTCCTGATCCCTCCAGCTGGGTTTTATCCCAGGACACAAGTGCTCTGCCCCACCCCCCAAACCCTTTCCCTTCCAGGAACAAGCATTCTTCTCCCTAGCCCTCTCCTAAGATCCAAGTACCCTAGCCACCTTAGGCTGTTTTCTTATTCTAGCATTCAGTTGTCTTTGCCCCTTGTTTTCCTTCCCTCTTCTATCTCCCAGGATCTAGGCTTCTGGACTCCTAGCCCTGTTTCCTCCCTTTACTCAGCTCCCAAGCAGGCTAACTGGTTGTGTTGGGCTATGGCTCTTGGTTTCTGTTTACTTCCTGGGCCCCGCCCCGGGGGACCATATCTTGAACCTGTTCCTGGCTTCCAGTTCCAGATCCTACCTCCCCCACTCTTCATCTTCTTCCCTTATTCTTTATGCCCTTGCTCCCTGTTTTCTTTTGGTATAGAGTAGAGGGGTTAGGGAGGGCTAGCACCATCTATGACACCCCCTCCCTCCCTCCCAAGATATCTCCTGACCTCTCTTCTTCCTTAACCTTGAACCTGTCTGCCCAGTTTCTTCTGCCTTTCCTACTTTGAAGGACCTAGAACTATAAACTCTTCTTCCAAAGTGCTCACCCTGCCCCAGAGCTTCCCCACCAGGTATTGTAGTCTCAGTCCCTGCCCCTGCTACCACTGCCCAGGTTCTCATGAGGCATCCCTTCCAGCAGGCTCCCCTACCCTCCCAGAACATGGGTGTCTAAGCCCTCAGGATCAATCTTTTCCCCTGAATTCAAGGCTCTATTCTCCTTGCCCTTGTTCTTCAACTTTCCCAGACCTTGAAACCTTAACTGTCAGTCTTAGGCTAACTCCTTGGAACCAGGGTACCTGGCCCTTTCAGCTTCTTTCTCCGAGAGCTAATTCTCTACCATAAACACAGGTGTCTGGGTCCCTAGCCTCAGCTTCCCTCTACAGACATGACCCATGCAGTCAGTTCCATAGTCCCATCCATAGCCCCACCTGTAACGCTGGGGGGATATGAGGCCCCCTATTGGACCCGGCTTCCCATTCTCAGATCTCTCTGTCTCTCTCCAGAGCTCGGTCACCTTCTCTTCCGGGGGGTGGGGCCAGGTAAGCTGGAGCACAGGTGAGAGGGGTGGTGGCTTTGGGAGGAGTTGTGTGGCCCTCTTGTGGTTCAGTCCAATGCAGAAATCTCCAGACTCACAGTCTCATAGACCCCAATGGAGCTGCATAAAGCCATGGTCTCAGTCTGTGGGAGGCTTTGGCAGACAATTCACATTTAATCATTTAATGCCCCTAAGTGCTCAGCCCCTAAGCAAGCCAAAAGACTTGTCCCTGCCCTTAGGGGAGAAGGTGCCTATTGTCTTCCAAATAATTAAATACCAACAGGGGCCAATGATTAAACTCCAAATAACTATAAAAGGATTTCAAAAGTTCATCTAGTGGCAGCTAGGTGCTGCGGTGAATAGAGCACTGGCTCTGGAGTCAGGAGGACCTGAGTTGAAAATTGACCTAAGACGTTTGACATTTATTAGCTGTGTGACCTTGGGTAAGTCACTTAACCCCAATTGCCTTGCCTTCCCATCTCCAAAAAAACCAACCAAACAAAATAAGTATCTAGTTTGGGTAGTTCCTGCAGATAATTCCCAAATTTAAATCTCTAACCCTCCTTTTTCCCTAGATGCAAACCTATATGTTTATTGGATATCTATACCTGGAATTCACATTAGCACCTCAAATTTAATATCAACCAAACTAGACTGATCATCTTAATCCCTGCCACCAAACTTGTCCTTCCCCCCATTCTTCTGTTTCTATCCAGTGATATCATCATCATCCTCCTAGTCATTCAAGTTTGAAACCTCCTCTCCCTACCCCCCAAAATACCTCAAATCCAGTCAATGTAGTTATGGTTGAAAGAGCACCGATTGTGGAGTTATGGGACTTGAGTTCAAATCCCACTTCAGTGATTTAGGGCAAATCACAACTTAACGGAGCCTCAGTTTCCTTGTCTATAAAACAAAGTAGTTGTAGTGAGTATCTCTGGAGGTCCCTTCCAGTTCATCTATGATCCTGCCACAACAATGCTTATTCCATCTACTCAGGTCAACTCCTCATCGCCAGTCTGCTGGACTCCTAACTGGTCTCTCTGCCTCTAATCTTTGCCGTCTCCAGTCTCTTTTCTAATTTATCCAGTTTTCTTCCTTATGCATAGATCTAAACAGGCCACTCCCCTGGTCAAATACTTCAAGATAGTTCCCCATTTCCTACCAAATAAATTCCAAACTCTTCTATGCTGGCTTTCAGAGTTACTCAGTCTGGCTCCAGTCTCCCTTTCTAGCCTCATTCTGGGCTACCTGTGGGGGACCAAATCTGCCAAAGCAGATGCTCTTGTTCTCCCACCTGAGGACCATCATTCATTTCCTTCCACTCTAAACCTAACCCCACCCCCACTCCCTTCCTGGGAGTCCTTCTGTTTCCTTTTCTTGGCCAGCACAAATTCTGTAGTCATTCTTGGCCTAGTTCAAGTCCTAATCTCCTCTAGAAAGACCTTTGTGACGCTCATACTGATCTCTTTCTCTTCTGAGCTCCGGTGGCCCTTAATGACTCTTTCTCTCTTTCCTTCTTTCTTCATCCCTTCTTCCTTTCTCTCTCTCTTCTCTCTGTCTCTGTCTCCCCTCTTTTTCTTTCCTTTTTTTCCCCCTCTCCTTTTCTCTCCTCTCTATTTTTCTCTCTTTTTGTCTCTATCTCTATCTTGCCTTTTGTAGCCTCTGTTTTGACATCAAGAGAAGAAATTTCAAAATCAAACAACTTAAATGTGAGGTATGTTTTGCGCCTAGAAAATCAGCCAAACAAGCAAAATTGACCAAACCCCATATTGCCTGAGTCGTGAGAGGAAAGGCACCTCACAGTTACATAATTCCCTTTGTCTGGGAGGCAGCCTTTTTTTGTTGGGGAAGAGGAGACTGGTTCTTAACACAGCCACTGAGTCAGAATGTAACCAGCCTTGGGCAGATCACTTCTTTTCTGAATCTGCTTCCTACTCTGTCAAACAATGAGTCGGATTAGATGATATCTAAGGCATCTTTCAGTTCTGATATTGTAAAACCCCTTCCAGGTCTAACATTATAGGATTAATTATTCCTAATTAATTCGTGGAAATAGGACAGGGGTTATTATATAGGAGTTAATTGAGACCTTTTAGAGGGGAAGTGATTTGGCCACAGGCACATTGTGACAGAGCTAAACTCAAACTCAAGTCCCCCATTCCCCTTCCAACACTTTGCCCAATGTATTGAATTGCCTTAGTAAATATACTTTGAAAGATTAACAGGAAGAGATACTCTAGAGCTTTGAAAGATGGCAAATAAGGTCAGTTTGTGAGTCCCTGACCCCTGATCCGTGTATGTAATCATTTTCAGTGGGAAAAAACCTCAACCCCAATGTCTGCACTAATTACAACAAATGGAAAGCTTTTTAAATTCTTTTTTTTTTTTCCTTAGGATCTAAGGTCTTAATGAGTGGTAAAGTGTAGGCAGCAAAACAGTAGGCAGACTGTCCTCAGAATTTTGTCAGTAAAAGAGAAGAGAGAATGGGAAGCATGGTAGCTGAAGGGAGAAGGGCATTCCCATCCTCCCTGCACTTCCCTCTTTCATTCTTCTCAACTTCTTCCCTGACCAACCCCATCCCCATTAGTGGTCATGGTTTGGCCCTTCCCCCACCTCCTTCCCAGAAACACTCAGCTTGTCAATATTGATCTGGACTAGCCATCTGGCAAGAGAGCTGGGGACCCACATAGGGAATGTGATGCCTGGTTTCCTAGAGGAAATTGGGAGTTGGTGACCCAATCCAACACTGGCTAACTGAGAGAGATGGATGTCACTAAGGACAAAATCTCTCCTCCTCTTCTCTTTTTCTCTTCTCCTTTTTTCCTCTTCACTCCTCTCCCCTTTCTTTTCCCCCCTTTCCTCTCTGTTCCTGTAAAGCAGAACTAAGCCCTGGGATGGGGATTCCCACTGAGAGTGGACAAGAAAGCTGAGGAAGGGAAACCGAGAAGACTCAAGAAATCTGGGCATATCAGGGGTAGGGAGAGGTTGATGGGAGAGGGAGGGGTGTAGCTATTGAGGGGACCCAGAACACAGAAGAGATTGAAGATAGAGCTGAAAGAAAAGCAGAGCCACACCCAGAGTCCTAACTGAGGTAACTAGCTCTCAGAAAAAACCCTTACTTAGGCTGCTTCTCGGTAACAGGGCTGGACTTCCTTGTGGTTGGGGGATGCGCAGCAGCCTAGTGTCTGGTTAGCCTAGCGACTCCAGTCTAGCAGTCAGAAAATACGTTTACAATCCAGGCTAGGCAGCCATTGGACTTGTGTGATCAGCCGTGGGTCTTAGTTTCCATCTCTGTAAAAATGAGGGTAAGCTTTGTCTTGTCTCCCTGCCTCATAGGACAGTTATGAGACACAAGCTTGCAAGACTCTTATGGTTTACATGTGGTAGGTTCTAATAGTGAATGAGACAGTCCTCCAGATAGGTAGATTCAATTCTGCTCAGTTTGAAGACCAGAGTTATTAGTCCTGTCTCTACCACTAGTTCTGTATCTGTTTTCTTCTGTAAAATGGGGAGATGAGGCATAATCAGATGATTTTTAAGAGGCCACCTAGCTCTCACAGCTCCCTAAGTGGGGCTGCGTGTGTGTGTGTGTGTGTGTGTGTGTGTGTGTGTGTGTCTGTGCACGTGAGTTCCTGTGGTAGGGGCTGAGAGGCAGCCAGAGCCCAGTAGCACTTGGCCTCTTTCTTAAGAAAGCTCACAGGTTGGGAGGAGGGGTTGGGACATATACTTGTGTAACTGTGCTGTCCCCTGTCCCAACCCCCATGGGTATAGGCCTCTCTCTGTACCTTGGGACAGGGGTTGCAAATAGGACAACATGCTCAAATAGGAGAGGTAGCCACAAATAACAATTATCTACTGAGTATGTCTAGGGGAGAAACTGTGAGTGGGGTCTGCCTTGGTGAGAGAGAACAGAACTCTCCCCTAAGCCCAGTCCTGGGCCTTCCCTGGCTCTTGTATGCATATGCCTGTAATATCCATCACCTTGACTTCATTTCTGTGGTTCCTTCATTTACTTTCTTTCTGTCTCTCCCTGTTCCTTGGTCTCTCCTCCTCTCCACTATGTTTATGTTCTGCTTTTCTTTCTATGTATTCAATTTCAGTTTCTCTATCTCTGTTGTTTCCCCCTTACCCCTTCCTCAATTCCACCCAACAAACCCAAGAGTCATCTTGACATGACTAATTCTGATATGAGGTAGAATGTAAGGAGGTCCAGGCAAGGAGCTAGAAAAACTGTGAGATATTGGAAGAGGAAGAGAATACTTTCAGATGAGTGTGAGGCTGGAGGCTGGGGGTGTGGGGGATGGCAGAGGTTTCCTGGTGGGGGCAGCACTTGGGGGAGATCTTGAAGGAAGCAAGGGAAGCATTTCAACGGCTGGATCCGAATAGGAAGTGCATTTTCTCTTCCTTTCTTTGGGTGTTCCACTGCCACTCTGCATGTCTCATTTGAACTGTTTGTATGGAAAGTTCAGACTGATGCTGCCAGACCACAGCCAGAGAAGCAGAGGGACGGAGAAAATGAAGGGGCGGCAGAGCTAAGAGAAGCTCAAGATGTAACCTGGAGAATGAGCATTGAGAAGGAGGTACCTTTTAAGAGAGCTCTAAGATAAAGAGCGGAATGGTTCCTTTCCACAGTTTTCTAGATGCTCCATTTCCTCGGGGTGGGTGGGGTGTATGAGGGGCAGTGCTGGTACTAGGGAGTGCTGCTTCCCCTCCTAGGACCACCTCCTCTCTTAGTATCCATTCCCTAGGCTCAGTCTCTACCCTCCCCCTCCCTGGTCTGTCTCCCAGTACCTGACATCTTCAGACATTTTCCCCAGCTAATGGCCTCCCTCCCCCATCCAGGAGCCTAGCTTTTCCAGCCCAGGATTCCTTCATCTCTTCCCCCTTTTCTCCAAGAGTTTACCAGCACCCCAAGGTCCCTTTCAAATCCAAGATTCTGTGACCTACCTCCCCTGATTCCTAGTGCCGTTCCCTTCCTCACTTTCGTTGCTTTTCTTCAGGTACTCCAACCCCTATTCCCCCAATTCTCTTTCCCAGCCCTGTCCCCCGGCCCGTATGCCCTCTTCAGCCATGCCTCTCCGTCCAAGGGCTCAGGTTATGGCCCATTTATTGTCTCCCTCACTCCCAATCTCTCCCCCCGTCAACCCTAATCTGAGGTTCAACCTCAGTCGCACCTTTGAAGTTCCCAAATCACCGCTTACCACGAGCAGGGGAAATTGGGCCATTTCCCCCTCACTCCACCCCTGGCCGATGCTGTAACTCGCCTTGCCCCGCCCCGGCCGCCAGTTCCAGTCCGTGGACCCCTTAGGTGTCCAAGGCTTTTCGGACCCCTCAGCCTTGATTCTTTGGGTCCCAGAAACATCACCAAGCTGGTACCCAAGAGTCAACCTCAGCTGCCTCCCCAGAAGGGCAGGGTAGGGCTTGGCTGGGCGGGGTGACTCCCTCTCTGACAACCCCTCTTCTGTTTCAAGGTTGCCCCCCTCTCCTCCATCACTTCTTCCCTTCCTCTAACTCCTGGCCTGATCCAGGGTCATGTGGCTGCTAGAGTGCCCAGTCCTCCCCCTACTCCTATTTCTACTGCTGCCTCTCCCAGCCCGAGCTCGACCTTCGGAGCCCTCCGCCCAGGATGTCAGTCTGAGCGTGGTGAGTGCCAACTGCAGGATAAGACCCCAGATTCGGGGGCTGGGGAGAGGGAAACTGGGGCCTGGCTCATTGGGGTCTGCGGTGAGGGCAAATGGAAACTGGCGTCCTTAGACTCGAAGGTCTAGGAGACAGTGGGGTGGCGGTCGTTGTGTGGGACGCGCAGAGGAAAGCGCAGGTGCTTTCTATAGATCGTAGGGGAAAGAGTCCCGGAGGGTGGCCGAGGTCCTGAAGTGTACAGAAGTGGGCTGAAAGCTCGGACCTTGGGTTGTGGAAAGGCAGAGAAGAGTCGGGGTCTCGGACATCTAGGTCAGGAAGGAGGGGAGAGCGAAAAGCAGAGATTCTGGACGCCAGAGTTAGAGGTCTGGGACCTCTGTGTTCAGGAGGATATTAAAAATGAACTGAGGTCTAGAACCTCCGGGAGCAGAGAGATAAAAGTTAGGACCTGGAAGGGAGAAGGGGAGTTTGGGGAGCCCGGGACGTCTCGATCCAGGAAGGAGGAAAGGGACACCAGGGCCACGGAAGGCTAAGAGCGAGTTTGGGGAGCCAGGCAGAGAGAGCTGAACTGGGGTTCCTGGAGTCTGGAAATATCTGAGGTTGGCACAGAATTCCAGGAGATAACGAGGGGGCAAGAAAGGATATGGAGGGTCGGGGAAGTGAGAGCTAGAATCAGCAGACAGTCGTGAGACAAACAGCAGGAAGCTTAGGATGGCACGTCAAGACCCTCGGGATCTCTGATCCTTGTCTTAGAGTTAGGTGAGAGTGAGGCACATGTCGGGGTTGCCCTCAGTTTTAGTTTTGCTGGAATCCCCTGAGACCGGGGATCTATAGTCTCCCAACTATTGGCTTGTTAGCGCAAGACTCTAAGAGACTGGATTCTCAAAGTACCGCCTCTCTTTGCCCCACCCTCACCCTCCCTACTCCATTAACCTTTTCTTTTTCGTGGTCCAGGATTGGCTCACTCGCTATGGCTACCTGCCCCCACCCCACCCTGCTCAGGCCCAACTTCAGAGCCCAGAACAGCTCCGGGACGCGATCAAAATCATGCAGAGGTTTGCTGGATTGAAGGAGACCGGCCTCATGGGTAATGAAGGGTCGGTCGTTCCCTTCTTCCCAAACACTCCTTGCCCTACTCCTTCCCCAGCCAACTATCTCAGGGGAAAGGGAACAAGCATTTATCGTGTCTTCTGTCTTCTCTGTGCCAGGACCTGGGTTAAGTGCTTTCTAAATAATGTCTCGTTTAATCCTTGAAACTCTGTGTGGTAGGTGCTATTATTATCTCTAACGATTGAGGAAACTGAGGCAGACAGGGAGAGATTTTATTTTGGTCACACAGCTATTAAGTGTCTCAGGATATCCCTACCCTAACCTAGAGGCCCAGTGCAAGTTACATTTAACAGATCCTATCCTCCCATTTCTAAACAGCCTGTGATCTCTTACCTCTCTCTAGGCCCAGCCCTTCTGCTCTTTTCAGATCTTCCTAATAGCCTCCAGCCATCTTCAGATCTAGTGCCTGACTATAAGGGAAAACAGAAGGAGCAGAAGGTCTATCAAGCTCCTAGTCCCTTTGTTCCCTCCCTAGTCCCTTTGTCCCATTCCTCCGCCCCAAATTTCAGGGCTACTACAAAGTTCCAAGGTCTTTAGGGACTCGGGGTGGGGGAGGATAGGATTGGAGAATTCAAAATAGAGGTAGCTCTTACTAGGTGACTGGTGTTATTGGTAATTGAGAGGTCCATAGACTGGGGTGGAAAGGCCAGCCTTCAGAACAGACTAGGAGATGGTGTTGGGGAGGGGGGCAGGTGTTGCCAGGAAGGGAAAGGAAGGATAACACTGATCTAGCCAATCTTGCTCCAATACCACCTACCCCTCCCTCCTACTGTCTGTTCTTTTGCTCCCAGACAGTTATTAGTACTGATAATGGAGCTCCCAATCCCAGGGGCTGTGTTCCCTCTTTATATTCTCTTTTTACTAGCTCCTAGGCTAGGCACTCATCCATCCCTTTGACCTTTCATGTCTCATCTCCTTTCCAGATGAGGCCACATTGGCCACCATGAAGAAGCCACGATGTTCTCTGCCTGATGTTCTGGGAGTGGCTGGGTTGGTAAGAAGGAAGCGGTATGCCCTTACAGGCAGCTTCTGGAAGAAGAAGCAGCTGTTCTGGAGGTGGGTTGCAGAATCTGTTACTTGATTTCTCAAAAGCTAACTAGGCTGTTGTAGCTGTCATATGCCCCCCTGAAGGGCTCTGTAATGCCTGTGAGTTGGCATTTGATTCACCTGTCTTCCTCCACAAAGCCTTACTATTAGATTCAATGAGTTCAATGGCTGGCTCAAAATCTTTTCGTCCTTCCCTGTTCCTGGCTTCAGTACTAGGGTACTTCAGTATACATAATGATGTTCCCCCAAATTCCCTATCCATTCCTCCGCTGACTTATTTCCCATGAACTACTCCTCTTCCCCGCCTCACATACAAAGAGGGGTACCCTTGATCTTGCCATTATCCACAGATGCATCATGTTCATGAACACTGAAATTCCTTTATCTGATCAAAATCTTTGGTATTCTGCCTATCCCTATGCCTTCCAAAATGAAGCCTTACTTGTCAATGTCATGGCCTCCAATCCCTTGCTCCCTCAGTCCTCTCTGGAGCCATCACTCCTGCAACAGCTACACTTTCTTCCTTTCCCCATCTTTCCCCCTTGGTGCTCTGGTTCAGCACTGCACTGTCATCTCCTCTTCAGTCCCTTGCCTTCATTATATCATTGATCTTTTCCCATCAAACTTCAGCCTTGTATTACTTCCATCATCTACTGCTTTTGTTCCCAAGCACAGTGGTGCTGAACTAAGGTCACAAAACCTTGCTGAATCCACTACCAGTTTCTGTTAGATAACCTCAACTGGGTCCTTACTGCTTCGAGGTAATCTTTTGATGCCTCCCTAATTAGCTCATTATCCCGTTCACCACATCTTTGCCAAACTTTTAAAATTCCTTTTCAAAACTCTCATGGCTCCTTCTTCCCCTCTATTCAGCAGAGAACTTATTTGCCAGAGATATCCCTTTCCTCCCTTCTTTCTTATCTTATAGTACCCAGATGCTTTCTACCATTAACTCCTCCTTCTCCTTCATCCCTGTCTCATATGAAGAGTTGGCCTTTTTACTTGCCAAAGCTAACCCCACTATATGCACAAAAGATCCCTTTCTATCCTGTCTTCTCCAAGAGATTGCTTCATCTATCACCCTCACTTCTCTTACCTTCAATTCCTGCTTATCTACTGGATGCTTCATTCTTATGCCTCCACCATCTTCAAAATACCCGTTGCTCTGTATCCCTTCTGTTTTCTATGGCTTAACTTTTTTTTTTTTGCCTTTTTTTTGGGAGGGCAATTGGGGTTAAGTAACTCACCTAAGGTCACAAGGCTAGTTTTTTTTTGTGTTAAGCATCTGGGTCTGGATTTGAACTCAGGTCCTCCTGACTCCAGGGCCAGTGCTCTATTCACTTTGCCACCTAGCTGCCCCTATGGCTTAACTCTTTGTGAAGGTTATCTACTATAGACACCTCCACTTCTCTTCTTACTCTCTTTTTAACTCTCTGTGGTCTGGCTCCAACTTCATCATTCAACTGAAACCACTGTTTCCAAACTTACTAATGATCTTTCAATTGCCAAGTCTAATGACCTCTTCTCAGTCCTCCTCCTTCATGACCCCTTGACACCTTTGACACTGTTGACCACCCTCTTCTCTTTGATACTCCCTTCTCTCTAGGTTTTCAGGACATTGCACTGTCTTTTTTCTCCTCTTAACAATCTGACCACTCCTCAGGTTCCTTTGCTGGAACATCATCCTACTAACTTTGGGTGTCCCAGAGGACTCCATCCTGGCTTCTTTCTTTTTCCTCTCTGCTATTTCACTTGGTGATCTCATCAGCTCTCATGGCTTCAAATACCATCTCTATGCTAATAATTCTCAGATTTACTTACCTAGCACTAACCTCTCTGTTAACCACCAGTCTCGAATCTCCTACTACCTGTTAGACATTTCGAACTGGAAGTCCTGTAGCCATCTTAAATTTAACATATCCAAGGATGAACTCATTATCTTCTTCCCCAAACCCTCCCACCTTCCCTACTTCCTTATTACTGTTGAGGTCATAAATCTCTCCCTATTCCAGTTCATCATCTGATCTGTTCTCAAAGTGATCTTACTAAAGCCTAAGTTTGACCATGTCACTCTGCTCTTCAATAAATTTCAGTGGTTCCCTGTCTCCTCTCTGGTTGGTATTCAAAGATCTTCATTACCTTCCTCCTACCCCATCTTCTTATACCTTATATCCAACCTCATATTTTTCAATTCAATGTCATTGTTCTTGAAACAAGACCTTCTATCTCCAGACTCTGAGCATTTGCATGGCTGTCCCCCATGCATGGAATGTTCTCCTTCCCCATAACTGCCTCTTAGATTCCCTGGCTTCCTTGAAGTCCCAGCTAAAATCCTGCCTTCTACAGGAAACTTTTCCCAAACCCTCTTAATTCTAGTGCCTTCCCACTGTATATTATTTCCTATTTATCCTGTGTAGTATGGCAGAAACTTGGCATAGACCTTGATCTCACGCCGTACACCAAAGTCAAGTCTAAATGGGTACATGATCTAGGTATAAAGGCTGATACTATTTATCCTGTGTATATAGCTTATGTGTATATAATTATTTGTATGTTGTCTCTTCCATTCGACTCTGAGATCCTTAAGATCAGGGACCGTCTTTTACCTTTTTATGTATCTCCTGTGATTAGTACAGTGCCTGGCACAGTAGGTGCTTAATAAATGTTTATTGAGTGGCTAACTGATTGGGCTCCTGCATTACTCCTCCAAGTCATCCTGCAAATCACTGTTTTAATTGACTGCCATATACTCCTCCCCTTAACACTGGACTCTCTTCTCTGGACACCAGGGTTCGCTCCTTCCCACAGGGCTCTGCCCTCAGCCAGGACACAGTCCGGAACCTGATGCACTATGCCCTGACTGCCTGGGGAACTGAGGTGGGGATGATTTTCCAGGAAGCTGAACCCAGGGTAGGAAAAGAGCCGGAGATTCTCATCGACTTCGCTCGAGCCTATCACAAGGACAGCTACCCCTTTGATGGGCCTGGGGGCACGTTAGCCCATGCCTTCTTCCCTGGGGACCACCCTATCTCTGGGGATACCCACTTTGATGATGAGGAAGTCTGGACCTTTGGGGAAAGCGGTATGGTCTCCCTGGACTCCCCCTCTTTATTCCTCAGACATTCCCTCTTTCTTAGTGACCAGTCCCCTCCACAGAAACATTTCTCTTCCCTGAGTACTTCATTCTCTAATATATTAAACAAGGTTTACTGAGCTCCTGCTCCTCATGCAATTCTGGATGGGCCACAAGGGTGGAAGCTGAGAGGGAAAGAAAGGAGGCTAATTTATAAGAAGCAGAAGACAAGGCCTCTGGTTTCAGGAGGAGTTCAGTCAGGTTGGGGAGATAGAGCATGCACAAGAAACAATGAGAGAATAGCTAAAGACTGTGTGTATGACTATGGGTTAAATTTTAAAGATTATGGTAAGGTGCACCTCCCTAGGCTTAAGTGACCAGAAAGGTTTTCCAGAAGAGCTGGTACCTGAGTTGGATCTTGAAGGATAAGGAGAATATGGAGAAAATGAGAGGAAGGAAGAGGGTGTTCTACACACAGGTGTGCAACAAAGTTGGAAAGATAGGTTGGTGACAAGTTGTGAAGGGTTTTAAAAGCCAAAGAGAAGAGTTTATATTTTATCTTAGAGGCCATAGTGAGTCACTGAACTTTATAGAATAGGGGAATGACACGGTTAGATCTGCACTGTAGAAAAATCTCTTTGGCAGCTACGTAGAGGATGGATTGGACCAAGGACCCTTTTCTCACCATTTGATTCCTGCCTCCTCCCAACCCATAGACAACAGTGGGACAGACCTGTTTGCTGTGGCTGTCCATGAGTTTGGCCATGCTTTGGGCCTGGCCCATTCCTCAGCCCCCAACTCCATCATGCGGCCTTTCTACCAGGGCCCAGCTGGGAACCCTTTGAAGTACCGGCTTCCACCTGATGATCGAGAAGGGATCCAGCAACTTTATGGTGAGCCCTGAGACCATGTATTTTTCCCTTTCCCAGAGCTGGACTAAGGGTTATGGAAACAAAACAACAAAAAAATCAAAATTCTTTCTCTAACTCTGCCTCCCTCCAGGAAAGGGTCCAAATAGTCCCCACCCAGAGCCAACTCGGAAACCTCTGGTTCCTCCACCCCAACCCCCTGGACAACCCCCGGACAGGTAAGTATCCCTTTTCTCTCTTGATCAATTCCCAATTCCTCCTTGGTCCCCTTCATCCTCCCCTCTTTGGCCTCTCTCTCCCTGCCCCCCACCATACCCCTCTGTCTCTAATGACCCCTCGAGTTCTCTGCCTCATTCACATCTCTCTTTGCCTTCCCACTCCTACACCTTCTCCCAGTCCTTCAGCTCCAGTTCCTGACCGATGTTCTGGTAACTTTGATGCTATCGCCAACATTCGTGGTGAGGTCTTCTTCTTTAAAGGTGAGTGGTCTTTGACTTCTATTAGCCTTGCCCTGAAATGTTGACCCCCTTACCATATCCTTTCTCTTATCTCCCAGGACTACAAATTTCTATTTTCCTTTGCTTTTGACCCACTCATAATAATGACTTGTGACCCTTTTAACCACTTATATTCTGATGTCCATCCCAATGCCAAAAGCCTAGTTATATCATGTGTGCCAGATGGAGCATGGCCAAAAGGGGATAGAGAATTAATCTAATACTCCATTACCTATAGCCTGGTCCATTCTACCCCAGGCACTGGGGAGGTGGGTGGTGGGGTGAGTGACTTTAGAACTGGACTGATATGTTGGTGATCCCTCCTTTACCCCAGGACCCTGGTTCTGGCGTCTTCAGCCCTCAGGCCAGCTGGTGTCACCTCGACCTGCAAAGCTGCACCGATTCTGGGAGGGGTTGCCTGAGCACGTGGTGACTGTGGATGCAGCCTATTCTCGGCCCTCAGATGGACGCATTCTACTTTTCAGTGGTGAATGAAATGGAGAAGAAGTGAAGAGACTGGGGATGGGGGTGGGGAAGGAGAGCTGAGTAGGAAGATGAGAAGAGAGCCAAGGGGAGACTGGGAAGAATCTCTGGGAAGAGATGTGGAGAGAAGAGAATTGCAAGGGTGCAGGAGAATAGAGAGGGAAACACTACTGACAGATATGGAGAGAAAGACATGGAGAACTGAGTGGGGGAAGGGGGCGAGAGACAGTCAGAGAGAGAGACTATGAGAGCTTCAGAGGAGGAGTTAGAGAGGCATGGACAAGAGCAAGATTGGAACCTGGCTGCTGCGAAGTACGGAAGGAAGGAAGGAAGGAAGGAAGGAAGGAAGGAAGGAAGGAAGGAAGGAAGGAAGGAAAGAAAGAACAACATTGAAGTGGCTTCATATTTGACTGACTTTATTCCTCCCAATCCTCAGGACACCAGTTCTGGGTGTTTCAGGACAGGCAGTTGGAGGCTGGTTCCCCAAAGTTGCTGACTGAACTCGGGCTTCCCCCTGGGGAGATTGTGGATGCTGTCTTCTCTTGGCCCCAGAATGGGAAGACATACCTGATTCGAGGTGAACAATACTGGCGTTTTGATGAGACCGTCCACAGTGTTGACCCAGGCTACCCCAAAAATCTGGTCCTGTGGGAGGGAGCACCTTCAGCACCTGATGATGTGATTGTTGGCAACAAAGGTGTGTGTTCATGTGTGTGTGTGTGTGCGCGCGCACATGTGTGCATGCACGTGTATGTCTGTGTCTCTGTTGGGGGTAGGATGTGGATTGACTTGGTGGAGAAAGTGGAACTGAGCATAAAGATGCCTGGGTCTGGGGAGGAATGAGCTGAGTGCAGAATGGTCTACCTTGAGGTGGTACCCTGACCTTTTCCCTCATTTTCATTGTGCAGGTGATACCTACTTCTTCAAGGGTACTGAGTACTGGCAATTTGCTCCAGGGAGTGTGGTGGCAGAACCTGGCTCTCCCCATCCCATGGGGCCTGACTGGTTGGACTGCCCTCCTTCTGCCCCCCGTCCTCCGGTTCCAAGACCTTCCAAGTTTCCCCCCAACTGTCAGTGTGAGATCAATCAGGCAGGGAGTTCAGGCGCAAGACTTCCTGGCTTCCTCTTCCTCTTCTCAGTGATTCTCTCCTTCTTTCTGGGCACAACCGCCTGGCCCTAAGAACTGGGGCCAGTAGCTGCATTCCCCTCCCCCCCATTTTCTTTTCCTCCTCCTTTTCCCCCTAGGGATAAGTCCTGTGTCCATCCCTCTCTTTTACTGCCCTTCCCCAATATATAGGGTGGGCTCTGCAAAACATGTAGGCAAGTCACTAGTCCTTTCTGGGTCTCAGTTTCTCCATTTGAAAAAATGAAGGATTTGGATTTAATGGCCTCTAAGGTCCCTTCTGTTTCTAAATCTAGGATCCCACGAATAGGTGAGCTCTGGTATCCTCTGGCTCTCGAGAGTTAGAGTCTAGGTTTTTCCAATGCACAACTCACTAGTGTCTAGTTCAAGAGTTTAGTTCTCCATTCCCTGCCCCCTGTATTCCCCTAGCCCTTTCTTGCACAGTTTGTAATTCTGGACATAGGGGATTAGATGGATAATACAGAAGGTCCCCTCTCCTTCTCTCCAGAGTGTGTGGAGGTCTCAGATGGTCTTAGAGGCTGCCAGTCCCAGAAAGAGCAGACAAACTCCCTGTCTATCTGGTCTTCCCTCCTGTAGCCTGCCAAAGCAGGGTCCTGTGGCTAGGCAGGGTCCCAGGGGTTAGGGATATTGAAGAGAGGCTGTACAGGTAAAGCTTGTCCCTCTCCTCCAAGTCTCTGGTCCCTGTAATTCTTGGCTCAGAGAGAGGACTAGGCTTTGTAGAGCTCCCAGCTGCAAGGAGAGGAAAGCAGGGCTGTCAAGTACAGTCGATCCAGACCTTCATGGAGGAGTGGGGCCTTGCTATGGATCTTTGAAGCCTGAAGGGAGGGTTTTCTTCCACCTCTTCTGAAATACCCTGCCCCTCAGCAGTGCCTGAAAATCTTCCTTGTCCCAGTAGTCAATCCATCAAGATGCCCTGGCTTCCACTTGGTTTCTTGAAGCCTCAGGGAACAATGAGGAGCTAGGGAGACTCCCCTTAGACTTTGAGTCCTACCTCAGCATTGTTGATTGTCCTTGAGCTTCCTTTGCTTCCTTTTGTCTATCTCTCAAGTTTCTCCTTTCTTCCTAAACCAGAGGTTCTTAATCTGGGGGCCCCAAATCCCCAGGGGTCCCCCAAAATGAACTGTAGGTGGATTTTAGGGGTTCTATGGACTTGGATGGAAAAATACATCTTTATTTTTACCTTTGAAATCCCATGTATTTTATGCATTTAAAAAACATGATTCTGATAAGAGGTCCATAGGCTTTACCTGACTGCCAAAGGAGTCCATGAAAATGGTTAAGAACACTGGCCTAAGCAGAAAGGCAAAATTGAGGTTAGCAAGATTATCAAAATGGAAAAAAACCCTGAAGGGGTGGCTAGGTGGTGCAGTGAATAGAGCACTGGTCCTGGAGTCAGGAGGACCTGAGTTCAAATCCAGCCTCAGACAATTAACACAAAAAACTAGCTGTGTGATCTTGGGCAAGTCACTTAACCCCAATTGCCCTACTTTCCCCCCTCCAAAATAAAAAAAAAGAAAATAAAAAGGAAGCCCTGGTTTCTGAGTCAGAAGACAGGGGGTTTTGATTATAGCCCTGCTAATAACTTACTGTGTGACCTTGGGAAAATTTCTTATCCTCTCTGGGAACCAGTTTCTTCATCTGGAAAGTGAGAGGCTTGCATCTGATGATGACATCGAAGGCCTTCCTGCTCTGAAATCTGAAGGCACAGTTCGAGGCTCATCCCTGGGCCCTGCCCAGGAGAACCCCAGGAGGAGTCCATCTGGCCAGGGGCCTGTCAGTCACCTTGGGTAGCTCCAGCCTTCATCCTATGTGCTCCCTGTGCTCCCTGGCACACAGAGTGTCATGGTGTAAGTGGCCATGGCAGGATGCAGTAAGCATGTGACTTGGTCTTTGATTCCTCCCTCTCTCTCATCCCATGGGCCCTGTCATCGACAAGAGGTATTGATCCTACCTTTCTAAGATACCTTACATCTTCCCTCATCATCTTGTAATGGCTTCTTCATTAGCCATTCTGCCTCAATTCTCTCCCATCTCCAATCCCTTCTTTGAGTAATTTTCGTAATGCACAGCTCTGATCAAATCAAATCAGCTCCACTATCTAGCTCCCCATTGCCTACAAGATTAAATTCAAACTTATTAGCATGTCATTCGAGGGTATCCACATTCTTCCTCCCATTTACCTTTTTATTTCATTCAATTTTATTTTATTTTCAGTTCCAAATTCTCCCCCTTCCTGACCCTTTCTCCCATCCACTGAGAAGGCAAGAAATATAAAACTCATTACAAACCTGAAGTCATGCAAAATAAATTCCTGCATTAGTTGTGTTCTGAAAAAAAGCAAGAAAAAGGAAAAAAGCTCCCATTTACCTTTTAAGAAATAGCTAAAAAAAGAAATACACATATAAAGTTTATATGTATTGAATCATATACATATAAACTTTATACATATATAGTGTAAGAGGGTTGTAACAAAATTGTTCTATTAGTTACTTCTATACTTCTTTTGTTCTGTGAGTTTTTATTAAAAAATTTTTTTCTATTAGCAATTTTCCTTCCCTTCCACTTGCTACCCAGCCTGCATGAACAAAAGCAAAAGAAAAGGAGCTCATTTGCTTCCTAACAAATGAGCATAGTTAAGTAAAGCAAATTCTCTCATTGGTCATGTCTAAAAATACATGTTTCATTCTGCATTTTGAGGTCATTATCTCATTATCAGGGAGTACACAGTATGCTTCATCTTTGATCTTCTGAAATTGTGATTTGCACTGATGAGAATTCTCAAATCTTTGTTTTTCTTTATAATGTTATTATATAAATTGTTGTCCTAGTTCTGTTTATATCACTGTACATTGGTCCATACAGGTCTCTGAAATTATCCATCTCATAATTTCTTATGACTCAATAATATTCCATTACATTCATATACCATAATTTGCTTAACCCTTCCACAGTAGATTGGCACCTTCTTAGTTTTTAGTTATCTTCTCTACCAAGAGAGCGTTATTGTGCTTATTTTCCTTACAGTTCTTCCAACTTTTGTCATTTTTCTTTTTTTGGTATCTTTACCCATCTGTTGGGTGGGAAGTAGAACCTCAGAGTTGCTTTAATTTGCATTTATCTAATTATTAGTGATTTGGAGTATGTTTCATAAGTTTGTTAATATCTTATATATATAGCTTCCTTAATCTGTTTATATCCTTTGACCATTTGTCTATTGGGGAATGGCTATTCTTTTTATAAATTTAAATCAGTTTCTCTACACATAGGCACACACACAATGTAAAAAAAAACTTGCTGCAAAGATTTTTTTATCAGTTATACATTTCCCTTCTCACTTTAACTACATTGGTTTTGTTTATGCAAAAAATTTTAAATTTCTGTAATCAAAATTGTCTATCTTCTGTGATCATCTCAATTCCCTTGTTTGGTCATGAACCTATCCATTGATCCAAAAGATGGTTTCTTCCTCACTTCTCCAATTTGCTTATGATGTTATTTAAAAAGAAAAAAAGAATCTGTCACATACTCATTTGGAGTTTATCTTGTTATGAGGTATAAGATGTTGATCTATATTTAATTTCTGTCAGACTGCTTTCCAGTTTTTCCAAATATTTTTGTCAAATAGTGAATCCTTACCCAATAACTAGGGACTTTGGGTTCATCAAACACCCTGCTGTTGTGTTCATTTGCTTCTGTACATAATCTCTTTCACTGATTGACCTCTCTATTTCTTAACCAGTACCAAATAGTTTTGATGATTACTGCATTGTAATACAATTTGAGATCTGTAGGTTCTCTACTGCTAAGCTCCTTTCTTTCCCCATTTTTTTCACAATTTCCCTTGATATTCTTCATGTTTTTCCTTCTCAAATGAATTTTTAAATAATTTTTTTCTAACTCTAAAATAATCTTTCAGTCATTTTACTGGTTTGGCAATAAATAAAGAAATAAATTTAGGTAACATTGCCATTTTATTATATTGTTATGTCCTGCCCATGAACAATTAATATTTCTCCAATTATTTAGATGTGTTTTTATTTCTAAATATGTTTTGTAGTTTCATTCATCTAGTTCTTGTGTATATCTTGGTAGATAGACTCCTAAAATGTTTATACATTCTAAAGTTATTTTTTATGTCATTTCTCTGTCTATCTCATCCCACTGCACTTTGTTGGTAATATACTGGAATGGAAATGGTTTATGTGGATTTATTTAAATCCTGTAACTTGATGACTTTGTTGTTTCAATTAATTTTTAATTGCTTCTTTAGGGTTATCTAAATAGACCACCATATCATCTTCTGAAAATAATAATTTTGTTTTCCCTTTGCTTGTGTTTATTCCCTTGATTTATTTTTCTTGACTTACTGCTGTATCTAGCATTTTTAGTACAATGTTAAATGGAAATGGTAATAATGGATTTACTTGTTTTTACCCCTGATCTTGTTGGAAAAAACCTCTAACTTTTCTCCATTATACATTTGCTCTTGGTTTTAGATAGATACTATTTAGTATATTAAAGAAAGATTCATTTATTTCTTTTCTTTCTACTGTTGATTTTTAAAAAAACAGAATCAAGTATTAGATTTTGTCAAAAGCCTTTCAGCATATATTGATATAATCATGTGGGTTTTTAAAAAATTACTTATGGTTTATTATGTTCAGAGTCTTCCTTACATTGAATCAACAATGCATTCTTGGTATAAATCTAATGTAGTCATAGTGCATAATCCTTTTTTCCCCTTAATATGTATGCATAGCCTATGTTTTTATATTATTGTTCATTAGGAATATTGGTCTATAGTTTTCTTTCTCCTCTTTGTCTCTCCCAGGCTTAAGTATCAAAACTATTCACACCATAAAAAAGAGATGGAAAAGGTCCATTCTTTTTCTATTTTTTTCCAAACAATTTATTTAATATTGGAATTAATTGTTCTCTGAATGTTTCATAGAATTCACTTCTGAGTCCATTTGGTACTAGAGTATCTTTTTAAGTATTCATCTATGGCTTGTTCAATTTCTTTTTTTTTTAAGATTTAGTTATTTAAATAGTACATTTCTTCTGTTAATCTAGGTATTTAAAATTTTTATTTTCTTTTAAATTATCAGTTTTGTTGGCACATAACTGGACAAAATAGTTTCTGATGGTTTTCTTTAGTTCCTCATTTACTGTAAATTTTTCTTTTTAAAATTTTTATATGAACAATTTGATTTTCCTTTGTATTTTTTAAAAATCATATTAGATAACTTTATTTCCTTAGTTTAAAAACAGTTCTACTTTTACTTATCAATTCAAAATCTTTTCAACTTTGTTAATTTTTGATTTTCAGAATTTATACTTCATTGTTTAGTTGGAGTTTTTATTCATTGTTCTAGTTTTGTTTTTTGGTAGTGTGTTCAATTAATTGATTTGTTTCTTTTGTTAATGAATATGATTAGAGATATACATTTTTCTCTAAAGACTATTTTAACTAGATTGCATTAATTTTTTTTTTTTTTTGCTTTTTTGGAGGGCAGTTGGGGTTAAGTGACTTGCCCAAGGTCACACAGCTACTTTTTTGTGTTAAGTGTCTGAAACCAGATTTGAACTCAGGTACTCCTGACTCCAGGGCCGGTGCTCTATTCATTGTGCCACCTAGCCGCCCCTAGATTGCATTAATTTTGATTTTATGTCTCAGTAATGAGACAACACACTCAACGCCACATAATTTCTTGATGAAATTTTCTATTGTTTTTATGATGTTTGTTGATCTACCAATTCTTTAGGATTATAATTCAGTCTCTAATTTATTTTTAAATCTCTTCTTCAGAGGTCCTTTTTTGATTGCATTGTGGTCAGTCAATGATGTGTTTACTATTTCTGCTTTTTTAATTAAAATTTTAAAAAATATTTTATTTTTTCCAATTATGTGTAAAACCAATTTTAACTTTCATTTTTTTTTGCAATTTTGAGTTTCAAATTCTGTTCCACCCTTCCTCATTTCCCCCGTCATTGGTAGGGCAAGCAATTTGATAAAGTTTACACATGTATAGTCGTGCAAAACATATTTCCAGATTAGTCATGTTAAAGAATACACAGAACAAAAAAAAAAAAAAGAAAAAATTTTAAAAAGTAAAAAAACAAAGCAAAAACCCAGTATGCTTTGGTCTGCATCCAGATTCCTTCAATTCTTTTTCTGGAAGTGGATAGCATTTTTTCATCATAGATCCTTCAGAATTGTCTTGAATCTTTGTATTGCTGAAAATAGCTAAGTCATTCACAGTTGATCATTGTACAATTTTTCTGCATTTTTTGTTGAGGATTTTTTTCTCAATATTTTGCCAATTATTGTAAAGATGTTATGCAGGGCTATAAAGTATGTTACCACTTTCTGTTCCCATTCAGTAATGGTCAGAGACCTATCATCTCTAACTTTTATAAAATTCTGTTTAGGTTCTTAACTTCTTTGTTATTTATCTTTTAGTTAAACTTGTCAAGGTTGAAAAGAGAAACATTCACTACTGTAATTTTACTGTCACTTTCTCCCTATGATTAGATAATCTTTTATTCCATTCAGTGCACATGTAGTAAGGAGGGATATTGATTCATTATCTATAGTTCGCTTAAACATAATATAGCTTTCCTGCTTGTCTCTTTTTTTCATGGTTATATTCACTTGTTTGAATTTGTGATTGCTACCCTTGCTTTTGTGAGTTTACCTGACAGCTCCAATGACTCATTTTAACCCTGTAAGTCTTTATGTTTCAAGTCTGTTTCTTACAAACAGTATTTCATTGGGTTGTGCTTTCTAATTCACTTTGCTACCCTACTATGTTGTATAGGTGAATTCATCATTCACTATTATCATGGTTTGTGCATTCCCTCTCTCCTATCCTCTTGTACTTTTTTCTCTCTTTGCCCCCATCTACCTCTTTACAAATAAGGTGGTAGAAGAGGATCTTGCCTAATACTTGTTATTCTTAATTAAAGTAGTCTGTTTTCTCCCTTGCCATCTTTTTCTTTCTCTTTCCCTTAATCACAGGTTTAATCCTTTCTTCCCTTTTAATCTTCCCTTCACATCCTCCTCTAACTTTGAAGTTTGTTTTGCTTATGACTCTTCTTTTACCTATCCTGACTTTCCTTTTTAAATCCCCTTCTTCCCTTCATGTCTCCCTGTTGAGTTTAATACATTTTTATTATATCATGATTTGCTTGTGTGTGTGTGTATTCAACTTTCTGTTTTCCAGTTCAGATGAGAGTGAGATTCATGAGATTCTTGTTACACTCACCTCTTTTTCAGCGTTAAATCCTTTCATCTCACAAACCACTATTATGTGAGATAGTGATTTTTCTCTCCCTTATTTTTTTCTCTTCCACTGTATCTTCCCCTAATCTTCTCATTTCCATCTTCTCCTAAGTCCATCAAAACAAAATAAAATCATTCCCAGATCCTTTGCATGTTTAATTTTTATTTCTCTGTGATACTTGAAGACATTAAGATTCTGAGATGACATTTGTTTCTTTCTCCCTTAGTAGCATGTAAACAATTTTATAGTCAGTTCCAATTGATCAAATGTATGTACCTTTTTATTTTTCTCTTGACTCCTTTATTTCCATTTCTAAGTGTTGTGTTTTTTCAAAAGGAATGCTTGGAGATCCTCTCTTTTATTAATGATCCATTTTCTCCTCTGTAGGATTATACTCCATTTTACTGGATAAATTCTTTATGGCCGTAAACCTTTTGGAAGATTCTATTCCAACCTGTCATCTTCTCTACAGTGTCAATTGCCAAGTTTTGTGTGATCCTTACTGTGGCTCCTTAGTACTTGAAGTGTTTCTTTTTGGCTGCTTGCACATTATTTTTCCTTTGATTTGTAAGCTGCAGATTTTTGCTGTGACATTGCTGGGTATTTTCATTTGGGTGTTTCTTTAAGAAGGTGACTGGTGGATTTTTCCTAAAGGATAACTTAGATCAAGTCATATCACCTTCCCTGGCTAGCTGCTCATTGCTTGCAAGATAAAATACAAACCACTTGGCTTCTCATTCAAAGGTCACCATAATCTCCCTCCAATTTTCTAATTTGTCTTTAAAAAAGTTAAAAAGGAAACCTAAATATTAAATTAAGAGAGTAACAAAATTGCTCTATTTCTGCACCCTTTTATGCTTCATTTTGTTTTTCTCAAAAAGGTTTCTTTTATATTCTTTTTCTAATTTACTTTTCTAGCTTTGTTTCACTTTACTTTTCACTGTATTTCAGGTAACTTGGAATACTAGTTGCTTTCCAATCCTTCTCCTCTTTCCATGCATTTGCACATGTCTTTTCCATACATAAAGTTAACTCTCTCCTCCCCCATCATTACTGCCCATCTAAGGTTATTCATGGACTCATTGATTTAGAGTTGAAAGAGGTCTTGGAGGTTCTGATTTTTAAGGTGCCTTGCTCAAGTTCACAGAGATAGCAAGTAGGAGGGCCAAAACCTTTGACAACCAGTTAAGCCTTCTTTCTACTGTCACATTGCTTTCATAATTTTTTCAAAGTTTTTTCCTTTCTTTAAGGCCCAACTCAGATACCAGCTCCTCTTTAAAGTTTTCCTAATCCCCATCCCTATCTGGGTAAAAATAATTCCTTCTTTAAATTTCTTATAGTATTTTGTATGGCTCCCTTCTTTAATATTGTCAAGTTTTGTGTGTATATTCCTACCTGTGTGTGTATATATCCCATCCCTACTATTAGACTGTAAGTTCCTTGAGGGCAAGGACTGTCATTTGAATCTTGTACGTGGTGGATCATTAATAAAAGTTCGAATTGGCTAGAGTGCCTGGTTCCTGTGGAGTCCAGTTATACAATTACTTCCCTTGACTTCAGTTAGTTACTCACAAATGTAGACTACTGGTCCTTGTACAGACAGTTCTCACCTTATGAAAGTAGACTCTTCTGCAAAGCGATTTTTACATAATTTTAATTTGCCATCCATTTTACTTAGCCTAAATAACAAAAGTATATGCAAAATAATACCTTTATGCAAGTCATAAAATGCAAACATATTTAATATTGTGCCATGATAATTAATAGAATTTTTTTTAACAAACAGAAATGAAAGGTAAAGTTAATGATAAAGTATGCACAGTACTTTACAGTAAAAGTGACATGTGTGCAGTATGTTGCCCCTTTTCTACCTACTGCACCTAGCCTTTATCACTGGTGGTTGGCTATAAAACTTTTTTTTAATGAAGCTATTGAGAGATGTTTGGACAGTGGCTCTCTTTTTTTTCTTCATATATCTGATAATAGCAAGCAATATTATCCACAACTAGTTTTTGAACTTTTAAATCTCAAAGTGTTTGGATCCATTTTTTTTCTTTCTCTGCTTTTTGGAGGGCAGTTGAGGTTAAGTGACTTGCCCAAAGTCACATGGCCAGTAAGTGCGTCAAGTATCTGAGGCTGGATTTGAACTCAGGTCTTCCTGACTCCTGGGCCAGTACTCTGTTCACTGCACCACCTAGCCGCCCATATGTTTTCAATACAAGAAAAAAAAAATTCACTCATATGATGAAATGTTTCTGCCAACCTTTTTAGTTTGACCTCGGATTCTACAGGTTTGCTTCCTTCTGCAAACTTTACAGCCAGGAACTCAATCAGATCCTCCTTTGACAGTTCTTTTCCATGGGACTCAATCAACTCTTCAACTGTATTCTCATCTGTTTCTAACTTCAATTCTTGTGATAATTTTACAGTCTTGTTACTGCTTCAAGTGTTTCATCTTTGTCAAATCTACAAAAATCAGAATGAACTGATGGCATGCTTTTTTCTAAACTCTATTCATGTATATTTCTGTTATACCTTCCCATCCTTAACAATATTTGGATTGCAATGATAAATAAGTATTATAGGACTCCCAGAGATCTCTCAATGTTAAGTCCTTATCTGCATCCAAAGTTGCTATTGCCTGGGCAAATGCAGTAAATAATCAATGCACAGTCACTCCCTGATCCATAGGTTGTAATAACCAAGTAGTGTTGGGGGGAAGGTAGACCACTTTTGCATTTTCATTGAAATCATCCAGATGGGGTGGGTGACCTGGAATATCATCCAAAATAAGAAGAATCTTTAATGGAACGCCATTATCATTACACAGTTTCTGGACTTCAGGAATGAAACAGTGCACAATCAGTATTTCAAAGATAATAAGTAGCAGAAATATATCTTGCTGATTCACTTCAATGTTCTGGAATTTTCTAAGAGGTGCACAAAAACAGGTTTTAATTTACAGGTCCCAGAGATGCATTCCAAGCAGAAGAGTAATTCTACTTTTTGAAGCTCTAAGTCTAGGCATAGTTTTTTTGTTTTTTTTTTCCCTCCATGGAGATGCAGATTTAAGGTGGCATTCTTTGATAGAACAGGCTGCTTTCACTTACATTAAAGATTTACTCTGGTGATCAGAGACCTTCATCTATTCTTTTTTGCAGGAACTCGGAGAACTTTTTGCTGCTTTAATATCTGCACTAGCAGACTCTCCCGACACTTGCACATTATGAAATCCTTCGTACTTTTTGAGTCATTCAAACCAACTGCTGCTTGCTGTAAAATACTTGTACTTCTTCAACATACTTTATCTTTAAATCCTCAAAGAGGCTTCAAGCCTTGGCTTGGATTGTCATCAAGCTTAAAGAAATATTTTTCTGAGTCTGGTCTTCTATCCACATAGTTAATAGTCTCTCTCTCTCTTTCTCTAGAACAGCACCTTTTCTTTGTTTTGACAGATTAGTCATCTTCATGTAAGCACTACCTTCATGTACTCCTTTATTTGGGCAACATCTTTCACTCTGGTGTCCACAGTCCATGCCATAAGAATAAGTTCATGTTCTACTAATGATGACTTTTGTCCTCCTTAATATTTTTTTTATTTTAATTTTTGCTTTTTGGAGGGAGAAAGGCAGAGCAATTGGGGTTAAGTGACTTGCCCCAGGTCACATAGCTAGTAAGTGATAAGTGTCTGAGGTTGGATTTGAACTCAGGTCCTCTTGACTCCAGGCCGGTGCTCTATTCACAGCACCACCTAGCTGCCCCTCCTTAATATTTTCTAATTATTTTTATTTTCATTTCCAAGTCTGTTAGTTTTGCTTATGAGAAGGTTCACTTTTCCTCTCAAGAGCATGTTTGCCACTAGCATGGTAGAACTATACTACTGAAAACAGAGAGAGGCACAATATCGCCCATTGTCTGCAGACTCCTAGGAACTGACTTAGAGATGCTTCTCAGTTTCCTATTACCATTTATGCTGCCTAAATCGTATAGTCTGCTTGGCAAGGAATTTTCATAATTTTTTTGGAATGCAGTTATTTCAGAATTCTTTATATAAAGTGGAATTTGCATAATGCAAAAAGCAAGCGAGAACTGTCTGTATAGTCATTCAATCTACTAGTTTTTAACGCAGACCCTCCTATAAATCCAGCCTGGTGCAAAAGAGGGGTACTCAGGGGTAGCTAGGTGATGCAGTAAATAGAGAACCTGCCCTGCAGTCAGGAGGACCTGAGTTCAAATCCTGCCTCAGACACTTAACACTAGCCATGTAACCTTGGGCAAGTTACTTAACCCCAATTGCCTTGTCTTCCCCCCTGCAAAGAAGCAAAAAAATAAAAATCCCACTCGCCCAAAACAAAAATAGAACAAGAGTACTCTAGGCCATACTGTAGCCATCAGAGAGCTCTGAGTCTTGGTGAAGTAGGAAACTAGACTCCATTCAAGCAACAATGTAGACGCCTTGGTTCTGGCAGAACTGACCTTAAAAGTAAGAGAAAAGAGTGATTATGTATCAATCAGAAGGTTTTCTGAAGGAATGGAACTAGATCAAGGACAGATAAGATTTAGAGAGGTGGAGGTTGGGGTAATGAATCTGGGGAAAGGCAAACAGAGCAGAGGATGTGGAGGTGGAATAAAGACTGGAGGTAGATGGGTGGGACAGACGGAAAAGTTGCCTAGTGCATGTTGAAGGACTGAGTAAGATGGGTTGGTAAGGAGAAGCTTTTAGTGGAGGAAAGTCACACTCAAAAATTTTTGGACCTTAATCCAGTAGGTAAAAAGGGAGCCAGACATTGCCAGTTCTTGAGAAAGGAAGAGATATGACCCAAATTATGTAGGTTGGTGGAGGAGACTTGGGTTAAATGGAGAGTCATGGACAAGAATAAAGATGTAGGCCTCAGCAAAGCCACAAGGGAGAGGCTAACTGGGGTTAGCTATTTCATTCCTGCCGGAAAAATTATATCCCAAACCTCAGGGTGGATGGACTCTACTGGATAGCTAATGAGCTGGCTAAGCCTCAAATCCTTTTTGTTTCAGTCCCCTACTAGCAGATTTTAATAAAGTTGTCCAAATGGCTCCACCCCTGAATTAGAGGAAAAGTTTAAGGAAGGTAGGCCAGTCAGTTTTAGCCCAGGTACAATCTTTCAGAAGTTAGTTCATTGGGTGGCTAGGTGGCACAGTAAGTAGAGCATCGATCTTGGAGTCAGGAGGACCTGAGTTCAAATCCAGCCCATCTCATACAAACTGATGCTAGGTGAGAAGAGCCGAACCAGGAAAAACTTGTACACAATCACAGACACATCTTATGTGTGACAACCAACTGGACTCTTCTCAGCAGCACACAGTTATAAGACAACTCTACAAGTCTCAAAATGGAAGGAGATACCTACATTCAGAGAAAGATCTAGAAAGACCAGAGTTTAAATGGAGACTGAAGCAATCTACATGCTATTGTTCTTTTTCATGTTTGGTTTTGTTTCTTTTTTCCTATTGTTCACTCCATTGGTTACAACCCTTCTGTACAACCAAACTAATGTCCAGCGTGAAAGTATTTGCAGATCCTATACTTGATTGCACGCCACCATGGGGGGAGGGGGAGAGAGAGGGGAGAAAATATGAAACTCAAGGGACTCTGGAACTGAATATTGTAAACTAAAAGTAAATAAACAAATAAATTTAATAAAAAAAAATCTAGCCTCAGACACTTAACACTTACTACTGCGTGACCTTGGGAAAGTAATTTAACCCCAACTGCCCTGCCTTCCCTCCCTCCAAAAGGAAAAAAAAAAGTTAGTTCATTGTGGCAGAGGTGGAAGTTTGAGGAGCATAGTTCCTGTTGATACATTTCGTGCTTCATCAGCCCAAGCAACCTTCCTCCCAGAGTTCTGTCCTCTTTGGGTCTGTACTTCCACTCTACAGGGCCTGTTAGTTTCTCTTTTTCCAGATCCATTTATCTTTGACTTGTCTGGTCAAGAGCTGGGTTCCCCTTCTGAGTCTGTCTCCTGGAGTCAATGTATTGACTTTTAAAAAAATTGATTTTTATTGTTATCTTCTGTTTTAACACTACCTAAACATCTTTCTGTATCCTTCCCTTTCCTTCTTCCAGAGAGCAAACCCTTGTAATAAAACTTTAAAAAGAGTGAGATAAAAACAAAAAACAGAAATATCAATCCATACCTGGGAAAAAAAACCTGATGTCATATGCAAAGTTTCATGTTGAGGGACCCCCTGAACTCATTTTCTTGAGTTGCTGCGTTTTCTGGATATGCTGGACTGGGAGTATGCAAGAGGCCCTGAATGTACAAAACTCATCCTGGGTAGACATTGTTATTGTGAAGAGGATACCCAAAGAGGGTTAGGGTTGCCCGAGACCCCAAAATACCAACATGCCAGGTCCTGCAGAAAGAATTCCACTCACGTCTTCTTAGCTAGGTGAGAAAAAGAAAAGAAAAACAAAGTTTATTAGACGTTTGCCATATTGAGTAGACTCTTAAGGAGCCTAGGTATCTGTGATGCTTGTACTGGGCAAGCAGGACAGAGTAAGTGTGTGCTGGGGCATTCTGTGGCGCTCTCACACAGTAAGTCTGGGCTAAGCTATTCTATGGAGCTCTCATACAGAGCAGGACTGTACTAAGGCATTCTGTGGCGCTCTCATACCACATGGAGGGAAGATGGGATCCTACATACAGAAAGATTGTGGGAAGAATTGAGGGGTGGTCTAGAGGAGGAGTTTGAGGAGGGTCTTCAGGAGGAGTCAGATGAGGTCAGACTCAAACAATGAGTTTGGGGAGGGTCTTCAGGAGTTGGAGATGGGGTTGGACTCCAGTAATGAGTGATCAAGGGTGGGAAGTTTCTGGAGGGTACCTGGAGACCACAGACAATGGTAGGCCAAGCCAGTTCAAGGGTGGAAACTGGAACATTAAGGGTAGGAAACTGTTGGAACAAAGGGGGCTAAAGACTTGAGCAGAGCTGCAACTTAAGGCCCATTTACCTGAGTAAATGCCTTCCCTGGGAAGTTTTACTTTCCCAGAGCCTGTACCTCAAAGAATCAAGGAGAGCTCAAGGTGGCTCCCAGAGACTACACCTCATCAGTTGCACGTTTAGCTGGACTCCCCTTATGTGTCCTTGGTACAAAGACAGTCTCCAGTCAATCTGCATCAGACTGAGAAACTGCAGCTGGGCCACTTGTAGATAAGTAGACCATCATATCTTCACAGTCTAACAGCTCCCAAAGGAAAAGAACACATAGTTTTTGCCTTTCTTCTTTCTTATGTTCCCCCTCCCTTTCTTTTGTCTTTCTCCTCCCTTTCAGGTGGAATTAATCCTTTCCCCAATCTTTGTTCCTTTTTTCCTTCTCCTGTGCTATGCCCATTTGGGAAGAAACTGCTGTCCACTCCTTTCTTCTTTGTTGTCATTTCATAAATATGCAAGATTCTGTTTGGATTGTGAACTCCTTGAACCTATATAGAAGTTCCACATATAAATTCATTTCTCTTGTAATAAATCTAGTTGCAACACATACGTCATGGACTTGTGATATTTTTTTGGTCAAGAACACTCAAGGACTCCCACTCCTGGAAAGAAGTGTGAGAAGGTGTCTTCTCATATCTCTTCCTTAGGGCCAAGCTCCTTCTTGGTAATTTTGCAACTTTCATGGCCGTAAACCAGCAGTTCTCAACCTGTGGGTAATGACCCTTTTGGGGGTTGAACAACCCTTTCACAGAGGTCACAGGGGTTACCTAGGAATCGGAAAATGCATATTTCTGATGGTCTTAGGAACCAAGACATCCAGCCTCTATCTGTCTCCAGGAGGGTCTGCCCACATGCAGACACGCCCACATAGGAGTATTAAAGGGTCACCACATTAGGAAGGTTGAGAATCATGGTACTAAACTAACATTGTTGTAGTCATTGAATAAACATTTTCTTGGTCCTATTTCATTTTGCATTAGTTAATATCAATTTTTCCATGCTTCTCTGTATTCATCATATTTATTGTTTCTTATTGCAATCTTCCATTACATTCATGGACCTTGTGTGAGACAAAAAGGAGTTCAGAATCTGAATCTAATATCAGAAAAGGTCTCTATTCTTTCTCGCAAGAAAGGACTCTTCCCACATGGCAGCAGGGGGAAAGCGACAGGTAGGAACCAGCCCACCATTTTTATAGTAAACCCAACCCCCCAACTGGTCTTCAATCTCATCGGCCAGGGGGGCTGACCCATGACCCAAGCGAGGGAATCTTTCTGAGACAAAGGACCTGGAAACATGTGGGTGTCCAATGAAAGCAGTCTTAACTTTATTTGGTATATCTTATGCTGACCTGGCTCTGGGGGAGGATCTCCATTGCTGTAAACCCCAGATTGCTTGAAGGTCAGGTGACCTGAACCTAGGCCTAGTAAATACTGAAGCCATTCTAGATTTGATTTTTCAGAATGTGGAAACTTCACTATTAATTATCCCTTACAACCTCAATTTGTTTAGCTTTTTCCCAATCAGTGACCATCTACTCTGCTTCCATAAAAAAAGGGTACTGCAATACATATTTTAGTGCATGTAGAGCCTTTCTTTTTATTAATGTCCTTCTGGAAGTGTATGTGTGTATACACACACATATATGTAATAAATGCATATACATACATACATGCATACATACATATACACACACACATGCACTACACACACACACACACACACACACACACACACACACACATATAGGTAGCAGTGGAGTCTCTAGGTCAAAGGATCAGGACACTTCAGTCCCTTCATTTGCTTTCCAGAAAGTAATTCCCACTCCACCAGCAATACATTACTTTGCTTTTCTTTCTACAACTGCTCCAACATTTGACTATTCCCATGTTTTGTCACCTTTGCCCATTTGCTGGGGGTTAGGTAACATCTCAAGACTGTTTCGATTTCCATTTCCTTGATAATTAGAGATTTAGAGCATTCTTTTTTTGTGGTTAAGTTAATAGTTTGCAAATCTTTTCAGAACTGTTTGTTTATATTTTTTGACCATGAATCTATTAGGGAATGACTTTACTTTTCTATATCTCCATTAGTTGTCTATATGTTTTATAGACGACTATATGTGATTTATATACTAAATCCTTATCTGAGAAATTTGACCCAAAGATTTTTCCCAGGGCACTACTTCTTATCCTAGACATGCTTATTTTCTGCAAAAGCTTTTCAGTTTCATTGAATGAAATGCCAGACCTGGAGTCAGGAATATTTATCCTCTTGACTTCAAATCTGGCCTCAGATGCTTACTAGACACTTGTAATTAGGGATTTCCAATAAGCAGCTGGTGGTATCAGGACTGGCTGAAGCTCAGGAAAGAGAATAGGACTGGATATATTGATCTGGGAGCTATTTGCATAGAGGGGATAGCTGAATTTATTTTTTACCTTTTTTGGAGGTGTTTATTGCAAGCACTGTCCAAGGATGGGGAAACATCTATCTGATGTCATCCATAATCTTAAACAAGAATTTATCGATCACTTCTCTGCCAGGTAGGATTAAGAACAACAAATATGTTACTGCCAGAGAATTTGACATATCTTTTCCCCCCTTTAATAGTATTTTTATTATTTCCAATTACATATAAAGAGAATTTTCAACATTCATTTTTGTGAAATTGAGAATTCCAAATTTTTCTCCTTCTCTCCCTTCCTTCCCTCCTCCCCAAGACAACAAGCAATCTGATAGAGGTTATACATGTACAGTCATGTTAAACATATTTCCACATTACTCATGTTGTGAAATAAGAATCAGAACAAAAGGGAAAAATCACAAGAAAGAAAAAACAAAAAAAGTGAAAATAGTACGCTTTGATCTGCATTCAGACTCCATAGATCTTTCTCTGAATGCAATTAGAACATTGGCCATCACGTGTCTTTTGGAATTGTCTTGGATCATTGTAGTGCTGAGAAGAGCTAAGTGTGTCATAGTTAATCATCTCACAATGTTGCTGTTATTGTGCACAATGTTCTCCCCCTAATTCAGCCCTGGAGTCAGGAGGACCTGAGTTCAAATCTGGCCTCAGACACTGGACACTTCCTAGCTGTGTGACCCTGGGCAAGTCACTTAACCCTGATTGCCTCACAAAAATGAAGAAATTTTTAAAAGCTGTGTTGGAAACAGAATAATCCAAACTGAATTCTGTGAAATTATATTGACTAAACTTGACTCCAAAGAAGAGCTATGAAAAGATACTTTCTCCTATTCCTTTGCAGAAGTAGAGGGACCACCATTGGTGTGGAAGATATCAGACTTCTTTGGATGTGTTGATTACTTTTCCCCCCTCATATAAATTAATTATTATAAGGAATGGCTCTTTGGAGGAGAATGAGGAAGCAGAAGGATATGGTGGGAAGTTGAGGTGATCTTTAAAAAAGAGCAAAAAAAAATGTTTTCAGAGGCAACAGAATGATCAGAGAAGAAATAGGTCTGCTGCCTGAGTGGATGGGATGAGGGGAATGGATGACAGCATAAGATTAAATGCTTAACTCTTATTTTGCTTCTGTTTGCTCCTCAAAGGAGAATGATCTTTGGATTGGAAAGGAGAGAACAAGCATCAGTAGCAAGGAACCCAAAGTAAATAAGGAGTCCAGCAGGATATGGCTGTTTTCAATGAGTTCAATCAGTGAGCATTTATTAAGCATGTACTACCTGCCAGGCATTGTGCTAAGTGCTAGAGATACAAATATTAAAAAGAGAGAGAGAGAGCCCCTGCCCTCAAGGAATTTACAATCTAATGGGAGAAGGCAACATAGAAAAAGACACTGAAAAGATGGTAGGGCTGGTGGGGGCAGGTGAGGGAAGAAGGTATTCAGAAGGAGAACACTGGTGATGTCCAGAGAAATCCAAAAGGGTGCAGAGTAAGGTGGGACATGAAGAGATGGTTGACCTGGGATGTCTCCTTAAATGGAGGTTTTGGAGTTTAGGGTTATACCTTCCAGTCAAAGGAGGAGACTAGTGATGAGGTGAGAGCACCAAGGTTGAATGAATCTTGCAGGATGATGATGCTTCCCAATGATGAGATTCCTGAGACCAGATTGGAAAAGCCCATAGAAGGTGAGCCAGGTCGTTAATACCTGGGATAAGTTATACTGGAGTACTGGTGATTGTTGAGGGTGATCTTTGCAAGTGTAAGACATGTAGTAAGAGATTAATTAAAGTTTGGTGATTGAGTAATCAAAAGATCTTTGGGAATGGGAGAAATGTCAGGATTGGAGAAGGTGAATGTCCTGATTTTCCAAAGAGGGAAGACAATTGGAGTTGGTAAAATATACTTGAGACTGACTTTTATAACTGGATGGATATTTATTTATTTGTTTATTTTAGCTAAATTAGGCAAGTATTTTTTTAATGATTAAATTTCTTTTAATAATTAATTAAAGTTGATCCAATGTGGAAAAAAAACTTGACACCTAAAAGACAGTTTAAAAAAAGGTATTTCTAATACTTTATTACATATTGTTGTTTATCTCATTCAAACACACAATGATGGAAACACGATGTTGGAAATAAAGAATTTTAGTTTGTGTCAGGATGATGTCACCACTTTGATTTTTTTTTTTTTTTAGCCTGAAAGGATTCTAAAGTACATTAAGGGGGCAGCTAGGTGGTGCAGTGAATAGAGCACCAGCCCTGATGTCAGAAGGACCTGAGTTCAAATCTGACCTCAGATATGTAACACTTACTAGCCATGTGACCTTCAGCAAGTCACTTAACCCCAATTGCCCTGCCATCCCCCCTCCAAAAAATACCAAAAAAAAAAAGATGGTTTGTGAATACTTAGGGAAACTGTGGATACTAAGAACCAATGTGAAGGTGTGGACTATGTCTACACCTGGTGATGCTGCCCCCACCTTGCACATTTTCCTGTTTCTACAACTGGGCAAAAAGGAGACAGTCAATTAATTCATTAATTGGTCAGCTAAGAAGTGTAGGAAGAGTATCATTTGGCTAGAAGTAGTTTTCTGAGATGGAAATGAGTTCCTGTGCATGGGATGGCTGCAATACTGACTATGGTCACAAGAGGACGCCCGCCTGCAAGTTGTTGGATTACTTTTGCTTCACTGCCCTAGCTCAAAATTGAGTTTAGGATGAAATAAATTCAATATTGCTCTAAAATATTAAAGTGTTGGAAATTCATACGTATCTTTTGTTGTAATTCTGTCCCCAATAGATACCCTTATATATAACCCACCCGTCCATATTTTATACCCTTTCTGAAACAAGCCTTCCTGTGGCCACCACATGTTGAGAAATCTGTCTCCCACTGTTTCCCAAAACAGATAATCCTTCTGTTCTGCTCCCCACTTTTCCCAGACGATGAAAGTTTTATGAGCAGGAGTTATGGGCCTATAATCATCTGAGTACAAGAGGAGATTGTCATTCTTCTAGTTCACCTGCTGATAGAGTTTTGCAAAGCTACAAGTCTAGGGACCTTCCATCTGTCTTTGCTGGTGACCTGAGCTGGTCTGCATGCTTTTGTAGGGAGCTTCCCCTTTCCTCCTCCTGTGTCTCATCAGTGTTCTTTAATGTCAGAGGTTCTGCCAGGGGAGGGCATCATTAGGAATATTCTCCTATACCAGTATGGCTTTATCCAGAATAGATGATATGTAATCTCATTTGCCTTTTTGACAAGGTAGGTAGGTTTCAGGTAAATTCTGTAGAAAATATTCATTGAGATTTCAGGCAAACATTTGATGGTGTGATCCTGTCATGTCCAAGACCTGCTAGATGTCAAATGAAATTCATTAGCTTTCACCCCTCTATTTCAAGTCTCTATTTCTGTTGAAATCACTACTATCCATTCAGTGCTTCTCAACCTGTGGGTTGCATATGTGTGAAAATACATCCTGCATATCAGATAGATTCATTACAGTAGCAAAATTACAGTTATGAAGTAGGAACAAAATAATTTTATAGTTGGAGGTCACCACAACATGAGGAGCTGTATTAAAGGGTCATGGCATTAGGATGGTTGACAACTGCTAAACTGAATACACTGTGATATAGTTTGTAGTGTCGCAAAACTCCCCCAAATGTGATGAATCCAAGAGAAATTGTTTTTGTCTGGACATAGGTGGAGGGAATTTCCAGTGAGAAAATTCCTTTCACTAATACAGTGGGAACTATCCTACACTTTGTTAATATCTAGCACTTACTAAGCACTTTATCCAAATATTATCTCCTGTGCTCTTCACAGCTCTGGGAGGGAGGTACTTTAACTTTGCAGGAATCAGCCTCAACTTTGATCTTTTGAGAGATAACAGGTAGGAAACCAGCTTGAGACTATAAATCATGTCTCCATACTAGCAGAGAGGGGCAGATAGATATCATTCCAGGTCAGTCCTCCTCTCTCTCACAAAGTAACAGAAAGTAACCAGCACAAAGGAAGCAAAAGTAACCAGCCTTGTGCTGCCTTTTGCTTCCTTTAAGGTAGCAATCAGTTTCTCTAGAAGAAGGATGGGGTAAACTACAGAAATTTCTCTCCCTGCTTCCCCCTTGAAGTGAATTTAGATAACCCCTGTGGACACATTTTCCAAGGGCAACCAACAAATGCTTTGCACAGAGGTTTAGGAAAATCCATAAGTTGATCTGATCTTGGAGGATACAGAGTTTAGTGCTGAAGAGATTTCCTGGAGCATGGTAATGGAAGAATCCAAATGCAAGGAGTGCAGCTGGTGGAAAATGAGGTAATTTTCACTCGCAGGGGTGTGGACACATACAGACATACACACCAACACTTTGAGGTTTGAGCAGGGGGCAAGTTCAGGGACCCCTCAAAGACTGGAGACTGGAGTATAGGAGAGGGTCGTCTGGAAGGAATACATGGGCTCAAGCATTCTTTAAGTCAAGGCAGCAAAGGTTTATTGTAAGGCCAATATGGCAGACAGAGCTCCTTAAGCAACGCTACTTTCAACTTAGAAGAAATGATGCTAAAGCTTTTATGGGAAAAGTATTGGATTATTTTAATTAGATTATGTTAATTAGGCCAGATGTTAATTAGTCGATAACCTACAACCTTGGTCACTGGAGTCATTCCCTAGTGCAAACCAGGGGAAGGGGTTTCTCAGGGGTGTATTTTTGGTCTGTTATGTCTGTAGCAAGATAGCTTTGACAGTTGACATGTACAGTTTGACCTCTAGATTGAATATGACAACTTTGGGCACCAATATGTGATAATTCTGGGGTTACTAGATAGTCTTGTGTTCACAAGAGAATTTCTTCAGAGGTCAGCTTGTTCTTGTCATGGGGAAAGATTGTTTTACTGGGGGCCGCTCATGAGTTTTGTAAGGCATATTGTCCTTGGGGTATGGAGAAAATGGTCAGGGATAGTGTTTTGAAACTAAGGAGAAATGTGATTTTTAAAACTGCACAAGCATCCCTTCACATACACATACACACACACATACACACACACACACACACACACACACAGAGTTTCAGACTATTTAGAACCAGCTCCAAGGAGGAGGGAGGGGAAAACATTTGCAGACCTGACAGGGGAAGTTGGTGTCTCAACATGTCTCTGATTTCCATCTTCCATCTAGAAACTTCAGGAAATTTCTCCTTGTGTGAGGTTAGTTGACATTGACCTTAGTTTGCTCCCACCTAAAAAGAGCTCATACATTTTTGTGTATTTTCTGGTGCATTCTAATATATAGAATTCAATTTCTATTTGTTATTTGCTTGAGCAAATGGATTTACTCATTATTTACTACTTGTGGTAGTTTTGTTGTGTGTATTTTGTGTGTATTGTGGTTGGAAGGGGCCAAGCCAGTGGTAAGCTTGGACAGATTTGTAAATTAAGAAGAAGTCTAATGGGCATTTGGGGATTGGGGGTAGATGGGAGAGGATACATTTATCTAAGATTGTTAAAAATAGAGATTTTGATTTTGTACACAAACACAAAAACTAGATATTTTGTATACAAATGAACCCAGACCTCTCTTATCTTTTCCTGGAGAGTGAGAAATGTTTATTGCTTGTTGAAAAGGAAAAAAATTAAAATTTGAATTTCATCTCCAAGATGAGAATATTTCATAATCATAATTAAACTCCAAATCTGACGGAAGCTACAGAGGTATTTATGAGTGTAGTGTGTGAGTGTGTCTGTGTGTGTGTCTGCATAAAACTGAGAGCTGTGTAAAGCCAAGCTAGACACTAGAATAACCAGGAAACTTGCTTACAGAGAAACTCCAAAATATAGTGTAAAATCAGGATTTTTTATAATAGCTGTTGTCATAGTTCACATTTTAAAAGAATATTTTTTGAATTAGTCTTGTCCAGTCCACTTAGAAAGTATGCCAGGTCCACATTTCCTTCTTGAGCAGATGAAACAAAAACAAAGTCAGCTTTAAATTTCACAATGTGATATCCCTGAGCTCCTTGCAGCTTGGCTGTCCAAACTTCACTGTGTATACATATCTATTCATAAACTGTCTTTGATAAGTTAGAATTTGGTGAAGAGATTCTTCATGTAATTTTCATTTCCTCCAAACTGGATAACTTAGAAGTGATTCACTTACCGAAGTAAAAGGGAAAATAATAATATATTAGTTTCAAATGTAACTCAGAAAAAAGTACATCCCATTAAAAGCCATTCAGATTCATATGTGATAGTACAAGTGATCCACCACACTTAAATCTGAAGAACTAAATAGGCATAAATATGGGAGGAGACTTTAATGTTACATGTAAAAGATTCTACTGTCAGCCTTTTGCTCCATTTCAAGACATTAAGGAGAGAGGCAGCCCTGAGCCTGCTGAGGAATGAATCTCTCCAGAGACTAGAGACCATGAGAATTTCTGCACCACCTTGGGTATATACTTCCCAGCTGAAGATTTTCTTGAAGTTACCTAAGCTAATTCTTACAGGAACTTTTGAGTGAGCTATCTTGCATTCTGTGTAAAATTCCAGAATGTGATTATTTCATTGATTTATAATGACTGA
The DNA here is from genome assembly GCA_028646575.1 of Pseudocheirus occidentalis. Taxonomy (NCBI): domain Eukaryota; kingdom Metazoa; phylum Chordata; class Mammalia; order Diprotodontia; family Pseudocheiridae; genus Pseudocheirus; species Pseudocheirus occidentalis. The sequence goes on from CM053599.1 coordinate 108,281,338, forward strand.
TTATTTTTTGGATCAAAATGTGATGAACTGGAGGAAAAAAAGGAAAGGGGAAAAAAGTTCTGGAAGGTTTTTAAGAAAGATCTATATGTTCAATAAGAACAGAGGATAAAATGTTTTCAAAATTTTCTACGTTTTATGAGCCTGTTGGTATTACTAACCTGAAAAACAGATGTACTTGCTCTAATTTGTAAGTAGCAAAACTTCCTATATGAAGTAGAATCTCTTTGAGGCTATAATATTGATTTGCTCTCAGATCGAATCTAGGTAAAATTGTTGAAAATAATTGTTAAATCAATAGAGTTCAAATTCCAAAGGAAAATGTCAAGAACTGCTTTTGAACACTACTTTTGGGTTTCCAAATGTTAACATTCATCCTGGTAGATAAAGTGTGTTGAAAGAAGGTTCATCCCTTCCCAGGGCACTTTATAAAGGTGATGACTGGATCCTATTCACTCAGTTTCTCCATTGTGCTGTTTCTCTTCCAAAGAGGAAAATTTCTCACCTGTTAGATCATAATCTTGGCTATGGAATCTCTCAAATAATGTGGGATTCTTTTGCAAGAACTGCTTGTTCCAAAAAGTAGTTATAACATTTATCTGAATAGAATTGAGGAAGCTTGGGTTTATGATACCTAATGTCTATGAGAAGTGAGTCTGTGATGTTCAGAGAGAGAGAGATGATGATGATGATGGCATAGGAAGAAACAATAGAAGCTACAGGTATGTGTGTGTGTGTGTGTGTGTGTGTCTGTGTGTCTGTGTGTGTGTGTATCTGCATAATACTGAGAGTATTGTAAACCCAACAACTGTTCCAATAAGATCCCAAGAAGACAGAGGCATATAAATGCAACGTGATAATCATTAAATATCATATTTTGGCCCAAACCCGAAATAATCAAACTGGCTATTTTGTTTCATTTTTAAAAGGCTCCTTTTTGTTATATCAGCCATTCCAGAGACCAGATACGGCTGGGAGTAGGATCATAAATTCCCAACAGAACCAGCTTTGTTTTGCTCTCTGAGTGAGCCCAGAGAATACCTCTTCTTATGTCAACAAACCAGAAGAGGCCTACTTTATGGCCCTTCAGCACAAGACCCTCGACTCAAGGCATTAACTTGAGTAATAGGACTTTTTTTTCTTAAGATTTTCTGAACAAATACCTTATTATGAAATATTAATGGTAAAGGAAACACAGATGTCCTGAATCGTAATTTCAATTGACACTTTGTCGGCTCTCTTATTTTTCTGTATTTATCATTTATCCGATTAAGAAATTCTTTTTCTCATACAATGACTAAACTGTTATAGGGACCATAAATTTGTGTGTCTCAACCACCTCTAATTGGGAAGGTCCTAAAATGTACTTTAGCTCTCTTATCCTTTTGTTTTGGAGTCAGGACTTAGCTCCTGCCTCCTTGAGCAAGTACTGCTGGTTTTAAGGGAATAAGGAATGGACTCTGTAACTGTGTATCACTATTGGCTTGTCTCTTTAAAGTAACTTTATTGAGTATCAACAAATGTAATGTTATTGTGCCATAAGAAATGACAAAAAGAAATTCCAGATCATTCTGGCTAGTATAAACGGACTTATAATAAAGGGAACAGAACAGTATAAATGGCCGCCTCATGAAGGGAACTGAACAGCAGTATCACAAAGAAAAACATCTTTGAAAGACTCAATATTTCTGACCAAGTCAGTGAGTATCCATGTCTCCAGGGGACCAATGATGAAGCATGTTACTCATTTCCTAACAGAAGAGTGATGGGCACAAAGTGGCAGAAAGAGACATATCTTTGGACATAGCCACTGTCTGAATGCATTTAACTTGACCATGCTTATTGTTAGAAGGGTTTTTTCTCTCTATCTTCTTAGTTTTTAAGGGATAATAAAAGTATCTACCTTCCAGGGATATTGTGAGGATCAGAGGAGATAAAAACTGTGGAATACTTAGCACAGAATCTGGCACACAGTAAGCACTGTATCAATATTATTATTATATTTACTATTATTATCATTATGGTCCATGGGAGTGGGGAAAGTTAGTAACAGTGATGCCACATACAGAAAGCCATTGGCATTGTTTTTTCAAATGCACAGAAAATATCAGAAGGGAGCATAACCAGGAGAGATTTCAATGTAATATATGGAATTATGTACTTAAAAATACATGGTATCTGGGTACCTTGGTGGCACAGTGAATAGAGCACCTGCCCTGGAGGTAGGAGGACCTGAGTTCAAATTTGGCCTCAGACACTTGATGCAATTACTAGCCATGTGACCTTGGGCAAGTCACTTAACCCCAATTGCCCTACCCTACACCCTCCAAAAAAATAGCCAAAAATCCCCCCCAAAACCATGGTATGAATAGAGATATTTGTTTACATATAAGATCTTCCTTTTGGGTCCTGCTTTGTATATGAAAATTCTACCTCCCTCTTCTTCATTCTTCTTAATTCAATTCTTAACTTTATAATTTGAAAAATGTTAAAATTATCCTAAGTCTGGAAGCCTTACAAGGAGCCATGGCATGCTGCCCTTTTTACTGTGGAGGGAAATAAAAGAGATTCTAAATTCATTGCCATATGATTTTCACTGTCTATAATATTTCTTCCCAGGAGGAAATTACCAAGTTCTTCAGGGTGGTCCATTTTTCTTTCAACCAGGTCAGCAGCTTATTTTTTTTTTTTTTTTTTTGCAGGGGGAAAGGCAAGGCAACTGGGGTTAAGTGACTTGCCCCAGGTCACACAGCTAGTAAGCGCGTCACATGTCTGAGGTCAGATTTGAACACAGGTTCTCCTGACTGAAGGGCCAGTGTTCTGTTTACCACACCACCTAGCTGATCCCTGCGTCACCATCTTTTGCCACAATTTCTTACTGTCTTTCAGAATTAACTCCTAGTTAAGGAGTCAGGGCCATTTTCAGTATTATGCCAGTATTTTGTTGGGAATCAAGGAAATTGGAGTACGATCTGGAGTTCTCCATTTTGAACTGGCAGTCCAGCTCCCTAGAGATGGGATGCCCACCATGGCCTGAGGGGAAGCACAGAAAGTTTAACAGTCTCAAGGCTAGATTACGTGGATACAGAATGTTGTACCCCAATACTCAACCTTTTTTCCCATCCTCAGGCCAGGGCTTTCTTTCCTCTTGATCCTCCCTTTCACTGCCCTTTCCCTTCAAGACCTCTCTCTCTCTCAGACATGTGGGTTTTATCAAAATTACAGATTGAGGGTAGGAAAGAGAGCTCATAAGGCAAAGGGGTAATAGAAGCCAGGGTAAATACAAAGGGAAAATAATAATAGGAAGGCTTGTAGGTAAAAAGCTAGAATAGGGAAGGGGCATGACAGTGATCTGAGATGGGGAGAGCAGAAGCAGGAACTACTAGAGATACTGGGACCCACTTGATTTCATCTGGGCATCAAAAATATCAAATAAATATTCTTTGGTTTCATCTTGGACAAAAGGTAGAAAATAGCATGTAAAGGGCGGACAAGTTCAGGTGACCCCATTCCCAACCCATCTTGGAAAGACAATAGACCTCCAGGCACATGAGGAAGCAGAGTAGGATGAAGAGAGAAGGGGAGATCACTGAACAGGATCCAGAAGTCCTAAATGTCAGCTCTCAGTAATGCCAATGAGGAGGCCTGGGTAGAAGAGTCCCAGGACTGAACTGGGAACAGCATAATAGGGGTTTTGGTCAATGGAAGCCCTATCCCTAGAGCTTGTATAGGTTTGTCTGCCTGATCACTGGAAAGAGGCTGGGAAGGCTCCATCCAGGAAAGGGAAGATGGTATATAATGGAAGGGCCAGTTGAGGTGCCCAAATCCAGGCTGGCAGAGAATAGACTTGTCTGAGAATGGAGCATCTCATCCATTAGCTCTGCCCCATTTAGAAGTAAAGGTGGTAGAGAGAATATTTGTAGTAGCTACTTTAAGTCTGAGCCCAGTCTTCCCCATGACTCTGACCTCCAGACTGTGTATTTAGGGGAGAGTGGCCTCTAGGGTGGAAGGATATGTTAGTACTTCTATTCTTTTTATATCTTCTCAATAAATATATTTTTGTAAAAGCTAATTGATTTTAATTAGTTAAATGCTAATCATTGGAAGTAATCAATAATGAAGTAGATACTAACTATAACTGGAGATTGTTACTGGTGAGAACATACCAGAATGGGGGATCAAGGAGATGGCATTAGAAATATATTTTCATGCTGATTCCTAAACCAGATACATAAAAGAGAAAAAGAAAATTATACACCAATTTACCTAATGAATGTTGATGCAAGGATTTTACAGAAAACACGAGCAAGGAGATTACTATAATATATCATAAGGCTCATACACTATAACCAGGCGGGATTTAGTCCAGGAATGCAGGACTGGTTCAATATTAGGAAAACTATCTGCATAACTGACCATATTAATTACAAAACCAACAGAAATCATATGATTGTTTAAACAGATGCAGAAAAAGATTTTGACAAAATACAACACACATTCCTATTAAAAACACTAAATAGCATAAGAATAAATGGAGCTTACTTTAAAATGATAAGTAATATTTATCTAAAACCATCAGCAAGCATTTTCTGTAATGGGGATAAGTTAGCAGCCTTCCCAAGACAATTAGGAGTGAAGTAAGGATGCCCATTATCATCTCTACTATTCAATATTGTATTAAAAATGTTAGTTATAGCAATAAAAAGAAAAATAAATTGAAGGAATTAGAATAGTCAATGAAGAAACAAAACTATCACTCTGTAGATATATTTGGGTATACCTAGAGAATCCTAGAGAATCAAATAAAAGTCTGCTTGAAATAATGAACCATTTTAGCAAAATTTCAGGATACAAAATAAACTCACATAAATCTCCAGCATTTCTATATATTACCAACAAAGACCAGCAGTAAGAGATAGAAAGAGAAATTCCATTTAAAATAACTGTAGAAAATATAAAATCCTTGGCAGGCTACCTGCCAAGACAAACCCAGGAACTATATGAACATAATGAGAAAACGCTTCTGACACAAAGTCAGATCTAAAGCAACTGTAAAAATACCCATGTAGTGAAAATGACAATTTTAACTAAATTGATCTGTTAAATGCCATACCAATCAAATTACCAAAAAATTATTTTATAGTGTTAGAAAAATAATAACAAAATTCATCTGGGAGAGCAAAAGGTCAAACTTATCAAAGGAATCAATAAAAAAAATGTGAAGGAAGGTGGTCTAGAGACATATGAGATCTCAAACTATGTTGTAAAGTGTAATGATCAAAGCAGTCTGGTACTGGCTAAGAAACAGTGGTGGATCAGTAGAATAGATTACATAGATATTATATTTTAGTAAATGACTATAGTAATCTAACATCTGATAAATTCCAACATCCAAACTTTTGGAACAAAAACTGATTATTTGACAAAAGCTGCTGGGAAAACTGAAAAAGAGTATGGCAGAAACTAGGTATAGACCAACATCTCTTACCCAATACCAAGATCGAAATGGGTCCATGATTTACACATAAAGGGTGATACCATAAGCTAATTAGGACAGCATTTAATAGTTTATTTGTGAGATCTATGAATACAGGAAGAATTTGAAACCAAACAAATATAAAGAACAAAAATTAAAAGGCAAACAGAAAACTGGGAAAAAATTTTACAAGTGTCTGTGATAAAGGTCTCATTTCTCAAATATATAGAGAACTGGGTCAAATTTATAAGAATATGAGTCATTCCCCAACTGATAAATGGTCAAAGGATATGAACAGGCAGTTTTCAGACAAAGAAATCAAAACTATAGTTGTATGAAAAAATTGGTCTAAAGCACTAATGATTAGAGAAATGCAAATTAAAACAATTCTGAGGTACTACCTCATACCTATTAGATTGGCTAATATGACAAAAAAGGAAAATGATAAATATTGAAGGAGATATAGGAAAACTGAGACATTAGTGCTGGTAGAGTTGTGAACTGATCCAATCATTCTGGAGAGCAATTTGGAACCATTCTGAAAGGGCTATGAAGGGCCCCTTCTGGCAATTCCCTTCAAAAACTCCTTCCTTCAGAAAACCCCTTCTGAAGGACCCCTCCTCCTTCTAGTTTTTTGAGCCTGCCTTGAAAAGCAGACAGATATCTGGCCTTGGGCAACATGGCCTTGCAGACATGTTAATACTTGGCACGTGTTCAAAGAGGCATCCTTAAGCTGATTTTGCCCTGTCCCTGCATCTCCTTACCAAGGACCCAGGACTCCTTCCCATGGGAACTGGGTACTTGGTGGGGGCAGGAGGCGTGGGATATGGAGTCTGCTTTATTCAATGGAGTTTGCTTTCCATGTGTACTAAATAGCTATGTCTGAGGCACGTGACAGAAAGCAGACAAATGATTAATAAAAGAGCAAGGAAAGAGGAGGGGGACGGGATACGAAGCATGAAGGCACATTAATCACAGTAAGAGATATGCAATAAAGAACTTTGTAACTCCACGAGGGTGTTGGGTTATCTGTCCATATCCGGGAGTATCTCAGCCTCAAGGAGCCTCAAGAGGAGGCTGAGGTTGGAGATGTACACCAGAGGTAGGTGATGTGGGGATTCTTCTTAGCTCAGCAGGCTTGAGCAGACGTAGATTTTTTTTTTAAACCAGAAAAGGACCTATTTGTACAAAATATTTATAGCAGCTCTTTGTGTGGTGGCAAAGAACTGGAAATTAAGGGGATGCCCATCAATTGGGGAATGGCTAAACAAGATGTGGTATATGATTGTTATGGAATGTTATTGTGGTATAAGAAATTACAAATAGGATGACTTTAGAAAAACCTGGAAAGACTTACAGGAATGGATGCAAAGTGAAGTGAGCAGAACCAGGAGAACATTGTACACAGTAACAGCAATATTATATTATGAAGAATTGTGAATGACTTAGTGATTCTTAGCAATACAATAAACCAAGACAATCCCAAAGGACTTGGGGCATTTGAAAAAGTTTAAGAAACACAATTTCTGGATAATTTCATCATTTTATTAATAATGTCAAGAGAGATCTAGACCAAAGAACCCCTCATGGTGATGGGCTCACAACTTACATGCTCACGAAAAAGTAAATGTTCTCAAGGGTGGCCATTAACTGACTGGTCAACGATCAATGAAAAAATGAGTATTACAAGGAGAAGGTGGGCTATATTACAATGAGGGTCTTGGGGTATATGAGTTGACTCACCCAAATCTTATTCAAAGAGATTTATCAATTGCCATATCACCTGTCTGAATCACCATTTCCATTTCCTGTCTTAGTAAACACAACAAACAGGAATGTACCCACTAGCCCAGACTTAGAATTTCTATCATTGTCTTTAGATCTTAGCCATCCCGGCTATCTTTTTAGAAAATTTCTCACATTGATTGATTTATGGATGAGGAAGTAGAAAAGGAGAGAAATCTTGCTCCTAATTCAATAAATAGTTATTAAATATAAGAGAGAAATGTTCATTTCTCATAGACTCATGATGAAGCATAGCCTCCCTTCCCAACCACTATGAACTACTCCACACTACTGCAGGAGCATACTCAAAGTTGCCCTCTTGGTCCACTCCATAGGGAAGTGGTGGTGGTGGTGGTGGTGGTGGTGGTGGTGGTGTGTGCTGCATCCAAACATGTGTCACTCATTCCAAAGAGGCTTGCACTCTGAGATGAGAACTCACATTGAAGAGGAGCCCAAAGAGGGTTAGGGCTGCCTGAGACCCCAAAATGCTGTGTCCTGCGGAAAGAATTCCACTCAAGTCTTCTCAGCCAAGGAAAAAGTAAAG
>CM053599.1:108289639-108308358 GCA_028646575.1 Pseudocheirus occidentalis
TCTTTAGCTTAAGCCAGGACCAAGATGTCTGTTTCCCTTCAGATAAGCAAAAAACCAAGATATTTCCTTTATTTTTCTCTGCACTGTTCAAGAGCAGTTTTAGCAATTTACAGGGATCCCTGAATTCCGCTAAAGTTTACTTTGCAAAGGACCTTTGGCATGTCAAGTAGTTCTGGGTATCAGGAGTCCAGTTAGACATGTGCTAACTCCATTGTCTGCTTTCCCTGTGAAAAGGGGAAGCTCTAGTATATTTTCTTTTTTTTTTTTTTTGTGGCTTTTTTTTGGAAAGGGGAAGGCAGGGCAATTGGGGTTGAGTGACTTGCCCAAGTTAAGTCTCAGTGCTAGCAAATGTTATGTGTCTGAGGCCAGACTTGAACTCAGGTCTGTGTGACTCCAGGGCCGGTGTTCTATTCACTGTACCACCTAGGCACCCCTAGTATATCTCTCTCTATTTTTTTCCAGTTGGGGAGGGATGGAAGGGTAAGGAAGAATAGTATAGGAGAGCAAAAAGAAAAGAAAGAAAAACACATCATTTAGGTATCTTTAACCATGCAGAAAATAGAACAGAAGGAAAGCCAGAAAAAATGAAACCCCAGACAAATCAGACAGCTTTTTAAATTAAAGACTGAACTCATTATAAGAGAGAAAAATAAGAGACCTACAATTTCATATACAATCTTTCTCCATTCTAATATGTTTTTGGTGACGGGAATGGGAATAACCATAGAGTGGCCAAGAAACATAATTGGGAACAACTAATTTTACTGAGCTCCCCTGCAGGGGAGACAAAAATGAATAAGTGCAAAATGTTTATATGGATTTCAAGAAATTAGGAACAGGTTAGTGGACAGTGCAAAAATTAATTGGTTCAGGTTCCCATTACTGGGGCTAGAGAGAGATCTGGTTAGTGTTAGAGCGCTTTCTGTACAACAGGATGGGAAGAGAGGAGCTAGGCTTTTCCTCTGAACAGGCTGCATGACAGGATACTGTGGCATGTCCTATTTTGGGTCACTTGTCTTGCATATAATGGGAGAGCAGGATATAGATGTGTGAACAAATCAGAGTGATTCTCAAAAGGGAGTAGCTCTGGATACACATTCCAAACTCTGAGATTCTAGAATCTTGCAATTTACCTTATGTCCCATTTCACATTTTTTACTGTTCTGGGCTGCTTACCTTAGTCTTTCCCTTCAGGGCTGATTCTGTACCTTCACAGTAGTGATGAATGTAGGATGCCTGTAGGAATACATTCAGAACCTGTCAATGGTTTTTGAGAGATCTCAGAGAATGGCAGAGGAAGCACAGGACTGAAGTATGCTCTTCTAATTTTTTTTAATGGCAAACTAGGGGACATACAAACTATTGAGTCCAGACTTTGATACACGGAAAAATTACAGAATATTTTTTCAAAATGTATTGGTTATTGGTGAACATCTGGCAAAGGATCAAGAATGGATCAAATCAGTTTCCTTTCCTCTTCTGCTAGAGTTAGTAAACTTTTGGTCAGAGCACCAAATACTTTCTTATCCAGTGCTCTGGCTGGGGGAGGAATTAGACTGAGTAGCTGAACTTGATATGTCCTTTCATTTCTCTGCTATTGAAAAGAAAGCATGTGATTTGTAGTTATTATTTGGCCCAGTTCACAGGCAAGTAAAATTAACCAAATAATTGTCTGGGAAGCAGAGGAGATGGAATGTTTTCCCAGAATATAGAACTAAGCACTGTCTTCCTGTGTAGAACAACACATTGTCTATCAAGTTCCATAATTCAATAACATGCAAGGGTAGATGATACAACCTCCTTCCGTAGAGTTACATTTAGTAGACTGGAGATACATTTGATTTTTTGGATGTCAAACTCTCTCATGTTCATTCCACGGCCGTATGATGTCAAGCCAGGATGTGCTATATAGGAATCATCCTTGCCCATCAACCTCGGGATATTGTTTCTTTCTTCTCATTGTTGTCTTTGTTCAATCGTTTCAGCTGTGTCTAACTCTTCATGACTGCATTTGGGGTCTTCTTGGTGGTTTGCCGTTCTCTTCTCCAGCTCATGACCTTTAGACTTTGGGTAGCTTGCCTGAGATGGGGGTGTACTTGTGCACTAATCCCACCTCCCCACAATGACTTATCTGACCTTTTAACTTTTCCTTACTAACATAACAGTACTGCCTTAAACAAGGGAGGTTCCTGACTTGAAACTCACATGTGAATAGTAGACATACATTCTTGTTTCACAAAGCTTGTCTGTCCTCTGATGGTAGTCACTTTGGAAGAAATAAATTGAATCTTTTACCTATACACTCAGTTATAAATGTTAATTTTTGCTTAGTTCATGGAATAGCTACAATTCATATTGAAACAGCAAGATCTGTTCTGTTTTACAACTCATTACATTAATTAGCAATACTTCAATTGAAAACTTTCAGAAGAGACTTTCAGAAACTGCCTCACAAGACTTTTAAGAACATCCAGCCTATTTTGGATGAGTACGCAGGCTATATTCTTTTCTCATGAGAATCGTTAACTTGGTCATGCACTGTGGTCACTAAAACCTGCTTGCTCTTTTCTACAGTAAAAGGGGGGGTCAAGGTAGCATGATGAGAGTGCAAAACAATAAACTAAAGCTGTAGCAGTTCCTGTGCATGCCTGGTCTGAACTTGCAGGAAAGCTATCTGCATCTGATGTCATCTTTTTCAGGTCCCCTGGCTCAGATGTTCACTCAGGAGATAGGGCATTCACAAGCTGGAGTGGTCAGTCAGGCCTGAAAGGGGCTCACAGAACATGATTTAATACCAAAAGCACATAGAAATGTTTCAGTTTTCTAGCCACACAGTGCTAGAAACAAACATTACAATAAAGTTTCACAAATAGTTACAACATTGCATCAAAAACCCAAACTTTAATCTCATTACCAAACGTGCTCAAGCTTTCAGTTTCCATGATAGAGAAATTTTTGAAAGCCAATCTAATTCCATATTTCTTAGAAGCCTGTTGCTTCCCTCAAAATTTCAGGATCAAGTTACAAATCTTTCTGCTTTTATAACATACTGAAACCCTTCTAAAACAGATATCAACTATCTGGAGACAGGAGGGGCTTGGATAAACCCCCATTTGTCCCCCAACCCTTCTTATCTACCTTTCATATTTCCAATCAAACCTTTGTCTATCCTTCCAAATCCCAGCCTTCCTTTACATTTGTTAACCACTAAACAAGATGGGTCATATCTTTTACTGGCAATTGTTCTGATCATAGAAACTTGTTATAGAAGGAAAAGAAACAGGGGACATATGACATACCAAATATGACAGGATAAAATATTCTTGGCTCTGTTTAAAGTCAGGTAAAGTCACAGATATCCAACCATGCAGTATGGGTACCACCTCATAGCTAGACTCAGGAATAGGTGGGAAATATTCCTTTTCAAAGGAACTTCATGGGTAAAGCTGGACAGAGGGATCTCATCCCAGACAGAGGCTGAGATTGTCCCTTTAGCTTTTACCAAATGTAGACTTCCACTGGCTAACAGCACATTCCCTCTGAGTTGCTTGTGGCATTTCTCTGGATACTGATTTTTGCAGGCAACTATACCCAAATGCAAACTCCAAGCAAAATTTAATTATTGTCTCAAATGCCTGTTACCTTAAACAATAAGTTTCATTATTCACAGCTTAGAGCCAGTTTTTATCCTTAGTCTCATGGAGTTGCAATAAGCAATGAAAAATTTACCAGGTTTCAGAAATGCAAGGAATTCAATTTACTATCATTCTTTTCTCTTGCAGAATGACCTTGCATAATAGAGATAGTTTCTAGGGGCTTTGGCAGTTGTACAACATAAGGAATAACTGAGAAAGACTTAAGGGAAGGTCTGGTGGTGATGCCTTTGCTTTTTCAATTCAGAGACATGCAGGAGGACTGTTGAGAATAACATTTTTATCAGTCTCCTACTTTCTACATACGATACCAATTACCAACTTTAGGTGTTAGCATTAAAACAGATGGTCAAAGAACTTTGTTAACAATCTTACAAGTGTTTTCAAAGTACCTTACTTCAAAGTATTACAAAAAACCTGCTTCTCTTATAACACAGATGATACAAGGTTTCAACTTGGAAATAAAAAGCCAATTAATTTCCAATCTAATGACCTTATTTTCCACAGAAATAAAGTTTTCTTGTTGCCACACAACCTATCAACTTATCACTAAAAATCAAGCACATTCTGGAATTCCACATAGGTGGTGAATATGATAATCCATAAACTTTCAGATGAACATAAATAGAAAATTGAGTTTACCATGTGCAGAGGCTTTACTCCTCTCCACACTCTTTTTCAGCCTGACTGTGAATCCAGGGGTTTGAAAGGAGAGGTTCATTTGTGTCCCTACAGGTGTTGATTTCAGGGTGCCCAGGGGGAATCAGGGCTGTTGCAAAGGGGGCCCTCAATGTAGCTGTTATGCCTCCTCCCCCATTTCTTCTCTGGTGTAGGGTACTTTTCAAAAGTGACCAGAATGAATTTGATTGCTTTACAGTTGCATTCTGACATGCAAAACTTTCCTCTTTTAGGTGAGTCAGGAAATCTGCTTCTTCACATCTCTCAGCATTCAAAGAGGAGTTTTGAATGCTGAGGGAGGTGTTTAACCAATCAGGAAATGCAGTTAGACTTAGAAACCTGGGTGCAGGGACTCCCAAAGAAAATGAGTGTGCTACTTCAAGCAGGTGAAGTGGGGTCCCCTGGCTCTTGACCTCTGGAGGGGTAGGGGGTAGTGGACTTGGATCTCTGCTTGCAGAAAGTCCCTCATGTTGATGGGGAGCCAAGGGATCTTCCCTCATAGAGGGGCATCTCTGTTTCCCCTAGGGTTGTTTCTGTTTAGGAGTTTACGAGAACCTTAATTCATCCCCACTCTGAGAGGGAGGAGTGGTAATCTTTTTCAGGTCAAAGGAAATTTTTATACGCAGCAGGGAGTGTTTAGCTAAAAATACTTCATCACAGAAGGGTCTTGAGGACTCCCCTCTTTCTTTATCAAATCAAAGAGAGTGGAGTGTTTGGAATTATATCAAACATTTCCCTTAATTTTCCTTTTCACCTTGAAGTCTTTTGTCCTGAGAGGAGATAGAGTCTCCTGATTTTCTTCTCAGGTTCTTTCTTATTGTGAGCCTCTTTTAACTCTAAGGCTTCATCAAATTCCCGGGGTAGTTTATAACGATGGTGACCCCGGACAAGGATGGTGAAACATTCCCCATCCATTAGCTCCTTTTTGTCATCAGTAGAGACCTTTGGGTGGGACAAGTTGGTCTGCCCCAGCCCTGGAAAAGGGAAAAAATCCCCTCTTTTGCTTATCTGCTTTCACCCTATAGGAGCAAAAGAAAGATTTTACACTGTCAATTTTTAACTTCCTCTTTTTCCCAATCCCTCAAAGAAGGGGGGGAGTAAAAAAGGAACTTCCACTTCTAAACCACAGACTGTCACAGAGACACTTAAGACGGAGACACAAAACAGACAGACAAAACAGACTTAACCAGAGGTCTAGACCTAAACAGAGGCCCCAAGAGGGACCTAAACAGGGGTTAAAGAGATCCCAATGGACCAAGAAGACAGACAAATAGAAAAGACAGGTGAACCAAGGGGTCCTCTCAGTCAGTATCTCAACTGAGGACCAGGTAGCGGCAATTATGCTGTATCCAGCCTGCCTTCCTACCAACAATGAGTACTCACCAAACCAACTGCCAGTGGGAAGTCTTGGCAGGAGGAGACTGCCAGCATGAAACCTTGTACTGAACGCTCCATTCCCAATTTACTCAGGCAGGTCTTTAACCTTCCCAAAAGAATTTAGTGTTTTTTCATGGCCAAGGCCACTCCGGGTGGGTGAATGATCTGGGACAGAGGAAAAAAACTTCTCAGCAGCCATCCCCTCTAGCTCATTCCTGCCAACCTGGCCTCCACAGTCCAATGAATGGTCACTTGAGATGGCCAAAGGGCATCTCACTGGGACTCCAAATGAAATGGCAAGTCTTTACAGAGTGACCACAGAGTACACTTAAAAAGTTTTAGGACCATTAATTTACCAGCTGAGGCTGGTCCATGTACCAATCTGAAAAGAGCAGCATGTACCTCAAGAGAGCAGAATCTTTATACATTACAGTTTAGGTTTATGTATCTAACTTACACAGTTTGTTACTAAACAGGTGTAAACAGCAGCCATTACTAAGGCAAAGGGGTTTGTGAAGGTAAGTGGAAGGACACAGAGCATGATGACTGAGAAGAAGAAGAAAAATGAAGAAAAAGACAAATTACCCTAGGCCAATTTCTTGGCTCCTATCTCAAGTACATAAAGTTTTACTTGGCTGGTTTCTAATTTCATAAAGTATCACTTAACTGTTTCCTGGCCATTACACAGAGATCTCAGAGAATGGTCAAGGAATCACAGGATTGAAGGATGTTTTCTTTTAATATATTCTAAAGACAAAAGAGGGGACATAACAAAATATTGACAAAGAGTTTGGCTTTGATACATGGAAAAATTAGAGAATATCTTTCAAAATGCATTGTTTATTGGTGAATATCTGGGAAAAGATCAAGAATGAGTCAAAAAAGTTTAAATTCCCTTCCTCTTCTGATAAAGTTATTGAAGTTTAGGTCAGAGTACCAAATATTTTCTTATCCAGCGCTCTGGTTGGGGGAGGAAGGACACCTAGTAGCAAGACTTGATATAGACTTTCTTTGTTTTTGCATTTTTTTGGAGGGGGCAGATATGGCAAGTTGGGTTAAGTGCCTTGCCCAAGGTCACATGACTAGTTTTGTGTTTGTGTGTTAAGTCTCTGAGGTCAAATTTCAACTCAGGACCTCCTGATGCCAGGGCCAGTGCTCTGTTCACTGCTCCACCTAGCCACCTTGATATATCTTTCGATTTCCTAGCTATTGTAAAGAAAGCATGTGATTTCTAGTTATCCTTTGGCCCAGTTCACAGGCAAGTAGAATTGACCAAACAATTGTCTGAGAAACAGAGGAGATGGAAAGTTTTCCCAGGATGTAGAACTAAGCACTGTCTTCCTTTGTACAACAACACATTGTCTACAAAGTTCCATAATACAATGACATGCAAGGGTAGATGACACAACCTCCTTCAGTAGTTACATGTAGTAGACTGGAGAAATGTGATTTTTTTTGGATGTGATAATCTCTCATGTTCATTCCATGGTCATATTTAGTCAAGCCAGGCTGTGCTATGTAGCAATCATCCTTGCCCATCAACCTGGGGACATTGTGCCTTTCTTCTCATGGTTGTTGTTGTTCAGTCATTTCAGCTGTGTCTGATTGTTCATGACCCCAATTGGGATTTTCTTGGGTGTTTCCCATGCACTTCTTGGGTAGGAGGCAGCTAGCCTCCCTGAGATGGGGGTGTACTACACACTAATCCCATATCTCTGTGAGACTTTAAGGATCTAATAGCCGAGGTGCTGAGGCAGCACTATTCCTACCTCCCCACCACGATGTATTGATCCAAATGCTTTTTCCCTTAAGTGTAAGCTATTATACTTGTCTATAAGAAGCAGCATGGGAATTTGAAAGGGAGGGAGGGGCCGCTGGCAGTTCCCAACTGGCCTTTTGCCTTGTGCTGAATAAAATCCTTTTAATTTCTTTTCTTGAATTTGCCTCATTGATCAGAGTGAGGACTAAAGGAAGATTTCTCCTAGCATACCAACATTACTAGGTGACTTTGAACTAGTCATTTCTCTTTCTTAGCCTTGTTTCCCTCTTCTGCAGAAATAGGACAGGGCACGTAGAGGTGGCACAGTGGAAAAGAGTGCTGGCCTTGGAGTCAGGAAGACTCATTTTCCTGGGTTTAAATATGGTCTCAGATACTTACTAGTTGTGTGACCCTTGACAAGCCACTTAATCCTGTTAGCCATTTTCCTCCTCTGTTATATTAAGTGTGGGTAGTAAATACCGAAGAATGCTCCAATGCCTTTGCCAAGAAAACTACAAATGGGGACACACAGAATTCAAAACCACTTACCAGGAAGCAGTTTGAGTGAGCATATTCGGGGTTGAACTAAGCACTTTCATTTTCTTCTAGCTGAGAAGAAATCATGTGATTTGTAAGTATTGCTTATCCCACCTCAGAGCTTATTTATATACATAACTGGCCAAAAGGCAGGCAGATTAAGTTGCTACAGAAGAACTCTGGGTCTCCCCTTGAGACCAGTACATAATATACAATTATTAGATAAAAGTTGTAGGTAGGTAGTTAAATGTAGGTGGAGATAGTAATGAAGTTAAAAATAAATTAGCATTTAAATAGCATCTATTAAGTTTTAGACACTTCACCAATGTGATCTCAGGTGGCATGGGAGGAATATTATTACCCTCATGTTGAAGTTGAGGAAATTGAGGATTACTTGCCCATAACAGGCAAGGATATGAGGACAGCTGTGAATCAGGTCTTTCTGACTCCAAGCCCAGTATTCTAACCAATGCCTCACTTAGCTGCACTGAGACTAGCAAGAGTTTGACGTTTAAAGTTCCGCCCACTTCCCTTCCCTTTCCTCTTTTATACCCCAGTGTCTTTCCTCCCTACACACTTCTCTCAGAAGGACCCAGGAGCCCACAGCTTGAAGAGGTAAGTGGAAAGACTGGGGAAATTCCTGGAGAGCGGGCTGAAAGAATTCTGGAGGTGATGTTGAAAGAGGAAGGAAAGAGAACAAAATGCCTGAGAGGCAGAAAAGGTGCTCTACCAGGCTTGGACAGAATTCTGCCTGGAAGCTGTCACAAGAGAGGAGGGAGGAAAAAGGAACTGGGATAGGGTGGGCTAAGTAAAGTATTTGGGATGGGGAGGAGCAGATCCTGCCCCGTTTCGCAGAAGAAAGCTGGAGAGGAGTTCGAAAGAGTTTCAAAAACATAGGATCTCAGTCATTGTGTCTTGGTTTCAAGGAATCACAGGGCTGCTGTAGCTTGCAGAGCAAGTGCAATGTATAACAAGGTCTAGCTCAAGAAAAATCTTCTATCTTTTATTCATCCTCTACTAAGAGGCTTTGTCAACAAATTTGACAATTTGTTAATTCTCTGAAGCATACGTCATTTACAGTAAGCAGATAATTGTTATACTGTAAGTTTGTTTTCCTGTATTTCTAGGCACAGATTACTGTACCTGGTGAGTATAATCAGCCAGAATAGAGGCAGCATTTCTCTCAGTTTTATTGATTTCATGTATAAAAGAAGCCTTTTAAGAAAAGCTAATTGACTTGTATTCAGATTTATTTTTCTGCATTCATCTCCCCTACTTTGCAAGTCAAAAATCTGTTGACTTGAAACTCTCTGAGTTCCAGGAGTCATAATAGCCTTTCCAGAAATTAGGAGTAACCCCTTTCCTTATCCCCCAGATCAGTCATCTTCCCACAGACGCTACATTTTCCTTCACACATCTCAGGCCCTTACTCTCAGGTCTACCACGTCCTATTCACAGGTAAGTCCAGGGCCCCAGCTAGAGTTGGGAAGGCTAAAAGTGAGGGCAGGAGGGAGGGATCATCTCTGGAATCCCCATGGCTGTGAGAAGGGGCTGCTGTATATCCCACTGGCCTCAAACCATCTCCCCCTCCCCACACTATCAGCCATCCTGGTCCCTGCACTGTCATTTTGGGTTCTGAGAGGAAAAGTGGGACTGGGGACTAAAGATGAGAGGAGGTACTTAATGAGCATTGAATAAAAAGAAAAATAAAGCTGAACTGATACTTGTATGGTTAACAAAGTGGTTCATATACATTATGTCACTCAAGGATATGTCCTATGTGTATGACACAAGAAATCACTAGATATGTGTCAGTGACTATGATTGTTGTGAACAATGATAATCATTTAATATCAATTTAATAAGCTCAATAAGGGCCAGGGCCTGAACTAATCAACCAGAAAAAGAGCCTGGACCTAAAAGCTTCTCTGCTCTCTGAGTGAGCTCCCAGAATACCTCTTCCTTTGTCAACAACACCAGATGGGGCTAACTTTATGCTCCTTAAGGATGAGACCCTTAATCTGAGGCACTAACTTCTCATACAGTGATTAAACATTTATGGAGATCATAAATTTGAGTGACATAGGCATCCTAAATTATGATGGTTCTAAAATGTATTTAAGCCTTCTCATTCTTTTGTTCAGGCAGTGGGATTGTAGTCTGGTTCCATACCAGTAGGTATCTGGCTAGCTTTAAGGGAATAAATGATATAACTTTATAGCACTTAGCCTCTTTGTCTCCTTTAACCAAACTTTCAGGGTAGCAACAATAAAAAGGATTATTGTGGCAGGGGTGTCTCCCCCTCCCAGCACTCTGAGTATTGCCATTCATGGTTTGTGGTGGGAGGAGAACATAAGGACCCTTTGTGTGGTCTGCTATAAGCTCCTGCTTATACTCTGAGATGACATTCTTGGCTGGATACAGGCTCCTTCACCCCAACTTTGTTATGTCGAATAAGAGGGCAATTTTGAGCATGCTCTGGGATTGGGGTGCAGGCGTAGTTGGAAAAGGGAGCTATGTCTCCCTCAATATAATTTACTGAGAAAGTAGACTTACCAAGATTCTTTAAGAAGATGAGGTCACTGGGGACAACTAGGTGGCACAGTGAATAGGGCACTGGCCCTGGAGTCTGGAGGACCTGAGTTCACATCTAGATTCAGACACTTAACACTTACTAGTTCTGTGACCTTGGGCAAGTCAGTTAACTCCAATTGTCCTGCATTCCCCAGTCTAAAAAAAAAAGGTAATAAGATGAGGTCTCACTATCTGATTTCAGGAAATCAATGGTTAAGGCAAACAAATATATCCATTTATGGAACTTTCATTTCTTGAACAAGGTAAAATCAGAATAAATCACCATGGTGCCTCACATGTGGAGAATACCTTAGGTATCATCTGGCATATTATAGGATCGTTGATTTAAGGGGAAAAAGAGAGATGATCAGCTTCTACTATCTCATCTTATAGTTGGAGAAACAGGAACAATAGGGCAAAGGAAACTTACCTAGCAGGAAAAGGCATATATATGACAGGTCCTAAGCAAGATCTCCTGTCTCTCTCTCTCTGTCTCTCTGTCTGTCTGTCTGTCTCTCCCCCCCTCTATCTCTCTTTTTCTCTCTCTCTTTCTCTCTCTCTCTCTCTCCTCCCCTCTCTCTTTTTCTCTCTCTCTTTCTCTCTCTCTCTTTCTCTTTCTGTCTCTCTCTCTGTCTCTGTCTGTCTGTCCGTATGTCTCTCCTCCACTTTTCCCTTCTTCTACTTTCATGTTTCCCAGGCAGATAGGGATGTTTGGATGTTTACTGTTGAGGAGGTCCAGGCTCAACCTATACCCATCCCACCCCCCACCTCTGACATTGTTTTTCTTTCTTTTTTTTTTTTGGAGTGGGAAGGCAAGGCTATTGACATTAAGTCACTTTCCCAAGGTTACACAGCTAGCAAGCCTGTGAAGTGTCTGAGGCCAGGTCTAAACTCAGTCCCTTGGCTCCAGGACTCCTGTTTTATTCACTTGGTCACCGTAGCTGGCCTTGCTTTTCTTTTCACAGCAGAAGGCGACAGACCACTTTAGAGAAAACTTGGACTAGGTATGTTTCAGTCTCTAGCCCTGAGCTCTGGGCCCATGCTTAGATATCTGGATTCTTTAGACTCCCCTACAGGTACTGGGATGTTTGGGATTTGGGGTAAAGCTCCTCCCTGGAATAACAATTATAATAATAATGCCTTATTCTTATACATGGTTGGAAATTTTTCAGTGAAATTCCACATTCAAGACCTCATTAGTGCTTCACAACACTGATAATTATTATCTCCATTTTATAGATGGAAAATTAAAACTCAAAATGGAGTGATTTTTCCCTAAGCTGTTTTTTTGAATCAGAGGCAGGGGTAGGAACTTGTTCTCCTGGCTGGTACCTTTGCAATATTAGGTAGAGATGGGGGAGGTTCTTGTTAGAGGAAAGATGGGAGGAAGCCATGATCAATGGAATTTTTCTCCACAGAGGAAGGTGATTCAATAACGTTGAAAGATATTAATAATTCAGCCACGCCCTGCAAGGTAAGCCCAGATTTCCAAGCTCAGTTCTTTCCCCATCTATTTTACCCTATCCTACCCTGTTTTCCTGAGGCTCTGGTCTTATTCTCCCAAGCTGTATACATATCAGCTGATAAGGATCCCCAAACTAGGGTACTACTCCCCTTCAGGATTCTAGAAACACAGCTGAGCAGTTGCAGGTGCCTTTTAATGCCATTGATTTGATGCCCCATTCTTGTGTCCTCTCATTTTATGGGTAATATCTCCCTTGTATTGTTGATAATCTCCAATGATTAGCTCCCCAGTATCACAGAACATATTAAAATCAATGAGCTTTTTTTAAAAGTATATTTGAGAAGATATAACAAGAATGGAAGTACTAACACATCCCTCCATCCCAGGTAACACACTGTCCCCTAAATACAGTCTGTTAGCAGCTGACAGTGACTGAGCTCAGACTTAAAGTAGCTACTACAAATATTGATACCACCTCCCTTACTTCTGAAAGTGGTAGAGCTAATGCATGACTTGCCCCCTTCTCAGCCAGGGACATTCCTTGCCAGGGTGAATTCTCTTCGGTATGGTTATGGCACCTCCCCTGGCCCTTCCATTATGTATCATCATGCCTTTTCTTGATGCAGTCTTCCCAGCCTCTTCCCTAGGAGCTCAGACGGGGCTGAGTTTGCTGTGCACAATCCGTGAATGGGGCTTCCAGGGCCCAGAACACTTGTTCTTGGTTTCATCCAGGAACTATTTTATATAGGCCTCCTCACTGACATTTCGGGGAACTGAGATTTAGAGCTTCTGGATTCTGTTCAATGACCTTCCTCTCTACCCCACTCTGCCTCCTCATGCACCCTGGGGGTTTGTTGTCTTTCCAACATGGGTCGATTGGGGTCTGTCTGCCCCTTTCCTGCTGTCTTCCACTTCTGGTTCAGGAGATCATCAAGAACCATTTCATAGATATTATTGATATTCTGTGTCAGAAACAAAATCAGTTGAATCCCAGTCTCTCTGGTTCCTGACTCTGTCCTCCCTGCCTGCCCCATGACCATTTCCTACTCGAGCCTTTCACCCACCATGGTTTCTCTTATTCATTCTCCTTTTGTCACTTGCCCTGGATTCTGTTGTCCCCTTGCCCTCTGATCTTTGTTGTCTATCCCCAGTCTGGTGTATGTGATGGAAACCTCCTGTCTGAGAGAGGATTTAGGGGAAGGGTCAATGGAAAAGTGGGTAAAGAAGAAAAAAAGCTCTGATCTGAGGATAGGAGAGGAGGTTGGACACCAGGCAGACACTGTATGTAACTCAGCCCTGAGACCATTAAAATTTAGTTTTCTGTGCTTCCCCTCTGGAGGACTCTGCTGGGGATTCCAACTCTAAGCACCTGAAGTTGGCGGAAAAAATGAATGAAGATGGTAATTGCAGCGCCAATGCCATATTTACAGTGCCCACAATCCCAATGAAAACCATGACTATAAGCATTGTATGGTGTTCTATTGCAAAATATGCCAGACTTTCCAGATAGAGGATAAAGGTGAAGTATTTATTTAAACACCAAAAAACCAAATTCCAAAAAACCAGTTAGTTGTTTCCATCATAGTATTAAAGACGATCAGACAGCCATGCCATCCTTCAGCCTTCCCACAAACCAATACAAGATCATTATTTTCTCACAAAACTCTCTATTTCCTTGCCTGAGCTCCTCTGTCCCCAAGTGTCACTAACTGTCTCCAACTGTCTGTTCCTGTCTCGCTCTGACCCAGCTTCCTGTTGGCTCTAGAAGGCAGAGTTTATCTTCACAGCAGGGGAGGTCTTCAAACTACCCCCTAGGTCTATTAAGGGTCAGGGAAGATCTTTCAATTCCCATTTCCATTTCAGCAACAAAGACAACAGTTCTTCTGATGAGCCAATAACTACAGATGAAGTAGAAAAAAAGAAGTTGATGCTGGAAAGGATTAAGATTTGGTGACAAAAAATTCCTGGTGTTTTGGAGATGTTTGCTTTCTTGATGGAGATAGCTCGTGGTCTGCTGTCAATACTTCTCGGATTGCGGCAGATATTTAATGGTGCACGCAGCATAAATTCTGAAATATATGAAATGAAAAATAGGTAGGGCTCTCAGATGTGAACTGAACATGTTTCAATTTCCTTATGAGCAGGAAGAGTTATATGTCATGGGCAACCTTGTGAGGCTTCGAGATTTATATTGGAATGTCACTTGTAAAAATTGTAACCTCACACCATGTATTTCTAAGGTCATCAGTGTGTTTATCACCATTCTTTGCTGTCTTTCCCCACTAATGTATCTCACGTTTGGTTCCAATCTGCAGAAGAGCATAAAAGCTCAGTTTGATCAGTGAGGCTTTAAAACATAAAGCATGTCATAGGGCTACTATTATTGACTCATGTCTTTAGTATTTCAGTTACCATTGTTACATTTTTCAGCTGTATCTTTACAATCCATGATTCATACTGTCATATGCTTATAACTAGCAACAATTTTTATCTGAAGCGCTTCAAACACAGGAAAAAAATCAATCAGCATACCCAGACTAAAATGGAAAAATTAAAACAGTCCATATTAGATATTGGAGATGAGGGAGAGACCCTTAAGACTCAGTTATTTCTGCAAGTGGCAGATGTACATCCGTTTGTGTCACGCTCAGATTATATTACTCCTCCCAGACCATCATTACCTGAGACAGGATTAGAGCCTGCTTTATGAGAACAAAGCTTCATTCCAATATCACCATTGGGAATAAAGGATTTCTATCAGATTAGCTAAGATACTGAACATATCTTATTATACATACTGAACGTATATTATTGAACAATTCCTGGGGTTGACCCAAAAGAAGTACAAAAGACAATCACTGGCATGTTGAAGAAAATTTCTCCATTTCATACTGTCACTTAGTATGCATTCAGTCCCCATATTAATCATCATAATAACCTTTTGTGTATTTACACCATGTATTTTATGAGTAATGTCTGGTGATGTGAAAGCTTTAGGCACTGAGGTACATGCCCTTAAATTATTTTACAAAAAAGGGGGAGATGAAGGGAGCCAAGCATCTGATCCAGGAATCAGGCCTGTCCTAGATAAGTTTGCTCCAGATTTTCCCTATGGCCAGTCCAACGTAAGTGGTCTTGGATTTTTCCCTTGAGAAGTAGCTGTAAATGAGAGCCTCTCTGATAGCCTGTGATCCAGAGAGGTACCCTGTTCTGGGATTTCTGCCCGAAGATGTTGGCTGCCTTTTTATACATTTTTAGATACCATACTTTGGGATCTGGTCATCTTCAAGGCCTAAAAGTTGACATCACTACTTAATATCTTATTACTGTACAAAGAATATTAAGAAAACCAAGTGACCTGTACATACCTTCTTTGATTTACTTCTGCATAAAAATCTTGCTCATGGTATCAGTAATTGGATTGCTTGAAAATTGTGCCTGGTCCACTATTTCTTGAGCTTTCTCTGTCTAGTGTGCTGTTGGTTTAGATCTGGCTTAAGAAACCACTCAAGTTATCTCTACAGGTCTCTATCCAATTAAACCAAGGCCTTGGGAAGCCCTGCAATCATTAATTGTTACTCATTTGCCTTAGTTCATTCTGTGTAGAGTGGGGCCCAGACCACCAGGTGAAAGCTTTTGAGACTTTGAGAACTAAATTGACCACTACTACAGCTTTTCCAAATCTAGAAAACAATGGAGAGAACAGGCTTTGTCCTTTTTCTATTTTTTGGTGCCTGTTTGGTCTGAACCTCCTTGCCAGGTTTGTTTCCCTCAGGGTTTTCAGTGGTTCTCAACCTGTGGGTCTCCACCCCTTTGGGGGGGAGGGAAGGGTGGAATGACCCTTTCACAAGGGTCGCCTAAGACCATCAGAAAAAAAATTACAGTTATGAAGCAGCAACCAAAATAATTTTATGGTTGGGGGTCACCACAACATGAGTAACTGTATTAAAACCTAGCAGCATTGACAAGGTTGAGAACCACTGGTTTAAGCCATCGAACTCCAGATAGATGATCACTCAGGCTATACCAAACTCTGACTGAATCTAAGTTCTCTATCCCACTGGACCTGGCATCAGGCTTGTTCCAGAAACTGACCCCTCTGAACTGGACCGAGAGAGGCAGGCACAGCTCTACACCCCTTGGGAGCAGGAAGCACTTCCAGAAGCTGAGACCTTCACCTTTTACCACAAAGGAATTTGGGTTCCATTTATTTTAGGGGAGAATGATCCTGAAATCCTTGGGGCAGAGGCTCAGAGAATCCCCTTGGGCCCTCCTTGAATCTTCCCATAAGGCCTTTGCCTGAGGCTACAGGCCTTTCATTGTGTCTCTCTCCAAATCCTTTGCCCTCCAATTTCCCACCCTTGATCCTCCTGTTCCACTCTTGAATTGGCCTAGGCCACCATTGTCTGTTGGCTCCAGGTAGCCTTAATCACTCCTTACTGCAGTCTGACCTCATGGCCTCCTCCTGAAGACCCTCCCCAAACTCCTAGGTCCTAAGTCCTCCTAGTCCTAAGACTACCCCTAGATTCTTCCCACAATGTTTCTGTATATAAGACCCTATCTTCCCTCCATGTGGTGTGAGAGCACCAAAGAATGGCCTAACACAGACTTACTCTGTGTCAGATGATTCTGGCCTGCTTGACCATTGCAAGACTTGCAGATACCTAGGCTCCTTAAGAGTCTACCCAATGTGGCGAACTTCTAATGAACTTTTAATAAATTTTGCTTTTCTGTGGCTGAGAAGACTTGAGTCAAATTCATTTGGCAAGACCCAGCATGTTGGTATTTTGGGGTCCTTAGCACCCCTAACCCTAAACCTGTACCTCTTCATTGGAGAGACATCAGGACATTAGCCAGGTAAAGAATCAAAGGTAGAGGATTCTAGCAAGATGGGAGTGGGAATGGGGGGCATTGATCAGAAAACTTTCAGCTCTCCAAATTTCTTCCACAGGAAAAAAAAACAACAGAATATTGGTTCAGAGGGAATGTAGAGCAGCAAAAATAAACAAAAGTCAGGGCAAAGCAATTGTTCTCTTGAGACAATCTAAGAAGACCCTAGGAAAGACCTGTGGCAGAGGTTGACCTGAGTGAAGGGCAAACACATCCAAACCTAGTGTGTTAGACTTGAGGGCAGCTGGGTGGAGAGGCAGCCTGAGCCTTAGAAACTTTTTATTTCATGGACAGTGTGGAAGGTCTGATGGCTGGGAGGGAAAAGATTGAAGGACTTAACTTTGTTCAGGGAGGCCAAGCACAGATGTGCTGACCAGTCCAGGGCAGGGCTGCTGTTGAGGGGGAGAAGAAGTTAGCACACACACCTGGTGAGTGTAGTAGCAGAGGGGCAAAGACCTGCTTATTATGGGCACTTGTTAGTGTGTGGGATACGAAATTAGTGAAAACTTCTCAGTCTGGAATGTAACCCCCGCCTCCTAAGGGGCTACCCTTCCCCTTCTCCTGTCAATTACTTTTATCTTCCTTTGTTCATTTCTTCACGCCTGGTGAAGGCCAACCCCCTTGTAGTCTCATTGTGGACGAGGTTGGGAGGTGAATTTTTCACCAATGAAAGAGGGCAGTTGGCCAGGAGAGGGGACATCCTAATTAGGTTTTTAAACCTTGGAACAGGGTTAGGCTCTCTCTGTCTTCCAGCCCGGCCTCATGCATCAACATGGGTAAAACATAATCTCATGGGGCACCCCTTTCTTCCCGGGAGAAAGGGAATAAATTCCTCTTCTTATCTAAGGCATCTCTGGGTTTACTTTTCTAATTAAATTAAGAGTAATGGGTATTTTTTTTACCACAAACATTAGAAAGCAGAGTCCCTGGTTTCAATTCCAGGGAAGAGAGGACAGCTGTAGTTTTCAGGCATGGGGAGACACCTGATTGCCGGGAGTAAGATCATTTGTGGGACAGGGAGACCATGGTTACAAGTGAAGAGGAGAACGATAGGTTGAACTCTGGGGCAGACCTCAGAAAATAATTGTAAAAAGGTCCTGAAGTTTGGGGCATTATTCCTCATGGCTTGGGACTAGAATTTTATCACACCAAAAGCTGCTAAAAACAAATTAAAACCAAAAAATGGATAAAAATGAACAAGCAAAGTAGGAAGAAACCAACTGTAAGATAGATACTATTGGGGATAAAGAAGATCTGGGTTCATATCCAGAGGAAGATAATGGAGCTGAAAAAGCCACTCCTTTTTCAATGAGAAATGTGAAATGGTTCCAAGAACAAGAAGTATGTTTTGGATGAACTTTAAAAAGATTAAAAAAAAAATTCGAGGGGCGGCTAGGTGGCGCAGTGAATAGAGCACCGGCCCTGGAGTCAGGAGTACCTGAGTTCAAATTCGGCCTCAGACACTTAACGCACACACACACACACACACACACACACACACAAAAACTAGCCATGTGACCTTGGGCAAGTCACTTAACCCCAACTGCCCTCTAAAAAGCAAAAAATAAATAAAAAAATTAAAAAAAAAAATTCGAGATCAGGGAAAAATTAGGAAAAAAGCCATCCCAGAAAAGAAAGTTATGACCAAAAAGACAGACAACTTGAAATAGAGAAATAAAAACTTAAAATAAGAAGTCCCTAAAGCCTTCAGTAAACTTTGTGGGGTTTTGGGAGAACCTAGTCAAATTCTCTTTAGTTCGATTGAGATTAGAAGTGGAGATTGGGA
>CM053599.1:108308858-108346405 GCA_028646575.1 Pseudocheirus occidentalis
ATAAATCTGATAGTCATTATGCTAAGTAGGTGTGTAAAGGAGGGATTTGGGAGGAGTTAAGGAGTAGTCAGTGCTTAAAGGGATATGCACTTTCTATATCAACTGTGCAGGCATATTGCCCATAATTCACTGGGAGAAAGCCTGAGGGGGGCTATCAGGAGGTGTGGTTTTTGCCTTGAAATGTCACTGAGTCAGCCAGCAGTCAGTTCTGACTGAGAGGTGCCCAGTCTGTTAGCCATCAAAGTCCTTTTTGACAAGATGGATGTTGGGAACCTGGGTCAATTGGGGATTCACTATGTGTCTAATTGTGAGGAGTTACCTTACTGATAATGCATTGAAAGATTCACAGTTTGCAGCTGGCCACTAGAACAAATACATTTCTCTAAGGATGTGTTTATTGAATGCTTTTGAAGGATTCATTGGTATGGCTGGTTATTATACCAAGTGAGGATAGTTATAGTGGCAATTAATGGTTTCAGGAAAAACGCTTTTAGGCTGGGGGAAGGGGAGAGGTAGAGTTAATGCTTTATGGCTGTTAATGTTTTATGACTTTTACAACTTAATTGCACAGGCTGATGTTACAGACACAGGTAACCAAACACAAGTGAGATTTTTATAGACTGAAGTTACAACAATATTACAAAGTTACAAAAGCACCCCAGTACCCCATCAGTACTTAATGAATATTGAATAAAAAGAATAGTAAGAGGAATCGATATATGTATGGTTAACAAAGTGTTTCATATACACTATGTCACTCAAGAATATGTCCTATGTCTATGACATGGGAAATCACTAGATAGGCATCAGTGACTACTACTGTTTTGAACAATGATAATCAATTAATATCAATTTACTAAGCTCAGTAGGGGTCAGGGCATGAACTAATCAACCAGAAGAAGAGCCTGGACCTAACAACTTCTCTGCTCTCTGAGTGAGCTCCCAGAATTCCTCTTCTTATGTCAACACCAGATGGGGCTGACTTCATGGCCATTAAGGATGAGACCCTTAACCCAAAGAAATAACTTGAGTAATGGAGCTTTTTCTTATCTTAACATTTTTGGGGTATATTCTATGTTATGGTATGTGAACTGTAAAGAAAACACAGACATCCCAGTCATGATTTCCATTGGCACTTTGTCAGTTCTCTTATATTATTTACCCCCTATCCAATTAGGAAAATTTCTTTCTCATACAATGATCAAACATTTATGGAGATCATAAGTGATGATTGAGTGACACAGCCACCCTGAATTGGGGTGGTTCTAAAATGTATTTAAACCTTCTCATGGTTTTGTTCAGGCAGTCAGATTGTAGTGTTGTTCCATACCTGCATGTATCTGGCTAGCTTTAAGGAATTAAATGATTTATCCTGCATTTATTTATCCAGCATTTATCCTGTTTGTCTCCTTTCACCAAACTTTCAGAGCAACAATATGAAGGATGATTGCAGCAGGGGCCATCTCCCCTCTCACAGCACCCTAAGTATTGCCATTCATGGTTTGGAGTGGGGGGAAGACCATATAGACCCTTTGTGGGGCC
Source organism: Pseudocheirus occidentalis (assembly GCA_028646575.1). Lineage (NCBI taxonomy): Eukaryota > Metazoa > Chordata > Mammalia > Diprotodontia > Pseudocheiridae > Pseudocheirus > Pseudocheirus occidentalis. Next base: position 108,310,401 of record CM053599.1, read on the forward strand.
TTCTTTAGGCCCCCAAGAGGCTTATACTTTGAGGTGTCATATGTGGCTGCATACAGGGGCCCTCACTCCAACTTCAGTATCTGGAATAAGAGGGCAGTTTTGAACATGCTCTGGGATTGGGAGTGCAGGGGTCCTTGGAAAGTGAAGCTATGTCACCCTCAATATATTTCACTAGGAAAGGAGACCTACTGAGACTCTTCAAGAAGATGAGGTCTCACTGTCTTTGAGGAAAAAAAATGGTAAGGCAAACAAATATATCCCCTTATAGAACTTCCATTTCTTGAACAAGGGAAAATCAGAATAAATGAAGATGGTGCCTCACAGGTGGAGAATACCTTAGAGATCATCTGGGATTATCATAGGATCAGTGATTTAGAGGGAAAAGAAGAGATGATCAGCTTCTACTATCTCATTTTGTGGTTGGAGAAACAGGAATAACAGGGCAAAGGGAACTTACCTAATAGTACAAAGCAAATACATGACAGGACCTAAGCAAGATCTTACTTCTCTCTCGCCCACAGTCCCCTTCCTCTATTCTCATGTTTCCCAGTTAGGTAGGGAGATTTTGGATATTTGTTGCAGAGGATGTCCAGGGTCTACCTGTATGCCACCCCACCCCAAACTTCTGACCTTGTTTTTTCTTTCTTTTTTTTTTTAGAGGGGGGAAGGAAAGGCAATTGGGGTTAAGTGACTTGCCCAAGGTCACACAGCTAGTAAGTGTGTCAAGTGTCTGAATGCAGATTTGAACTCATGTTTGGGGGGAGTAAAAACTTCTCAGGCAGTTTTGGATTGTTAACTTCCCTCTTCTTCCTCCATTGCTCACATCAATCAGCAGCAAGCCCCTTGAGGGAGTCTTTTGAAACCTGTCTTCAATCCTTTGTCTGCTTTCCCACTTCTGTTGGTCCCTCCTCCCAGCCAGTGGGAGTCAGGGACAGCCTTGGCTTGCTCCCCCCTCCAATGGGAGTGAGAGACAATGTGTTAGGGTTTAAAAACTGTGTTTGACACACCTTGGGGTCTCTCCCTCATGATCAGTCATGGGGAAGACTGCCCTCTTTTCCCAGGGAAGAGAATAAACCTTTGTTCTTATCCTTAGAGATCTCTGTGTTTGTTTTTTTTTAAATCCTGGATGAGGTTTTTTCCCATCCCAAACAGATGGGGGCTGGTCATGAGATCAGTCCATTTGTAAACTCTTTGGTCTTGGGACACTTGCCCAGTGGAGATTTTTCCAGTGGTCTCCAGACTGGGTATGGGGGGCTACTCTAAATGAGCAGATTCTAGAAGGGAGATGCATTCAGGAATGGAAGGGACAACAGGAGTTAAAGTGAAACAAAAGGTCTTGCAGCTTTCTGAGAGGTACAGTCATGAAACTTATATGCATATAGCCCAGAAAGGTAATATCCTATGGGTCCTATTGAGTTATTAATTTGTTAGGTTCTTGCTAACCTGGGGAGATTGACAGTAACCCCTAGCTAAGAATAAGGATAGGGAAGAAGAGGTTACCCAAAGAGGGTTAGGGTTGCCTGACACCCCAAAATACCAACATGTGGGGTACTGTGGAAAGAATTCCACTCAAGTCTTCTCAGCCAAAGAAAGTTTATTGAAAGTTCAAGTTTGCCATATGGGGTAGACTCTTAAGGAGCCAGTCTATGCTAGGTTGCTCTATGGCACTTTCACACAATAAGTCTGGCTAAGCTATTCTATGGTACTCTCACAGAGCAAGTCTGTGTACTAGGGCTGTCACACAGATGGAGGGAAGATGGTGTCTTATATACAGAGGAATCTAGGGGTGGTCTGGAGGAGGAGTTTAGGGAGGGTCTTCAGGAGGAGTAAATGAGGTCAAGACTCCAGTAATGAGTTTGGGGAGGGTCTTGAGGAGGAGTTAATGAGGTCAATGCAAAAGTGGATTCATATTTTGATAGGCTCCAGGGTGGGAAGTAGATGAACAATGGAGGGCCAGGCTAGTAACAGAGGTTTGGGCCCAGCCACAATGAAATACTTATGGCCTCTTCAAATGCCTTATCAAGTGGGAAGATTCAATCAGACTTCAAAGGGTTTCCCAGAGAATGTACCACAAAGATTCAAGGAAATCTCAAGGGGGGGTCCCAGAGCCTACACCTCATCATTTTCCCCTCAAACAAATGGGACCCAAATTCCTTTGGGGTAAAGGGTGGAGGTCTCAGCTTCTGAAAGTGCTTCCTGCTGGCAAGGGGTATAGAGCTGTCCCTGACTCTCTGCGTCCCATTCAAGGGGGTCAGACTTCACATCCAAGGGCTCAGACTCTGGAACAAGTCTAATGCCAGGTCCAATGGACTGGAGAACTTGGGGCTTAAACCCTGGAGAAGACAAACCTGGCAAAGAGGTTAAGCAAAGACCAAAACAGGCACAAAAAAAGTATAGCAAAAGAACAATTTCCCTGGTGGGAATTAAAGATGGCTAAGGCAAGGCCAAAAGGCTGTCAAATATCCCTTTCTTTTCCAAATTGCTCCATGGACAGCACATGGAAAGCAATAGCAGCTTTTCAAAAACAGGCTACAACTCCCAAAGCCTGTTCTCTCCCTCCATCATCATAGAGACTATTGGGTAAAGCTGCAAAGTCTCAAAAGCTTTCACCTGCTCTGGGCCCCATTATAGACAGAATGAGTCATGGCCTTGAATAGCCACTAATGGCTGCAGTCCCTCCCAGACCTCGGGTTTAAATGTATATAAACCAAGATGGGTGGATACTTTAGGACCTAGGAGTCAAAAACAAATGCTGGGATGGCAGAAATAGCTCACCCAGGAATTTCCTGATCCCAAACAATTGATTCAACTATCTCCCACACTCCTGAGGGAACATGGGGAGATGTGGGAGGCTTAGCTGGAGAAAACTGGCTTCCCAATTTCACCAACAGGCCCCTTCCCAAAAAGGGGATAGAATAAGGAGAACATAAGGAAGGAGTGCTGGAACAACAGATCCTCAAGTAGGCAGGGAACAGGATATGTCTGGAGACATCCCTTAAGTTTCCCCCTCCAGCTTAGACATAATAAAGTAGGTAACCTTACCTTCAGCCACAGATGCTTGCCCAGGGCTCAGCAAGGGAAATGGAGAAGATGGGAGCACTGCCAAGCCCCAGGCTTCTCCGTCATTCCAAGTCCTGAGAAGACTGGAGGACAGGGTACTGGGAGGGGCTCTATCACTTTTACCCTGGTGAGCATCCTTCCTCCAATGTCCCTCCTGGTCAGATGGGCATAGTGCTAGAGGCATTGATTCCTGGGATTTCCTCTGGGGGGTCCCCTGGAGGAACACTCCTTGGACCAGTGAACCTCCTTGTGGCATTGAAAGCAGACTTTTGCTCTGCCCAAGTAACTGGGCTTCTTCCCAGGGGGTCCCCTGGAGGGGCTTTTGCTGGCTATGGCAGCAGCCAAGAATTGAGCATGCTCTCTGTCTCTGGTTTGTTCCCTGCATTCTTTCTCCTTTGCTGCAACCAGGTCTCTGTTATTAGAGACTCCAAAGGCCATCTCCAGTAACTGGGCCTGAGGTGTTTGGGGTCCCATTGCCAAATTCTGCAGTTTCCTCCTAATATCTGGGGCAGACTGAGTAATGAAATACATGTTAAGGATTGCTGCCTCTTCTATAGAGTCAGGGTCTAAATTTGTGTACCTTTTAATAGCTTCTACAAATCTACAAAAAGGGCAAGGTTTTCTTGATTTGTCTGGGAAATTCCTCTAATTCTCTTATAATTTACTTCCTTTTGAAATGCTGTTTAGGTTTTCCAACAGGCAAAGTACCATATTGTCTCTCTTCTCTCTCTCCTCCTGGATCTGATAATCCCATCCTGGGTCACCAGTGGGAACAGCAGCTGTTCCTGGGGAGTATTTCCTGGGGTCATGGCTACCAAACCATCCCCAAATTTTGGGGCTTCTTCCCAGATTCTCTGCCTCTCCTCCATGGAACAACAGGTAGAGAAGAGGATATGCAAATAAACCCAAGAAAGCTCACATTTTAGGGTTAAGTCCTAAAAGCCTTCAGTAAACTTTGTGGAGTTTTGGAGAACTTACCCAGCTTCTCTTGAATTGGATTGAGATCTGAAATGGAGAATGGGACATGCACTCTACTTGTCCTACTGGCTGAGACAGCCACTTCTCTTAAGGGAAAAAGACCTGACAGTGCTGTGGGGAAAGGGGCTTGGGAAGGGATATTGGAAGTCCCACTTCCTGTGAGAGAGTGACTGTGGGGTGCTGGCTGAACTGGATCAGACTACAAGAGAGGGGGATCTGGTTGGCAAGGGGGAAGGTCAGCTGGCACCTTAGGAGGGGAAGGGGTCAGAAGAGAAGATACCCCTGACATAGCTGTGGGGGTAGGACCTGAGGCATGAGTGGGTGTTGCCTCAGGGGGAAGGGCTACAGAGGGAGGGACTTCAGCCAGGCCTATGGCTGGGACCTGAGCATGGATCCCTGAGGGGGGAGGGGCCATGCTGGGAGATGCAGGGTAGGAGATAAGAATAGGGGACAGGAAATGAGGGGTGTTGGTCTAGGTGAAAAAGGAAGGGACCCCAGGGGGAAAAGGGTTGGGGTCCAGCAAGAGGGGCTGAGGGAGCTGCATCAGTGAATGGTGACTGGGACCTGAGCAGGAGTTCCTTACAGGGAGGGGCTGGGGCAAAAGCCATAGGAAGGGGGTCATTTAATTGTTCCCTGCTGCCCCTTTGTGGAGAGGCTCTAGCTTCAAGCATCTCACACTCTTTCCTGAGAACCATGTTCTGAGACAGTTCAGTGACCTTCAGGAAATAGGCAGCTTCTAACCATTTTTATTCTCTGCAAAAGTATAGTTCTAACTGCAAGAGAGTATTGTCTTTTAAAGTCCCCAAAACAGGCCTCAGTTCATGGTTTTCTAGGCGATAGCTACGCCAAACAGTGTTGCAAAAAAAAAAAATAAAACCCACTAACTTTTCATTTTTAAGGTATCTAGAAAAACTAAATTTTTCCCAGTGTTGTAAAAGACAATCCAAAGGTGAACTTATGGGAGCTACAGGCATAGGGTCTGGAAGTTCCTTCCTCCATAAAGGAAAGTTTGAGAGTCAGCCTCAAAAAACAAACAAAATAAAGTAGGACAAAAAAACCTACAAAAAATACCTTGGATTTTCCCAGTTCCACAGTGCTGAGAGAATTGAAAGAATCTGGCTCACACTTCCAGATGAGGTGGCTGTCCTTGTCCTCCATTTTTCAGAAGCTGTGTATGTGTCCATGTTCTCCAACACAACCAAACAGGACCAAGAACCTGAGGTCAGGCTGAGTACCTACCTGTCTGACCTAATGGGACCTGAGAGGCCAGGCCCACAAAAACAAAACAAAACAAAACAAAACAAAACACACACACACACACAATCCACACCAAAAAAAAAAAAAAAACCAAAACACCTCCAAGCAACCTGGAGGATAAGAAAGCAATAGGGAAAGAGACAGGCTTACTTAACTTCCAGTGACGGCTTGAGAAGAGCTTGAGATTAGCAGTGTTTCCCCGCTGTCAGGGAACAATAAAAAATGAAGAGGTTTCCCAAAGAGGGTTAGGGCTGACTGAGACCCCAAAATACCAACATGCCGGGTCCTGTGGAAAGAATTCCACTCAAGTCTTCTCAGCCAAAGAAAAAGTAAAGTTTATTGGAAGTTCAAGTTTGACATATGGGGTAGACTCTTAAGGAGCCAGTCTATGCTAGGGTGTTCTATGGAGCCTTCACACAGAGCAAGTCTGTGCTAAGCTACTCTAAAGCGCCCTCTCAGATGGAGGGAAGATTGGGTTTCACATACAGAGAAATCTAGGGGTGGTTCAGAGCAGAAGCCTGGGAAGAGTCTTCAGGAGGAGCCAATGAGGTCTGACTCCAGTAATGAGTTTGGAGAGGGACTTCAGGTGGAGTAAATGAGGTCAATGCAAGAGTGGATTGATATTTTGATAGGCTCTAGGGTGGGAAGCAGATGGACAATGGAGGGCCAGGCTAGCAACAGAGATTTGGACCTAGCCACAATGAAATAATTATGGCCTCTGCAGATGCCTCATCAAGTGGGAAGATTCAATCAGACTTCAAGGGATTTCCCATAGCCTGTACCACAAAGATTCAAGGAGACCTCAAGGAGGGGGGGGTGTCCCAGAGCCTACACCTCATCAGGGACACCATTTGATAAGCTCCTAGGGTGACTAAAATTAAAAGAAAGGTGATTCCTTCCTAATTTGTGGGATTTTATTTTTGGACTCTGGGGAAGCCAAAGAATAGACAGAGGATGGTTAGCTGATAAGGCTAGTCAAGTCTGGGAGACAATGGAATTCCTCGAAAATGCTGAGGGGGTGAGGGGGAGGAGCTCTCTACCCTCTGAAATGGAAGGGGATTTTAGGAATTAAACACCCCCACCCTCCAGAGGGAATTGAAAATAATAATACTGATGAGGTGGAGGCTCTAGGAGCCCTCCCCCCTTGAGCTCCTTGAATCTTTGAAGTACAGGCTCTGGGAAATCCCTTGAAGTCTGATTGAATCTTCCCACTTGATGAGGCATCTGCAGAGGCCACAAGTATTTCATTGAGGCTGGGCCTCGGTTACCAGCCTGGCCCTCCATTGTCCATATGCTTCCCACCCTGGAGTCTATCAAAATATCCATCCACTCTTGCATTGACCTCATTAACTCCTCCTTAAGCCCTCCCCAAACTCATTACTGGAGTCTGACCTCTTTGACTCCCTCTGAAGACCCTCCTCAAACTCCTCCTCTAGACCACCCCTAGACTCCTCTGTATATAAGAACCCCATCTTCCCTCCATGTGGTATGAGAGGGCCACAGAATGCCCTAGACTCGTTCTGTGAGAGCTCCATAGAATGATCTAGCACAGACTGGCTCCTTAAGAGTCTACCCCATATGGTGAACTTTTAATGAACTTTCAATAAACCGGATTTTTGAATACCAGGAGTAATAAGATCAATTATTTTATAAGTCATTTCACGTCATTCAAAATTCATTGTTATGTTGTTGCCATCTTTCTGAAATTGTATTGTGTTTCTAGAAGTCTGCCTGGCTAGTGGAATTTGGGAAAAAAGAAAAACCAACCCAACATTTTGAAGTAGGAATGGTATTACAGAAATTTTTAATCTTTTTTTGTGTTGCATGTGAATTGGATTTTTTTTATGCTATGAAATCTGATAATTTATAGCTGTTATAGTTAGTTTACAACAGGTAGTAATAGTACTGCTGATACTTCATTTAACATTTTGGCTATTATGGAAATATATGGTGATTTAAAGTTATAATTCCACATTATTAATGATGAAGTTAATAATTATCTGTGCAAAGTGAATTGGAAATGTGTTTTGTAGAATTCTTATTGAGCAAAAGAGAATCCGTAAAAACAAATAGAGGGATGTGATTTTCAAGGCTATACCATCTACGGATGTATTTGTGCTAATGTGAAGGTTTCCAGAATGTAAATGATTTCCAGTGATAAGTTGGATGGCTGTTTCACACTAAAGCAAGTTTTAGTCTGTGTACAACAATTTGAAAAAACATGTCCAGCTAATTTAAAGTTCAGCTTTCTATTGCAAATTTCTGTGATCAGAGCAAGTAGCCAGCAAAAGATATGAGCCTTTTTGTGTTAGCTGGGAAATCTAACATTTTTCATCTAGAATTAGAACATGGGCAGAAAGTTATGCAAACTCCTTAAGACTAAACTTTGTGAAATCTAGGAAGTCTACAATATCTAGGAATTTAATCTGTAATAATACTTTGGGAATTTATGTTGCTCAAGGACACTAACTTTGTTTAATGAATTTCCATTTTAAAGGTCTATTTTTGCTTAAAGGAAACAGAAAGATATAATTTAAAACTTTCCAATTAATTTTTCTTTTATAAGGGTTTACTGATTATTCCTCTTAACACCAGGATAAATTCAGCCTGTTTTTAAAGAAAGGAAAATACTTCTAGAAGAGATGTTTTGAAAGGTGTTGTCTGCTATATATTTTTGAAGGTTTAGTAAATTTTCAAGATAAGCTATTGTTAAACTAAAGCAATAAGTTGTAAAGCAAAAGAGGTCTTGCTGTTTTCATCTGAATTTGTGGTTATTGCATGGCATAAGTAAAAGTTAACATTCGTATTTGAACATATAAGTGAAAATTTTAGATTCCTGAAGTATCTCATTCTTCCAGACTGAGTATAATTAGGGAAGAATAAACCAACTTGCAAGGACATAAATCCATCAGCTCATGGGGTTTAGCCATTAACCTCTTTGCTTTGTTTAAGCAGAACAGTTATATTAGCAAGAGAATAATAATTTATGAGCTATCTTGTTTTATGATTAAAAATGTAAAGGAAAGCTGAATAAACTGGATCATGGATTTAATGGATTTGGAAAGATAGATAAAGGTTTGATTAGAAATATGGAAGGCAGAGAAGAAAGTCTTGGGAAAAACGGGGGTTTATCCAAGCCCCTCATGTCTCTGGATAGTGGTCTGGATACCTTTGTGTCAGTTTTGAAGGGTTCAAGTATTTTGAGAAGGGTGTGAGGAAGTATTTAGAAAAGCAGAAAGATTTGTGACTTGATTTTATAATTAACAGCTCAATCAAATTTTAGATAGACTTATCTGAAGGATACTAGTCTATATTAATTTGCTGTTTAAGAATGTTGGGGACTAGCCATGTGACCTTGGGCAAGTCGCTTAACCCCAACTGCCCTCCAAAAAAAAAAAAAGAATGTTGGGGACTGCAAAAGTTACTATTATTTTCAGCTTGATTATAGGAGTAGTTGTCAAAAAGGCCAATAATGGAATGGGATGGGCTGCAGGCTGAGAACTGCTAATGGTGGACGTTTGTGTCTGGGAAAAGTTGTGAAGATGACCTTGGACACTGCCCAGGTGAGATCCTCTATGACTCTATTTCCCAACTGTGTGTTTTCTTTCTGAAAAGGAAACCACCACCACCACCACCACCACCTATTTACGCCCAAGCCCTACTTTCAGCACCTAGTGATCATCTGAATGACTACCAAAGATGACTCATGCCTGGAATCAGAGATAAGGAAGTTTTCCTTCTGGCAAGCTTTATGACATTGTCCATCTTTTTCTTTTATAGCAAATTCATTCAGAAGTAATACACAGGGCCAAATAAACGAATAAACAAATATAGAGATAATATCTTTCAAAGGAGGAAATTATAATTAATAAGGCAAAAATGTAATGTAATAGATACCTAATTGAATAGTAAAGTAGAGTTTGAGGAGAGCAACAGGATCAGACTTAAATGATTCCTCTAAGAACTATATATAGGTGTGTAAGATTGGTTTCCAAAAATTTTTCTACTATGGAAATTCCAACTTTAAGCATGTTTGGTAATAAGATCTCAATTTGGATTTTTGCTCAAGGAAAGTATAAGGTAGTAGAAAAAGTAAAATGATTCCTTCTTCATTAAAGTATTTTTCTGATGGTTTTAAAAGGCAGATGAATCCATTTTGGATAGATTTTAAGGGTTTTTTAAGGATTCTTGTAACAGGTACAGGATTTAGGTAAGGATAGGAATAACAAATAATAAATAAACTGAAAATTCTCTGAAGTTTCAGAAATGTGGAACCAATTTTAAGTGATTGTACTAATTTATATTAAATCAGAATTATCTGATAATCTCTTGATTTGAACTGGAGAAACAGAACTCCTTTTTGAATTGTGTAACTATATGAAGCATCTGGGATTCAAAAGTGTTGTTTAAATGAAATACATCACTAGGATACAAAGAACTGGATGTTAATGGACACTGGTAATAATGATTCTGTTAATTTGTATGGTTTGTAAGTTTTCTTGTTTATCTTGGTGACATGTAATCACCTTTCTGAAAGCTGGTATATTGTGATTCATCTAAGAAGTTTAGTCTGAATCTGACTCAATGTAATCATGTAAGTTTGTAAAATTGTGAGAGAACCTTATTGTATTGCTTGAGCCTAGCCCTGCGTGGCTACAAAAGCAGAACTATTTGGTTATATTCTTTGAACCTAGTCTAGCACAATTGGGAAACTGACCTCTATATAGACACTTGGTATCAAAACATATGTTTCTGAGAATACTGTAAAGGTCTGGCTGGCTGTGCCAGTTTGGCATTTGAACTCTAGGCATCTGAAGATCACTCCTCCTCTGAGCCAAGGGATCTGAACAAAACAACATCAGATATAGAAAGCTTTCCCAAGAGTCTTCACCTGGCTTTTACCAGAACTGCTTCTTGGGAAGATGAACAATTGAATGAGAAGCTTTCAGAGGATGAAAAGAGGGTGGGATTGTCTGGGAGGAGGGAAAACTTCTCAGGCAGTTTTGGATTGTTAACTTTCTTCTGCCTCCTCCATTGCTGACATCAATCAGCAGCAAGCCTCTTTTGGGAGTGTTTTGACCCCCATCTTCAGTCCTTTGTCTGTTTTTCTGCCTTTGTGGGCTCCTCTGTACAGCCAGTGCGAGTCAGGGACAGCCTGATCTTGCTCCACCATCCAATGGGAGTGAGGGATAATGGGGGAAATATGACCTTCCTGTGTTAGGGTTTAAAAACTGTGTTTGCCACCTGTTGGGGCCTCTCCCTCATAATCAGTCATGGGGAAGAGTGCCCTCTTCCCCCAGAGAAGAGAATAAACTCCTCTTCTTATCCTTAGAGAGCTCTGTGTTAGTTTTTGATTAAATTATGGATGAAGTTTTTTTCATCCCAAATACTCAGTTCCTCCTGACTACAGGGTCACTGCTCTATTCCCTGCATCACCTAAGCTGGCCTTGCTTTTCTTTTCACAGCACCAGACAACAGACCAAAAATTAGAAATCTTTAATCAGGTACGTTTCAGCCTCTGGCCCTGAGCCCTGAGTCCTGAGCCCTGACCCCTGTGCCCTGAGCCCTGCACCCATCCTTCCATATCAGGCTTCCTTAGACTCCTCTAGAGGTACTGGGATGTTTTGGACTTGGGGTAAAGGTGTTCTCTGGAATAACAACAATAATAATAATACCTTATTCTTAGGCATGGTTGGAAACTTTTCAGAGAAATTCCATATCCAAGATCTCATTAGTGCTTGACAACAATGACAATTATTATCTCCAATTTATAGGCAGAAAATTAAAACTCAGAATGGAGTGATTTCCCCTAAGCCATGTCATTGAATTAGACGCAGAATAAGGAATTTAGCTTCCTTACAGGTACCTTCATGACATTAGGTAGGGATGTGGGAGGTTCTTGTTAGAGGAAAGATGTGTGGAAACCATGATCAATGGACTTTTTCTCCACACAGAAACGTGATCCAATACCCTTGAAAGATATGAATAATTCATCCACTCCATGCAAGGTAAGCCCAGATTTCCAAGCACAGTTCTTTCCCCTTCTATCTCGTCCTGTCCTACCTTGCTTTTCTGAGGCTCTGCTCTTATTCTCTCAAGCTATATTCATATCAGCTGGTCAGGATCCCCAAACTAGGGTACTGCCCCTCTTCAGGGTTCTAGGAACACACCTGAGCAGTTGCAGCTGTCTTTCTAAGGCCAATGAGTTGATTTTCCATTCTTGTGTGTTTTTACCAGTACAATCACCAGTTATGAGTAATATCTCCCCTGAAATGTTGAAAACCTCCAATGATTATTACCCTAGCATCACTGAACTTATTAAAATCAATGAGCTTTTTAAAAAAAAAAAGATATTTGAGAAAATATAACAAGAATGGAAATACTAACACATCCCTCCACCCTAGGGGACACACTCTCCCCTAAATACACAATCTGTTAGTGGGAGACAGGGACTCAGCTCAGACTTAAAGCAGCTACTACCAACATTGACCCCACCTGCTTTACTTCTGAAAGTGGTGGAGCTAATGGATGAGTTGCCCCCTTCTCAGCCAGGGACATTCCTTGCCAGGCTGAATTCTCCTCTTCAGTATGGTTACAGCACCTCACCTGGCCCTTCCATTATGCTTCATCATGCTTTTTCTGAACATAATCTTCCCAGCCTCTTCCCTAAGAGCTGAGAGCAGGCATAGTTTACTGTGCACACTCCAGGAATGGGCCTTCCAGAGCCCAAATCCCCTGCTATACTGGTTCTCTGTTTCATCCAGGGACTATTCTATTTAGGCCTCCCACTGACATTAAAGGGACCTGAGATTTAGGACTTCTGGATTCTGTTCAATGACTTTCCTCTCTCTGTCTTCACCCCACTTTGCTTCCTCATGCATGGCTTGGATGGGGCTGACTAAGCCTGTCTGCCACTTACCTGCTGTTCTCCAATTGTTTCATAGATATTATTGATGCTCATTGTCAGAAACGAAATCAGGTGAGACCAAATCTGTCTAGTTTCTGCCTCTGTTTTCCCTACCAACCCCCATGCCTCTTTCCTACCCTACCTTTTCACCCACCATGGTCTCTCTTATTCATTCTCCCTTTTTCACTTCCCCTGGATTCTGTTGTCCCCTTGCCCTCTGTACTCTGTTACTTATCCCCAGTCTGGTGTATGTGATGGAAACCTCCTGTCTGACAAAGGACCTGGGGGAAGGGTCAGTGAAAAGGGGGGTAAAAAAGAAAGAAAACTACTCAGTGCAGCAACAGCCTTTCTTTCTCTACAGCATTCAGCCATGACCCCTGACTCTCCAGCTACCATGTTGAAGGGACCCGCAGTTGGCATTGATCTCGGCACCACTTACTCCTGCGTGAGAGTCTTCCAACATGGGAAAGTGGAGATCATTGCTAATGACCAAGGAAACAGGACCACCCCAAGCTATGTTGCCTTCACCACCACAGAATGTTTAATTGGTGATGTTGCAAAGAATCAAGTTGCAAGGAACCCCACCAACACAGTTTTTGATGCCAAACGGCTGATTGGTCGCAGATTTGATGATGAAGTTGTACAGTCAGACATGAAGCATTGGCCTTTTATGGTGGTAAATGATGCAGGAAGGCCTAAGGTCCAAGTGGAATACAAAGGGGAGACCAAAAGTTTTTATCCAGAAGAAGTATCTTCTATGGTCTTGACCAAGACGAAAGAGACTGCTGAAGCTTACCTTGGGAAGACTGTCACAAATGCTGTGGTCACAGTGCCAGCCTATTTTAATGATGCCCAACGTCGGGCCACCAAAGATGCTGCAACCATAGCTGGTCTCAATGTGCTCCAAATCATCAATGAGCCAACTGCTCCTGCTATTGCTTATGATGTGGACAAAAAGGTTGACGATGGGAGAAATGTGTTAGTCTTTGACCTTGGAGGTGGTACTTTCGATGTCTCTATTCTTACCATTGATAATGGCCTCTTTGAGGTCAAGTCCACAGCTGGTGACACCCACTTGGGTGGGGAAGACTTTGACAACAGAATGGTCAACCATTTCATTGCCGAGTTCAAGAAAAAGCACAAGAAGGATATTAGTGAGAACAAGAGGGCTGTTTGCCGTCTTCATACTGCTTGTGAACGTGAAAAGCATGCCCTCTCCTCCAGTACCCAGGCCAGTATTGAGATTGACTCCCTCTATGAAGGTATCGACTTCTATACATCAATCACCCGAGCCTGTTTTGAACACCTGAATGCTGATCTCTTCCATGGCACTCTGGATCCTGTGGAGAAGTCCTTAAGAGAGGCCAAGCTAAATAAGTCTCAGATTCATGACATCCTCATGGTGGGTGGTTCCACTTGAATCCATAAAATCCAGAAGCTTCTGCAAGACTTCTTCAATGGCAGGGAGCTCAAGAAGGATATCAATTCTGATGAGGCTGTTGCTTATGGTGCAGCTGTCCTGGCTGCCATTTTGTCTGGAGATAAATCTGAGAATGTGCAGGACTTGCTGTTGTTGGATGTCACTCCTCTTTCGCTTGGAGTTGAAACCTCTGGTGAAGTTATGACTGTTCTGATCAAACGTAATACCACCATCCCCACCAAGCAGACACAGATCTTTACCACCTGTTTAGACAACCAGACTGCTGTCCTTTTGCAAGTTTATGAAGGTGAGAGAGCAATGACAAAAGATAACAACCTACTTGGCAAATTTGAACTCATAGGAATCCCCCCAGCACCCAGGGGTGTTCCTTGGATTGAAGTAACATTTGACATTGATGCAGATGGCATCCTCAATGTTTCTGCTGTGGATAAAGGCACAGGCAAAGAGAACAAGATCACCATCACCAATGAAACAAGATGTCTGAGCAAAGAAGACATTGAGCGTATGGTCCAGGAGGCTGAGAAATCCAAGGCTGAGGATCAAAAGCAGAGAGAAAAGGTGTCTTCCAAGAATTCCCTTGAATCTTATGCTCTCAACATTAAAGCAAGCATAAAGGATGAAAAACTGCAAGGCAAAATTGGTCATGAAGAAAAACAGAAGACCCTTGAAAAATGTAATGAAATACTCAAATGGCTGGATAAGAACCAGACAGCTGAAAAGGAAGAATTTGAGCATCAGCAGAAAGTATTGGAGAAGGTCTGGAACCCCATCATTACTAAGCTGTACTAGAATGAAGGGGACATGCCAGGAGGCATGCCTGGTGGGTTCCCAGGGGGTGGAGCAGCCCCATCTGGAGGTATTTCTTCTGGACCCACCATTGAAGAGGTTGACTAAACACACCAGAAGACAGAGCATTCAACACAGCTTTCCAAAATATTGAAGGACTCAAATTTGTAGTAAAGACAAGTAGAAGTTTGAAAGTAACATTTAAGCTATCATTTAATCTGGGCATTCTGAATACTTGAATGTGTGCAGAGGGAGAGAAGTGAACTACATTACACTTTATCAGTACTGTAAACAAGTGGAAATGCAATTGTCCTGGAGAATAAAATCTGTTTAATATTGGCACCATAAAAAAAAAAGAAGAAAGAAAACTCTGACCTGAGGATAGGAGAGGAGGTTGGACATTGGGTAGACAATGTATGTAACTCAGCCCTGAGATCATTAACCTTAGTTTTCTGTGCTTCCCCTCTGGAGGACTCTGCTGGGGATCCCACCTCTAAGCAGCTGAAGTTGAGGGGCAAAATGAATGATGATGATAATGAAAATCAAGAGGACTACACCTCTTGTGATGAGCCAATAATGAGGGATTCAATAGAGGAAAAGGACCTGTCTGCCTGGACATTGATGCTGGAAATTATCAAGTGTTGGTGCCAAAAATTGCTTGAAATTTGGACTTGATAACTGCTGGAGTGGAGATTATAAAGTCTGCAACAGATGTGGTGATGTGGTGAAATGTCTATGGAAGTGGTTGGAGAATGTGCTTTAATTTTCTTAAGAGCAGAAAGAGCCACATGTCATGGACAACCTTGTAAGGCTTCCAGATTCAGGGTAATTCTAATTCTTTTCAAATGATTAATTTAACCAAAAAAAAAAAAGGTGGATGAGAATTTCCACGCACAGAGCAGAATACCAAAAGAAGATTCTAGATGTAGAACTAAATTTATATTTCACACTGTTTGCTTTAAAAGAAATAAGTGCTTTTCCGGCTTACTCGGCCTCTTGGCAGCTGGGAGAATCTCTCCCGTATTGCGACCTCTTGGGCCACACGCTGCCCCTCGTCCCATCGCTGCTGCCATGCCCTGAAAAATTGAGGAGATAAAAGACTTCTTGCTCACAGCCAGGAGAAAAGATGCCAAATCTGTCAAGATCAAGAAAAACAAGGACAATGTGAAGTTTAAGGTTCACTGCAGCCGGTACCTGTGCACATTGGTTATCACAGACAAAGAGAAGGCAGAGAAACTGAAACAGTCCTTGCCTCCTGGTTTGGCTGTAAAGGAGCTGAAGTGAAGGAATCATTCATTGTTACACCTATATTAAAACGTGGGGGGAGAAAAGAAAAAAAAAGAAATAAGCAAGTCTATCCATGACGTTGAGATCTCTCCTGCCTTTCTATGTTCTTCCTTCTGATTTCTTCTGTGCATTAAAAAACAGTTTCTATGGATTTCTTTTTCAAGTGTTTTCCTCTAGGCATCAAAGTCACTGTAAGCCTTATATCCAGATTCATTATCCTGAGGGGATGCACAAAGTCCAAGCTCTGTGGCCACATTGACAATGCTGGCTCTATCCCCAGAGTGGTAGACTATCAGTGTTCACTGTTCACACAAGCCAGAAAGAGGAAGTTGGTGTTTTGTATGGTTTTGGTTTTTTTTTTAAAGCAAAGCATATGACAAGTTTTCACAGGAAGTTCAAGCTGTCTAACAAACAAAACAAACAAACAAAAATTACAAATTCAGCCTCAATTAACTGAAATAACAGTTTTGGGGACATCAGACAATTAGGCAGGTAAAGAATCAAAGGGAGAGGATTCCTGGAAGATTGGGCTGGGGATGGGGGGCATCAGTCAGAAAACTTTCAGTGCTCCAGATTTTTTCCACAGAAAAAACCAGAACATTGCCTCAGAGGGAATGAAGAGCAGCAGAAAAAAAAAAGTCAGGGTAAAGCAGTTGTTCACTTAAGACAACCTAAGAAGACTCCAGGCAGAGGTGCCACCTGAGTGAAGTGCAAGCACATTCAGACCCACTCCGTTAGCCCTGGGGGCAGCTGGGTAGAGAGGTAGCCTCAGCCTTAGAAATTTTCATTTCATAGAGAGTGTGGGGGATCTGATGGCTGGATAGGAAAAGATTGAAGGAGTTTCCATTGTTTGAGGGATGCCAAGCACAAATGTGCTGACCAGTTCCGGGCTGGGCTCCTGCTGTTGGGGAGAAGTTAGCACACAAACCTGGTGAGTGTAGTAGGGAAGAGGCAGGGAGCCACCTAATTGTGGGCACTTGCTAGAAAACAGTGTCCCTGCTTTTAGTTCTAGGGAAGAGAGGACAGCTGTAGCTTGCAGGCATGGGGAGGGACCTGATTGCAGGGAGTAAGATCATTTGTGGGACAGGGAGATCATGGTTACAAGCGAAGAGGAGAGCCCTAGGTTGAGCTCTGGGATAGACCTCAGAAAATAACAGTAGAAAGGACCTGAGGCTTGGGGCATTATTCCCCATGAATTGGGACTACAATTTTATCACACTAGAAGTTGCTGAAAAGAAATTAAAAGAAAAAAAATGAATGAAAATGAACAGAAAAGTAGGAAGAAATCATTTATAACATAGCTACAATTGGGAATAGAGAAGATCTGGGTTCATATTCAGAGGAAGATAATGGAGTTAAAAAAACCACTCCTTTTTCAATGAGAAACATTAAATGGTTCCAAGCACAAAAAGATTTTTTTTGGTTGAACTTAAAAAAGACTTTAAAAAACTTAAAAAAAAGAACTTTTAAAAAGACCTTCAAAATCAAATAAGAGAGAGCAAGAGAATATTAGGAAAAAAAGCAATCCAAGAAAAGAAAATTGTAAAAAGAAAAACAACTTGAAATAGAGAAACAAAAACTTAAATAAGAAAATAATTCCTCAAAAACTAGAATTTGGCAAAAGGAAGCTAATAGTGTCCTGAGTCACAAAGAAATAATAAAAAAATCAAAAGAATGAAAAAATAGAAGAGAATGTAAAACATCTCATCAGAAAAACAACTTATTTGGAGAACAGATTGAAGAGAAATAATGTAAGAAGAGTTGAACTGTCCATGGTGGAGATGTTCTGCATAATTACACATGTACAGCCTGTATTGAATTGCTTGTCTTTCCAGTGGGGTTGCGTAATGAGGGAGGAAGGGAAAGAATCTAGAATTTAAATTTCTATAATCAAATGTTAAAAAAAATGTGTGTGTGTATATATATATATATATATATGTGTGTGTGTGTGTGTGTGTATACGCACATATATATGTATATATGTTATTATTATTATTAACTAAATGGAATTGGGAATTAAGATATACAGGCACTGGTGTAGGGAGATCCATCTTTCCCTACTGGAAAGTCACAGGGGTTATGGGGGAGGACATAGGAGGGACCAGATTGGGTGAGGGGCTGTACAGTGGGATGGCTATTTGGGAGTGGGGGCAAGATGGGAAGAAATTGTGTAACTCAAAATCTCATGGAAATGAATGATGTAAACAAGAACATTAATAAATTAATAAAAAGTAATTTAAAAAAGAAGAGTTGAATTGTCTAAATATTAGGACTAAAAAGAGAATCTTGATACAATATTATAAGAAATTAAGGAAAATTGTTCGCAAGTTCTAGAATAAGAAGGCAAAGCAGAAACAGAAAAAATCCACCAATCACCACCTGAAAGTTCCCAGGTGGAAATCTTACAGAAATATCATAGTTAAGTTTCAAAGCTCCCAGGTTAAGGAAAAAATATTGGAAGCAGCCAGAAAAAGAATAATTTAAATGTCATGGAACAACAATGAGGAACTACAACAACACCTAGCATCTAGTACGTTGAAGGATTTTAGGTCTTGGAATAGGATTAGCAATTATTTGCTTCATAAAGCAAAAGAGTTGGGGTCATGAACTTGTATAATTTACCCAGCAAAATTAAGTACAATCTTGAATGAAAAGAAAGGGGGCATTTAATGAATTCGAAGACTTCAGGTATTTGTGACAAAACTCTCAGAACTTAAGGGAAAATTTGATATATAGCATCCAGGAGAAATATAAAGTAAACATTAAGGATCAACTAAAAGGGACACAATAAGGTCAAATCATTTACTTCTTGCATATGAATGTATTATCAGTTGTTTTATGACTGTCATTTTTATTTGTGTAGTGTGAAAGAAAGTCTTTAGCAGAGCTGAGTGTGATGGGTAATTCTATAGAAAGGAACAATTATCACATAGAAATGAGGTAAAAAAAGGAAATATTCATGCAGAAGAAGCTATTGGGGGAGGGTGGGTAGTGCAAAAAAACCTCACTCATTTTGAATGTATACACACACACATATATAATTATACCCACAAACATATACATATGCATCTATATATATACGTATATATATATATATATATGTCTTCTAAATTCAAAAAGAAACAAGAGGGCAAGGAGATAGCATAAGAGGAGAGGATGAAAGAAAAACAAAATAATCAAATAAAAAATAAAGAATATAATATTAATAATGTAATAATAATAATATATAATAAATAAATAATGAAAGAAAAAGAGAAAACCAAAGACAAGTGAGATAACTTTTAAAATTACAAAATGAATTTATTATATTGTAAAGAATAATAATAATAAAGACCTACAATTTCATATACAATCTTCCTCTATTCTACTGTGCTATTGGTCATGGGAATGGGAACAACTATAGAGTGACCAAGAAACATCTTTTGGACCAGCTAGGTTTACTGAGTTTGCTTGCAGGGGAGTCTCCCCCTAAGAGCCAAAGATGAACAGTGCACAATGTTTACATGGATTTCAAGAAATAACGAACAGGTTAGTGGTCACGACAAAAATTAATTGGTCAAGTTTCCTATTGCTGGGGCTACAGACAGAACTGGTTAGGGTTAGGGAGTAACTGTTCAACAGGATGGGAAGAGTAGAGTTAGGCTCTTGTGGGAACAGGCTGCATGATAGGATAGTGTGGCATGTCTTATTTTGGGTCACTTCTCTTGCATATAACGGGAGAGCATGGATATAGATGTGTGAGCAATGCAGAATGATTCTCAAAAGGGAGTAATTCTGGATCCACACTCCCAACTCTGAGATTCTCAAATCCTGCCATTTACCTTATGTCGCATTTCACCTTTTTTGATGTTCAGGGTTGCTTATCTTAGCCTTTCCCTTCAGGGCTGATTCTGTACCTTCCCAGTGGTGATGGTGGGCCTGTAGGAATAAATTCAGAACGTGTCAGTGGTCTTTGAGAGATCTCAGAGAACGGCAGAGGAAGCACAGGACTGAAATATGATCTTCTCATTGTTTTAAAGACAAAAGAGGAGACATACAAACTATTGAGTCTGGCTTTGATATATGGAAAAATTATAGAATGTCTTTTAAAATGTAACATTGTCAATTATTTAAAGGAAAGCGAAAGCTTGCTATGCTAAAGCTTAGATATTTTTCTCTTTAAAGATTACTATTAAAATTTCACCTGGCAAGAAAAAAAAAGATTATACCTGAATATAAAGTTAGTCTTTCTTTTGTTTCCAATGCCAACTTCTACAGATGAGAGGGGGAAAAAATTCCTTCCTTCTTATTGTTTCTGTAATCTCAAGTGGTCAAAATCATACATTAGAGATACAACCACATCCTTTGGAAACCTTTGAAACTTTCACCTTAAAAGTTCACTTTTTTACCTTTTTCGCTTTGGTTGATCAGCAAACAGGAAAAAGAAACTATGTTCAGATGATCAGGATACAAAATATAACAAAGATGGCCACATCCACTCAATTTGAGTTTCCTTTAAGGCTGAGGAGTTAAAAGCAGTTTCAGATGCAACCTGGGGTTTAAGACTGGAGCATTTTACAATTCTCTCACCAGGTTGGTGGATGGAATGATCATTCACCTATGAAGTATGAGGGATGTAGTTGGTACAAAAGTTTTTGGAGAAGAAGGTCATTCTTCAATCCTCCTTTCATTTCTTCAGCTAATAAACATTTGTTAAATGTCTACTTTGTGCTAAGCTTTGGGTACACAAATCAGGAAAAGATAGTTCCTACCATTAAGAAGTCAACTGTCTAAAGTAGAAAGAATACACAGAAGAGAGCTGAAAAGAGTGTGGGAGAAGGTGCTCAGCTCAAGGGTATAGCTGGCTGGTCTAAACCCTCTTTAAATGGAGACTTTGAGAGAAGGTATTGAAGAGATTTGAGAGTCAAAGTTGATCTAATCTTGTAGGATGCAGAGTTTAGTGCTGAAGAGATTTCCTGGAGCATGGTAATGGAAGAGTCCAAATGCAAGGAGTGCAACTGGTAGAAAATGAGGTAATTTTCACATACGTGTGCATGCACACACACACACACACACAAACATATTGAGGTTTGATTAGGGGGCGAGTTCAGGGACCCCTCAAAGACTGGAGATTGGAGTACAGGAGAGGGTCATCTGGATCGAATACATGGGCTCAAGCATTCTTTAAGTCAAGGTGGCAAAGGTTTTTGTAAGGCCAATATGGCAGGCAGAGCTCCTTAAGCAATGCAACTTTCAACTTAGCAGAAATGATGCTAAAGCTTTTATGGGAAAAGTAGTAGGTTATGTTATGTGCCAGATATTAATTAGGTGATAACCTACAACTTTGGTCACTGGAGTCATTCACTACTGGAAACCAGGGGAAGGGGTTTCTTAGGAGTGTATTTTTGATCTGTTATGTCTGTAGCGAGAGAGCTTTGACAGTTGATATGTATAGCTTGACCTCTAGATTGAATATGACAACTTTGGGTATCAATATGTGATAATTCTGGGGTTACAAGAGAGTCTTATTTTCACAAGAGAATTTCTTCAGAGGTCACCTTTTTCCTGTCGTGAGGAAAGAGTTTATTTTACTGGGGGGCCGCTCATGAGTTTTGCTGGGCATATTGTCCTTGGGGTGTGAAGAAAACAGTCAGGGATAGTGTTTTGAAACTAAGGAGAAATGTGATTTTTTAAACTGGACAAGCATCCCACTGCGTGCACACACAAACACACACATACACACAGACACAGAGTTTGAGACTCTGTTTAGGACCAGCTCCAAGGAGGAGGAAGGGAAAAACATTTGCAGACCTCAAAGGGGATGTTGGTGTCTTAACATGTCTCTGAGTTCCATCTTCCATCTAGAAACTTGTTGAAATTTGTCCTTGTGTGAGGTTAGTTGACATTGACCTTAGTTTGCTCCCACCCAAAAAGAGCTCATTCACTTTTGTGTATTTTCTGGTGCACTCTAATATATAGAATTCAATTTCTATTTGTTATTTGCTTGAGCAAATGGATTTACTCATTACTATTTGTGGTAGTTTTTTTTGTGTGTGTATTGTGTGTATATTGTGCTTGGAAGGGGCCAACCCAGTGGTAAGCTTGGACAGGTTTTAAAATTAAGAAGTCTAGTGGACATTTGGGGGAGGGGGAGGGATGGGAGAGGATACATTTATCGAAGTTTGTTAAAAATAGAGATTTTGATTTTGTACACAAACACAAAAACTAGATATTTTGTATACAAATGAACCCAGACTTCTCTTATCTTTTCCTGGAAAGTGAGGAATGTTTATTGCTTGTTGAAAAGGAAAAGGTTTAAATTTTGAATTTGATCTCCAAGATGAGAACATTTCATAATCAAATTTAAACTCCAAATCTGATAGAAGCTACAGAGGTATTTGTGTGTGTATCTGTGTGAGTGTGTCTGTGTGTGTGTCTGCATAAAATTGAGAGCTCTGTAAAGCCAAGCCAGACACTAGAATAACCATGAAACTTGCTTCCAGAGAAACTCCAAAATACAGTATAAAATCAAGATTTTTATAATAGCTGTTATCATAGTTCACATTTTAAAAGAATACTTTTTGTATTATTCTTGTCCAGTCTACTTAGAAAGTATGTCAGGTCCATATTTCCTTCTTGAGCAGATGAAAGAAAAACAAAGTCAGCTTTAGTTTTCACAATGTGATATCCCTGAGCTCCTTGCAGTTTGGCTGCCCAATCTTCACTGTGTATACATATCTATTCATAAACTGTCTTTGACAAGTTAGAATTTGGTGAAGAGATTCTTCATGTAATCTTCATTTCCTCCAAACTTGGTAACTTAAAAGTGATACACTTACTGAAGTAAAAGGGGAAATGATAATATATTAGTTTCAAATGTTATTCATTTAGAAAAAAGTACATTCCATTAAAAACCATTCAGATTCATATGTGATAGTACAAGTGATCCACCACACTTAACTCTGAAGAACTAAATAGGCATAAATAGGAGAGGTTATAGCAGTTTGTTAAGACCAAGACTTAAACCATTTGCACATACACTTTAGGAATTATTTAAGAGGTAATATGTTTGATTACTGTGGAATCTATGGAAGTTGACTACATATTGTAAGGTGATTGATACTTTCATTGTCCCGTTTTTATATAATTTTGAAAAACAAGGCAAATTAATGAAATAGTATATCATCTTTACATCTTTGAGTATGATACTTTTATCAGTTCCTGTGAGACTTTAATGTTATATGTAAAAGATTCTATTGTCAGCCTTTTCATCCATTTCAAGACATTAAGGAGTGAGGCAGCCCTGAGCCTGCTGAGGAAAGAACTTCACCAGAGACCAGAGACCAGAGAATACAGAATTGCTGCACCACCTTTGGTATATACTTCTCAGCTGAAGATTTTCTTGAAGTTACCTAAGCTAATTCTGATGGGAACCTTTCTATTTTTGAGTGAGCTATCTTACATTCTGTGTAAAATCCCAGAATGTGATTATTTTATTGATTTATAATGATAGATTATTTTTTGGATCAAAATGTGATGAACTGAAGGAAAAAAAAGGAAAGGGGAAAAAAGTTCTGAAAGGTTTTTAAGAAAGATCTGTATGTTCAATAAGAACAGAGGATAAAATGTTTTCAAAATTTTCTATGTTTTACAAGCCTGTTGGTATTACTTACCTGGAAAACAGATGTACTTGCTCTAATTTATAAGCAACAAAACTTCCTATATGAGGTAAAATCTCATTGAGGCTATCATATTGATTTGCTCTCAGTTTGAATCTACGTAAAATTGTTGAAAACAAATGTCAAGAATTGCTTTCAAACACTACTTTTGGGCCTCCAGGTAGATAAAGTTTGTTAAAAGAAGGTTTATCCCTTCCCAGGGCACTTTATGAAGGTGATGACAGGACCGTATTCACTCAGTTTCTTCATTGTGCTGTTTCTCCTCCAGAGAAGAAAATTTCTCACCTGTTAGATCATAATCTTGGCTATGGAATCTCTCAAATAATGTGGAATTCTTTTGCAAGAACTGCTTGTTCCAAAAAGTAGTTATAACATTTATCTGAATAGAATTGAGGAAGTTTGGGTTTATGATACTTAACGTCTATCAAAATCGAGAGACAGAGAGACAGAGAGAGAAAGATGATGATGATGGCATAGGAAGAAACAACAGAACAACAGAAGCTACAGGTATGTGTGTGTGTGTGTGTGTATCTGCATAATATTGAGAGCATTGTGAACCCAACAACTGCTCCAACAAGATCCCAAGGAGATAGGGGCATATAAATGCAACGTGATAATCATTAAATATGATATTTTGGCCAATACCCAAAATAATCAAACTGGTTATTTTATCTCATTTTAAAAAAGCTCCTTTTTATTATATCAGCCATTCCAGAGACCAGATACAGCTGGGAGTAGGATCATAAATTCCAAACAGAACCAGCTTTGTTTTGCTCTCTGAGTGAGCCCAGAGAATACCTCTTCTTATGTCAACAAACCAGAAGAGGCCTACTTTATGGCCCTTCAGCACAAGACCCTCAATTCAAGGCATTAACTTGAGTAAACAGACTTATCCTTTTCTTCAGATTCTCTGAACACATACCTTAGTATGAAATGTTAATGGTAAAGGAAACACAGATGTTCTGAATTGTAATTTCAATTGACCCTTTGTTAGCTCTCTTGTTTTTCTGTATTTATCATTTATCCAATTAGGAAATTCCTGTTCTCATACAATGATTAAACCGTTATGGGGACCATAAATTTGTACATCTCAAACACCTCTAATTCAGAGGGTCCTAAAATGTACTTTAGCTCTCTCATTCTTTTGTTTTGGAATCAGGATGTAGCTCCTGCCTCCTTGAGCAAGTACTGCTGGCTTTAAGGGAATAAGAAATCAACTCTGTAACTGTGTATCACTATTGGCTTGTCTCTTTAAAGCAACTTTAGTAAGTGTCAACAAATGTAATTTTATTTTTGTCATAAGAAATGACAAAAAGAAATTCCAGATCATTGTGGCTAGTATAAACTGACTTATAATAAGGGAACAGAACAGTATAAATGGCTGCATCATGAAGGGAACTGAACAGCAGCATCCCAAAGAAAAACATCTTTGAAAGACTCAAGATCTCTGACCAAGTAAGTCAGTGACCATCCATGTCTCCAGGGGACCAATGATGAAGCATATTACTCATTTCCTAACAGAAGAGTGATGGGCACAAAGTGGCAGAAAGAGACATATCTTTGGACATAGCCACTGTCTGAACGCATTTAACTTGACCATGCTTATTGTTAGAAGGGTTTTTTTCTCTCTGTCTTCTTAGTTTTTAATGGATAATAAAAGTACCTACATCCCAGGACTGTGGTGAGGATCAAAAGAGATAAAAACTGAAGAAAAAGTAGCACAGAACCTGGCACACAGTAAACACTGTATCAATATTATTATTATTTTTACTGTTATTATCATTATTGTCCACAGGGGTGGGGAAAGTTAGTAATAGTGATGTTACATATAGACAGCCATTGACAATTTCTTTCTCAAATGCACAGAAGGGATCAGAAAGCAGCATAATCAGGTGAGATTTCAATGTAATATCTGGAATTATATACTTAAAAAAAAGATGTCATCAGGGTGGCTAGGTGGCACAGTGAATACAGTATCCGCCCTGGAGTGAGAAGGACCTAAGTTCAAATCCAGCCTCAGAGTCTTAATACTTACTAGCCATATGACCTTGGGCAAGTCACTTAACCCCAATTGCCCTGCCCTACACCCTCCAAAAATATAGCCCAAAATCCCCCCAAAAAACATGGTAGGAATAGACATGTATGTTTACATATAAGATCTTCCTTTTGTGTCCTGCTGTGTGTAGGGAAATTCTACCTCCCTCTTCTTCATTCTTTGTAACTTTATAATTTGAAAAATGTTAAAATTATCCTAAATCCTTTGAAGCCTTACAAGGAGTCATGGCATGCTGCCCTTTCTACTATGGAGGGAAATAAAACAGATTCTAAAATCATTCCCATGTTGTCTTCACTGTGTATAATATTTCTTCCCAGGAGGAAATTACCATATTCCTCAGGGTGGTCCAGTTTTCCTTCAACCAGGTCACCAGCTTTTTTTTTTTTTTTTTTTTTTTTTGCAGGGGGAAAGGCAAGGCAACTAGAGTTAAGTGACTTGCCCCAGATCACACAGCTACTGAAGTCGGATTTGAACACAGGTTCTTCTGACTCTAGGGCCAATGTTCTGTTCACTGCACCACCTAGCTGACCCCTGTGTCACCATCTTTTGCCACTGAAATGGCAAGTTTTAACAAAGTGACCACAGAGTCTAAATAAAAAGTTTTAAGGAGCTAAATAATTTATCAGCTGAGCTATCTCCATGCCAATATGAAAGGAGCAGCAAAAAGCACAGAAAATGCAGGATCTTATATACAGTCCACCTTAATTGTTTTGCTAACTAACATAATTTGTCTCTAAACTAATTATTATTCAGGTACAAGCAATCGATTACCAAAGCATGGTGGGAGTTTGTGAGGTGGGAGTTGATGGATAGAAGGAGGGGCACAGGGCATGATAACCTGGGCCCATGAGACAAATTACCTAGATCAGTTCCCACCTCCCAGGGCGGCCCATAGGCCAGTTCACTGACTTCTAGCTCAAGTTCATCTCGAGTTCATAAGGCTTTTTACTTGGATTTCTAATTTCATAAAGTATCACTTAACTGTTTCCTGACTCTATCTTGAGTCCATATCTTAAATAGTTCCTAGCCATTTCATTCCTACCTTTGCTTTTAGGAAAGAATCCTTTCATGGATTCCTGGCCACTTATGGGTGTTCAGTGTGTACTCGGGACCATTAGTGTGACAGATTGGACCGGCTTTTGCACATAGCCTGGGAGGGCGGGGAGTGATAGACTAATGATGTTACAAGGACGGTCAGCCTGGATGATCAATTAAACAGAGATTTAAACCAATTGGACCAAAATACACATTTTAGGGGAGTTAGAGTCTGCTAAGACACATGTGGGAATGCAGGAGGTAAGGCCAGTGGCGCATGCCATCCAGGCATTGTCAGGAGCTCAGAGGAGTCTTTAAACAACCCTTGGTCCTTATCAATTTCAATGGCAGCAGCACACAGGTTAGCATAGGTTGATTTAGCAATGTCATAGGAAGGGGAAAGGGCACAAACTGCCTGTCCCTGCAGTCCCCCACTGTTATTTTTGTTGGGGAATGATGATTGCAAGTCTGAGCAGGGGCACACAAGATTTTTGCAGACTAAAGTTACAAGAATGTTACAAACAAAGTTACAAAGGTACCCTAACACCAGGGAACCTGATCCAGTTTGGGTCACCTCTCTTATCTGTTTGTTGGGAATAGGACAGTAGCTCAAGGTGGGATTTTGGAGGTGCAGGGGGGTTTTGCTGCTCATTGACAAACAAAGCTGGTCACTTGAATGGCCTGGGATAGTTCCCTCCTGCCCATACTCCCCAGAGCTAGCTTGGTGATGATACCAAAGACACCCATCAAGCCTGTAGGTGAAAAAGCTGGTGAAGGGCTAGGCCTTTGGGCAGCATCTGTTGCCAGATTCTTCCTCTACCTCCTCACCCTGGGGCTGGCTAGGGTAATTCATGTCCCCAAGGGAAGCCATTGGAGATATTCAGAGAAATGGGGGCATCTCTTGGTTGGGGGGTGGGGGAGTATGGAGAGGATGTGCACTCTGGGCAAGACTTTGGCTTCTTCCAAAGAACTAATGATTCAAAGTCCGGCCTGGGTCTGAGGGCTCTTATTAAATGGGAACCCATGCCCTTTGCCAAAGGCACCCTAGCTCCCCATCATTCCCCCTTAAATAGATGGGACCCAAAATCATTTGGGACAATGCATGAAGGTCTCAGTTCCAGGCTGCTTCATGCTGAGAAAGGATGTAGAGTTGGCCCTGCCTCACAGGGGTCCATCATTCGTGCGGTGGGGGCTGTGGCCAATGTCCAGAACTTGGCAGATGCCAGATCCAAGGGGTGTTGGGTAGTGACTTTGGGCAGTGGTTGGTAATCAGCCTGCACCAGCATCTGCAAGTGTAATGCATTGAGCCTAGAAGATACAAGTCTGGCAGAGAGATTACACAAACAAGAGCCAAAAAAGTAGGAGAAAAATAACCAGAAGTAGAGTGAGCATGAGTTAGTATAATCCATTACTCAGACTAATTAACTTTCCTTCACTAACATAACTGTATTGCCTTAAACAAGGGAGGTTCTTGACTTGAAACTCACAATTGAATAGCAGATATACATTTTGGTTTCACAAAGCTTGTCTATCCTCTTGATTATATTTACTTTGGGAGAAATACTTCAGAAATTGAATCTTTTTTACATACACACTCAGTTACAAATATTAATTTTTGCTTAGTTCATGGAAACAGCAAGATTTATTCAAAACATCCAGCCCATTTTGGCTGGCTATG
This sequence comes from Pseudocheirus occidentalis, assembly GCA_028646575.1. NCBI lineage: Eukaryota > Metazoa > Chordata > Mammalia > Diprotodontia > Pseudocheiridae > Pseudocheirus > Pseudocheirus occidentalis. Next base: position 108,338,544 of record CM053599.1, read on the forward strand.
CAGTCTATATTCTATTCTCATGAGAATCATTAACTTGGTCACACACTGTGGTCACTGAAACCTGCTTTTTCTTTTCTTCAGTAAGGGGGGGCAGTCAAAGTAGCCCCATTTATTCTTATGTTCTCTAGTGTTTTTAATAGGAATGTGTGTTGTATTTTGTCAAAGGCTTTTTCTGCATCTGTTGAAATAATTGTATGATTTCTGTTGGCTTTGTAATTAATATGTTCAGTTATGCAGACAGTTTTTCTAATATTGAACCAGTCCTGCATTCCTGGTCTAAATCCCACCTGGTTATAGTGAATGAGCCTTATGATATATTACAATAATCTCCTTGCTTGTGTTTTATGTAAAATTCTTGCATCAACATTCATTAGGCAAATTAGTGTATAATTTTCTTTTTCTCTTTTATGTATCTGGTTTAGGAATCAGCATGAAAATATATTTTTAATGCCATTCCCTTGATCCCCCATTCTGGTATGTTCTCACCAGTAACAATCTCCAGTTATGGTTAGTATCTACCTCATTATCGATTACTTCCAATGATTAGCATTTAACTAACTAAAATCAATTAGCCTTCACAAGAGGATATTTATTGAGAAGTTAGTCATACATCACAAAGCTTGTCTATCCTTCTAGAATAGAAAATCTATCTAATGCTATCTACTTCATTCATTAGGCAAATTGGTCTACTCTAGTGCTAAGTACTTCAGAAAGATTATCTCATTAGAGTTTCATGCCTGGGAAGTAGATGCTATGATTATCCTAATTTTACAGTGAATCAATCAGCACTCATTGAATTCTGTGTTTGTAGGCTTGTGCTGGATATAGAGATGGAGTCAGACAGTGACATTCTAACTTTTGCTTAGTTCATGGAAAGAGCGAGATTTGTTCAAAACATCCAGCCCATTTTGGCTTACATTTGGCAGACAGCTTACAATCTATTTAGCTGGGTAACACCAGAAGATATGAAAAGATTACAATGTGGACTAATTGTGAAGTGAGTAACAAAAGCTTATATACATATATAATTTGTATATAACTGCTAATATGTAATAACATATAAAACTGCTAACCAATGAAGAAAATGTTCAGGGCCTGGGCACAAGGCTGACTAACTCTTACCAGATTGTTGGACTCTACAAATGAATCAGTCAGTCAATATTTACTAAGTGCCTCCTATGTGCCAAGCACTGTGCTAATCTAGGAGCAATGGGAATCCAAAGAAAGGCAAAAGACAGAAAAGTCATTCTTTGAAGAAGGAGCTCACGGGGAGATAACATGCAAACAATTATGCACAAACAAACTATAAACAGAATAAATTGGAAATAATCAACAGAAGGGAGGCATCAAAATTAAGGGGGATCAAGAAAAGCATGATTTCAATTGGAATTTGAAGAAAGTCAGGAACCAGAGACCAGGATGAAGCTCTTCATATCTGCTCCTCATGGAATTCTTCATTGAAATGAACCTGTGGCAACACTGAGTGTATAGGAATGAAGAGTGTATAGCATCTCTAATGTGGTGGACAGAATCAATTTTACTCAAAAAGTGTCTAAGAACCTTATTCAGTGGCTTGGAGATGGTCTTGGTGGTAAATAACTGGAATGCTATTGCCCTGGCCAAAGAAGCAGAGAGACTTTCTAATTTTTCAATAATAGAAAAAGCTTTGGATAAATTAATAAAGAATTGTGCCAACAGATAAGAAAGAAAACAAAAAGTTTCATTCAAATTTTTCATGAACAGTTTTATAATGTAATCAAAGCTTGGTAATATAGGTTCCTGAAGAAAACTGTATAATATCACATATAAAGAACATAAAGAGGCCCATTCAACTTCATATGTGAAATAGTATAGGATGACCTAAGTACCAAAACATGTGAAAGCACAAGGATTCCTTTAAAGAATAAGTATAAAGTTTACCTTGATCAAGCCATCAAAAATAAACATTTATAGAAAAGAAAATATTCCAACGAAAGTGTCCAAAACCAATACATAACATATTTGGGGGTTATTATATACTCAAAAATTTGTGGACCCTCTCAAATCTGCCACTGAATGCTCTTCATGTAAAAAAGGTTGTTACAGCAGTATTAGAAATAGGGAAACAAAGAGTTTATGGCATCACCAATGTATTATATACCAAACTCATTGAGGAAAGATCTAAGATATAGAATAACAAAATTTCAGAAGTAATACTAGAAAAGGAAATCCCAGTCAAAACAACTACAAAATGGATAAAACGTTTAGGAATAAATCTGCCAAAGAACACTCAATACAGAGAGCTAGATACAATGATAACAAAATTCATTTGGAGGAACAAAAAGTCTAGGACAGCAGTGTCACACTCAAAGAGAAGATCCCTGTGGGCACCATCTTGACTTAGAAAACCACAAATGAACAATATCTACATTGTATTTTATATTTTATTGGTTAACTATATCCCAATTAACTTTTAATTTTGTCCTGGCTTCACTCAGAAATTATGATATCACAGGCCTTGGGGTTGCCACTACTGGTCTAGGATATCAAGGGAAATAACACAAAAACAAAGGAACAGAAGCAGAATACGCCTTCCAGACCTCAAATGATATTTTAAAGCAGCATTCATCAAAACCATTTTCTGTAGGTTAAAAAAATAGACAAAAGCAGCTGAATGGAACAGACTCGACAAAGAAGGATTAGGAATAATGGAACTCATTAGGCAAGGAGGAAGTAGGAATAATGGGGCTCAATCATGTAGTGTTTGTCAAACTTCCAAATATAAATTACTTAGGAAAGAATTTCCTATTTTATTAAAATAAACCTTTTAGAAAAGCTAGGAAGCATTCTTGCAGAAATTCAGATTAGGACAATGTCTTATCTCATATCCCACAATGAATTCGAAGTGGATGCTTGACCTGAGTATTGAAGATTATACCATAAAAAACATAGAAGAGAAGCCAATCATGGATCTTTCAGAGCTACAAGGAGATAAACAAGAAATAGAGGCAATGACAAAAGATAAATTTTGATTAAATAAAATGAAAGAGAAAAGATTGACTGGGAAAAACATCTTGTTATCTGCTCTCTGGTGGTTTGGTATCCACAGTATAGAGTCAAGTAATGGAAACCTAGACAACAGAAATATATAAGGTGAAAACCACTCCCCAGTAGAAAAGTAGTTAAAGGAAATGAACAAAGAATTCTCTAAAGAATTGTGTAGTGTTAGCAACCACCTCAAAGAATACTCCCAATCAGTCATGAGGAACATGCGGAACAAAAACAAACCCGAGTTTCACTTCAAAGCCAGCAGATTGGTAAAGATGACTAAAGATGGGAACAGTCAATGTTGGAGGAGTTGTGGTAAGACAGGTACACTAATGCATTACTTTGGGAGCTATGAATTAGTACAACCATTCTGGAAACTGATTTGGAATCATGCAAATAAAGGGGCTAAAAGAGCCTTATCCTTTGTCCCAAGATTCCCTATGCTCAGCACATGTAAACCCTAAGGAGGTCATTGACCAAAAGAAAAAAAAGTTCCATAATATTGCCTGGTCAGCAATATTAACCTATTGGCTAGAGATGAGGTGAGAGTACCAAGGTTGAATGAATCTTGCAGGATGATGATATTTCCCAATAAAGAGGCTCCTGAGACCAGACTGGAAAAGCCCATAGAAGTTTAGCCACATTATTACTACCTAGGACAAATTATACTCAAGTATTGTTGATTCTTGAGGGTGATCTTTGCAACTGTATGACACATAGCAAGAGATTAATAAAGGTTTGGTGACTGAGTAATCAAAAGACCTTGGGTAGTAGGAGAAATATCAGGACTGGAGAAGGTAAATGTCCTGATTTTCCAAAGAGGGAAGAAAATGGAGTTTGTAAAATATAGATGAGAGAGGCTGACTTTTGTAACTGGATGGACATTTATTTGTTTATTTTGACTGAATTAAGCACATATTTTTTAATAATTAACTAAAGTTGATCCAAGGTGGAAAACTTGCTTGTTTCTAAAATTTGACACCTAAAAACAATTTTTAAAAGATATTTCTAATACTTTAATACATATTACTTATTATCTCATTCAAACACACAATGATAGAAACACAGTATTGGATATAAAGATCTCTCACTTTTTACGTTATATCTATCTGGATGATGTTACCACTTTTTAAGAAATCCAGCTGCAACACATGTCTCACAGACTTGTGACATTTTTCTGGTCAGCGACACTCAAGGACCCCCAGTCCTGCAAAGGAGTGCCGGAAGGTGTCTTCTCATATCTCTTCCTTGGAGCCAAGCTCATTTGTAATTTTGCAACATTCATTGCTTATTGTTTCGTGGTTGTTCACTAAACTAGCACTGTTGTAATTATTGTAAAAATATTTTCTTTGTCCTTTTTCATTTTGCATTACTTAATGTCAGTTTTTCCATGCTTCTCTGCATTCATCATATTTGTTGTTTCTTATTGCACAATTATCTTGTGTTACATTCATGGACCTCAATTTGTTTAGCTTTCCCCAATCAATGACCATCTCCTCTGCTTCCAGTTCTCTGCTTCCACACACACACACAAAAACAAAAAAGTGCTGCTAAAAATGTTTTAGTGTATGTAGAGCCTTTCTATTTATTAATGTCCTCCTGGAGGTGTATGTTTGTGTGTGTGTGTATATGTATATATCTATATATGTAATATATGTATATGTACATACGTATATGTGTGGATATATGCATATATCCACACATACACTATATGCACAAACACACACACACACACACACACACATGTTGCAGTGAAATCTCTAGGTCAAAGGATAAGGACACTTCAGTCCCTTCATTTGCTTTCCAGAAAGGTTACAGTAATTCCCTCCTCCACCAGCAATACAATAGTCTGCTTGTCTTTCTACAATTCCTCCAACATTTGACTATTCCTATGTTTTGTCAACTTTGCCCATTGGCTGGGGGTGAGGTAACACCTCAACACTGTTTTGATTTCCATTTACTTAATTATTAGAGATTTAGAGCATTCTTTTATGTGGTTGAATTAATAGTTTGCAAATCTTTTCAGAACTGTTTATTTATATTTTTTGACCATGAGTTTATTAGGGAATGACTTTGATTTCCTGTATCTCCATTAGTTGCCTATATGTTTTATTGACAATTATATATAGTTTATATACTAAATCCTTATCTGAGAAATTTGACCCAAAGATTTTTCTCAGGGCACTACTTCTCTTCTTATGCTAGACATGCTTATTTTTTGCAAAATCTTTTCAATTTGATTGAATGAAATGCCAGACCTGGAGTCAGGAATATTCATCTTCATTACTTCAAATCTGGCTTCAGATGCTTACTAGACACCTGTAGCTGGGGATTTCCAATAAGCACTTGGTAGTATCAGGACTGACTGAAGCTCAGGAAAGAGAATAGAACTGGACATAGCGATCTGGGAGCTATTTGCATAGAGGTGATAGTTGAATTTTTTTTTTTTTGCCTTTTTTGGAGGTGTTTATTGCAGGCACTATCCAAGGATGGGGAAACATTCATCTAATGTCATCAATAGTCTTAAACAAGAATTTATTGACCACTGCTTAGTGAGGTAGGACTAAGAACAACAAATATGTTACTGCCAGAGAATTTGACATTTATTTTTCCTCCCTTCAATAGAATTTTTATTTTTTCCAATTACATATAAATAGAATTTTCAACACTCATTTTCGTGAAACTGAGAGTTTAGAAATTATCTCCTCCTCTCCCTTCCCTCCCTCCTCCGCAAGACATGAAGGAAACTGATGTAGGTTATTCATGTACAAGCATGTTAAACGTATTTCCACATTACTCATGTTGTGAAAGAAGAATCAGAACAAAAGGGAAAAATCACAAGAAAGAAAAAGCAAAAAAAAGTTAAAATAGTACACTTTGATCTACATACAGATTCCATAAATCTTTCTCTGAATGCAGTTTAGAACATTGGCCATCACGTGTCTTTTGGAATTGTCTTGGATCATTGTAGTGCTGAGAAGAGCTAAGCGTGTCATAGTTAATCATCTCACAATGTTGCTGTTATTGTGCACAATGTTCTCCCCTAATTCAGCCCTGGAGTCAGGAGGACCTCAGTTCAAGTCTGGCCTCAGACACTGGACACTTCCTAGCTGTGTGACCCTCAGCAAGTCACTTAACCCTGATTGCCTCACAAAAATAAGGAAATTTGTGAAAGCTGTGTTGGAAACAAAATAATCCAAACTGAATTCTGTGAAATTATATTGGCTAATCTTGTCTCCAAAGAACAGTTATGAAAAGATACTTTCTCCTATTCCTTTGCAGAAATAGAGGGACCATCATTGGTATGAAATAGTGCACATGTCAGACTTATTTGGATATAATTATTACTGTTTTCCCTTTTCTTCCCAATTAAAAAGTAATTATTATAAAGAATGGCTCTTTGGAGGAGAATTAGGAAGCAAAAGGATATGGAGAAGTTGAGATGATGCAAAACACAAAAGACAGTAAAAAAAATGTTTTTTAGAGACAGGAGAATGATCAAAGAAGAAATGGGTCTGCTGCCTGAGTGGATAGGATGAGGGGAATGGATGAAAGCAAAAGATTAACTACCTAACTCTTATTTTGCTTCTGTTTGCTCCTCAAAGGAGAATGATCTTTGGATTGGAAAGGAGAGGACAAAAATCATTAGCAAGGAACCCAAAGTAAATAAGGAGACCAGCAGAATATAGCTGTTTTCAATGAGTTCAATAGAAAGATTCTAAAGTACATTAAGGGGGCATCTAGGTGGTGCAGTGAATAGAGCACAAGCCCTAAAGTCAAAGAAGGACCTGAGTTCAAATTTGACCTCAGACACTTAACACTAGCCGGGTGACCGTGGACAAGTCACTTAACCGCAATTACCCTTTCCTCCCCCCTCCAAAAAGCAAAAAATATATATTTATAAAACTAAAGTACATTAAGAAGATTGGGGGGGGGGGGAGGCGGAGCAAAGATGGCAGCATAGAAGCAGCAAAGCACCACAGCTCCCACACAAACATGCTAAAAAACTCATAAAATGGGACGCTAAACAGATGTTCAAGCTCTAAAACTCTCCAAAAGACAGAAAGCACATCTGTTGCTACAGGCAGGGCAGCAGGCAGGGCTCTTCACAGCAGTCTGGGACCCCCCGCCGAAACCCTGGCCGGGTCAAGCCCTGGGGCATCGGTCGGGTAGCCGCGTCTATAGGAGAGCAGATCGGCTGCACTGGAGGCACCGTTACCACATTTATCAGGCCAGAAGAAAAAAAGGCTAAGAGAAAGGTCAGTGGATTTTGCTAACTGGGGAGGAGAAGAGCGGGTCCGGCCAAACTGCTTGCAGGGCAAGGAAGCAGTGGAAGGAGGCTGTAGCAGCAGGAACATCTGAGAGCCGCAGCGGCTTCCACGAGGCTGCTTCAGAGCCCTCAGCCTACAGATAGCAGGGGGGCTGATGCGATTCATCGGGGCCAAGGGCTCTTGCGTTGAGTTGCCTGGATCTGGATTGTGATCTTGAGTGGTGGTCCTGGGGTGCGCTTTCAGTGAGCCAAGGCTGGGAGGTGGGGCTGCAGCACCCCTCTAAGAGCTCCGGCAGCTGTGAGGGCCCCAGCGATTTGGGACAGAGCTTTCCCCCTCCAGGAAGCAGAGTTCCACAGAGCTAAAAAACCAAGCAATTAATAGACTGGCCAACATGAGAAAAAGGAAGCAAGCTAGGAACAGTAGTAAAACCCTAGAATCCTTTTTTATGGACAAAAAAGACCAAAGCATGGAGCGGGAGGAAGACAGCTCAGTCAAAACTCCCTCACCAAATGCTTCCAAGACACTGGAAGAATGCCTACTAGCTATACATCAACTGAAAAAGGA
>CM053599.1:108354569-108374208 GCA_028646575.1 Pseudocheirus occidentalis
CGTGTGACCTTGGGCAAGTCACTTAACCCCAACTGCCCTCCAAAAAGCAAAAAAAAAAAAAAAGAATTCCACTCAAGTCTTCTCAGCCAAGGAAAAAGTAAAGTTTACTGAAAGTTCAAGTTCGCCACGTGGGGTGTTAGTCCATTTAAAGGTGCTCTCACAGAGCAAGTCTGTGCTAAGCTATTCCATGGCACTCTCCCAGAGCAAAGTCTATACTAGGCTATCCCATGGTGCTCTCACACCACATGGAGGGAAGATGGGGTTCTATATACAATAAGGTTGTGGGAGGAATCTAGGGGTGGTCCAGAGGAGGAGATTGGGGAGGGTCTTCAGGAGTCAAGATGAGGTCAGACTCCAGTAATAAGTGGTTCAGGGTGGGAAGTTTCTGGAGGCTACCTGGAAACCATAGAAAATGGTGAGCCAGGCCATTTCAATGGTGGGAAAATATTGGAACAAAGGGGGACTAAGGACTTGTCCAGAGCAGCAACTTAAGGCTCATGACCTCAGGCAAATGTCTTCCCTGGGAAGGTTTACTTTCCCAGAGCCTGGACCTGGAAGAATCAAGGACAGCTCAAAAAGGGGGGAGGGGTCCCAGAGCCTACACCTCATCACACACACACACACACACACACACACACACACACACACACACACACCTCCAGGAGACATTAATAAAAAGAAAGACTACATGCACTAAAACATTTTTAGCAGGACCTGTTTTTTTTTTTGTGGAAGCAGAGAACTGGAAGCAGAGGAGATGGTCATTGACTGGGGAAAGCTAAACAAATTGAGGTCCATGAATGTAACACAAGATTATTGTGCAATAAGAAACAATAAATATGATGAATACAGAGAAGAATGGAAAAACACATTAAGTAATGCAAAATGAAACAGGACCAAGAAAATATTTTTACAATGACTACAACAGTGCTAGTTTAGTGAACAACCACGAAACAATAAGCAATGAACGTTGCAAAATTACAAAGAAGGAGCTTGGCTTCAAGGAAGAGATATGAGAAGACACCTTCCCACACTCCTTTGCAACAGTGGGGGTCCTTGAGTGTTGCTGACCAGAAAAATGTCACAAGTCCATGAGCTGGATTTCTTAAAAAGTGGTAACATTATCCTGATATAATCTAAAAAGTGAGAGATCTTTATTTCCAACACTGTGTTTCTATCATTGTGTGTTTGAATGAGATAATAAGCAATATGTAATAAAGTATTAGAAACATCTTTTTTAAATTGCTTTTAGGTGTCAAATTTTAGAAACAAGCAAGTTTTCCACCTTGGATCAACTTTAGTTAATTATTAAAAGAATATGTGCTTAATTCAGCCAAAATAAACAGATAAATGTCCATCCAGTTACAAAAGTCAGCCTCTCTCATCTATATTTTACAAACTCCATTTTCTTCCCTCTTTGGAAAATCAGGACATTTACCTTCTCCAGTCCTGACATTTCTCCTACTACCCAAGGTCTTTTGATTACTCAGTCACCAAACCTTTATTAATCTCTTGCTATGTGTCATACAGTTGCAAAGATTACCCTCAAGAATCAACAATACTTGAGTATAATTTTTCCTAGGTAGTAATAATGTGGCTAAACTTCTATGGGCTTTTCCAGTCTGGTCTCAGGAGCCTCATTATTGGGAAATATCATTATCCTGCAAGATTCATTCAACCTTGGTAACTCTCACCTCATCACTAGCCAATAAGTTAATATTGCCGACTAGGCAATATTATCGAACTTTTTTTTTTCTTTTGGTCAATGACCTCCTTAGGGTTTACATGTGCTTAGCATAGGCAATCTTGGGACAAAGGATAAGGCTCTTTTAGCCCCTTTATTTGCATGATTCCAAATCAAATTCCAGAATGGTTGTACTAATTCATAGCTCCCAAAGTAATGCATTAGTGTACCTGTCTTGCCACAACTCCTCCAACATTGACTGTTCCCATCTTTAGTCATCTTTACCAATCTGCTGGCTTTGAAGTGAAACTCGGGTTTGTTTTTGTTCCGCATGTTCCTCATGACTGATTGGGAGTATTCTTTGAGGTGTTTGCTAACACTACACAATTCTTTAGAGAATTCTTTGTTCATTTCCTTTGACTACTTTTCTTCTGGGGAGTGGTTTTCACCTTATATATTTCTGTTGTCTAGGTTTCCATTACTTGACTCTATACTGTGGATACCAAATGACCAGAGAGCAGATAACAAGATGTTTTTCCCAGTCAATCTTTTCTCTTTCATTTTATTTAATCAAAATTTATCTTTTGTCATTGCCTCTATTCCTTGCTGATCTCATTGTAGCTGTGAAAGATCCATGATCAGCTTCTCTTCTATGTTTTTTTATGGCATAATCTTCAATATTCAGGTCAAGCATCCACTTTGAATTCACTGTGAGATACGTTATAAGACATTGTTCTAATATGAATTTCTGCAAGAATGCTTCCTGGCTTTTCTAAAAGGTTCTCTTAATAGAAAACTCTTTCCTAAGTAACATATTTGGAAGTTTGACAAACACTACATGATTGAGCCCCATTATTCCTGCTTCCTCCTTATCTAATGAGTTCCATTATTCCTAATTCTTCTTTGTCGAGTCTGTTCCATTCAGCTGCTTTTGTCTATTTTTTTAACCTACGGAAAATGGCTTTAATGAATGCTGCTTTAAAATATCATTTGAGGTCTGGAAGGTGTATTCTGCTTCTGTTCCTTTGTTTTTTCATTATTTCCCTTGGTATCCTAGACCAGTAGTGGCAACCCCAAGGCCTGCAACATCATAATTTCTGAGTGAAGCCAGGACAAGATTAAAAGTTAATTGGGATATATTTAACTAATAAAAAATAAAATACAAAGTAGATACTGTTCCTTTGTGGTTTTCTAAGACAAGATGGAGCTCACAGGGATCTTCTCTTTGAGTGTGACACTGCTGTCCTAGACTTTTTGGTCCTCCAAATCAATTTTATTATCATTGTATCTAGTTCTCTGTATTGAGTGTTCTTTGGCACATTTATTCCTAAATGTTTTATCCATTTTGTAGTTGTTTTGGCTGGCATTTCCTTTTCTAGTATTGTTTCTGAAATTTTGTTATTCTATATCTTAGATCTTTCCTCAATGAGCTTGGTACATAATATATTGGTGATGCCATAAGCTCTTTGTTTCCCTATTTCTAATATTGCTGTAACAACCTTTTTTTAAATGAACACTCAGTGGCAGATTTGAGATGGTCCACAAATTTTTGAGTATATAATAACCCCCAAATATGTTATATATATTGGTTTTGGACACTTTCATTGGAATGTTTTCTTTTCTATAAATGCTTATTTCTGGTGGCTTGATCAAGATAAACTTTACACTTATTCTTTAAAGAAATTCTTGTGGGGTGGCTAGGTGGCGCAGTGCATAGAGCACCAGTCCGGAAGTCAGGAGTACCTGAGTTCAAATCCGGCCTCATACGCTTAATACAAAAAACTAGCCGTGTGACCTTGGGCAAGTCACTTAACCCCAACTGCCCTCCAAAAAGCAAAAAAAAAAAAAAAAGGAATTCTGGTGCTGTCACGTGTTTTGGTACTTAGGTCATCCTGTACTATTTGCCATATAAAGATGAATGGGCCTCTTTATGTTCTTTATAGGTGATATTATACAGTTTTCTTTGGGAACTTTTATTAGTATCTATTTGGTTTCTTCTGGAGCTTTGATTACATTACAAATCTGTCCATGGAAAATTTGAAAAGAAAACTTTTTGTTTTCTTTCTCATCTGTTGGCACAATTCTTAATTCATTCAAAGTCTTTTCTATTATTGAAAAATCAGAAAGTCTCTGCTTCTTTGGCTAGGGCAACACTCTTCCAGTTATTTACCACCAAGACCAGCTCTGAGCCACTGAATAAGATTTTTATATCTTTTTTGAGTAAAATTGATTCTGTCCACCACATTATAGATGCTATACACTCTTCATTCCTATATGCTCAGTGTTGCCACAGGCTCATTTCAATGAAGAATTTCATCAGAAGCAGATATGAAGAGCTTCATCCTGGTCTCTGGTTCCTGGCTTTCTTCAAGTCCCAATTAAAATCATTCTTTCTACAGGAAACCTTTCCTGATCCCCCTTAATTCTGATGCCTTCCTTCTATTGATTATTTCTGCATATAGTTTGTGCATAATTGTTTGCATGTTATCTCCCTGTGACCTCCTTCAGATCAAAGAATGACTTTTCTGTCTTTTGCCTTTCTTTGGATGCTTGGCACATAGGAGGCACTTAGGAAATATTGACTGACTGATTCATTTGTGGAGTCCAACAATCTGGCAAGAGTTAGTCAGTCTTGTGCCCAGGCCCTGAGCATTTTCCTCACTGGTTAGCAGTTTTATATATTATTATATATTAGCAGTTATATAAATATTATATAACAGCTTTTGTTACTCACTTCACAATTAGGCCACATTGTAATCTTTTCATATCTGCTGTTGTTACCTGTCTAAGTAGATTGTAAGCTGTTTGAGGTTAGAATGTCACTGTCTGACTCCATCTCTATATCCAACACAAGCCTAGAAACACAGAATGCAATGAGTATTGATTGATTCACTGTAAAATTAGGATAATCATAGCACCTACTTCCCATGCGTGAAGCTCCAATGAGAAAATATTTCTGCAATACTTAGAACTAGAGTAGAACATAGGAAGTGCCTAATGGATGCCTTTACCCTCCTTTCCCACACACTCTGATTCCCTTGTGAAGATGATACAGAATCTGGGTTTTCTAAGACACTAAAAATAATTTAGAATTACTAGGCAGGTAATTCAGGCCAGTCTTTTCCCTTCTGCACACACAAGCTGAAAGGAACTTTGCAGCTGGGCAACTTGGGCAAGGAGTCTTGTTCTCAGAGACTATGGTATAAGCAGCTATACCAGCTGAACCCCTCAGAAGGCACATGTACCAATGCAGAGCAGGGACTCTTGAGGAGAGAAGAAACCCTATCCTACACTATATTGTGGTACCTATAAATAAACACAATGATACATGGTCTGGATAAGCAGCTGTAGTCTGATAGGAGTATGTCTTTTTTTTTTGTAATGGAATTCCATAAGAATTTAAATAAATGCAGCTTCTGTGTGCCTAACCTGATGCTGGTGCTTGACCTTCCTGCCTTTAAGGAATATACAATATAGCAAAGACACCTAAACACCAAGGAAAATTCAAAAGCAGCACCAAAACCAGCTCACAGGGTTTAGAACACAATGTATATGTAGGGGCTGGAGAAATTCAAAGGGATGATTATGGTGGGTTCAGGCAAGTCAAGGAAGCCTCTTGGAGGAGGGGACTACTAAAGGAGGTAGAGGACCTGGGCAGACAGGAGGAGGCCAACTATAAAGTTGCACCAGTATAACTGTACAGATTAGGTATTGGGGATCCTGTTCCCCTGTACCACACCCCTCCACTTGTTGATAAAAGCCTCTCAACACCCTTGACAAGTCGGATAGCCAACATTTACTTTATCCCTGTGGCCGTTCTGTTAAAGCACCTGTAAAATTCTATGCTTGTGCAGCTAGATGGTACTAGTGGAAGTATAGAGTTTGGGACCTGAAGTCACAAAGACTCATCTTCCTGAGTTGAAATCTGGTTTCTGATACTTACTAGCTCTGTGACCTTGGGCAAGTGAGTAAACCCTGCTTGCCTCAGTTTCATCAGTAAAATGAGTTGGAGAAAGAAATAGCAAACCACTTTTACATCTTTGCCAAGAAAACCCTAAATGGGATCATGAAGAGTCACACATGACTGTACACCAGAATTATATGAGGATTATAACTACTGACTTCAGGCTAAGAAGGCTGCCTGAACGGGAGACAAACTGTCCAGTTCCCATATACTGTACCTACCTCCATCTTCAATGCAAACTTTTTTCTGTATGACCCTTTGATTCTTTTTTTATTTTTATTTTTAAATTTTTATTTCAAACTTAAATACAAAATAAGAAAAGAGAAAATATTTCCACATACACAGCAGAACATAAGAGAGGATTCAATAGGAAGCAATAAACTTCCATTAAAAAACTCTATATAATAAATACGACACATTGTTTTCTAAGCTGTCCCATCTTTTCTTTCCTTTGGTATAGGTTTCCTTTTGTGCTCTGCTGTGAACTTTTTACCTTTTTTCCCCTCAAAAAAGGCTACAATTAAGCACAGTTATATACATACATGTGTGTATATGTATATCTATGGTATGTATATGTGTACATGTACATAGATATCTATAAACATATACACACATAACTTATATGTAATATCATGCTACCGTTCTTTCCACTTGTCATCTGTTTCTCTGAAGGTGGGTAGCATCTTCCTTCATAAGTTCAAGTTTTTCCATGTTTTCCTAAATCAACCAGTTCATCATTTCCTACACCACAACCATAGTCCAACGCAGTCACATTCTAGCTCAGAGATTATCTATGAAAGTTTTCCCCAAATTTTCTACATTCCTTCTTTTCTTGGTTACACAAGATTTTTTTTTAATTTTTTATTTATATTCTTGTTTACATCATTCATTTCCACAAGATTTTGAGTTACAAATTTTCTCCCTGTCTTTCCCCTACCCCCAACCCCAAAACAGCGATCCTACTGTAAAGCCACTACCCCAATCTACTCTTTTTATGTCCTCCTCCAACACCCCTCTAACTTTCTGGTAGGGCAGGAAGGGTCTCCCTACCCCAGTCCCTGTATATCTTAATTCCCAGTTGCATGTACTTAATAGTAATTATTATTATAATTATATATATGTATATATGTTTGTTTTAAACATTTGATTGTAGAGCTTTAAATTCTAGATTCTTTCGGTTCATCCCTTGTCACCCACCCCCACTAGAAGGACAAGCAATTCAATACAGACTGTACATGTGTAATTATGCAGGACATCTCCACAGTAGATATATAACACAAGACAATTTTAATTAAAATTATTCATTTTACACTTCAACAATGTTCTCACCTCATAACGTGGTTTTATAATATGGTCTGATGCTACTGAATCTGCTGCCTTTATATCTTTTCCCCTTGGTTTCTTTGAAGTTCCTGTCCTTTTGTTCTGCTAAATGAGCTTTATTATTTTTTTTCTTCATAAAACCAGCTCTTAGTTTTATTTATTAATTCAATAGTTTTCTTAATTTCAATTTTATTAATCTCTTCTTTGGTTTTCCTTATTTCTAATTCAGTATTTAATTGGGATTTTCAATTTATTCTTTTTCTAGCTTTTTCAGTTTCTTGCTCAATTTATTGACCTCCATTTTCTCTATTTTATTTATGTATGTATTCAGGGGTATAAAACTTCCCCTAAGAACTCCTTTTGCTGCATAACCACACGTTTTGGTATGTTGTAGTCTCATTATTGTCATTCTCTTGAATGAAGTTACTGATTGTTTCTATAATTTCTTGTTTGACTCACTTGTTCTTTAGGATTAAATTATTTAATTTCCAATTAGTTTTTAGTCTATTTTTCCATGACCCTTTTTTGCATATAATTTTTATTGCATCATAATCTGAGAAGGATGCATTTAATATTTCTAGCTTTCTGCACTGAATTGTGGAGTTTTATGCCCTAGTACATGGTCAATTTCTGTGTAGGTGCCATGTACCACTGAGAAGAAGGTATATTCCTTTTTATCTCCATTCAGTTTTTTCCAGAGGTCTTTCATGTCTGCCCTCTCTAAAATTCTATTCACCTTCTTAACTTGTTTCTGTTTATTTTGAGGTTAGATTTACCAAGTTGAGAGAGGTGGAGATTGAGGTCCCCTACTAGTACAGTTTTACTATGTATTTCTTTCTCTAATTCCCTTAACTTCTCCTCTGGGAGTTTAAATGCTCTGTGGCTTGGTGAATATATATTAAGGAATGATGTTGCTTCGTTCTTGCAGGTGCCTTTTAGCAGGATATAATTTCCTTCCTTATCTCTTTTAATTACATCTATTTTTGTTTTTGCTTTCTCTGGGATAAGTATCACTAACCCTGTGAGCTCTGCCTCCCCCCTGTCTGGCCCTAGGTAAGCACTTTCCTGGACTGAGACTCCATCACATTCTGACGCTTCCAGTGTCGCTCTGAAATCTCGGTCAGTGACAGGACTCACGGAGGAGCTCAGAAAAGTGCCTGCTCGCTTTCCACCATCTTGGTTATGACTGTTATTATTTCTTCTCACTCAGTGAGACAATTTTTTACCAATTTAATTGTCATGGCATTACATAAATAGATTAGTTGGGCAAAATTGTCATTTAAAAAATTACATTGGCTATACATACCCATGAACAATAAATATTAAGTCATTTAGATCTAACTATGTTTGTATATAAAGTGTTTCATCTTTCTATTCATTTAGTTCCTGTGTCTGTTTTGACAGGTATGCTCTCAGGTATTTTATACTGTCTAGTTACTTTAAATGGTCTAAAACAGTATTGAAGAATGACTGACACAGAAGTATAGTTTTTGGAGTTTCCTCTTTTGAATAAATCTACTTTAGCTTTAACTGGGGCAGCTGGGTCATGCAGTGAATAGAGCACTGGCCCTGGAGTCAAGAGGACCTGAATTCAAATTCGGCCTCAGATACTTGCCACTTGCTAACTGTGTGACCTTGGGCAAGTCACTTAACCCCAACTGCCCTGCCTTCTCCCCTCCAAAAAATGTACACTTATTTTAGCATTAACTCAGACATCATAATTACTACCCCTGCTTTTTTCACATAATCAATTATACTCCTGACCTTTATTTTCTGTTTGTGTGTATGTCTTATTTTTACAGCGTTTTCTGAAAGCAACATATTGTTGAATCCAAAGTTTTAATCTGGTATCAGTTTTGGTTTTATGGTTAAATTCATCCCATTCATATCCTAAGCTATAATTACTTGTTGTACATTTTTCCTCACTCTCCATCTTACCCTATTTACTCTATCCATTCTCACTTCTCTGCTTTATTCCTACCTGCTACCTTGCCCTCCTGTTTTTTAACTTATAACTTCACCAAGAATCTTTCCTTTATTCTCTCCTCTTACTCTGTCTCCTTTCTTTCTTGTTTCTTCTTGTATTTAGAAGACATATATATATATATATATATATATATATATATATACTAACCCTCCCCCTAATAGCTTCTGTATCAATTTTTCCTTTTCTGCCTCATTTCCATGTGATATTTGTTCCTTTTTACCGCTCCCTACGGTTTTTTTAGAATTACCCATCATAGTCAGCTCTGCTCAAGCCTTTCTTCCAAACTACACAAATTAAAATGACAGTCATAAAAGAATTGATAACATTTTCATATATAAAAAGTAAATGATTAGACCTTATTGTGTCCCTTATAATTAGTCCTTAATGTTTACTTCATATTTCCTATATGTCAAATTTTTCCTTAAGTTCTGGGAGTTTTGTTACAAATACCTGAAAGTCTTTTAATTCATTAAATATCCTTTTAAAAAATTGAGTATCATACTTAACTTTGCTGCATAAATTACCCTTCATTATGACCCCAGCTCTTTTCCTTTATGAAATATAGTATTCCAAGATCTACAGTCCTTAAATGTAGTAAATGGTAGGTCTTCTTGTAGTTCCTTGATGTGGTTCCATGACATTTAAACTGTTTTTTTTTCTTGTTGCTTCCAATATTTTTTCCTTAACCTAGAAACTTTGAAATTAAAATATAAAATTCCTATATGTTTTCCATCAGGGAACTTTCAGGTGGTGATTGGTGGATTTTTTCTATTTCTGCTTTGTCTTCTCCTTCTAGAACTTCAGGGCAATTTTCCTTGATAATTTCTTATAATATTTTATGAAGATTTTTTTTAATCCTAATTTTTAGACAGTTAAACAATTCTTACATTATTTCTCTTCATTCTGTTCTCCAAATCAGTTGTTTTTCTGATGACATATTTCACATTCTCTTCTATTTTTCATTCTTTTGATTTTGTTTTATTATTTCTTTGCACCTTAGAACATCATTAGCTTCCTTTTGCTCAATTTTAGTTTTTAAGGAATTATTTTCTCATGTAAGTTTTTGTTTCTCTATTTCCAGTTGTTTGTCTTTGTCTTTCTTTTCACAATTTTCTTTTCTCAGGTTCCTTTTTTGTGTGTGTGTGCTTGGAACCATTTCACATTTCTCATTGAAAAAGGAGTGGCTTTTTTTTACCTCCATTATTTGCCTCTGAATATAAACCCAGATCTTCTCTATCCCCAATAGTAGCTATCTATAGTTGGTTTCTTCCTACTTTGCTTGTGCATTTTTATTCATTTTTTTGTTTTACTTTGTTTTTAGCAGCTCAAGCCTGAGATCCTTTTTACTATTTTTTTCCTGAGGTCTATCCCAGAGCTCAACCTAGGGCTCTCCTCTTCACTTGTAAGCATGGTCTTGCTGTCCCACAAATGATCTTCCTCCCTGCAATTAGGTCTCTCACCATGCCTGCAAACTACAGTTGTCCTCTCTTCCATGGATCTGAAACTCTACTTTCTAGCAAGTGCCCACAGCTGTTCCCTGCCCCTCGGCTACTACACTCACCAGGTGTATGTGCTAACTTCTCCCCCACAGCAGTAGCCCAGCCCCGGACTTGTCAGTACAGCTGTGCTTAGCATCCCTCAACAACAGAAAGTCCTTCAATCTTTTCCCTCCCAGCCATCAGACCCCCCACACTGTCCATGAAATGAAAGTTTCTAAGGCTGAGGTTGCCTCTCCACCTAGCTGCACCCAGGGCTAACAGTGGGTCTGGATGTGTTTGTACTTCACTCAGGCGGAACTTCTATCACATGTCTTTCCTGGGATCTTCTTAGAACTGCTTTACACTGACTTTTCTTCATTTCTGCTGCTCTACATTCCCTCTGAGGCAATGTTCTGGTTTTTTTCTGTGGAAGAAATTTGGAGAGCTGAAAGTTTTCTGATCAATACCCCTGACCCCCACCCCCATTCTCCCAGAATCCTCTCCCTTTGATTCTTTACCTGGCTAATTTTCTGATGTCTCCAAAACTGTGACTTCACTTATTTGACACCAGACTTGTAATTTTTGTTTGTTTGTCTTGTTTGTTAGACAGTTTGAATTTCCTGTGGAAACTTGTCATCTTCATGCCAGTAGCTATCTTCTTCAAATAGTCAAGCAATTTTTGGAGCAATCTCTTAATACTTTCCAGCATCGATTGCCAGATAGGGCCTTTTCCAGTATTTCTTCTCCAGTTATTGGCTCATCACAAGAAGTGTTATTATCTTCATTTTCATCATCATCTTCATTCATTATCTCCCTCAACTTCAGCTGCTTAGAGATGGGATCCCCAGCAGAGTCCTCCAGAGGCGAAGCACAGAAAACTAAGGTTAATGGTCTCAGGGCTGAGTTACATACGTTGTCTGCCCAATGTCCAACCTCCTTTCTCATCCTCAGGTCAGAGTTTTCTTTCTTCTTTCCCCTCTTTTCACTGACCCTTCCCCCAGGTCCTCTGTCAGACAGGAGGTTTCCATCACATACACCAGACTGGGTTAGACAACAGAGAACAGAGAGCAAGGGGACAATAGAATCCTGGGCAAGTGACAAAGGGAGAATGAATAAGAGAGACCATGGTGGGTGAAAGGGTAGAGTAGGAAAGAGTAGGAAAGATGCATGGTAATGACTCTGTGGGCAGGTAGGGAGGACAGAGGCAGGAATCAGAGAGATTAGGACTCATCTGATTTTGTTCCTGACACTGAGTATCAATAAGATCCATCACATGGTTCTTGATGTTCTCCTGACCAGAGGGTGGAGAACAGCAGGTAAGGGGCAGACAGGCTTAGGCAGCCCCATCCCACCCATGTTGGAAAGACAACAAACCCCCAAAGTGCATGGGAAAGCAGAGTGGGGTGAAGAGAGAGGAAGGTCATTGAACAGAATCCAGAAGTCATAAATCTGAGTAACCATTAATGTCAGTGGGAGGGCTAAATGGAATAGTCCCTGGATGAAACCAGGAACAAGTCTAATAGGGGTTGTGGGCTCTGAAAGCCCCATTCCCAGAGTGTTCACAGCAAACTCTGCCTGCTCTCAGCTCATAGGGAAGAGACTGGGAAGACTGCATCCAGAAAAGGCAGGATGATGCATAATGGAAGGGCCACCTGAGGTTCCATAACCATACTGAAAAGGAGAATTCAGCCTGGCAAGGAATGTCCCTGGCTGAGAAGAGGGCAACTCATCCATTAGCTCCACCACTTTCAGAAGTAAAGGAGGTAGGGTCAATATCTGTAGTAGCTGCTTTGAGTCTGAGCTGAATCCTTGTCTCCCACTAATAGACTGTGTATTTAGGGGAGAGTGTGTCCCCTACGGTGAAGGTATGTGTTAGCACTTCCATTCATTTTATATATTATCAATAAATATCCTTTTAAAAAGCTAATTGATTTTAATTAGTTCAGTGATACTCGGGTACTAAGCATTGGAGGTAATCAACAATACAAGGGAGACATTACCCGTAACTGGTGTTTGTTACAGGTGAGAGCACAAAAGAATGGGGCATCAACTCAGTGGCATTAGAAAGACTCCTGCAACTCCTCAGGTTTGTTCCCAACATCCTGAAGGGGACCAGTATCCTAGTTTGAGGATCCTGACCAGCTGATGTGCATATAGCTTGGGAGAATAAGAGCAGAGCCTCAGAAAAACAGAGTAGGACAGGGCAAGATAGATGGGGAAAGAACTGAGCTTGGAAATCTGGGCTTACCTTGCTTTGAGCAGCTAAATGATTAATATCTCTGAAGGTAATTGAATCACGTTTCTGTGTGGAGAAAAATCCCATTGATCATGACTTCCTCACATCTTTCTTCTAACAAGAACATCCCCCATCTCTACCTAATATCATGAAGGTACCAGCAGGGAGACAGTTCCTGCCTCTGCCCCTAATTCAGGGAAATGGCTTAGGGAAAAATCACACCATTCTGGGTTGTAATTTTCCATCTATAAAGATGAAGATAATAAATATCATTGTTGTGAAGCCCTAATGAGATCTTGAATGTGGAATTTCTCTGACAAATTCCAAATCATGGATAAGAGTAAGTTATGATTATTGTTGTTGTTATTCCAGGTAGCACCTTTACCCCAAATCCCAACCATCTCAGGACCTCTAGGGAAGTCTAAGGAAGCCAAATATCTAAGCATGGGCAGATGGCTCGGGGCTCATGGCTAGAGACTGAAACGTACCTGGAATAAGCTGTCTATGAACTGGTCAGTAATCTTGTGCTGTGAAAAGAAAACCAAGGCCTGCTAAGGTGACACAGTGAATAGAACAGCAGCCCTGGAGTCAGGAGGACCTCAGTTCAAGGGTGACCTCAGACACTTGACACACTTACTAGCTGTGTTAACCCCAATAGCCTTGCCTTCTCCCCACCCTCCCACCCCCGGCAAAAAAAAGAAAGAAAAACAAGGTGAGAAGTTGGGAGTGGGATGGAGTACAGGTAGACCCTGGACCTCCTCAGCAGCAAACATCCAAAAATCTCCCTACCTGCCTGGGAAACACGAGAGTAGAGGAAGGGAACAGTGGGTGAGAGAGAAGTAAGATCTTTCTTAGCCCCTGTCATATATTTGCTTTGTCCTTTAAGGTAAATTCCCTTTGCCCTATTGTTCCTGTTCTCCAACCACAAAATGAGATAGTAGAAGCTGATCATCTCTCCTTTTCCCTCTAAATCACCGATCCTATGATAATCCCAAATGATCTCTAAGGTATTCTCCAACTGTGAGGCACCACAATGATTTATTCTGATTTTCCCTAGTTCAAGAAATGGAAGTTCTATAAGGGGATATATTTGTTTACCTTACCATTGCTCTCCTGAAAACATATTGAAGAGTCAGAGAAGGTCTCCTTTCCTAGGAAAATATATTGAAGGCAACATAGCTTCACTTTCCAAGGACCCCTGCACCCCAGTCCCAGAACATGCTCAAAATTGCCCTCTTATTCTACGTAATAAAGGTGGGTGGCAAGCCTGTATCCAGCCATGAATGACATCTCAAAGTATAAACCTCTTGGGGGTCTAAAGCAGGTCCCACAAAGGGTCCATATGATCTACCCCACCCCAACCATGAATGGCAATACTTAAGAGTGCTGAGAAAGGAGAGATGGCCCCTGCTATAATCACCCTTTGAATTGTTATTACCCTGAAAATTTGGTTAAAGGAGACAAACAGGCTAAGTGCTATACAGTTCTATCATTTATTCCCTTAAAGCTAGTCAGATACATACACTTATGGAACCAGACGACAATCTGACTGCTGGAACAAAAGAATGAGAAGCTTAAATACATTTTAGAACCATCCCAGGTCAGAGTGGCTGTGTCATTCAAATTTATGATCTCAATCAAAGTTAGATCATTGCATGAGAAAGAAATTTTCCTAAGTGGATAGTGAGTAAATAATATGAAATAAGAGACCTGACAAAGTATTGATGGAAATTATGACTTAGGATATCTGTGTTTTCTTTACCATTAATATACCATAGCATAGGGGCAGCTAGGTGGCGCAGTGAATAGAGCACCGGCCCTGAAGTCAGGAATACCTGAGTTCAAATCTGGCCTCAGAAACTTAACACAAAAACTAGCCGTGTGACCTTGGGCAAGTCACTTAACCCCAACTGCCCTCCAAAAAGCAAAAAAAATATATATATATATATACACCATAGCATAGAATATGTCCAAAAAATAGTAAGATAAGAAAAAGTTCCATTACTCAAGTTAGTGAGTTAAGCATCTCATCCTTAATGACCATAAAGTCAGGCCCATGTGGCATTGTTGACATAGGAAGAGGTATTATGGGAGCTCACTCAGAGAGCAAAGAAGCTGTTAAGTCTGGGTGGGCTCTTGTTCTCATTGACTAGTTCAGGCCCTGGCCCTTACTGAGCTTAGTAAAATGATATTAAATGATTATCATTGTTCACAAGAGTAATAGTCACTGATACCTATCTAGTGATTTATTGTGTCATAGACATAGGACTTATTCTTGAGTGACATAATGTATATGAACCACTTTGTTGGCCATAAAAATATCAGTTCGGCTTACTATTCTTTTGATGCAACATTCATTATCTCTTCTCGTTTTCCGTCCCCAGTCCCACTTTTCCTCTCAGAACCCCAAATGACAGGGCAGGGGCCAGGCTGGCTAATAGTTTGGGGTAGTGGTAGAAGGTGTGAGACCAGTGGGATATACAGCAGCCCCTTCTCACAGCCATGGGGATACCAGAGATGATCCCTCCCTCCTGCCCTCACTTGTAGCCCTCCTCACTCTAGCTGGGTCCCTGGGCTTGTCTTTGAATAGCACATAGTGGGCTTACAAAGTAAGGGACTGAGATGTGTGAAAGAAAATGTACGGTCTATGGGAAGATGACTGATCTGGGGGATAAGGAGAGTGGTTAGTCTTAATTTCTCTTAAGGCTGTTGTGGCTCCTAGAAGAAAAAACTGAGACAATTTCAAGTCAACAGACTTTCAAAGTAGGGGAGATGAACACAGAACAATATATCTGTGTACAACTTAATCAGCTTTTCTTAAAAGGCTTCTTTTATACATGAAAGCAACAAGACCAAAAGAAATACTTGCTCTTTTCTGGCTGACTACACTAACCAGGTACAAGAGAATCTGTGCCTGGAAATACAGGAAAACAAACTTATGGTATAACAATAATCTACTAATTATAAAGGACATATACTTCAGACAGTTAACTGAAGCAAAGACATATCTGTTAGTAGAAGATGAATAAAAGGTAGAGGATCTTTCTTCAGCTAGACCTTGCTATACATTGCACTTACTTTGCAAGCAACAGCAGCCATGTGATTCCTTGAAACTAAGACACAATTACTAAGATGCTAAGTTTTTGAAACTCTTTCACACTCCTCTCCAGATTTCTTCTGGGAAATGGGGCTTCACCAAACTTGTGAGCATTATCACCCTCCTCCCCAGCTCCCATACCTTACTTAGCTTACCCTATCCTTAAGCTCCTTTTTCCTCCCTCCTCTCCTGTGACAGCTTCCAGGCTGATTTCTGTCCAAAACCTGGCAGAGCCCCATTTCTGCCTCTCAGGCAATTTGTTCTCCTTCCTTCCTTTTTCGACATCACCTCTAGAATTTTCAGCCTACTCTACATGAATTTCACCAGTCTCTCCTCTCACCTCTTCCAGCTGTGGGCTCCTGGGTCTTTCTGAGGGAAGAGTGTGGGGAGGAAAGACACTGGGGTATAAAAGAGGAAAGGGAAGGAGAAGTGGGTGGATTTTAAACATTAAACTGTTGCTAGTCTCAGGACATTGTATAGAACATTGGGACTAGATTCAGGAAGACCTGAGTTCACAGCTGACCTCAAACATCTGCCAGCTGTGTGACGCTAGGCAAGTTACTTACCTTCTGTTTGCCTCGGTTTCCTCAACTTCAACTTTAGGGTAATAACCTCATATGCCTCCCATGCAGCAGTGGGGATCAAATGAGACCACATTGGTGAAGTGCCTAACATTTAATAGATGCTATTTAAATGCAAATTTATTTTGAACATCATTGCTATCTCCACCTGCATTTAACTACCTACCTACAACTTTTATCTAATGAATGTATATTATGTGCTGGCCTCAAGGAGAGACCCAGAGTTCTTCTGTAGCAACTTAATCTGACTTCCGTTTGGCCAGTTATGTATATAAATCGGTTCTAAGATGGGATAAGCAATACTTACAAATCACATGATTTCTTCTCAACTAGGAGAAAATGAAAGTGCTTAGTTCAACCTCCAATATAGTCACTCAAACTGCTTCCTGTTAAGTGGTATTGAATCCTGTGTGTCCCCATTTGGAGTTTTCTTGACAAAGGCATTGGAGTGTTTTGCCGTTTCCTACCCTAGTTAATTTAACAGATGAGGAAATAGGTAACATGGTTAAATGACTTGCCCAGTGTCACAGAGCTAATAAGTGTCTGGGGTCACACAGCTAATAAGTGTCTGGGGTCACATCTGAACTCAGGAAAATGAGTCTTCCTGACTCCAAGCCCAGCACTCTTTTCCACTGTGCCACCTAGTTGCCCCATTATATCTTTCTGCATAAGAGGAAAACCAGGCTAAGCTAGAGAAATGACTTGTTCAGAGTCACATATTTAGTAATGATGGTATGTTAAAGGAAATCTTTTGGTCCTCACCCTGATTGATGAGTCAAACTCATGAAAAAAAACTAAAAGTATTTTATTTAGCACACCAAGGAAAAAGGGCAGTTGGGAGCTGCCAGCGGCCCCCTCCCTCCCTTTCAAATTCCCATGCTGCTTTTCATAGACAAGTAAACAACTTCCATGTAAGGGAAAAAAATATTTGGATTGATGTCATTGTGGGGAGGTGGGATTAGTGCTGCCTCAGCACCTCAACTACTCCCTCCTTGAAGTATGACAGGGAGATGGAATCAGTGCCCAAGTACACCCCCATCTCAGGCAGGTTAGCTGGCTCCTACCCAAAGTCTAAAGGTCATGAGGTGGAGAAGGGAATGGTAAACTACCCAAAAAAAACCAAATGCGGTCATCAAGAGTCAGACACACCTGAAATGATTGAACAACAACAATGAGAAGAAAGACACAATGTCCCCAGGTTGATGGGAAAGGAGATTTCCTATATAGCACAGCCCGGCTTGACTAAACATGCCCACGGAATGAACATGAGAGAGTATCACATCCAAAAAAATCAAATGTATCTCCAGTCTACTAAATGTAACTCTACAGAAGGAGGTTGCATCATCTACCCTTGCATGTTATTGTATTACGGAACTTTGTAGACAATGTGTTGTTCTACACAGGAAGACAATGCTTAGTTCTATATTCTGGGAAAATATTCCATCTCCTCTGTTTCCCAGACAATTATTTGGTCAATTCTACTTGGCTATGAATTAGGCCAAATGATAACTAGAAATCACATGCTTTCTTTTCAATAGCAGAGAAATGAAAGGACATATCAAGTTCAACTACTCAGTCTAATTCCTCCCCCAGCCAGAGCACTGGATAAGAAAGTACTTGGTACTCTGACCAAAAGTTTAGTAACTCTAGCAGAAGAGGAAAGTAAACTGATTTGATCCATTCATGATCCTTTCCCAGACGTTCACCAATAACCAATGCATTTAAAAAAAATTCTATAATATTTCCATTTAACAAAAGCAGATTCAATAGTTTTTATGTCCCCTCTTTTGCCATTAAAAAAAAAAATTAGAAGAGCACACTTCAGTCCTGTGGTTCCTCTGCCATTCTCTGAGATCTCTCAAAGACCACTGACAAGTTCTGAATGTATTTCTACAGTTCTACCATCACAACTGTGAAGATACAAAATCAGCCCTGAAGGGAAAGACTAAGGTAAGCAGCCCAGAACAGCAAAAAAGGCGAAATGGGGCATAAGGTAAATTGCAGGATTCTAGAATCTCAGAGTTGGGAGTGTGGATCCAGAGCTACTCCCTTTTGAGAATCATTCTGATTTGTTCACACATCTATATCCTGCTCTCCCATTATATGCAAGACAAGTGACCCAAAATAGGACATACCACAGTATCCTGTTGAAGAGGTTTGGGAGAAGAGCTGGGTGTCTGATGGATCTCATATGAATTCCTTGAAGGTTCTTCTCTGGAAAGAATTTCACTGGACCCAAGCTGTATTTTGGCAAAGTTACAAATTTTATTGTTATGCTGACTTAGCAGCAGGCAGAAGAAATAGGGGGACCTGAAAAGTGCAGGGATCTAAGGTAGAGTTATAAAGTTTTACACTCTGCAGCAGGCAGGAAAAGGTTAAGGGAACCTGCAAAGAGCAGGGGCTAGAGATGCAGTTTTTATAACCATAAAACTGTCAGTCAAAGGTTAATTATGCTAACTAGGTAGGTAAGGGTCAGTTTGGGAGGAGTTTAGGAGTGGTCAGTGCTTAAAGGGACATGAGCTTTTTATATCAACTGTGCAGGCGAAATGCCCATAATTCACTGGGAGATCCCACTGGGGGGGGTGTATTGGGGGGTGTTGTTTTTTGCATGAAATGACATTAGGTTACTTCTGGTCAAGGATAAATGAGATATGTCCAATATGGCTGTTGGGAGGATAGGCTTGATTGATTTGAAGTCTGGGAACTAGACTGATTAGGGATTCATGAGGTACGATATTGAGCCAGAGTTATCTCTCTGATAATGTTGTTCAAGGCTTTTGGGTCCAGCTGGGCACTTAGAACAAATGGGCTATGCATTTTTCTAAGGGTTTGTTTATACAGTGCTATTGAAGGATTCATAGGTGCTTGTCTCTAGGCAGAATTGCTAGTTAAGGGAAAAGACTTTCAGGCTGGGGAAAGGGGAGAGACAGAGTTAATGCCTTTATGGCTGAGGGGAAAGTGTGACTTTTACAACTTAATTGCACAGGCTTGTTACAAACTGTATCAATAATGAGATATGCACAACACCCATGATGGTTATGAATATGCTGGTATAGTTTTGGATCACAAAATGTAGCAAACTCTCCACATGGAAGGCAGAACCAAGGTCTTTATTCAGAAACCATAATACTGAGTCCCAAAACCAGAAGGACAAGTCCCAAAACCAGAAAGCCAAAGTCATTATAATGGTCACAAAGTTGATACACATAGTTAACGCAGTGGACACCCACATTCCCAAGGCTTCACAAATAGAACAGGATCCCTCAAGCAGGGATCCCTCTCAGACTCA
>CM053599.1:108374708-108412312 GCA_028646575.1 Pseudocheirus occidentalis
CTGTTGAAACTGTGAACATTGTACTGAATAAAGATTTGTAATGGAATAAACAGAGTATTCACTAATACTATGTAATCCGAATCTTAAAAGCTCCTCACAGTAGCATTCTCTCAGAAATCTACTGCTGATTGGCGTTACATATGTAAACTCTGATCAGCCTTGGCCTCATCCCAGGTTCCCCTTTGGGACCTGGGGTTTCTTCTGCTTTATCAGTATACAGGGGGTTTTATTTGAACACTCCCAATGGAAGAGCTCCTTCATTCTGTATTCTCTGGCATATATTCTACTATATGTACCTTCTTTGGTTTCTGTTTCGGTACCTGATTTGGATAAATGGGTTTTCTTGGCTATGTGTTTGTATGTTCATTGTGGCACTGATATGTGGTGGGAGAGGGGTCAAGCTTTGGATAATAAAGCTTGGGGTATCACTTCCTCCCAATAATGATTAGTAATCAAAAGGCAGCTTGAACCTGAAATTTTCATCTTTTAAACTAATAATATTTAAGGGAGCAGATTGATATAATTCTAGTCTAGTACCTCCTCTCTCTCTGAGGAGAGTGGAGTGGCCAAGGGGTCTCTGGCCCTAACTGTCTGCTTCCCTTTTTGGCAAGAATTTTAAAAAGCGTTCTTGGAGAAGCTGAGAGATGTCTCTTCTACCTTCCTTCAGGTCACACGGAAACACTCCCATGCTACAGGTCAAGGATAGCCCTCACAATACATGGAACATCTCTACACTGGTCTTAGTGCATTAGTCAGGGATGGTCAAAACAGAGAAAGAAAGTATAGTCCAATATCTTTTTTAAGACTTTAAATAATTTTAGATTTTATAGAAAGGAAAACTACTTTTTTTTTCCCAAAAGGAAAAAAATAAGAGATTTTTAAGGGAATGACACATCCTTCTAAAAACACTTAAAAATCAGAACTTGGAACATGGACAGCACTGTACAGAATCTCAGCAGCACAGAACACCACACAAGAATGAGATGTCAGTTATGTCATCATGGAATAGCCATCTGGGGATTCACACTTATGAGTCAAGAGGACTCTTAGACCAAAAGAACTGTTAAAATCTTGTAATGACATGTCATCATGGACCAAAAAACAGGGAGAGCAGAAGAGAAAATGCAAGAGGAGGTACATTGTATGCATGATATTCAGGCAGCAAAAAATAAAATCTTCCAAATTTTCCCAAAGATTAGGGCAAACATCTGTCGGTTACAGCTAAGATCTTATAAAAGAAACATGAGGGAAATTAAGAAAACAGGATACATTCACTACTACCTGTAGCACCCCAATTATGTTCAATTTCGTGCTACAGCTTTAAAAAAAAAAGACAGAACATGAGTCACATTAAAAAAAAACCTTAAAACATAAACCTTTCAAACTGGGGGAAAATACCTTGTTTTTTTTAAGCAAAGTGGAATGTGATTCTGGTAACAAAGCTAAATTATTACATATTACATAATCCATAGAAAAGGAAGAACAAAGGGATTAGGGTATTGTTCAGTACTTAGGCTGAGGTTGTCCCAGGGAGAACAAACAATGATGGGATGAGCATCACACAAAGCACTAAAAAAATTTTGTTCTGGTTTCAGCTGAAGACTATCTTAAAAACAATAACCGTCTTTGGCTCATTTTTATGTAGTTAAACCAAACCTTTTTTTTTTCTTTTTGGAGGGCAGTTGGAGTTAAGTGACTTGCCCAAAGTCACACGGCTAGTTTTTGTGTCAAGTGTCTGAGGCAGAATTTGAACTCACGTCCTCCTGACTTCAGGGTTGGTGCTCTATTCACTGTGCCACCTAGCCGCCCCAAACCAAACCTTTTTATGTACAAGACCAGTTTAAGTCCCCCCCTCCCCTTCAAACACTAGATATGAACATCCAGGAACATTCTAAAATGGAAAGTGTTTTTAAGAAAGGGTTCTGTAGTGCAAGTGATATAACTGATCAGATGTGGCTGTGATGCTATTAACACTGATGGGAGCCACTCAGGCAAGTCTGGTTTGCTTCTCCTCAAACATTTCCTCCAACAGCTGCATGATCAGCTCATGGTGGGGTTTGCAGATCTTTGCATGGCCCCCTCCTGTGAGATGAAGGGAATCAAATATGTCACAGCAGGAGATGGCACCATCTGAGTGCCCAAAGCCCTCATCTGTATCCAAGCGCTGAACATTGGCAAGCTTGGGCAGAGAGATTTTGAGGAGCTGATTCACCTTGGCATTCTTTTGCCTCAAAGGGTTGGGCTTTTCACCTGCAGGGAGAAGATCCAGTAGGATGACTTTGCCCTGTGGCTGACTCCTCTTAATTAAATGTACAATGACCTCAATCCCACCTGTTATCTCCTCTGCTGTGTTTTCATGGTTGTTTCTTCCTACCCAGACAATGATAACTTTAGGTTTAATATTTTTTCATTTCTCCATTCTTCAGTCTCCATCAGACATGCCATGTTATATCACCACTAATCCCAAAATTTAGTGCATGAAGGGGGGGGGGGAAGCTCTCGACATACCTCATATTGCTGTAGCAACTGCACTATGGTGTCTCCTACAAATAGGAGGTCAGGCTCTTTGTTTCTGCAATCCAGGACAAATCTGTTGTGTGAAGGTTATACAGGTAAGCACCATGGGTGAGAGTTGAACCCTGGTTCTCTGACTCCAGAGTCAGGGTGAAGAGGTTTCCCAAAGAGGGTTAGGGTTGCGTGAGACCACAAAATACAAACAAGCCGGGTTCTGCCGAAAGAATTCCACTCAAGTCTTCTCAGCCAAAGAAAAGTAAAGTTTATTGAAAGTTCAAGTTCGCCATATGGGGTAAACTCTTAAGGAGCCAGTCTATGCTAAGCTAATCTATGGTACTGTCATAGAGCAAGTCTGTGCCAAGCCATTCCACGGAGCTCTCACACAGATGGAGGGAAGACGGGGTCTTATATACAGAGGAATCTAGGGGTGGTTCAGAGGAGGACCCTGAGGGGGTCTTCAGGAGGAGCCAGTGAGGTCAGACTCTAGTAGGGTTTCCCAGAGCATGTGCCTCATAGATTCAAGGAGAATTCCAAGGGAATGGGGGGAGGGAAAGGAGGTCCCAGAGCCTACACCTCATCAAGGGCACTTTTTCCTATGCCACAGTGCCTGCCTGAGACATCTGTTGGTCATCTCCTTGAATATCTTCAGCAGCCTGTGGAAGAGCTGATGGTTTGAGTCCCCCTGACTCATTCTACACACTAACAAGGGGTGTTTCCCCCCCCCCCCCAATCCTCCAGGCCAGTTCCCTGGGCTCCATCCCCACTTGTTGCACTCTCTCAGGCTGAGGATCCGAAAAGGGTCCCAGGCGGTGGCAGAAATGGGGAGCGTCTGTCTGGCACATCCCTCCTCTAACCCCAGCACAACCAGCCTAGACCAATGTCTTTAATAAACATTTAGCAAAAACTTGAAGTAAAATATTAGCAAAGAATCTATAATGGAGTTTACATACACTATGACCAGATTAGATTTATACAAACTTAGTCCATACTACAAGAGATATGTTATCCTCTTCCTCCTTGTGCCACACCTCAGTCTTTGAAGAAGGTAAGGGGGTTAGTCTTTTGGCAGTTTTTAAGACCCAGCCTCTCCCATGACTCTTCTTGAAGCATTGTAAGAGTTGTCATTTGTGATTCTGGGTTTGGGGAGATCCATCCCTTTAGGGGGGACCTGTTTTGGGCCATGTGAGTTCTCATCTCAGAGTGCAAGCCTCTTTGGAATGAGTGACACCTCTTTGGATACAGCACACACCACACCACCACCACCACCACCACCATTTCCATATGGGGACCAAGATGGCAATTCTGAGCATGCTCCTGGAGTGGGATGGAGGAGTATTTCATAGTGTCTGGGAAGGGAGGATATGCTTTATCATGAGTCTATGAGAAATGAACATTTCTCTTTTATATTTGATAACTAACTATTGAATTAGGACCAAGGTTTCTTTCCTTTTCTACTTCCTCATCCATAAATCAATCAATATGAGAAATTTTCAAAAACCATAGCCAGGATGGCTAAGATCTAAAGACAATGATAGAAATTCTAAGTCTGGGCTAGTGAGTGCATTCCTGCTTGTTGTGTTTACTCAGGTAATGGAAATGTTGATTCTCTCTTTTGTGAGACAAGTGATATGGCAATTGATAAGTCTCTTTGACTAAGATTTGGGTGAGTCAACTTACATACCCCAAGACCCTCATTGTAATATGGCTTACCTTCTCTTTGTAATACTCATCTTCTCATTGACTGTTGAGCAGTCAGAGTTAATTGTCACCCTTGAGAACATCTACTTTTCCATGAGTATGTGAACTGTGAGCCCATCACCATGCGGGCTTCTTTGGTCTCTCTCTTGACATTATTAATAAAATGATGAAATTATCCAGAAATTATGTTTCTTAAACTTTTTCAAATGCCACAAGTCCTTTGTGATTGTCTTAGTTTATTGTATTGCAAGTCATTCATACTTCTTCATAATATAATATTGCTGTTACTGTGTACAATGTTCTCCTGGTTCTGCTCACTTCACTTTGCATCCATTCACGTAAGTCTTTCATGTAAGTCTTTCCAGGTTTTTCTGAATTCATCCTGTTTCTAATTTCTTATGCCACAATAATATTCTATCACAATCATATACCATACCTCGTTTAGCCATTCCCCAATTGATAGGCATCTCCTTAATTTCCAGTTCTTTGCCACCACATAAAGAGCTGCTTTAAATATTTTGTACAAATAGGTCCTTTTCTAGTTTAGAAAAAAATCTATCTATCCCTATCTCTAACTATATATACACATATCTGTAGGATATAGACATAGCAATCTTATTGCTAGATCAAGGGATATGCACAGTTTTATAGCCCTTTCAGAATGGTTTCAAATTGCTCTTCAGAATGCTTGGATGAGTTCACAACTTCACAAGCACTGTATTAGTGTCTCAGTTTTCCTATATCCCCTTCAACATTTATCATTTTCCTTTTTTATTGTATTAGCCAATCTGATAGGTATGAAGTAGTACCTCAGAATTGTTTTAATTTGCATTTCTCTAATCATTAGTGCTTTAGAGCATTTTTTTCATAAACTATAGTTGGGATTTCTTTGTCTGAAAACTGCCTTTGACCATTTATCAAATGGAGAATGACTTGTATTCTTATAAATTTGACCCAGTTCTCTATATATTTGAGAAATGAGACCTTTATCAGAGATACTTGTAAAAATTTTTTCCCAGTTTTCTGCTTGCCTTTTAATTTTTGTTCTTATATTTTCTTGTTTTTAAATTCTTTCCCTATTCATAGATCTCACAAATAAACTATTCCATGCTCTCCTCATTTGCCTATGGTATCACCCTTTATGTG
Source organism: Pseudocheirus occidentalis (assembly GCA_028646575.1). Taxonomy (NCBI): domain Eukaryota; kingdom Metazoa; phylum Chordata; class Mammalia; order Diprotodontia; family Pseudocheiridae; genus Pseudocheirus; species Pseudocheirus occidentalis. The sequence continues at coordinate 108,380,067 of CM053599.1, forward strand.
TAAATCATGTACCCATTTTGATCTTGGTATTGGATATGGGATGTTGGTCTATGCCTAGTTTCTGCCATACCCTTTTCCAGTTTTCCCAGCAGCTTTTGTCAAATAATCAGTTTTTGTTCCAAAAGTTTGGATGTTGGGGATTATCAGATATTAGATTACTATAGTCATTTACTAGAATATAATATACATGTAACCTATTCTACTGATCCACCACTGTTACTTAGGAAGTACCAGACTGTTTTGATCATTACACTTTACAACTTAGTTTGAGATCTCATATGTCTCTAGACCACCTTCCTTCATATTTTTTTATTGATTCCTTTGATAAGCTTGACCTTTCAGTGTCCCAGATGAATTTGTTATTATTTTTAACACTATAAAATAATTTTTTGGTAATTTGATTGGTATGACATTGAACAGATCAATTTAGTTAAAATTGTCATTTTCATTATATGGGTATTTTTCCGGTTGCTTAGATCTGACTTTGTGTCAGAAGCGTTTTCTCATTATGTTCATATAGTTCCTGGGTTTGTCTTGGCAGGTAGCCTGCCAAGGATTTTATATTTGCTACAGTTATTTTAAATGGAATTTCTCTTTCTATCTCTTACTGTTGGTCTTTGTTGGTAGTATATAGAAATGCTGAGGATTTATGTGGGTTTGTTTTGTATGCTGAAACTTTGCTAAAATGGTTCTTTATTTCAAGCAGACTTTTATTTGATTCTCTAGGATTCTCTAGGTATACCCAAATATATCTATATAGTGATAATTTTGTTTCTTCATTGACTATTCTAATTCCTTCTATTTATTTTTCTTCTTATTGCTATAATTAATTTTTCTAATACAATATTGAACAGTAGAGATGATAATGGGCATCCTTACTTCACTCCTAATTGTCTTGGGAAGGCTGCTAGCTTATCCCCATTACAGTTAATGCTTGCTTGGTTTTAGATAAATATTACTTATCTTTTTAAGGTAAGCCCCATTTATTCTTATGCTCTCTGTTGTTTTTAATAGGAATATGTGTTGTATTTTGTCAAAGGCTTTTTCTGCATCTGTTGAAATAATCATATGATTTCTGTTGGTTTTGTAATTAATATGGTTAGTTATGCAGATAGTTTTCCTAATATTGAACCAGTCCTGCATTCCTGGTCTAAATCCTACCTGGTTATAGTGTATGAGCCTTATAATATGTTATAGTAATCTCCTTGCTCATGTTTTATGTAAAATCCTTGCATCAACATTCATTAGGCAAATTTTTCTCTTTTATGTATCTGGTTTAGGAATCAGCATGAAAATATATTTCTAATGCCATCTCCTTGATCCCCCATTCTGGTATGTTCTTACCAGTAAAAATCTCCAGTTATGATTAGCATCTACCTGATTATTGATTACTTCCAATGATTAGCATTTAACAAATTAAAATCAATTAGCTTTTACAAAAAGATACTTATTGAGAAGATATAAAAAGAATAGAAAATCAGGGCGGCTAGGTGGCTCAGTGAATGGAGCACTGGCCTTGGAGTCAGGAGGACCTGAGTTCAAATCCAGCCTCAGACATTTGACACACTTACTAGCTGTGGGACTTTAGGCAAATCACTTAAGCCAAATTGCACTCCAAAAAAAAAAAGGAAAAGAAAAGAAAAGAAAATCTGTCTAATGCCATTTACTTCACTCATTAGGCAAATAGGTCTATAATTTTCTTTCTCTGTTTTAGGTATGTGTTCTCACCCTTAACACTCTCCAGTTATAATTAGTATCCTCCTTATTATCGATTGGTTTCAATGATTAGCATCCCAGTATCATTTAACTAATTGAAATCAATTAGCTTTTACAAAAGGCTATTAATTGAGAAGATATAAAAAGAATAGAAGTACTAACATCCCTCTACCCTAGGGGCCACTCTCCCCTAAATACCCAGTCTGGGGGTCAGAGTCATGGGGAAGACTGGGCTCAGACTTGAAGTAGCTACTACAAATATTCTCTCTACCACCTTTACTTCTAAATGGGGTAGAGTTAATAGATGAGATGCTCTATTCTCAGGCAGGTCTATTCTCTGATAGCCTGGATTCTTTAACTTAGCACCGTTATGGCACCTCACCTGGCCCTTCCATTATATATCATCTTCCTTTCCTGGATGTAGTCTTCCCAGCCTCTTCCCTGTGACCAGGCAGGGAAGCCTGTACCTGCTCTAGGGATAGGGCTTCCATTGACCCAAACCCCTATTATGCTGTTCCCAGTTCAGTCCTGGGACTCTTCTACCCAGGCCTCCTCACTGGCATTACTGAGAACTGAGATTTAAGACTTCTGGATCCTGTTCAGCAATCTCCCAGTCTCTCTTCATCCTGCTCTGCTTCCTCACATGCCTGGAGGTCTATTGTCTTTCCAAGATGGGTTGGGAATGGTGCTGCCTAAACTTGTCTGCCCTTTATGTACTGTTGCTACCTTTTGTCCAAGATGAAACCAAAGAATATGTATTTAATATTTTTGAGGCTGAGATGAAGTTAAGTGAGTCCCAGTATCTCTAGTAGTTCTTGCTTCTGCTCTTTCCTACCTCAGATCACTCTCATGCCCCTTCCCTATTCTAGATTTTTACCTACTTGCCTTCCTATTATTATTCTCACCATGTTACTTACTCTGGCTTCTATTACCCCTTTGCCTTCTGAGCTCTGTTGCCTACCCTCAATCTGTAAATATGATAAAATCCACATTTCTGTGAGAGAGGTCTTGAAGGAAAAGGGCAGTGAAAGGGATGGTAAAGAAGAAAGAAAGCCCTGGTCTGAGGATGGGAGAAGAGGTTGACTATTGGGGTACAACATTCTGTATCCACATAATCTAGCCATGAGACTGTTAACGTGAGTTTTCTGTGCTTCCCCTCAGGCCATGCTGGACATCCCATCTCTAGGGAGCTGGACTTGAATTTCAAAATGGAGAACTCTACATGGCATGCCAATTTTCTTGATTCCCAACCAAATACTGGTATAATACTGAAAATGGCCCTGACTCCTTAACTAGGAGTTAATTCTGAAAGAGAGTAAGAGATTGTGGCAAAAGATGGTGACCCAGGGGTCAGCTAGGTGGTGCAGTGAACGGAACACTGGCCCTAGAGTCAGGAGGACCTGTGTTCAAATTCGACCTCAGATACTTAACACACTTACTAGCTGTGTGACCTGGGGCAAGTCACTCAACCCCAGTTGCCTTGCCTTTCCCCCTGCAAAAAACAACAAACAAAAATAAGCTCGTGACCTGGTCAAAGGAAAAATGGACCACCCTGAAGCACATGGTAATTTCCTCCCGGGAAGAAATATTATACACAGTGAAGATAATATAGGAATGATTTTAAAATCCGTTTTATTTTCCTCCAGAGTATAAAGGGCAGCATGCCATGGCTCCCTGTAAGGCTTCAAAGGATTTAGGACAATTTTAACATTTTTCAAATTATAAAGTTAAGAAGAATAAAGAAGAGGGAGGCAGAATTTCCAAACACACAGCAGGACACAAAAGGAAGATCTTATATGTAAATATACATCTCTATACATACCATGTTTTTTGGGTGGGGTTTTGGCTATATTTTTGGAGGGTGTAGTGCAGGGAAATTGGGGTTAAGAGATTTGCCCAAGGTCACACGGCTAGTAAATATTAAGCGTCTGAGGCTGGATTTGAACTCAGGTCCTCCTGACTCCAGGGCGGGTGCTCTATTCACTATGCCACTTAGGCACCCAGATACCAAGTTTTTTTAAGTGTGTAATTCCATATATTATATTGAAATCTCGCCAGATTATGCTCCCTTCTGATTTCTTCTGTGCATTTGAAAAAAAAAATTAATAGCTTTCTGTATGTGACATCACTATTACTAACTTTCCCCACCCCTGTGGACAATAATGATAATAAAAGCCTGATCCAGGTAGCTCAAGGCAAGAGCACTTAGCCTCTGAATAATCCCTTGGCTCCCCTTTAATCTGCAGGCCAGGAGCTTCTGGAGCAGTCACATGGAGGCTGAGGTGAGACTGTCTCCCACTGACAGATTATTTATTTAGGGAAAAGTGTGTCCCCTAGGGTGGAGGGTTGTGTTAGTACTTCCATTCTTGTTATATCTTCTCAGACAATATCCATTTGAAAAAGCTAATAGTGGGGCATCTAGGTGGCAGAGTGAATAGAGCACAGGCCCTAGAGTCAGGAGGAACTGAGTTCAAATTCGGTCTCAGACACTTAACACTTACTAGCTGTGTGACCTTGGGCAAGTCACTTAACCCCAACTGACATGCACTCCCCCCTCCATAAAGCCAAAAAAAAAAAAGAAGTAATTGATTTCAATTAGTTCAGTGTGCTAATCATTGGAGGTTATCAACCATGCAAGGGAGATATTACCCACGACTGGTGATTGTTACTGGTGAGAGCACACAAGAAGGCGGGATCCGTGGCGTTAGAAAGATATCTGCAGCAACTCAGTTGTGTTCCCAGAACCCTGAAGGGGAGCAGTACCCTAGTTTGGGGATCCTAACCAGTTGACGTGTATATAGCTTGGGAGAATAAGAGCAGAGCCTTAGAAAAACAGGGGAGCACAGGACAAGATAGAAGGGGAAAGAACCGAGCTTGGAAATCGGGGCTTACCTTGTACTGAGTGAAATTATTAATATCTTTTAAGGGTAGTGAATCACATTTCTGTGTGCAGAAAAATCCCATTGATCATGGATGGTGTCCTCACGTCTTTCCTCTAACAAGGACCTCCCCCATCTCTACCTAATATCATGAAGGTACCAGCCAGGAGACTGAATTTCTACCTCTGCCCCTAATTCAGGGAAATGGCTTAGGGAAAATCACACCGTTCTGAGTTTTAATTTTCCATCTATAAAGACGGAGATAATTATCATTGTTGTGAAGCCCTAATGAGGTCTTGAATATGGAATTTCTCTGACAAGTTTCAAACCATGCTGAAGAATAAGGTATTATTATTGTTGTTGTTATTCCAGGGAGCACCTTTATCCCAAATCCCAACCATCCCAAGACCTCTAGGGGAGTCTAAGGAAGCCAGATATGTAAGCATAGGCCCAGGGCTCAGGGCTAGAGACTGAAACGTACCTGGTTTAAGCTTTCTCTGAATTGGTCAGTTATCTGGTGCTGTGAAAAGAAAAGCAAGGCCAGCTAAGGCGACACAGTGAATAGAGCAGGGGCCCTGGAGCCAGGAGGACCTGAGTTCAAATGTGACCTCAGACACTCCACACACTTACTAGCTGTGTGACCTGGGGCAAGTCGCTTAACCCCAACCAATAGCCTTGCCTTCCCCCCTTCAAAGAAAACAAAGAAAGAAAGAAAAACAAGGTGAGAAGTTGGGGTGGGCTGGGGTAGAGGTAAACCTGGACCTCCTCAGCAGCAAACATCCAAAATCTCCCTACCTGCCTGGGAAACATGAGAGTAGAGGAAGGGGACAGTGGGCGAGAGAGAGAAGTAAGATCTTGCTTAGCCCCTGTCATATGTTTGCTGTGTTCCTGTTTCTCCAACTACAGGATGAGGTAGCAGAAGCTGATCATCTCTCCTTTACCCTATGAATCACTATCCTATGACAATCCCAGATGATCTCTAAGGTATTCTCCAACTGTGAGGTACCATAGTGATTTATTCTGATTTTCCTTTGTTCAAGAAATGGAAGTTCTATAAGGGAATATATTTGTTTGCCTTACCATTGCTCTGCTGAAAGATAGTGAGACCTCATCTTCTTGGAGAGTCTGAGTGGGTCTCCTTTCCTAGTAAAATATATTGAGGGTGACATAGCTTCACTTTCCAAGGACGCCTGCACCCCAGTCCCAGAACATGCTCAAAATTGCCCTCTTATTCCACATAACAAAGCTGGGGTGAAGGAGCCTGTATCCAGTCATGTATGACATCTCAGAGGATAAGCCTCTTGGGGGACTAAAACAGGCCCCACAAAGGGTCCATATGGTCCATCTGCCACCCCAAACCGTGAATGGCAATACTTCAAGTGCTGAGAGAGGGGAGATGGCCCCTGCTACAATCACCCTTTTTATTGTTATTACCCTGAAAGTTAGGTTAAAGGAGATAAACAGGCTAAGTACTATACAGTTATATCATTTATTCCCTTAAAGCTAGTGAGATACATATGCGTATGGAACCAGACGACAATTTGACTGCCTGAACAAAAGAATAAGAAGGCTTAAATACATTTTAGAACCATCCCAGGTCAGGGTGGCTGTGACACTGAAATTGATGATCTCCATCACAGTTAGATCATTGTATGAGAAAGAAATTTTCCTGATTGGATAGTTGGTTAATACAATAAAGTAAGAGAACTGACAAAATGTCAATGGAAATTATGACTCAGGATATCTGTGTTTTCTTTACTGTTAACATACCAGAACATAGAATGTGTCCAAAAAATATTAAGATAAGAGGAAAATCCATTACTCAAGTTACTGCCTCAGGTTTAGGGTCTCATCCTTAATGGCCATAAAGTCAGCCCCATCTGGTGTTGTTGACATAGGAATAGGTATTCTGGGAGCTCACTCAGAGAGCAGAGAAGCTGTTAGGTCTGGGGTCTTCTTCTGGTTGATGAGTTCAGGCCCTGGCCCCTACTGAGCTTAGTAAACTGATATTAAATGATTATCATTGTTCACAACAGTAATGATACCTACCTAGTGATTTCTTGTGTCATAAACATGTTCTTGAGTGACATAATGTATATGAAACCCTTTGTTAACCATACAAATATCAGTTCAGCTTACTATACTTTTTATTCAGCATTCATTATCTCCTCTCATCTTTAGTCCCCAGTCCCACTTTTCCTTTCAGAACCCCAAATGATAGTGCAGGAGCCAGGATGGCTGATAGTTTGAGGATGGGGAGAGGGTATGAGGCCAGTGGGATATACAGCAGCCCCTTCTCACAGCCGTGGGGATCCCAGAGATGATCCCTCCCTCCTGCCCTCACTTTTAGCCTTCCCCACTCTAGCTGGGTCTCTGGACTTACCTTTGAATAACATGTGGCAGACCTGAGAGTAAGGGCCTGAGATGTGTGAGGGAAAACACAGGGTCTGTGGGAAGATGACTGATCTGGGGGATAAGGGGAGGGGTTACTTTTAATTTCTCTAAAGGCTGTTGTGGCTCCTGGAAGAGAAAACTCAGAGACAGTTTCAAGTCAAAGGATTTTTGACTGGCACAGTAGGGGAGATAAACACAGAAAAATATATCTGAATACAACTCAAATTGATTTTCTTAAAAGGCTTCTTTTATACATGAAAGAAATGAAACCAAAAGAAATGCTTGCTCTTTTCTGGCTGACTGCACTAACCAGGTACAGAATTCTCTGCCTGGAAATACAGGAAAACCAACTTAACAGCATAACAATTATTTACTTATAAATGACATATGCTTCAGACAATTAAGTGAAGGAAAGAAAAGTCTGTTAGTAGAGGATAAATAAAAGATAGAGGATCTTCCTTCAGCTTGACCTTGTCAGATAATTGCATTTCCTCTTTGAGCTACAGCAGCCCTGCAATTCCTTGAAACCAAGACAGAATGACTGAGATCCTAAGTTTTTGAAACTCTTTCACACTCCTCTCCAGATTTCTTCTGGGAAATGGGGCTTCACCAGACTTGGGAGCATTATCCCCTCCTCCTCATCTCCCATACCTTACTAACCCCACCCTACCCCTCAGCTCCTTTTTCCTCCCTCCTCTCCTGTGACAGCTTCCAGGCTGATTTCTGTCCAAAGCCTGGCAGAGCCCCATTTCTGCATCTCAGGCATCTTGTTCTCTTTCCTTCCTCTTTCAACATCACCTCTAGAATTCTTTCAACCCACTCTCCAGGAATTTCCCCAGTCTCTCCTATCAGCTCTTCCAGCTGTGGGCTCCTGGGTCCTTCTGAGGGAAGAGTGTGGGGAAGAAAGACACAGGGATATAAAAGAGGGAAGGGAAGGGGGAAGTGGGTGGAATTTTAAACATCAAATTGTTGCTAGTCTCAGGACATTGGATAGAACACTGGCCTTGGAGTCAGGAAGACCTGAGTTTACAGCTGACCTTTGCCAGCTATTAGTCCTTGGTCAAGTTATCCTCCATTTCCTCAACTTCAACTTGAGGATAATAACCTCATATGCCTGCCATGCAGCAGTGGGGATCAAATGAGATCACATTGGTGAAGTGCCTAACACTTAATAGATGCTATTAAAATGCTAATTTATTTTTAACCTCATTGCTATCTCCACCTACATTTAACCACCTACCTACAACTTTTATCTAATAATTGTATATTATGTGCTGGCCTCAAGGGGAGACCCAGAGTTCTTCTGTAGCAACTTAATCTGATTTTCATTTGGCCAGTTATGTATATAAATTGGCTCTGAGGTGGGATAAGCAATACTTACAAATCACATGATTTCTTCTCAACTAGAAGAAAATGAAAGTGCTTAGTTCAACCTCCAATACACTCACTCAACTGCTTTCTGTCAAATCTTTTGTCCCCATTTGGAGTTTTCTTGGCAAAGGCATTGGAGTGCTTCCCCATTTCCTACCCCAGCTAATTTTACCAATGAGGAAACAGGGTGACATGGTTAAATGACTTGCCCAGGGTCACACAGCTAGTAAGTATCTGAGACCATATTTGAACTCAGGAAAATGAGTCTTCCTAACTCCAAGCCCAGCACTCTTTTCCACTGTGCCACCTAGCTGCCCCATCCTGTCTTTCTACAGAAGAGGGAAACAAGGCTAAGAAAGAGAAATGACTTGTTCAAAATCACATAGTAATGTTGGTATATTAGAAGAAATCTTCTTTTGGTCTTCCCCCTGATCAATGAAGCAAACTCAAGAAAAGAAATTAAAAGGATTTTATTTAGCACACCAAGGCAAAAGGGCAGTTGGGAGCTGCCAGTCACCCTCTCCCTCCCTTTCAACTTGAAACTCTTGCTGCTTTTCATAGACAAGTAAACAGCTTCCACTTAAGGGAAAAAGCATTTGGATTGATAAGTCTCTGTGGGGAGGTGGGAATAGTGTTGCCTCAGCACTTCAGCTCCTCCCTTTTCTGATTAAGTCTCACAGAGATATGGGATTAGTGTGAAGTACAGCTCCATCTCAGGCATGCTAGCTACCTCCTACCCAAAGTCTAAAGGTCATGAGCTGGAGAAGGGAATAGGAAACCATAAAAAAAAAAACCCAAATGGGGTCATGAAGAGTCAGACACAGCTGAAATGATTTAACAACAACAACAATGAGAAGAAAGACACAATGTCACTGGGTTGATGGGCAAGGATGGTTGCTATACAGCACAGTCCGGGTTGACTAAATATTCACCTTGGAATGAATATGAGAGGGTATCACATCCAAAAAATCATATGTTTCTCCAGTCTACTAAATGTAACTCTACTGAAGGAGGTTGTATCATCTACCCTTGGATGTAATTCTATTATGGAAGTTTGCTGACAATGTGTTGTTCTACACAGGAAAACAGTGCTTAGTTCTATATCCGGGAAAACATTCCATCTCCTCTGTTGCTCAGACAATTATTTGGTCAATTCTACATGTCTCTGAACTGAAACAAATGATATCTACAAATCACATGCTTTTTTTCTTTTCTTTTTTTTTTTTACAGTAGTAACAGTACCTTTTTATATATAAATATATATCTTGTATCTATCATATATACATATCATATATATATGTAAGCAAGAGGTAACAGTGGCTTCTACAAACTGATTTTCTTCAAGGTTTCCTGTGGGGTAGGCATCTGAAATACTGTATAAAAGTGTATTGTTTTTTTTTCTTTTTGGAGGGCATTTGGGGTTAAGTGACTTGTCCAAGGTCACATGGCTAGTTTTTGTGTTAAATGTCTGAGGTTAGATTTTAACTCGGGTCCTCCTGACTCCAGGGCCAGTGCTCTATTCACTGCGCCACCTAGCCGCCCCAAAACTGTATTGTTGTAGGTGTTTTCATCTTCCCTTTTGCTAGCTGGGTTTCACTTTGCATCACCAGGAATGGTGCTGGTAAAATACCACTCAGTGGCTGGAGGTGACCTTGGCTGCCGCCACCCAACTGAGCATCTCCCTAGTTTTCTGTTCCTGCTTGTGCTCCTAATCTAATCAGATCCAAGCCAAAAAAGCAAAACAAAAAAACAAAAAAACCAAAACCCTCCAAAAAAGAAATATATATATATATATATATATATATATATATATATAATATGATAAATTTCTATAACATATTTCTTTCCCCCTTCCTCCCTTCCTCTCTCTCCTCTGCATGGTAGAGTTGCTATTTTTATTTTGTTGAATTTTTTTTTTTGCTGTAGTTCCCAGTTTTCCTACTCCTCCTCTTACACCATAACAACAACAACAAAAAATTATAAACCCTCTTATTTCAGTCACAGCGAGAAGCCAAAACTGAGACAAACAGAAAACCCCTCTGGAAGAGTGGAAAACTAAAATGTTTGACCCAAATAATAATAATAATAATAATAATAATAATAATAATAATAAAGAGGGGAGGGAAAGCTTGGTTTTGTTTTTTAAATAGGATCAAAGTTTAACATTGAAAAATCAGGAGATGACGTCCAACCCTTTTGCTTGGTGATGCCTTTGTGGATGTTTTCACATCTGTGGTGATTTTTTTTGTGGTTTGTTTGTTTGTTTGTTTGAAATTCCTTTTTTTCTCTTCCAGATGCTGATACTTCTCTCCTGAGAAGTGCGCACCTCCTTCTACCTTCTCTCCATCCTCTCGTTCTTGGTGATTTTGCTTTGATTAGATGTCACTATCCCAATTCACTTCCATGTCCCTTACGCACAGGCAAAACATTCCTTCAAGGGGGCAAAGAGGTGGTGAATCATAGGAATGCTCCATGACTGGCCTAGCAGTCTTTGCCTCGCCAAACGGCTCATGTTAGAGACATCCATGTAATGGACTGGGAAGCCAAACACCCTCTCCATTTCAGTGCACCATAAGATGTCCTCTTTCTCATTCATGAAGACGGGAAAATGCTGGGTTTTGCCCTGCTTGATGGAGTTTGACCTAGTTACAATGGTCCTCACTTTGCTGAACTTTGCTGTCCTGCCATGTTCCAAACACTGCTGAAGCTCCAGCTTATCATTCACTGTAGATGCCCTTGGCCCTGCCCTCACCAACCTGTTCATACCAGGAAGGTTACCCCAGAAGTAGCGAGCCCTGTGCGCTGCTGACACTTCTTTGGCATCAGTTATCGCAGGGTTGGATTCCAGAAATGTGAGATATCCTTCTTACCACTGACCCCCATGGCCACCACGTTTTCAAAGAGCCAGAAGAAGGGCAGTCATCACCCTCATTAGGCCGAGCCTCATGCAGAAGGTGGTAGAACTCAAAGAAGAGTTGTCCAGTACCCTCATAGAGACCTTTCTGAGCAGGGTTGACAATAGAAAGATCATTGCAGGGACTGCCTCCAATCACCAGATCAAAAGAACCCCAGTCCTGTATGTGCTTCTGTGTGACATTGCAGACGTCCCCCACATACATGATCTTCCCTTGGTGCCACACCATGCCCACAGTGATGGAGTCCTCACATACCTCTGAGGCAATGTAGCGGTCTACCTGGATCCCAAGGTCCTTCAGCTCCAATAGGCCTGTGGCAATTCCATTGAAAAGAGATACCACCCAGATTGATTTCTGTTTCTCGGCTGGGACTGGGGGATAAACTTTGGGAGGGTCAAACTCCTGGTCATGATTATTGGCGAAAAACATCTGGAGGGGCGATGGCCAGTCATTTTGCTGCCGTAGCAGCCCATAGGTGCCTTTGTGCCCACACATGTAGCAGTTCCAGACGTCTTCTTTGATGGCTGCCTGGGCAGCACCCAGTCCCACCAAGAGGTCCGCACATTCCACACAGAAGCACCTGCAACAGTTGTTGTTTCCACACATGAGGACCTCTAGGCCCCCACAGCAGATAGTACAATATGATTGGTAGCCTTCATCGTCGTATTGATAGGCGCAGTCCAGGAAACAGTTCTTGCAGTTTTGGCACATTCCTCTGATGAAGAGGGGGTATTCCAGGGTGGCGTTGAGGCTCCTGCAGGAGATGCAGATGTCTTCAATATTCCTGCACTTCTGCCGCACCTCATATACCAGCTGCTCTCTTGTGCATTCATCAATATCTATTTGATCTTGAGCTTCTCTGCTGTGCTCCTAGGGGGCTTTTTGGCTGGCGGAAGTGGAGCATAGGCAGCAGCTTCAAGTTCTACTGGGGCCCACACGTAAACTTCCTTGTAGGGATTTCTCTCTTCTTCTGGTAGCTCCAGGCCCTTGGGGTCAGAGGGCTAGAAGCCGCCCAAAGCCCACTCGATCATTTGTTTGTTCTGCATCTCCACGGCCTTGGCTATGTTGCTGTCATCGTTCTCCGAGCAGGCCAGAAACAACTTCCTGGCTCAGCTGCTGACCACCTGAAGGACCTCATAGATGGTTTTCCAATATATAGGCTGCTTGTTATATGTGGCCTGGTGGAAGGCACTGCAGAAGGAGCTCAGTGGCATCAATTTCTCAATAGTTTGTATGTCCCCTCTTTTGTCTTTAAAAAAAATTAGAAGAGCATACTTCAGTCCTGTGCTTCCTCTGCCATTCTCTGAGATCTCTCAAAGACCACTGACAAGTTCTGAATGTATTCCTACAGGCCTACCATCACTACTGTGAAGGTACAGAATCAGCCCTGAAGTGAAAGGCTGAAGCAGCCCCGAACTTCACAGAAGGTGAAATGGGACATAAGGTAAATGGCAGGATTTGAGAATCTCAGAGTTGGGAGTGTGGATCCAGAGCTTCTCCCTTTTGAGAATCACTCTGCATTGCTCACACAGCTATATCCGTGCTCTCCCATTATATGCAAGAGAAGTGACCCAAAATAGGACATGCCACAGCATCCTATCATGCAGCCTGTTCCCAAAAGAGCCTAACTCTACTCTTCCCATCCTATTAAACCAGTTCTGTTTGTAGCCCCAGAAATAGGAACCTTGACCAATTAATTTTTGTCCTGACCACTAACCTGTTCCTTTTTCTTGAAATCCATATAAATATTGTACACTGTTCATCTTTGGCTCTTAGGGGGAGGCTCCCCTGCAAGCAAACTCAGTAAACCTAGTTGGTCCAAAAGATGTTTCTTGGCCACTCTATGGTTGTTCCCATTTCCATCACCAATAGCACAGCTGAATAGAGGAAGATTATATATGAAATTGCAAATCTTTCTTCTTCTTCTTCTTTATGATATAATGAATTCATTTTGTAATTTTAAAAGTTATCTCATCTTTGGTTTTGTTTTTTATATTTTATTATTTATTTATTTTATTTATTATATTATATATTATTAATAATATATAATTATATTATTACAAACTATATTATTTATTATTTATTTCATTTTTTTTGTTTTTCTTTCATCCTCTCCTCTTATGCTATCTCTTTACCCTCTTGTTTCTTTTTGAATTTAGAAGACATATATATGCATAGGTATATGTATGTGTGTGTGTGTATATATACATAATTTCCCTCTTTAACCCATTCTCAATGAGTGAGGTTTTAGCACTACCCACCCTCTTCCCAATAGCTTCTTCTGTATCAATATTTCCTTTTCTTAACTCATTTCTATGTGATAATCATTCCTTTTTATCTCTTCCTACAGTTTTTTTTAGAATTACCCATCACACTCAGCTCTGCTCAAGACTTTCTTTCATACTACATAAATAAAAATGACAGTCATAAAACAACTGATAATACATTCATATATAAGAAGTAAGTTATTTGACCTTATTGCATCCCTTATAGTTGGTCCTTAATGTTTACTTTATATTTCTCCTGGATGTTATGTGTTAAATTTTCCCTTAAGTTCTTGGAGTTTTGTCACAAATACCTGAAATCTTTTAATTCATTAAATGCCCTCTTTTTTAAATTCAAGATTATACTTAACTTTGCTGGGTAAACTATGCATGTTCATGACCCCAGCTCTTTTGCTTTATGAAATATAGTATTCCAAGACCTATAATCCTTCAACATAGTCTTGTAGTTCCTCATTGTTGTTCCATGACATTTAAATTGTTCTTTTTCTTGTTGCTTCCAATATTTTTTCCTTAACCTGGGAGCTTTGAAACTTACCTACGATATTTCTATAAGATTTCCACCTGGGAACTTTCAGGTGGTGATTGGGGGATATTTTCTATTTCTGCTTTACCTTCTTGTTCTAGAACTTGAGGGCAACTTTGCTTGATAATTTCTTATAATATTGTATCAAGATTATTTTTTAACACTAATATTTAGACAATTCAACTCTTCTTTTAAAATTTTTTTATTAATTTATTTTCGTTTACATCATTCATTTCCATGAGATTTTGAGTTACAAAATTTCTCCCCATTTTTTCCTCACCCCAAAACAGCCATCCCGCTGTATAACCCCTCACCCAATCTGCTCTCTCCTATGTCCTCCCCCATGACCCCTCTGACTTTCCAGTAGGGCAACTTGGATCTCCCTACCCCAGTGCCTATATATCTTAATTTGCAATTACATGTAGTTAATTATATATATAAAACATCCGATTATAGAAATTTAAATTCTAGATTCTTTCCCTTCCTCCCTTATCACCCACCCCCACCGGAAAGACAAGCAATTCAATACAGGATGTACATGTAATTACGCAGAACATCTCCACAATGGACAGTTCAACTTTTCTTACATTATTTCTCTTCAATCTGTTTTCTAAATCAGCTGTTTTTCTGATGAGATGTTTCACATTCTCTTCTATTTTGTCATTCTTTTGATTTTGTTTTATTATTTTTTTGTGACGCAGGACACCATTAGCTTCCCTTTACCCAATTCTAGTTTTTGAGGAATTTTTTTTTTATTTAAGTTTTTGTTTCTCTAGTTCAAGTTGTTTGTTTTTCTTTTCACAATTTTCTTTTCTTGGATTGCTTTTTTTCCTAAATTTTCCTTGATCTCTCTTATTTGATATTGAAAGTCTTTTTTAAGTTCAGCCAAAAAAAATCTTTTTGTGCTTAGAACCATTTAATGTTTCTCCTTGAAAAAGGAGTGGTTTTTTTTTAGCTCCGTTATCTTCATCTGAATATGAACTCAGATCTTCTCTATCCCCAATAGTAGCTATCTATAGTTGGTTTCTTCCTATTTTGCTTGTTCATTTTTATTCATTTTTTTGTTTTAATTTCTTTTCAGCAGCTTGTGGTGTGATAAAATTGTACTCCCAATCCATGGGGAATAATGCCCCAAGCCTCAGGTCCTTTCTACTGTTATTTTCTGAGGTCTATCCCAGAGCTCAACCCAGGGCTCTCCTTTTCACTTGTAACCATGATCTCCCTGTCCCACAAATGATCTTACTCTCTGCAGTCAGGTCCCTCCTCATGCCTGCAAACTACAGTTGTCCTCTCTTCCCTGGAACTAAAACCAGGGACTCTGCTTTCTAGCAAGTGCCCACAATTAGGAGGGTCCCTGACTCTTTGCTACTGCACTCACCAGATATGTGTGCTAACTTCTCCCCAACAGCAGGAGCCCAGCCCTGAGCTGGTCAGCACATTTGTGCTTGGCATCCCTGAACAATAGAAAGCCCTTCAATCTTTTTCTATCCAGCCATCAGGCACCCCACACTCTCTTTGAAATGAAAGTTTCTAAGGCTGAGGCTACCTCTCAGCTGCCCCCAGGGCTAATAGAGTGGGTCTGGATGTGCTTGCACTTCACTCAGGTGGCACCTCTGCCACAGGTCTTTCCTGGGGTCTTCTTAGTCTTTACCCCGACTTTTCTTTATTTCTACTCCTCTACATTCCCTCTGAGGCAATGTTCTGGTTTTTCTGTGGAAGAAATTTGGAGAGCTGAAAGTTTTCTGACTGATGCCCCCCCCCCACTCCCACGCCCATCTTCCCAGAACTCTCTCCCTTTGATTCTTTACCTGGCTAATTTTCTGATATCTCCAAAACTGTTATTTCAGTTAACTGAGGCTGAATTTGTACTTTTTGTTTGCTTGTTTTGTTGGTTAGCTTGAATTTCCTGTGGAAACTTGTCATCTGCTTTGCTTTAAAAAGCAAAACCCCAACTTCGTCTTTCTAGCTTGTGTTAACAATGAATATTGATAGTCTACCACTCTAAGGATAGAGCCAGCGTTGTCAGTGTGGCCAGGGAGCTTGGACTTTGTGCAGCCCCTCAGGATAATGAATCTAGATATAAAGCTTACAATGACTTAGATACCTAGAGGAAAATACCAGAAAAAGAAAACCACTGAAACTTTTTTTTAATGCACAGAAGAAATCAGAAGGAGGAACACAGAGAGGCAGGAGAGATCTCAATGTGTTGGATAGACTTTCTTATTTTTTTTTAAAGCAAATAGTGTGAAATAGAAATTTAGTTCGACATCTAGAATCTTCTTTTGGTATTCTGCTGTGTGCATGGAAATTCTCATCCACCTTCATTTTTTTCTTTGTTTGTCTGATTTTGGTAAAGTTAATCATTTGAAAAGAATTAAAATTTCCCTGAATCTGGAAGCCTTACAAGGTTGTCCATGATATGTGGCTCTTTTTGCTCTTAAGGAAATTAAAGCACATTCTCCAACCACTTCCATAGACATTTCGCCATATCTGTTACAGAGTTTATAATCTCCATGCCAGCAGATATTATGTTCAAAAAGTCAAGCAATTTTTGGCACCAATACTTAATAATTTCCAGCATCAGCTTCCAGGCAGACAGGTCCTTTTCCTCTATTGTATCTCCAGTTACTGGCTTATCATAAGAGGTGTAGTCCTCTTGATTTTCATTATCATCATCATTCATTTCCCCCCTCAACTTCAGCTGCTTAGAGGTGGGATCCCCAGCAGAGTTCTCCAGAGGGGAAGCAAGGTTAATGGTCTCAGGGCTGAGTTACATACATTGTCTACCCAATGTCCAACCTCCTCTCCTATCCTCAGGTCTGAGTTTTCTTTCTTCTTCTTCTTCTTTTTTTTTGTGGTGCCAATATTAGATTTTATTCCCCAGGACAATTGCATTTCCACTTGTTTACAGTACTGATAAAGTGCAATGTAATTCACTTCTCTCCCTCTGCACACATTCAAGTATTCAGAATGCTCAGATTAAATGATACCTTAAATGCTACTTTCAAACTTCTACTGCCTTTACTACAAATTTGAGTCATTAAATGTTTTGGAAAGCTGTGTTGAATGCTCTGTCTTCTGGTGTGTTTAGTCAACCTCTTCAATGGTGGGTGCAGAAGAAAAATCTCCAGATGGGGCTGCTCCACTCTCTGGGAACACACCAGGCAAGCCTCCTGGCATGCCCCCTGCACTTTAGTACAGCTTAGTAATGATGGGGTTCCAGACCTTCTTCAATTCTCTCTGCTGATGCTCAAATTCCCCCTTCTCAGCTGTCTGGTTCTTCTTCAGCCAGTTGATTATTTCATTACATTTGTCAAGGATCTTCTGTTTTTCTTCATCACCAATTTTGCCTTGCACTTTTTCTTCCTCTATGGTTGCTTTAATGTTGAAAGCATAAGATTCAAGGGAATTCTTGGAAGCAGCATTGTCTCTCTGCTTTTGATCCTCAGCCTTGAATTTCTCAGCCTCCTCAACCATATGCTCAATGCCTTTTTTGCTCAGACATCTTGTTTCATTGGTGATGGTGATCTTGTTCTCTTTGCCTGTACACTTATCCACAGCAGAAACATTGAGGATGCCATCAATGTCAAATGTTACTTCAATCTGAGGAACACCCTGGGGTGCTAGGGGGATTCCTCTGAGCACAAATTTGCCAAGCAGGTTGTTATCCTTTGCCATTGCTCTCTCGCCTTCATAAACCTGAAAAGACATATCACACTGGTTGTCCATAATGGTATAAAAGGTTTTTGTCTGCTTAGTGGGGATGGTGGTATTACGTTTGATCAGAACACTCATAAGTCCATCAGCAGTTTCAATTCCAAGGGAAAGAGGAGTGACATCCAACAACATCAAGTCCTGAACATTCTCAGATTTATCTCCAGACAAAATGGCAGCCAGAACAGCTGCACCGTATGCAACAGCCTCATCAGGATTGATATTCTTCTTGAGCTCCTTGCCATTGAAGAAGTCTTGCAGAAGCTTCTGTATTTTGGGAATTCGAGTAGAACCACCCACCAAGAGGATGTCATGAATCTGAGACTTATCTAGCTTGGCATCTCTTAAGGCCTTCTCCACAGGGTCCAGTGTGTCACGGAAGAGATCAGCATTCAGCTGTTCAAAAAGGGCTCGGGTGATTGATGTATAGAAGTCAATACCTTCATAGAGGGAGTCAGTCTCAATACTGGCCTGGGTACTGGAGGAGAGGGCACGCTTTGCACATTCACAAGCAGTACGAAGACGGCAAACAGCCCTCTTGTTCTCACTGATGTCCTTCTTGTGCTTTTTCTTGAACTCTGCAATGAAATGGTTGACCATTCTGTTGTCAAAGTCTTCCCCACCCAAGTGGGTGTCCCCAGCTGTGGACTTGACCTCAAAGATGCCATTGTCAATGGTAAGAATGGAGACATCGATAGTACCACCTCCAAGATCAAAGACCAACACATTTCTCCTGTCATAAATCTTTTTGTCCAAGCCATAAGCAATAGCAGCAGCAGTTGGCTCATTGATGATGCGGAGCACATTGAGACCAGCTATGGTTGCAGCATCTTTGGTGGCCCGACGTTGGGAATCATTGAAATAGGCTGGCACTGTGACTACAGCATTTGTGACAGTCTTCCCAAGGTAAGCTTCAGCAATTTCTTTCATCTTGGTCAAGACCATAGAAGATACTTCTTCTGGATAGAAACTTTTGGTCTCCCCTTTGTATACCACTTGGACCTTAGGCCTGCCTGCTTCATTCACCACCATAAAAGGCCAATGCTTCATGTCTGACTGTACAACTTCATCATCAAATCTGTGACCAATTAGCCGTTTGACATCAAAAACTGTGTTGGTGGGGTTCCTTGCAACTTGATTCTTTGCAACATCACCAATTAAACATTCTGTGTCAGTGAAGGCAACGTAGCTTGGGGTGGTCCTGTTTCCTTGGTCATTAGCAATGATCTCTACTTTCCCATGTTGGAAGACGCCCACACAGGAGTAAGTGGTGCCAAGATCAATGCCAACTGCTGGTCCCTTCAGCATGGTAGCTGGAGAGTCAGGGATCGTAGCTGAATGCTGTGGAGAAAGAAAGGCTGCTGCTGCACTGAGTAGCTTTCTTTCTTTTTTACCCTCCTTTTCACTGACCCTTCCCCCAAGTCCTCTGTCAGACAGGAGGTTTCTATCACATACCCCAGATTGGGGATAAGTAACAGAGAACAGAGGGCAAGGGGAGAACAGAATCCAGGGAAAGTGAGAATGAATGAGAGACCATGGTGGGTGAAAAGGTAGGGTAGGAAAGAGGCATGGCAATGATGCTGGGGCAGGTAGGGAAGACAGAGGCAGAAATTAGAGAGATTTGGTCTCACCTGATTTCGTTTCTGACAATGAGCACCAATAATATCTATGAAATGATTGGAGAACAGCAAATAAGGAAGGGGCAGACAGGCTTAGGCAGCCCCATGCCACCCATGCATGAGGAAGCAGAGTAGGGTGAAGAGAGAGAGGAAGGTCATGAACAGAATGCAGAAGTCCTAAATCTCAGTTCCCCTTAATGTCAGTGAGGAGGCCTAAATAGAATAGTCCCTGGATAAAACCGGGAACCAGTATAACAGGGATTCTGGAAGCCCCATTCCTGGAGTGTGCATAGCAAACTGTAACTGCTCTCAGCTCATAAGGAAGAGGCTGGGAAGACTGCATCCAGAAAAGACATAATGATGCATAATGGAAGGGCCAGATGAAGTGCCATAACCATACTGAAGAGGAGAATTCAGCTTGGCAAGGAATGTCCCTAGCTGAGAAGAGGGCAACTCATCCATTAGCTCCACTACTTTCAGAAGTAAAGCAGATGGGGTCAATATTTGTAGTAGCTGCTTTAAGTCTGAGCTGAGTCCCTGTCTGCCACTAACAGATTGTGTATTTAGGGGAGAGTGTGTCCCCTAGGGTGGAGGGATGTGTTTATATTTCCATTCTTTATATATTTTCTCAAATATCTTTTTTAAAAAAGCTCATTGATTTTAATAAGTTCAGTGATACTGGGGTACTAATCATTGGAGGTTTTCAACATTACAGGGGTGATATTTCTCATAACTGGTGATTGTTACTGGTGAAAACACACAGCAGTGGAACATCAACTCATTGGCCCTAGAAAGACAGCTGCAACTACTAAGGTGTGTTCCTAGGACCCTGAAGGGGAGCAGTACCCTAGTTTGGGTATCCTGACCAGCTGATGTGCATATAGCTTGGGAGAATAAGAGCAGAGCCTCAGAAAAGCAGGGTAGTACAGAGCAAGACAGATGGGGAGAGAACTGAGCTTGGAAATCTGGGCTTACTTTGCACTGCATGGCTGAATTATTAATATCTTTCAAGGGTATTGGATCATGTTTCTTTTTGGAGAAAAATTCCACTCATCATGGCTTCCTCACATCTTTCCTCTAACAAGAACCTCCCCCATCCCTACCTAATATCATGAAGGTACCAGCCAGGAGACTGAATTCCTACTTCTGCATCTAATTCAATAACATGGCTTAGGGAAAATCACACCATTCTGAGTTTTAATTTTCCATCTATAAATTGGAGATAATAATTATCATTGTTGTGAAGCACTAATGAGATCCTGGATATGGAATTTCTCTGAAAAGTTTCCAACCATGCCTAAGAATAAGGTATTATTATTATTATTATTGTTATTCCAGGGAGCACCTTTACCCCAAATTAAAACACCCCACTACCTCTAGTGGAGTCTAAGGAAGCCAGATATCTAAGGATGGGCACAGGGATCAGGGTTCAGGGCTCAGGGCCAGAGGCTGAAACGTACCTGGTTAAAGTTTTCTAGTTTTTGGTCTGTTGCCTCGTGCTGTGAAAAGAAAAGCAAGGCCAGCTTAGGTGACGCAGTGAATACAGCAGTCACCCTGGAGTCAGGAGGACCTGAGTGTTTGAGATGAAAAATCCTCATCCATAATTTAATCAAAAATAAACATAGTTATCTATAAGGATAAGAGGAATTTATTCTCTTCCTTAGGAGAAGAGGACAGTCTTCCCCATGACTGATCATGAGGGAGAGGCCCCAAGGTGTGGTACACACAGTTTTTAAACCCTAACACAGGAGGGTCATATTTCCCCCATTATCCCTCTCTGCCCTTGGTTGGGGGAGTGAGCTCAAGCTGTCCCTGACTTGCACTGGCTGGGCAGAGGAGCCCACAGAGGCAGGAAAGCAGACATAGGACTGAAGATGGGGGTCAGAACACTCCCAAAAGAGGCTTGCTGCTGATTGATGTCACTAATGGAGGGGGAAGAGGGAAGCTAACAATCCAAAACTGCCTGAGAAGTTTTCACTCCTCCCAGACAATCCCCCCTCTCTTTTCATTCTCTGAAAGCTTCTCATTCAATTGTTCATCTTCCCAAGAAGCAGTTCTGGTAAAGGTCAGGTCTGGACTCTTGGGAAAGCTGTCTGCATCTGATGTCATCTTCTTCAGATCCCTTGGCTAAGAGGAGGAGTGATCTTCAGATGCCTATAGTTCAAATGCCAAGCTGGCACAGCCAGCCAGACCTTCACAGCATTCTCAGAAACATGATTTGACACCAAGTGTCTATATAAAGGTCCAGTTTCCCAGTTGGGCTAGACTAGGTCCAAAGAATATAATCAAATAGTTCTGCTTTTGTAGCCACACAGGGCTAGGCTCCAGCAATACAATAAGGTTCTCTCACAATTTTACAAACTTACATGATTACATTGAGTCAGATTCAGACTAAACTTCTTAGATGAATCACAATATACCAGCTTTCAGAAAGGTGATTACATGTCACCAAGATAAACAAGAAAACTTACAAACAAACCATACAAATTAACAGAATCATTATTACCAATGTCCGTTAACATCCATTTCTTTGTATCCTAGCGATCTATTTCATTTAAACAATACTTTTGAATCCCAGATGCCTCTTGCAGTTACACAATTCAAAAAGGAGTTCTGTTTCTCCAGTTCAAATCAAGAGGTTATCAGATAATTCTGACTTAATATAAATTAGTACAATCACTTAAAATTGGTTTCACATTTCTGAAACTTCAGAGAATTTTCAGTTTATTTATTATTTGTTATTCCTATCCTTACCTAAATCCTGTACCTGTTATAGGAATCCTTAAAAAAAAAACCCTTAAAATCTATCCAAAATGGGTTCATCTGCTTTTTAAAACCATCAGACAAATACTTTAATGAAGAAGGAATAATTTTACTTTTTCTACTATCTTATACATTCCTTGTGCAAAAATCCACATTAAGATCTTATTACCAAACATGCTTAAAGTTGGAATTTCCATAATAGAAAAAATTTTGGAAGCCAATCTTATACACCTATATGTAGTTCTTAGAGGAATCATTTAAGTCTGATCCTGTTGCTCTCCTCAAACTCTACTTTCCTATTCAATTAGGCATCTATTACATTACATTTTTGCCTTATTACTTATCATTTCCTCCTTTGAAAGATGTTATCTCTATATTTATTTATTCATTTATTTGGTCCTGTATATTACTTCTGAATGAATTTGCTATAAAAGAAAAAGAGGGACAATGTCATAAATCTTGCCAGAAGGAAAACTTCCTTAGCTCTGTTTGATTCCAGGCATGAGTCATCTCTGGTAGTCATTCAGATGGCCACTAGGTGCTGAAAGCAGGGCTTGGGCATAAATAGGTGGTGGTGATGGTGGTGGTGGTGGTGGTTTCCTTTTCAGAAAGAAAACACACAGTTGGGAAATAGAGTCATAGAGGATCTCAGCTAGGCAGTGTCCAAGGTCATCTTCACAACTTTTCCAAGACACAAACGTCCACCATTAGCAGTTCTCAGCCTGCAGCCCATCCCATTCCATTGTTGGTCTTTATGACAACTATTCCTGTAATCGTACTTAAAAATAATAGTAACTTTTGCAGTCCTCAGCATTCTTAAACAGCAAATTAATATAGACTAGTATCCTTCAGATAAGTCTATCTAAAATTTGATCGAGCTGTTAATTATAAAATCAAGCCACAAATCTTTCTGCTTTCCTAAATACTTCCTCACACTCTTCTCAAAATACTTAAACCCTTTAAAACTGACACAAAGGTATCCAGACCACTATCCAGAGACAGGAAGGGCTTGGATAAACCCCCATTTCTCCCCAAACTTTCTTCTCTGCCTTCCATATTTCTAATCAAATCTTTTTCTATCTTTCCAAATCCCTTAAACCCATTATCCAGTTTATTCAGGTTTCCTTTACATTTTTAAACATAAAACAAGATAGTTTATAAGTTATTATTCTCTTGCTAACGTAACTGTTCTGCTTAAACAAAGCAAAGAGGTTAAAGGCTAAACCCCATGAGCTGATGGATTTATATCCTTGCAAGTTGGTTTATTCTTCCCTAATTATACTCAGTCTGGAAAAATGAGATACTTCAGGAATCTAAAATTTTCACTTATATGTTCAAATACGAATGTTAACTTTTACTTATGCCATGCAATAACCACAAATTCAGATGAAAACAGCAAGACCTCTTTTGCTTTACAGCTTATTGCTTTAGTTTAACAATAGCTTATCTTGAAAATTTACTAAACCTTCAAAAATATATACCAGACAACACCTTTCAAAACATCTCTTCTAAAAGTATTTTCCTTTCTTTAAAAGCAGGCTGAATTTATCCTGGTGTTAAGAGGAATAATCAGTAAACCTTTATAAAAGAAAAATTAATTTGAAAGTTTTAAATGATATCTTTCTGTTTCCTTTAAGCAAAAATAGACCTTTAAAATGGAAATTCATTAAACAAAGTTAGTGTCCTTGAGCAACATAAAATTCCCAAGTATTATTACAGATTAAATTCCTAGATACTTCGAGAATTCCTAGATATCACAAAGTTTAGTCTTAAGCAGTTTGCATAACTTTCTGCCCATGTTCTAATTCTAGATGAAAAATGTTAGATTTCCCAGCTAACACAAAAAGGCTCATATCTTTTGCTGACTATTTGCTCTGATCACAGAAATTTGCAATAGAAAGCTGAACTTTAAATCAGCTGGACATGTTTTTTCAAATTGTTGTACACAGACTAAAACTTGCTTTAGTGTGAAACAGCCATCCGACTTATCACTGGAAATCATTTACATTCTGGAAACCTTCAAATTAGCACAAATACATCTGTAGATGGAGTAGCTTTGAAAACCACATCCCTCTATTTTTTTTTAAGGATTCTCATTTGCTCAATAAGAATTCTACAAAACTTTTCCAATTTCCAATTTTACTTTTCCAGTTCACTTTGCACAGATAATCATTAACTTGATCATTAATAATGTGGAAATAGAACTTTAAATCACCATATATTTCCATAATAGCCAAAATTTGAAATGAAATATAAGCATTACTATTACTACCTGTTTGTAACCCAAATGTAACAGCTTTATATTATCAGATTTCATAGCATAAAAAAAATCCCATTCACATATAACATGATTAAGATTTAAAAATGCTGTAATACCATTCCTACTTCAAAATGTTGGGTTGGTTTTTCTTTTTTTCCAAATTCCACTAGTCAGGCAGACTTCCAGAAATACAATACAATTTCAGAAAGATGGCAACAACATAACAATGAATTTTAAGTGACATGAAATGACTCATAAAATAATTGATCTTATTACCCCTGGTATTCAAAAACCACTTCAAAGTTAGAGAGATAATAATGTTGTATCCAACATATGCCAGGCATCATAGTAAACATTTTGTAGTCATTATGTCAGTTTGATCCCATAACAAGTACTGATGAGGTGTGCAAAGTCTCAAAAGCTTTCACCTGTTCTAGGCCCCACTCTGGACAGAATGAGTCATGGCCTTAAGAAGCCATTAATGGCTGCAGTCCCTCCCAGGCTTGGGTTTCAATGGGGGGACAGTTTAGGACCTAGGTGTCAAAAACAAATGCTGAGATGGCAGAAATAAGCTCACCCAGGAATTTCCTGATCCCAAACAATTCATTCAACTATCTCCCACACTCCTAAGGGAACATAGGGAGATCTGGGAGGCTTAACTGGAGAAAATTGACTCCCCAATTTCAACATCAGGTCCCTTCCCAACAAGGAGGCAGGGAAAGAGGAGATAATAAGGAAGGAGTATTCAAACAACAGATCCTCAAATAGGCAGGGGATGGGGTATGTCTCCCGACATCCCTTAGTTTTCCCTCAGATGCCCATGACCCAACGGGTCATGGCCAGAGTAGGGCCAGATTAATTTATTAAAATAGAGAACATAGCGCCCACATAAATAAGAAATCAGGAAACCTTACCTTTGTCCTCAATGCTTGCCCAGGGCTCAGCAAGGGAAATGGAGAAAGTGGGAGCACTGCCAAACCCTAGCTAGGCTTCCCTGTCATTCTGAGTCTTGAGAAGACTGGAAGACAGGGTACTGGGACGTGGCTCTACTACTTTTACCTCGGGGACCATCCTTCCTCCAATATCCCTCCTGGTCAGATGGGCACGGTTCTAGAGGCACTGGTTCCTGGGGCTCCCTCTGGGGGGATGCCCTGGAGGGGATTTTCCTGGCGATGGCAGCAGCCAAGAATAGAGCATGCTTTCTGTCTCTGGTTCATTCCCTGCATTCTTTCTCCTCTGCTGCAACCAGGTCTCTGTTATTAAAGACTCCAAAGGCCGTCTCCAGTAATTGGGCCCGAGGTGTTTGGGGTCCCATTGCCAATATCTGCAGTTTTCTCCTAATATCTGGGGCAGACTGACTAATGAAATACATGTTAAGGATTGCTGCTCCTTCTATAGAGTCAGGCTCTAAATCTGTATACCTTTTAATAGCTTCTACCAGTCTATCTAGGAAAAGGGCAATGTTTTCTTGATATAGCTGGCAAATTTCTTTAATTTTCAGATAATTTACTTGTTTTTGAAATGCAGTTCTTAGGCCTTCCAAAAGGCAAAGTACTTTATGGTCTCTCTTCTCTCTATGCTCTGGGATTTGATAATCCCATCCTGGGTCACCAGTGGGAACAGCAGCCTGGGGGGTAATTTCTGGGGTCATTGCTAGCCAAACAATCCCCAAATTTTGGGGCTTGTTCCCAGATTCTCCTCTCCTCAGTGGAACAACAGGTAGAGAAGAAGATATGCAAATTACCCCCCAAAAATCTCAAATTGTAGGGTTAAGTCCCGAAAGCCTTAAGTAAACTTTGTGGGGTTTTCAGAGAACTTACCAAGCTTCTCTTTAATTTGATTGAGATCTGAAATGGAGAATGGGACATGCACTCTAGTTGTCCCAACAGCTGAGAGAGCTGCTTCCTTTAATGGAAAAAGTCCTGAAGGTGTTGTGGAGACAGGGGCTTGGGAAGGGAGATTGGAAGTAGATTGATTGGGGGGTGCTGGCTGAACTGGATCAGACTGCAAGACTGGTGATCTGACTGGCAAGGGGGAAGTTCTGCTGGCACCTGAGGAAGGGAAGGGGTCAGAAGAGAAGATACCCCTAGTGCTGCCATGGGGGTACGAAGTGAAGCCTGAATGGGTGCTGCCTCAGGGGGAATGGCTACAGAGGGAGGCACTTCAGCAAGACCAGTGGCTGGGACCTGAGCAGGGGTCCTTGAGTGGGGAGGGGCCATGATGTGAGATGCAGGGTAGTAGATATGGATGGTGTAGGGGGCAGGAAATGAGGGGTGTTGAGGTAGAGGAAAAGGGAAGGGAAACCAAGGGTAAAGTGTTGGGGTACAGCAGAAGGGACTGAGGGAGCTGCCTCAGTGGTAATGGTGACTGGGACCTGAGCAGGGGTCCCTGAGGGAGGAGGGGCCGCAGAGGGAGGCACCTCAGCAAGACCAGTGACCTGGACATGAGCAGGAGTTGCTGACAAGGGAGGGGCTGGGGCCAAAGCCATAGGAAGGGGGTCATTTCATTGGTTCCCATTGCCCTTTTGCGGAGAGGCTCTAGCTTCAAGCATCTCACAACCTTTTCTGAGAAGAGTGTTGCAAGAAAGTTCAAAATATGCCATTAGATATGCTACTTCTACTCATCTTCCTTCTCTGTGACAGTATAATTCTAACTGCAAGAGAGTATTATCTTTTAAAGTCTCAAAAACAGGCCATGATTCAGGTTTTTTAGGTGATAGCTAGGCCAAGTTGTGTTGCAAAAAAATCACTAGCTTTTCCTTTATGAGGTCTCTAGAGAAACTGAATTTTTCCCAGTATTGTAAAAGACAACCCAAAGGCAAACTGTTGGGAGCCACAGGCATAGGGCCTGGAAGTCTCTTCCTCCGTAAAGGAATGTTTAAGAGTAAGCCTCGAAAAACAAACAAAACAAAACCCACAAAATAGTACCTGAAGTTTTCCCAATTCCCCAGTGCTGAGAGAATTGA
Organism: Pseudocheirus occidentalis; assembly: GCA_028646575.1. Classification (NCBI taxonomy): domain Eukaryota; kingdom Metazoa; phylum Chordata; class Mammalia; order Diprotodontia; family Pseudocheiridae; genus Pseudocheirus; species Pseudocheirus occidentalis. Next base: position 108,407,471 of record CM053599.1, read on the forward strand.
AAGAATTTGGCTCACGCTTCCAGATGAGGCATCTGTCCTGGTCCTCCATTCTTCAGAAGCTGCGCATGTGTCCATTTTCTCCAACATAACCAAATAGGACCAAGAACCTGAGGTCATTCTGAGTACCTAGCTGTCTGACCTAACGGGACCTTCCTGTCCCGGCTGCAGAAGAGCTTGATATTAGCACTGTTTCTCAGTCAGGAAACCATGAAAATTAAGAGGTTTACCCAAAGAGGGTTAGGGTTGCCTGAGACCCCAAAATACCAACATGCTGGGGCCTGCCAAAAGAATTCGACTCAAAACTCTGTTGCTAGCCTGGCTCTCCTTTGTCCATCTGCTTCCCACCCTGGAGCCTATCCAAATATCAATCCACTCTTGCTTTGACCTCATTAACTCCACCTGAAGTCCCTCTCAAAACTCATTACTGGAGTCAGATCTCATTGGTTCCTCCTGAAGACCCTCCCCAGGCTCCTCCTCTGAACCACCCCTAGATTTCTCTGTATATAAGACCCAATCTTCCCTCCATCTGAGAGAGTGTCTTAGAATAGCTTAGCACAGACTTGCCCTGTGTGAAAGTTCCATAGAACAACCTAGCATAGACTGGCTCCTTAAGAATCTACCCTATATGATGAACTTGAACTTTCAATAAACTTGACTTTTTCTTTGGCTGACAAGACTTTAGTGGAATTCTTTCTGCAGGACCTGGCATGTTGGTGTTTTGGGGTCTCAGGCAGCCCTAACCCTCTTTGGCAAACCTCTTCATTTTTTATGGTTCCCTGACACCAGGAAGCACTGCTAATCTCAAGCTCTTCTCCAGCTGGCACTAGAAGGTACATAAGCCTCTCTCTTTCCCTATTGCTTTCTTGTCCTCCAAGTTGCTTGGAAGTGGATTTTTTTTTTGGTGCGTTTTTTTTGGTGTGTGTTTTATTTTGTTTTTGTGGGCCTGACCTCTCAGGTCCCATTAGTTCAGACAGCTAGGTACACAGCCTGACCTCAGGTTCTCAGCCCTGTTTGGTTCTGTTGGAGAACATGGACACGTGCGCAGCTTCTGAAAAATGGAGGACAAGGACAGCCACCTCATCTGGAAGTGTGAGCCAGATTCTTTAAATTCTCTCAGCACTAGGGAATTGGGAAACTCAAGGTTTTTTTGTCCTATTTTGTTTTGTTTGTTTTTTGAGGCTGACTCTCAAACCTTCCTTTATGGAGGAAGGGACTTTCAGGCCCTATGCCTGTAGCTCCCAAAAGTTTGCTTTGGGGTTGTCTTTTACAACACTGGGAAAAATTTAGTTTCTCTGGATACCTTAAAAAGGAAAAGCTAGTGGTTTTTTTTGTTGTTTTTTTTTTTTGCAACACTGTTTGGCCTAGCTATCACCTAGAAAACCATGAACAGAGGCCTGTTTTGGGGACTTGAAAAGATAATACTCTCTTGCAGTTAGAATTATACTTTTGCAGAGAAGAAAAATGGTTAGAAGTTGCCTATTTGCAGATCTTCATTGAACTGTCTCAGAACATGGTTCTCAGGAAAGAGTGTGATATGCTTGAAGCTACAGCCTCTCCACAAAAGGGAAATGGGGACCAATTAAATGACCCCCTTCCTATGGCTTCAGCTCCAGCCCCCTCCCCTCAGGAACTCCTGCTCATGTCTAGGTCACTGGTCTTGCTGAGGTGCCTCCCTCTGCGGCCCCTCCTCCCTCAGGGACCCCTGCTCAGGTCCCAGCCAGAGGCCTTGCTGAAGTGCCTCACTCTGTAGCCCTTCCCCCTGGGGCAACACCCACTCATGCCTCAGGTCCTACCCCCACAGCAACACCAGGGGTATCTTCTCTTCTGACCCCTTCCCCTCTTCTGTAGTGGACCAGACTTTCAGGGGCCCTGGCTCCATTAAGAAAATGCTCCCCACTTCTACAAGGTCACTAGGCAGATATGCAGGAGGATTATAATCTTGTTGGGTAGATGCTTCCATTGGTTCTATGAATATCTAAAGAAAGTACTGGGTAACTAATTTGCAAATCTTGTTTTTGACTCCCTGTTTGCTTGTGCCTCTGGACATGGTCCTAGGATAAAACCTTAATGAATGATTACCCTTGGGCTGGGGTAGGGAAAGGTCAAGAGCTAGGGTGAGTCCTTGCATTCTGGTGACCTAAGCATCTCTGCAGTAGGGGATATAAGCCCTATGATTTTCTTGTATCCTTGGCTCTGTATAAAATGGCTCTGTAATAAACAGACTATGGAATACATTCCCGTCTCTCTCCCTCTTTCCTTTATTCAGCTCTCTCTCTCTCTCTCTCTCTCTCTCTCTCTCTCTCTCTCTCTCTCTCTCTCTCTCTCTCTCTCTTTCTCTCTTTCTCTCTTTCTCTCTTTGTTTTATTCAGTTGGTAGGTAGGCCATACAACTGTGCTGGCCGCAGCACTTCTCAGGTGCCAGCTGACCTTCCCTCTTGCCAGCCAGATCCCCCAGTCTTGCAGTCTGGTGCGGTTCAGCCAGCACCTCCCAGTCACTCTCTCACAGGAAGTGGGGCTTCCAATCTCCCTTCCCAAGCCCCTGTCCCCACAGCACCTTCAGGACTTTTTCCCTTAAGGGAAGCAGCTCTCTTGGCTGGTAGGACAACTAGAGTACATGTCCCATTCTCCATTTTGGATCTCAATCAAATTAAATTGCCTTCCCCCTCCAAAAAAAAAAAGAAAGAAAAACAAGGTCAGAGGTTGGGATGGAGTGGCATACAGGTAAACCCTGGACCTCCTCTGCAGCAAACATCTAAAATCTCCCTTCCTACATGGGAAACATGAGAACAGAGGAAGGGGACAGTGGGTGAGAGAGAAGTAAGATCTTGCTTAGGTCCTGTCATATATTTGCTTTGTACTGTTAGGGAAGATTCCTTTGCCCTATTTTTCCTGTTTCTCCAACCACAAGATGATAGTAGAAGCTGATCATCTCTCCTTTCCCCTCTAAATCAATGATCCTATGATAATCCTAGATGACCTCTAAGATATTCTCCACCTGTGAGGCACCATGGTGATTTATTCTGATTTTCCCTTGTTCAAGAAATGGAAGTTCTATAAGGGGATATATTTGTTTGCCTTACCATTTTTTCACTGAAAGACAGTGAGACCTCATCTTCTTGAAGAGTCTCAGTGGGTCTCCTTTCCTAGTAAAATATATCGAGGGTGACTTTGTTTCCCTTTCCAACAACCCCTGCACCCCCAATCCCAGAGCATGCTCAAAATTGCCCTCTTATTCCACATAACAAAGTTGGGGTAAAGGAGCCTGTATCCACCCACATATGACATCTCAGAGTATAAGCCTCTTGGGGGCCTAAAGCAGGCCCTACAAAGGGTCTATATGGTCTCCCCCCACTCCAAACCATGAATGGCAATACTTAGAATGCAGGGAGCGGGGAGACAGCCCCTGCTGCAATCATCCTTTTTATTGTTGTTGCCCTGAAAGTTTGGTTAAAGGAGACAAACAGGCTAAGTGCTATACAGTTATATCATTTATTCCCTTAAAGCTAGCCAGATACATACAAGTATGGAACCAGAATAAAATAGGACTGCCTGAACAAAAGAATGAGAAGGCTTAAATACATTTTAGAACCACCCCAATTCAGGGTGACTGTGTCACTCAAATTTATGATCTCCATCAAAGTTAGATCAATATATGAGAAAGAAATTTTCCTAATTGGATAGGGGGTAAATACAATAAAATAAGAGACCTGACAAAGAGTCAATGGAAATTATGACTCAGGATGTCTGTGTTTTTTTTACCGTTCACATACCATAACATAGAATATGCCAAAAAAATGTTAAGATAAGAAAAAGTTTCATTAATCAAATTAGTGCCTCAGGTTAAGGGTCTCATCCTTAATAGCCATAAAGTCAGCCCTATCTGGTGCTGTTGGCATAGGAAGAGATATTTTGGGAGCTTACTCAGAGAGCAGAGAAGCTGTTAGGTCCGGGTTCTTCTGGTTTGTTAGTTCAGGCTCTGGCCCCTACTGAGCTTATTAAATAATTATCATTGTTCACAACAGTAATAGTCACTGATGCCGATCTAGTGATTTCCCATGTCATAGACATAGGACATATATTTCAGTGACATAATGTATATGAAACACTTTATTAACCATACACATATCAATTCATCTTACTATTCTTTTTATTCAGTGTTCATTAAGTACTGATGGGGTGTTCGGGTGCCTTTGTAACTTTGTAACATTGCTGTAACTTCAGTCTGTAAAAATCTCACTTGGGTTCGCTTACCTATGTCTGTAACATCAGCCTGTGCAATTAAGTTGTAAAAGTCACACTTCCCCCCAGCCATAAAGCATTAACTCTGCCTCTCCCCTTCCCCTGCCTAAAAGCGGTTTCCCTGAAACCATTAACTGCTACTATAACTATCCTTGCTTGGTAAAATAACCAGCCATACCAATGAATCCTTCAAAAGCATTCTATAAACAAATCCTTAGTTACAGAAATGTATTTGTTCTAGTGGCCAGCTGCAAACTATCAATCTTTCAGTGCATTATCAGTAAGGTAACTCCTCAAAATTAGACACATACTGAATCCCCAATTGACCCAGGTTCCCAACATCCATCTTGTCAAAAAGGAGTTTGATGGCTAACAGACTGGGCACCTCTCAGTCAAAATTGACCACTGGCTGACTCAGTGACATTTCAAGGCAAAAACCACACCTCCTGATAGCCCCCCTCAGGCTTTCTCCCAGTGAATTATGGGCAATATGCCTGCACAGTTGATATAGAAAGTGCATATCCCTTTAAGCACTGACTACTCCTTAACTCCTCCCAAATCCCTCCTTTACACACCTACTTAGCATAATGACTATCAGATTTAT
>CM053599.1:108430863-108580737 GCA_028646575.1 Pseudocheirus occidentalis
AATTTAGAATTTGGTGAAGAGATTCTTCATGTAATCTTCATTTCCTACAGACTGGATAACTTAAAAGTGATTCACTTACTAAAGTAAAAGGGAAAATAATAATATATTCGTTTCAAATGTTACTCACTTAGAAAAAAGTATATCCCATTAAAAGCCATTCAGATTCATATGTGATAGTACAGGTAATCGAGCACACTTAAATCTGAAGAACTAAATAGATATAAATATGAGAGGTTATGGCAGTTTGTTAAGACCAAGGCTTAAAGTATTTGCACATACAATTTAGGAATTATTTAAGTGGTGATAGGTTTGATTACTGTGTAATCTATGGAAGTTGAATACATATTGTAAGGAGATTGATACTTTCATTGTCCTGTTGTTGTATAATGGTGAAAAACAAGGCAAATTAATGAAATAGTAGATCACCTTTACATCATTGAGTATGATATTTTTATCATTTCCCACAAGACTTTAATTTTATATGGTAAAGATTCTATTGTCAGCCTTTTGGTCCATTTCAAGATATTAAGGAGAGAGGCAACCCTGAGCCTGATAAGGAAAGAACCTCACCAGAGACCAGAGACCATGAGAATTGCTGCACTACCTTGGATATGTACTTCCCACCTGAAGGTTTTCTTGAAATTACTTAAGCTAATTCTGATGGGAACCTTTCTAGTTTTGAGTGAGCTATCTGGCAGCCACTTTCTGTGTAAAGCCCCAGAATGTGATTGTTTTATTGATTTTACTGATTGATTATTTTTTATCAAAATGTGATAAGCTGAAGGAAAAAAAGGAAAGGGGAAAAAATCCTGAGAGGTTTTTTTAAGAAACACCTGCAAGTTTAATAAGTACAAAGGATAAAATGTTTTCAACATTTTTGACTTTTTATGAGTCTGTTGATATTATTAATTTAAGAAACAGATGCACTTGCTGTAATTTGTAAGCAGTGAAACTTGCTATATGAGGTAGAATCTCTTTGAGGCTATAATGTTGATTTGCTCTCAGTTTAAATCTAGGTAAAATTGTTGAAAACAATTGTTAAATCCATAAAGAGCAAAAATCACAAAGGAAAATGTCAAGAATTGTTTTGAATACTACTTTTGTGTCTCCAAATGTGCCAATTATCTAGGTGGATAAAGTGTGTTGAAAGAAGGTTGATCCCTTCCCAGGACACATTATGAAGGTGATGATAGGATCCTATTTACTCAGTTTCCCCATTGTGCTGTTACACCTCTAACAAGGAAAATTTGTCACCTGTTAGATCATAATCTTGGGTATGGAATCTCTCAAATAACGTGAAAATCTGTTGCAAGAACTGCTTGTTCCAAAAAGTAATTATGACATTTACCTGAATAGAATTGAGGAAGCTTGGGTTTATGATACCTAATGTCTATGATAAGTGAGTCTGTGATATTCAGAGAGAAAGAGAGAGAGAGACAGAGAGAGAGAGAGAGAGAGAGAGAGAAATGATGATGATGGCATAGGAAGAAACAACACAACAACAGAAGCTACAGTTGTGTGTGTGTGTCTGCATAATATTGAGAACTTTGTAAACTCAACAACTGTTCCAACAAGATTCCAAGAAGATGGGGCACATAAATGCGATGTAATGTTATTGTGCCAAAAGAAATGACAAAAAGAAATTCCAGATTATTATGGCTAGTATAAACTGACTTACAATAAAGGGAACAGAATAGTATAAATAGTATAAATATTGCCTCATCATAAAGGGAACTGAACAGCAACATCACAAAGAAAAACACCTTTGAAAGACTCAAGATCTCTGACCAAGTTCGTGACCATCCATGTCTCCAGGAGACCAATGATGAAGCATGTTACTCATTTCCTAACAAAAGAGTGATGGGCACAAAGTGGCAGCAAGAGACATATATCTGGACATAGCTGCTGTCTGAATGCATTTAACTTGATGATGCTTATTGTTAGAAGGGTTTTTTTCTCTCTCTATCTTCTTAGTTTTAAATGAATAATAATCACGCCTACACCCCAGGGCTGTTGTGAGGATCGAATGAGGTAAAAAACTGCAGAATACTTAGCACAGAACCTGGCACACAGTAAGCACTATATCAATATTATTGTCATTTTTTACTATTATTATTATTATCAATGGTGGTGGGGCAAGTTAGTAATAGTGATGCCACATACAAAAAACCATTGAAAATTTCTTTCTAAAATGCATAGAAGAGATCAGAAGGGAGCATAATCAGAGATTTCAGTGTAATATATGGAATTACACACTTAAAAAAACATGGTATTTGGGTGCCTCGGTGGCACAGTGAATAGAGCACACTCCCTGGAGTCAGAAGGACCTGAGTTCAAATCCAGTCCAAGACACTTAACACTTATTAGCCGTGTGACTTTGAGCAAGTCACTGAATCCCAATTGCCCTGCCCTCCCCCCTCCAAAAAAATAGCAAAAAACTTCAATGAAACTATGGTATCAATAGAGATATACGTTTACATATAAGATCTTCCTTTTTGTGTCTTGCTGTGTGCATGGAAATGCTACCTCCCTCTTCTATTTTCTTCTTAACTTTATCATTTGAAAAAATGTTAAAATTATCCTAATTTCTTTGAAGCCTTACAAAGAGCCATGGCATGCTGCCCTTTCTACTCAGGAGGGAAATAAAACAGATTCTTAAATGATTCCCATAATTGTCTAAACTGTGTATAATATTTCATCCCAGGAGGAAATTGCCATATTCTTCAGGGTATTCCATTTTTCCTTCAACTACATCACAAGCTTTTTTTTTTTTTCCCCAGGGGGAAAGGCAAGGCAACTGGGGTTAAGTGACTTGCCGAAGGTCACACAGCTAGTGTGTCAAGTGTCTGAGGTCAGATTTGAACACAGGTCCACCTTACTCCAGGGTCAGTGTTCTATTCACTGCACCACCTAGCTGACCCCTGGCTCACCAGCTTTTGCCACAATCTCTTACTCTCTTTCAGAATTAACTCCTACATAGGGAGTCAGGGCCATTTTCAGTATTATACCAGTTTTTGGTTGAGAATCAAGAAAATTGGAGTGCCATCTGGAGTTCTCCATTTTGAACTGCCAGTCAAGCTCCCTGGAGATGGGATGCCCAGCATGGCCTGAGGGGAAGCATAGAAAACTCAGGTTAACAGTCTCAAGGCTAGATTACATGGATACAGAATGTTGCATCCCAATACTCAAATTTTTTTCCCATCTTTGGGCCAGGGCTTTCTTTCCTCTTTCCTCTCCCTTTCACTGCCCTTTCCCTTCAAGAACTCTCTCTCAGACATAGGGATGTCATATTTATCATATTTACAAAAATCTCATATTTACTCGACTGAGGATAGGTAACAGAGCTCAGAAGGCAAGGGGATGACAGAAGCCAGGGTAAGTAACATGGGGAGAATAATAATAGGAAGGCAAGTGGGTAAAAGGGTAGAGTAGGGAAGGGGCATGACAGTGATCTGAGGTGGGGAGAGAAGCAGGAGCTACTAGAGATACTGGGACCCACCTGATGTCATCTCAGCATCAATAAAATCAAATAAATATTCTTTGGTTTCACAGAAAACAGCATGTAAATGGCAGACAAGTTCAGGCAGCCCCATTCCCAACACATGTTGGAAAGACAATAGACCCCCAGCCCCACGAGGAAGCAGAGTAGAATGAAGAGAGAGGGGGAAATCACTGAACAGGATCCAGATATCCTAACTGTCAGTTCTCAGTAAAGCCAATGAGGATGCCTGGGTAGAAGATTCCCAGGACTGAACTGGGGACAGCATAATAGGGGTCTTGATCAATGGAACCCCTATCTCTAGAGCAGGTACAGGCTTCCCTGCCTGGTCACAGGGAAGAGGCTTGGAAGACTACTTCCAGGAAAGGTTAAATAATATATAATGAAAGGGCCAGGTAAGGTGCTATAACAGTGCTAAGGTATAGAATCCAGACTGCCAAAAAATAGACCTGTCTGAGAATGGAGCATCTCATCTATTACTTCTGACTCATTTAGAAGTAAAGGTGTTAGGGAGAATATTTGTAGTAGCTAATTTAAGTCTGAGCCCATTCTTCTCCACTGCTCTCACCCCAAGACTGTGCATTTAGGGGAGAGTGGCACGTAGTGTAGAGGGATAAGTTAGTACTTCTATTCTTTTTATATCTTCTCAATAAATGTCCTTTTGAAAAAGCTAATTGAGTTAAAGTAGTTAAATGATACAGGGATGATAATCATTGGAACAAATCAAAAATAGGAAAAATACTAACCATAATTGGAGATGTTACTGGTGAGAACATATACCTAAAACAGAGAAAGAAAACCATAGACAAATTTACCTAATGAATTAAGTATATAACATTAGAAAGGTAATCCATTCTTTTTATATCTTCTCAATAAATATCCCTTTGTAAAATCTAATTGATATTAATTAGTTAAATGCTAATCATTGGAAGTAATCAATAACAAAGAAGATACTAACCATAACTGAAGATTGTTACTGGTGAGAACATACCAGAATGGGGGATCAAGGAGATAGCATAAGAAATATATTTTCATGCTGATTCCTAAACCAGATATATAAAAGACAAAGAAAATTATATACCAATTTGCCTAATGAATATTGATGCAAAGATTTTACATAAAACACAAGCAAGGAGATAACTGTAATATATCATAAGCCTCATATATTATAAGCAGGTAGGATTTAGACCAAGGATGCAGGACTGGTTCAATATTAGAAAAACTATCTGTATAACTGGCCATATTAATAACAAAACCAACAGAAATCATATGATTATTTCAACAGATGCAGAAAAAGCCTTTAACAAAATACAACACACATTCCTATTAAAAACAATAGAGAGCACAAGAATAAATGGAATTTACCTTAAAAAGATAAGTAATATTTATCTAAAACCATCAGCAAGCATTATCTGTAATGGAGATAAGCTAGCAGCCTTCCCAAGATAATTAGAAGTGAAGTAAGGATACCCATTATCATCTATGATATTCAATATTGTATTAGGAATGTTAGTTACAGCAATAAGAAGAAAAATAAATTGAAGGAATTAGAATAGGCAATGAGGAAACAAAGCTATTGCTCTGGAGATGTATGAAGGTTGATTATCCTAGAGAACTGACTAAAAATTTGCTTGAAATAATTCACAATTTTAGCAAAGTTTCATGATACAAAATAAACTCACATAAATCATCAGTATTTCTATATACTACTAACACTAGCAGCAATAAATAGAAAGAGAAATTCCATTTAAAATAACTGTAGGAAATACGCAGTCCTGGGAGGCTATTGTAAAGTCCAGCATGAGCATCTTTCCACAGGACTGCTGCTGTCAACAACTTTTCAAGGTTCTGATTAGACAGTATAGTGAACTCTCTATCTATTAAGCAACAAACCAAGACAAAATATTCACAGAAATCAAAATACAGCATTTACAATGTTACGACATAACAACTTATTACTAAAATGGCCACTTAGTTTTCATCAAAGTGACCATATACTTTTCAGTAAAAGATAATTCATTTGATAAGTCCTTCATTTAGTAAATACTTAATTCAATCATCATTAAGAAGGCAAATTTCCTTAACTGTCACAAAGACAAAGGTCAAAGAACTCCAACCCTAGGTTACAATTAAGTCACAATATATCAGTCACTACTAAGTGCCCTCTTCAGGGATAGTGGAAGACACAAAGGCCATCTACACCTAGGTCACAATTCAGTTACAATCTCAATCAGTCAGCATTAAATACCCAAGGAAAGGTTCGTTCATCTTGACTTGAGGCAGGTTCGAAGGTTCAAAGGTTTTCCTTACATGGCCCCACTTCCTGCCCAAATCTAACCAACTGCTACCTGATTTGAAAGGTAGACAGCTCCTAGTTCCTAGTTCAGATTTTTGTGCAGTTCCTCATTCCACACTGAAGTTCAGTGTTTGGTCCACCTCAAGTTCTTCACAATTTCTGTTCCTGGGAAGACAAAACTTAACAAAGCCACAATAACATTCATATATATTGCCAGCATCCTCATCTATTCACTTTCTCCCTGTGAAATCAACATAGACCCAACAACAAGGTATGAGGCCTCTATCAACAAATGAATCTGACAAATTAACATCAAAACAGACAGACCAAGTACCTGCACCACAGACATGCTTCCTCCCAGTTCTCCTCTCTTTTCATTTCTCAGTTCTTCTTCTCAGCATCTCTAGCTGACCCTTAGAAATCCTTGGCAGTTCCAGGTAGCACTCAGAAGTCCTCGGTAGCTCTGGCTGGCCCTCAGAATCTCTCAAAAGAAGCTCTAGTTGGCTTTCAGAAGAAGCTCCACCACTACAAGCATCGTTCTCAAAATCACTTCTCCAACCTGTGCCTCTGCTTCTCAGCCTCCACGCTGCTTGGTTATAGAAGTTCTAGCTCTCTAGCTTGGGCTTTTCTTTATATAAAACTTTAGCTCCTTCCTGTTCCACCCCTTCCTGTTACATCAGGAAGTTCCTCCCACTGTGAGATTCCCAAGTTCCAGGTCTTAATACTTGACATAATCCTGAGCTTGGAACAAAGTCTTAAGTACCTATTTGATTGCAAATAAAAGGGGATCTTCAAATTCCATTACTATAACAACTACCTGCTATCACAGACCCAGGAACTATATGTCCACGATGACAAAACACTTTAGACACAAAATAAGATGTAAGCAACTGGAAATTGATCTGTTCAGTGTCATACCAGTTAAATTTTTAAAAAATGTTTTATAGTGCTAGAAAAATAATAATGAAATTCATCTAGAAGAGCTAAAGGTCAAGAATATCAAAGGAATCAATTTTTAAAATGTGAAGGAACTTGGTCTAGAGACATATGAGATCTCAAACTATGTTGTAAAGTGTAATGATCAAAACAAACTGGTATTGGCTAAGAAACAGAGTGGTGGATCAGTGAAATAGATTAGATACATATTATATTCTAGTAAATGACTATAGTAATCTAGTATCTGATAAGCCACAAAATCCAAACTTTTGGAAGAAAAACTCAATATTCGACAAAAACTGCTGGGAAAACTAGAAGAGTATGGCAGAAACATGGTATAGACCAACATCTCACATCCAGTACCAAGATCAAAATGGGTACATGATTTACATATAGAGGGTGATACCATAAGCAAATTAGGAGAGCATGGAATAGTTTAATTGTCAGATCTATGAATAAGGGAAGAATTCAAAACCAAAGAAAATATAAAGAACAAAAATTAAAAGGCAAATAGAAAACTGGGAAGTTTTTACAAGTATTTCTGATAAAGGTCTCATTTCTCAAATACATAGAGAACTGAGTCAAATTTATAAGAACAGAAGTCATTCCCCAATTGATAAATGGCCAAAGGATAAGAAAAAGCAGTATTCTGAGAAAGTGATCAAAACTACCCATAGCTGTATGAAAAAAAATGCTCTAAATCACTATTAATTAAAGAAATGCAAATTCGAACAACTCTGAGATACTACACAATATGTATCAGATTGGCTAATAGGACAAAAAAAAAGGAAAATGATAAATGTGGAATGATAAATGAGGAACCAAATGTTGCAAACATGAGACACTAATGCAGTGTTGGTGGAGTTGTGAACTGATCCAACCATTTTGGAGATCAATTAGGAACCATTCTGAAAGGGCTATAAAAGTGTGCATACCCTTTGATCTAGCAATATTATTGATAGGTCTATATCATAAAGATATATGTATATATGTATGTATTGAGAGAGAGACAGATAGAATTTTTTTCAAACAGGAAAAGGATGTATTTGTATAAAAATATTTACAAGAGCTCTTTTTGTGTTCACAAAGTATTGGAAATTGAGAGGAAATTGTTATAGAAGATTTCTCACACTGATTGATTTATGGATGAGGAAATAGAAATGGGGACAAACCTTGGTTCTAATTCAATAATTAGTTACTAAATACAAGAAAGATTTATTTCTCATAGACTCATGAAGCATAGCTTGCCTTTCCAGCCACTATGAACTATTCCTCCACACGTCCCCCTCCCCCACTCTAGGAGTATGCTCACAGTTGTCCTCTAGATCCAAACGCAGAAGTTTGCAGTGGGAGCATTTGTAGGGGTCCGGCATCCAAACATGTATCACTCATTCCAAAGAGGCTTGCACTCTGAGATGAGAACACACAAGGCCCCAAACAGCCACCCCAAAGGGTCTGCATGGATTCCCCCCCAACACAGAACCACAAACGACAACTCCTACAATGCTTCAAGAAGAACCATGGGAGAGGCTGGGTCTTAAAAACTGCCTAAAGATTAATCACCTTAATGTATCTAATGTACTATGGAATAAGTTTATCTAAATCTAATCTGGTATAATGGCATATATAATCGCCATTATAGAATCTTTGCTAATGCTTTTCAAAATGTTTTTGCTAATTTTTTATTAAAGATATTGGTCTACAGTTTCTTTCTATGTTGTGACTGTCCCTGACTAATACATCAAGACCAGTGTAGAGAGGTTCCATCTATTGTAAGGGCCGTCCTTGACCTGTAGCATAGGCATGTTTTTCTGACCTGAAGAATGGTAGAAGAGACATCTCTAGGCTCTTCTCCAAGAACCCTTTTTTAAGTTCTTGCCAGAAAGGGAAGCAGAAAGTTAGGACCAGAGATTCCTTGGTCACTCTACTCTCCTCAGAAAGAGGAGGTACTAGATTAGAATCATATCAGTCTACTCCCTTAAATATTATTAATTTTCACTTTCAAGCTAACTTTTGATGACTAATCATTACTGGGAGGAAGCAATACCCCAAACTTTATTATCCAAAGCTTGACCCCTCTCCCACTATATATCAGTGCCACAATGAACACAGCATACCACATTGCCAAGAAAACCCATTGATCCAAATCAAGTACCAAAACAGAAACCAAAGAAGGAGAATATATGCCACAGAATATAGAATGAAGAACTCTTCCATTGGGAGTGTTAAAATAAAATCCCCTGTATACTGCTAAAGCAGAAGAAACCCCAGGGCCCAAAGGGGAACCTGGAATGAAGCTAAGACTAATCAGAGTTTACAAAGATTATAACTGCACTTATTGCCTCAGAAGAAGCTTGCAAGCTGTGAGACAGTGTTCACACCTGCTCAAAGAAGAGTGGGAAAGGATGAGATGTTTATACATAATTCAGGTGGGAAGGGAGGTTTAAGAAAAAGATATCTGTAAACACAATAAATCAGAAAGCAGGAGGATGGCTGCTCTTTAGCTTAAGTCAGGAAACAAGATGTCTGTTTCCCTTTAGATAATTAAAAAACCAAGATATTTCCTTTATTTTTCTCTGTGCTGGTCAAGACTGGTTTCAGTAATTTACAGGGATCTCTGAATTCAGCTAAAGTTTACTTTGCAAAGTATCATGGGTATGTCAAGTGGTCCTGGCCATCAGAAGGCCTGGTTAGCTAGTTATGTTAACTCCCTTTCCTGGTTCCCCTGTGAAAAGGAGAAGCTGTATTATATTTCTTTATATTTTCTTCAGTGGGGGAGGGATGAAAGGGTAAGGAAGAATAGTATAGGATAGCAAAAAGAAAAGAACAGAAAGAAAAGGGGGTCATTTAGGTATCTTTAACCATGCAGAGAAAGGAACAGAAGGAACATCAGGAAAATCAAAACCAAAGAAAAGTGATATGACTATTAAAATTACGAAATGAATTTATTATATCATAAAAAATAAAAATAATAGAGACATATAATTTCAGAATTCCTGGAAAGTGGGCTGAAAGAATTCTAGAGGTGATGTTGAAAGAGGAAGGAAAGAGAACAAAATGCCTGAGAGGCTGAAATGGGGCTCTACCAGGCTTGGGCAGAATTCTGCCTGGAAGCTGTCACAGGAGAGGAGGGAGGAAAAAAGGAGCTAAAGGGTAGGGTGGGCTTAGTAAGGTATGGGAGATGGGGAGGAGGGGATAATGCTCCTACGTCTGCTGAAGCCCCATTTCCCAGAAGAAATCTGGAGAGGAGTACGAGTTTCAAAAACTTAGGATCTCAGTAATTGTGCCTTGGTTTCAATGAATCACAGGGTTGCTGTAGTTTGCAGAGCAAGTGCAATGTATGACATGGTCTAGCTGAAAAAAGATCCTCTACCTTTTATTCATCCTCTACCAAAAGACTTTGCTTCAGTTAATTGTCTGAAGTATATGTCATTTATAAGTGGATAATTGTTATGCCATAAGTTTGTTTTCTTGTATTTCCAGGCAGAGATTCCTAAACCTGGTTAGTGTAGTCAGCCAGAATAGAGGAAGCACTTCTTTTCATCTTGCTGCTTTCATGTATAAAAGAAGCTTTTTATGAAAAACTAATTGAGTTGTATTCAGATATACTTTTCTGTGTTCATCTCCCCTACTTTGCAAGTCAAAAATCTGTTGACTTGAAAGCATCTCTGAGTTTTCTCTTCCAGGAGCCACAACAGCCTTTAGAGAAATTAAGAGTAATCGCTCTCCTTATCCCCCTGATCAGTCATCTTCCCATAGACCCTGCATTTTCCCTCACACATCTCAGGCCCTTACTCTCAGGCCAACCATATGCTGCCATTCAAAAGTAAGCCCCGGGACCCAGGAAGAGTGGGGAAGGACAAAAGTGAGGTAAGAAGGAAGGGATCATCTCTGGGATCCCCATGGCTGTGAGAAGGGGCTGCTGTATATCCCACTGGCCTCATTACCTTTCCCACAACCCCAAACTATCAGCCATCCTGGTACCTGCAGCATCTTTTGGGGTTCAGAAAAGTAGGACTAGGGACTGAAGATGAGAGGAGGTACTTAATGAACATTGGATAAAAAGAATAGAAAGCTAAAGCTAAACTGATATTTGTATGGTTAACAAAGTGTTTCATACATACTATGTCACTCAATGTTTATGACACAAGAAATCACTAGATAATTATCATTATTGTTGTGAACAATGATAATCATTTAATACCAATTTAATAAGCTCAATAGGGGTCAGGGCCTTTAGTTATCAACCACAAGAGCCCAAATGTAACAGCTTCTTTGCTCTCTTAGTGAGCCCCCATAATACCTCTTCCTATGTCAACAATGCCAAATGGGGCTGACTTTGGGGCCATTAAGGATGGGACCCTTAACCTGAGGTACTAACTTGAGTAGTGGATCTTTTTCTTATCTTAATATTTTTTGGACACATTCTATGTTATGGAATGTTAACAGTAAAGAAAACACAGATATCCTGAGTCATAATTTCCATGGACGCTTTGTAATTTCTCTTATTTTATTGTATTAACCACCTATCCAATTAAAAAAATTTCTTTCTCATACCATATTCAAACTTTTATGAAGGTCATAAATTTGAGTGACACAGCCATCCTGAACTGGGATGGTTCTAAAATGTATTTAAGCCTTCTCATTCAGAGGCAGTCAGATTTTAGTCTGGTTCCATACATGTATGTATCTGGCTAGCTTTAAGGAAATAAATAACTGTATAGCACTTAGCCTGTTTGTCTCCTTTAAACAAAATTTCAGGGCACCAAAAATGAATAAGGATTATTGTAGCAGGAGCTGTCTCCCCTTTCACAGCACACTCAAGTATTGCCATTCATGGTTTGGAGTGGGAGGAGTCCATATGGACCCTTTGTGTGGCCTGCTTTAGGCCCCCAAGAAGCTTATACTGATGTCATATGTGGCTGGATACAGGCTCCCTTACCCCAAGTTTGGAATGTGGAATGAGAGTGCAATTTTGAGCATGCTCTGGGATTGGAGGTGCCATGGTTGGTTGGAAAAGGAAGTTATGTCACCCTCAATATATTTTGCTAGGAAAGACCTACTCAGACTTTTCAAGAAGATGTGATCTCACTATCTAATTTCAAGAAATCACTGGCAAGGCAAAGAAATATATCATCTTATGGAACTTCCATTTCTTAAACAAGGGAAAATCAGAATAAATGGTGCCTCAAAGGTGGAGAATACCTTGGAGATCATCTGGGATTATCACAGGATCAGTGATTTAGAGGGAAAAGGAGAGATGATCAGTTTCTGCTATCTCATTTTGTGGTTGGAGAACAGGAACAATAGGGCAAGGGAAACTTGCTTAAGAGGACAAAGCAAATATATGACAGGGCCTAAGCAAGATCTTACTTCTCTCTCTCCCACTGTCCCCTTCCTCTACTCTCGTTTCCCAGGCAGGTAGGGCGATTTTGGATGTTTGCTGCTGAGGAGGTCTAGGTCTACCTCTACCCCAGCCCACCCCAACTTTTCACCTTGTTTTTCTTTCTTTTTTTCCTTTGGAGGGGGAAGGCAAGGCTATTGGGGTTAAGTGACTTGCCCCAGGTCACACAGCTAGTAAGTGTGTGAAGTGTTGGTGGTCACATCTGAACTCAGATCCTCCTGACTCCAGGGCCCCTGCTCTATTCACTGTGTCACCTTAGCTGGCCTTGCTTTTCTGTTCACAGCACCAGATGATAGACCAAGAGTTAGAAAACTTTAACCAGGTATGCTTCAGTCTTCTAGCCCTGAGCCCTGGGCCCATGCTTAGATATCTGGATTCCTTAGACTCCCCTGGAAGTATTGGGATGGTTGGGATTTGAGGTAAAGCTGTTACAACAATAATAATAACAATAATAGAAGAGTATTATAAATTCTGCAATGGATATAATGAAAGATCTATGGAAGTGGTTGGTGGATGTCTTTCAATTTTCTTAAGAGCAGAAAGAGCCACATGTCATAAACAATCTTGTAAGGCTTCCAGATTTAGGGTAATTTTAAATCTTTTCAAATTATAAACTTTACCAAAAAAAAAAAGGGGGGGGTGAGAATTTTCATGGGCAGCTAGGTGGCACAGTCAATAGAGCACCAGCTGTGGAATCAGGAAGACCTGAGTTCAAATGCAACCTGAGACACTTAACACTTACTAGCCACGAAACATTAGGCAAGTCACTTAACCCCAATTGCCCTACATCCCTTCCTCCAAAAAGCAAAAAAACCAAAACCAAAAACTTTCATAGGAAAAAAACAGAACATTGCCTCTGAGGGAACGCAGAGCAGCAGAAATAAAGAAAAAAGTCAGGGTAAAGCAGTTGTTCTCTTACACCAGTTCTAAACCTTCCTAATGCCACAACCCTTTAATACTTGTTATGTGGGTTTATCTGCATGTGGGTAGACCTGCCTGGAGATGGATAGAGGAGCCATGTCTCAGGTTCCTAATACCATCAGAAATGTGGTTTCCAATGGACTTAGGCCACCCCTGTGACAGGGTCGTTCAACCCCTAAAGGGGTCATGATCCACAGGTTGAGAAGCACTTTAAGACTTAAGAGAATCTAAGAAGACCCCAGGAAAGACCTTGGGGCAGAAGTTTCCACCTAAGTGAAGTGCAAGCACATCCAGACCAACTCTGTTAGGCCTGGGAACAGCTGGGTGGAGAGGCAGCCTCAGCCTTGGACACTTTCATTTCATGGACAGTGTTGGGGGTTTAATGGCTGGGTAGGAAAAGATTGAAGGACTTTCCTGAGGGAAATGGCTGAGGGATGGCTGAGGGATGCCAAGCAGAGCTGTGCTGACCAGTCCACGGCTGGGCTGCTGCTGTGGTGAAGTCAGCACACACACCTGGTGAGTGTAGTAGCAGAAGGGCAGGGACCCTGCTGGTCACAGGCACTTGCTAGAAAGCAGTCTCTGGTTTCAGTTCTAGGGAAGAGAGCACAGCTGTAGTTTGCAGGCATGGGCAGGAACCTGATTTCAGGGAGTAAGATCAGTTGTGAGGACAGCTAGACCATGCTTACAAGTGAAGAGGAGAACCCCAGGTTCTGGGACAGGCCTCAGAAAATAACATGAAAAATGACCTGAGAATTGGAACACTAATGCATTGTCGGTGGAGCTGTGAAGTGATTCAACCACTCTGGAGAGCAATCTGGAACTATGCCCAAAGGACTATAAATAACTGCATACCCTTTGGCCCAGTAATACCACTTCTGGGGTTGTATCCCAAAGAGATCATAAAAGTGGAAGACCCATATGTACAAAAATATTTATTGCAGCTCTCTTTATGGTGGCAAAAAATTGGAAATCAAGGGCATGCCCATCAATTGGGGAATGGCTAAACAAATTGTAATATATGAATGTAATGGAATACTATTGTGCTCTAAGAAATGAGGAGCAGATGGCCTTCATATTTACCTGGAGAGGCTTACAAACTGATGCTAAGTGAGAAGAGCAGAACCAGGAGAAATTTGTACACAATCACAGACACATTGTATATATGACTGATAAACTGGACTCTTCTCAGCAACGCAGTTATAAGACAACTCTAAAAGTCTCAGGATGGAAGGAGATTTCTACATTCAGAGAAAGATCTAGAACAGTGATTCTCAACTTTCCTAATGTCCCGACCCTTTAACACTCAGATTTTGGTGTATCTGCCACGTGGGCAGACCAGCCTGGAGATAGAGGAGTGGCATCTGGGTTCTTAAGACCATCAGAAATGTGTTTTCTGAGGGTCTTAGGCGACCCCTGTGAAAGGGCCGTTCAAGGGGTTACGACCCACAGGTTGAGAATCACTGATCTAGAAAGAACAGAGTTTAAATGGAGACTGAAGCAAACTACATGCTATCATTCTTTTTCACGTTTGGTTTTGTTTCTTCTTTCCCATTGTCCACTCCATTGGTTATAATGCTTCTATACAACTAGGCTAATGTCCAATGTGAAAGTATCTGCAGATCCTAAACTTGATTGCATGCTACCATGAGGGGGGGAGGGGAGAGAGGAGAAAATTTGAAATTCAAAGGATTGTGGAACTCAATCTTGCAAACTAAAAGTAAATAAACAAATCAATTTAAAACAAGAAAAGAAAAAAAAGGACCTGAGGCTTAGGACTAGAATTTTATCACACTGAAAGCTGCTAAAAAAAAAACAAACAAACAAACAAACAAAAAAAAACAAACAAGCAAAACAGGAAGAAACAACCTAAAGATAGCTACAATTGGGGATAGAGAAGATCTGGGTTCATATTTTAGAGGAAGATAATGGAGCTAAAAAAAAAGCCACTCCTTTTTCAATGAAAAAGGTCAAATGGTTCCAAGTACAAAAAGATTTTTTTGGATGAACTTAAAAAAGATTTTATAAATTAAATAAGAGATCAAGGAAAAGTTAGGAAAAAAGCAATCCAAGAAAAGATAGAGAAATAAAAACTTATAACTCCTTGAATTATTTTCTCAATCATGTAGTGTTTGTCAAACTTCTAAATAGAAATTACTTAGAATTTCCCATTTTATTAAAAAAAACTTTTAGAAAAACTAGGAAGTATTCTTACAGACATTAGGATTAGAATGTCTAATAACATACTGCACAATGAATTCAAAGGAGATATTTGACCTGAATATTGAAGATTATACCCTAAAAATAAAAAAGTAGTAGAGAAGCAGTTTATAGATTTTCAAAGCTACAAGGAGATAAACAAGGGATAGAGGGAATGATAAAGATAAAATTGGTTAATTTCGATTACATGAATTGAAAGAGAACATTGACTGGGAAAAACATCTTTTTATCTGGTATCTTTGATGAGAGTTTGGTATCCATAGTATATAGACAAGTAACAGAAATACATAAGATCAAAAGCCAGCCCCCAGTAGACAAGTAGTCAAAGGAAATGAACAAATAATTCTCAAAAGAATTATGACTATTAATAAGTACACTAAAGAATACTATGTATTTCAAGGCCTAAGGAAGAAGGTCTTAACTATAAGGGAACATTTCCCTTAGAGAGGGACATTTGAGATAGCTCCAGAAAAAAGGGTAGGAATTAACCAGGTGGGGAAGCCTTGAAATGCAGTCTCATTACTAAATCTTGTTCTATTTTGAATTATATCTGCATGGAAATCATATTCTCTTACTAGACTCCATTAGGACAGAAACCATCTTTCTTGCTATTTTCCCCCATCACCAAGCACAGATATGTTTAATAAATGGCTTTTGAGCGAAACCTTTGCAGAAGAGTCCACAGGAAACTACAGCTGGAAATCTGGCTAGATTTAAGGATCTGAGCAACACGGAAAGAGAGAGGATAGATATTTGCTTTTGAGGAAGAAATGTGGAAAGCATAGTGGACAGGAGGGCACAAAAGGTACAAAGTCAACTTTAGGGAGGTAGAACTGCTGAGCAGATCTGCTTTTTACTATTCCTTTTAATAAATTCCCATGTTTTACATTTGGGGACATGGCAAATGTGTGGATTTGTTTGTTTGATTAAGCTTATTTGTTACAAGGATTGAATTTTTTTCCCAATTATTTGGGGGCAGAGGGAATAAGCATTTATATAGTGCCTGCTGTGGTCAGGCGCTGTGCTGAGTGCTTTTTACAAATATTATCTCTTGATTCTCACAACCATTTTGCAAAGTAAGTGCTGGGTTTTTTCCTCATTTGATAGTTCAGGAAGCTGAGGCCAACAGCTTAACTAAATTTCCCATAACCATACTGCTACAAGTGTCTAAGGCCAAATTTGAATTCAAGTTTTCCTGATTTCAAGCCCAGAGTTTTAACCACTGTTCTCCCAGCTGCCTCTAGATAAGAACTCTCAATAGTACTGAAAGAAAAAAGAAGAGAGGGAGAAAAGAGGTCACTGGTAATATTTTTAAAAATATGCAGAATGAAAGTCAGGGGAAAACATAAACAGATTAGCTTTAAAAGTAGCATGTTGAATTTATTATATACTTTTAAAAAGGAAATTGTATCAGATGCTCAGTTTCACATATACTCCTTTTGGTTCTACTTTGTATATGGAATTTGGGGGGGATTAAATTCAGACTATAAAACAATTTTAATAAATATTTTGTCAAAAAAAAATTTTTTCCCCCAAATCTTGTCTGGATGCACAAATGGTCAGTGAGTAGGTCTCTCTTGAAAGACACATGGGAGTTTGTTGGACATACTGTTCCTAGACTAGTTAAGGTAGGTATCTGGATGGACATGTAGTTTTAGAAAGGTACAAGAGACTCTCTGCATCATGAAGTTCCACGTGATGTACAGAGCTTGGTCTGACTGTTTTTGTGTCTTTTGCCAGCAGGGTAGTGTCCAGTCTAGGTCCTATGAGACCCTTTATAGCCCAAAGGCCAAAGTCTTTGAGTCTGCAAAAGTAGGGACACTGAATAAATATTCAGGATTATAATTTCCCAGTGGATATCTACTTATGCTCCTGGGTTGAGGAGGGAGTGAAAAGTATCTGTGATGGTTGTGCGTGAAGAAGAGGGAACAAGTCTAAGAAATCTTTAAGGAAGCAAATATTTTGCTTTACTCTTGGAGAAGAAAGGCTAAGAAAAAAAGTTAGGGAGATGGAGGAGTATGAGAAAAAAGCACAAATGGGAAATTAGATGGACTGATGGGAGGTCACTTTCTCTGTCCTGTTTGAAGACTGGCGGTATGCAAATCCAGGAAAGTTCATTCTGGGTGGCTCAGGTTCTTGACCAAGTAAGGGTTTCAGGGATGCCTAATATAGAGTCTCCTTGACATGGGTCCTCAGGTGTCTCATCAGGTGAGAATTGCGGCTAAAGCTCCGCCCACATTGGCTACAGGTATAGGGTCTGGCACCTGTGTGGATGGCTTGATGCCTAAGCAAGTTACAGCCCCGGCTGAAGCTCTTTCCACACTGTGGACATTGCTGAGGAGCCTCCTTGACTGGACCCCCCGGTTCTTTAACATCTTTGCCTTCTTCTGGAGTATCAGTTGCTGGATGGGTTCCAAGGTGGCGCTGAAGATGGGCATTCCGGCGGAAGCTCCTTCCACAGGTCTTGCAGTGGTAGGGTCTCTCTCCTGTATGGGTCAGAATGTGTCGTACGAGGTTGGAACTGTTGCGGAAGCAACGGCCACATGTGTCACAAGGGTGAGGTTTTTCTCCTGTGTGTATACGCTGGTGGCGAGTCAAGTGAGCACTCTGGCTGAAGCGCTCCCCACACTCACTACAGCGGCATGGCCTTTCACCGGTGTGGCTCCGCTGGTGGCGGCTCAGATCCTGGCTCTGGCTGAAGCGTTTGTTGCACTGGCCACAGTGATGGGGTCTCTCTCCGCCATGAGTCAGCATATGGCGTGCAAGGCCAGCCCGGCGCACAAAGTGCTTCCCACACTCAGAACAGGCATAGGGCTTTTCACCAGTATGCACACGGCGATGACTAGCTAGCTGAGAGCTCTGACTAAAGGCACGTCCACAGTCCTGGCACGAGAAGGGCCGTTCTCCTGTATGTATCCGCTGGTGAGTGACCAGATGCTCATTCCTCTGGAAGGCCTTGCCACATTCACCACATACATGAGGTTTCTGCTCAATGGGAGCTTGCTGCTGATGGTGGTTACTGGTACCCTGAAGAAAACTCATGCCATACTCAACACCTTGGAGGGGCTTCTCCTCAGCATGGAGACCCAGGTGGCGCTGGAAATTGGCATGACGTTGGAAACCCTGTCCACAAATGGAGCACAGGAAAGCTGGTTTGATGTCCTGTTCTGTTTCCCTAGCATGGGCATGTAAATGTCGCAGAAGGCTGGACCGTCGTTGGAAACCCTGACCACAGTCAGCGCATAAGAAGGCCTTCTCTGAAGAATGGGTCTGCTGGTGTTTTCTCAGGTGACCACTCTGTCGGAAGCATTCCCCACACTCAGAACACACATATGGACGTTCATCTGTGTGTGTCCTCAAATGCAGCTTGAGGATGGAGCCACGGCCAAAGTTTTTCCCACAATATGGGCATTGGTAGGGCTTGAGGGAAGCATGGGTTCTTCTGTGTGCCTGAAGGCATGACAACCGGGGAAAACTCATTCCACACTCAGGGCATGTCTTTGATGTCTCCTCAGATTCAGGCTTCTCTTGGACATCACAGACTTTTATTTCCCAAACTTCACTTTTACTAGGAGGGGATATTCCTTTACTCTCTGAAGCTATAGGGCCCCACTGCCTTTCAGCCCCCCACTGAGTCTCCTGTATATTTTCCCTGTTGGGCATCAAGGAGATATCCTTGCCTACCTTTCCTGGAATTGTTGTAGGTTTTTCTGAACCTTCTTGCTTTATTTTTTCCCTATTTTGTGTCCCATTTCCAAGTCCTGGGGGAGGAAAACAGAAACATTGTAGGAAACAGGCCCAGCACAGAGAATACTTAACAACAATGATGTGGGAGAAGGGAAAAAACCCCAATGCAAAAGATGGACAATAACCGTGTAAGTCAACTAAATACTGTACTTCAGGAGGGGAGGTATAAAGATCTTGCTCTGGTCTTCCCTTAGGGAGGGGAATGAGTAAGGTGAACGATATTAATAACTGAATACCATCTAGGAGGCTGCATTGGGATATTTGATTTCACCAATGCGATTAATTCCCATGTATAGAAACTCCTTCCAGCAATTCAGTAACTTCAGGGCCTTAGAGAATTGCCTGACAGTGAGAGGTGGTGTCAATGTCACACAACTTCTACTTGATGCAAATTACATTTTTGGGGGGTTTTGAATCACCATAGAATTTTGGAACTACCAGAGAGATTAAGATATTATTTGACTCTTATAAACTCCTTATTTTTCTGAGAAAGAAAATGAAGCCCAGATCACACTCTCACAATAAGCCAGCAGCATCCCAGCACTGTAAGGAAGCTGGGTTTCTCCATTCTTCCTGCAGTGTTTTATTGAACCTTTATTTGAACCTTTTAGAAGGTTCAAAATGCCTGGAACCTTTTATGCTAGAATGTTCTGTCTATGGCTATTCCAATGGCTATTTGGATTGGTTGGAATAATAGAGTATAAATAAATGCTTCATCTGAGTGAATGTAGCTAGAGCACTCAGGGCTGAAACCCCTCCTGCAACTTACTTGCTCCTTTCTAGAATCTTTGGGGATAGCAGTGCCTTTGCTACAGTTGCCTTTGATCCCTTTCTGGCCCACTTTTACTCTCCTGGAAAACTCTTCTCTGAGCCAAAGGAGCATTAACAAAGAGGAAACTTTCTTAGGTTAAAGGAAAAGGAACATTAAGCAAAACAGATACAAAGCCTTGACTACTGGTCTTTGGTAATTTGTTCCCAGTCTGCAAAACTTAATAGATCTTTATTTCTTAAAAGCTATATACATACTTAAGACATCGACTCCTATTCGTCCCTACCCAGGAACTTTGCTGAGGTTGCTGAGGGTGGGAGCAATTCTGAGTAGAAAATGTAGATAATTTATAGGTGAGCAGTAGAGTTGGGACTGAATAACTGGGTCAGATCTCTGATGTTTACAAATTCTATTTCCTTCCTTTTGCCCAGTCTCTATATTTCAGTTTAAGGCTCCCCACTGGGACAGGTATGGTATGGTACTACAGGGGCCAGAGAAGAGCTGTTAGCAAGCAAGAGGGAGGAGCCACTGCCTTAAAGATCTGGTGTGCAGCCTGTGGGGGAGCAAGGAGATCCAACAGAAAGCAGCGTTTTTCTTTGTATTCCCAACAATTAATAGCACAAAAATATGCTTGGTGAATTATGCTGCCCTTTCCCTCCTGGAATGCTTATTTACATGGGGATAAGTTGTTTAAAAAGTCAAATCAGAGGGAACTGCAACAGTCCAATTATGCTCAAGCCTTCTGCAGGCAAGGACATGGTATGTTAGCTCCTGAGCTGGTTGGGCTGCCTCTCTAGTACAGAGGCATGCACAAAAGTTATACGATGTCAAGAGGCTTGCCTTCCCTCCATCCCACCAACATGGGGCACAGTAGACATTTCTTAGTCCCAGAGATGAAGGAATCTTACCTAGAGGGGGTGCAGGCCAAACTTTCTCCACTACAACATCTTCAAATGTCAAAGACTCCTTGAAATTCCAAGGAAGAGAAAGAGTTAAAGATAAAAGAGGCAATTGCCTCTAGTAAGCCCCCACCCACCTCTTTTCTCAATATCTGTTTCTCCAAAAACAATCACATCAGTACTGATAGAATAGAAGGGATTGGAAGTATTAAGAGCAAAATAGATGTTGTGAGACTGGAGAGACTGGGGGGGGGGGGGGGGGAAGGAGATGATGAGCAGGTCAGAGTTTGGAAAAACTCATTGGCAGCAGTCATTAAGAGTCTAGAGCAGAGATGTCACTCTGAACCAGATTAAAATGTAATTGGGAAAGAGTTAACAAATGAAATAAATAAAACATAGATAATGTTAATGTGGTTCTCTAAGTCAATATGGACACGCAGGTATCCTTTTCTATTTGAGACTGACACAACTGGTATAAAGGACTTAGGGTTCTCCTTGGGGGAGAGGAACTAAATTCTCAAATGTTAATTTGTCAGGAGACCGGTCTGTCCATACCTTGTCCTGCTGTCCCTGTTTCCATTATCCTCCCTCTCTCCCCACTTGGGATCCAATAAGGTAGTCATTCCATAATCTTAAGAACATCCAAAATCCCTAGCTCACCAGCACTGTTGCCAACTCCAGGTCTCTGGATCTCTCCTCCTGGGAAGGGGAAGGGTCTCGAGGAACAGCTGAGCCTGAGGGAGAAGAAAGGCACTGTAAAAGGGGCCATAACTTTACACTACAACTTCGGTGCACACTCTTCAGGACCAGTTGGTCCCCAGGTCATATAAGCGGTAGGGGTAAGCAGGGCAACACACACTAACATAAAAAAGATACGTCCCTGTACCCAGCAAAAACTAACCACTACCACTTCTCACTCCCTTTCCCTGCCATGTTTGTGCCCCTATTCTTACCTTGGACCACTCCTAGCCTTCCCAGGAGAAGACCAGATCCTCACCTTTCTCTTGGCAGAGATGGAATTCCTCTTGTAAGCCAGGAATCAGCTGTTGCTTGGACCTAGCTAGAAGACTCCATTTATCCTCCTTTGAAGGCTTGGCTGGTTCTGTTTGGGGTTTCTGGGGCTCTTCTCCAGTGGTCAGGGCTGTTGGCTTCTGTGAAGGCACTGTCCATGTGGGTGTGTGGCCAAGGACCTGGGAAACACCCATAAGGATGAGACACTTGTGAAAGGTCATTCATTTCTCAGATAGTTAAAACTCTAAATCCCCTTAAAATAAAGCCACCTCTAAAAAGGATGGAATAGAAGGAACAAATATTTCACTGAATTACTGAAGTCAGAAAGCAAAAGAATCAGTTAGAGAGGAGTGAAGTTGGGATAGATTAACATTGCACCATCAGTCCCTGCAAAGGTCTCCATAATCTGACTCTAACCTACCTTTATTTCCTTCTTTCACATCATTTCCTCATGACCTGGCCCCACAAGTTCCCATACTTTCCCACAGCTGATACCTGGAATGTTTCCCCCACCTCTTCTTTTGAAGTCCTACCCATCCTTCAAGACCTAGTTCTTAGACCACCTCTACCACAAAGCTTTCCTAGATCCTCTCCTGACTTCCCTCACCTCATCATTGGATGACATAACACTTCTAAAAACCGGTGAGAGTTCACTGGCGTGGGAAGCTTCTGGGGAGGAACTTCCTCTACAAATGTAGACTGCAATCTTCTCTGCAATTCTGGTTTTAGAATTTCCTGAGGGCACTAAGAGGTTAACTGCATGGTCCAAGGTGACACAGCCAGTATGTGTCTGAAGTCAAACATGAACCTAGGTCTTCCAGACTTGTAGGCTGTCTCTCACATTACTTTTACCATATTCTAATCTGTGGGATATTTGCCTGTGTGCCCATTTTATATAGCCTTACACTGTAAGCTTCTAGAGGGCAAGGATATTGCCTTATTTATCTTTGTGCTTTTTTCAAGGTGGAATAAAGTGCTGAATTCATGTACTTTCAGATCATTAAATGACTAAATCACTACAAGTGAAAGAAGTTCCCTTTTCTAAGATACTTCTTCCCCTACTTCCCCAGTCCCAACTGGCGATTTCCTTTGGGGAATTTCCCTGTACTGTTCCAGGGCGGTAGCTGTGTCTGTGTCACTGCCAAGGATCACACACAGCAGCACTGGACTTGAACCCAATTCATTGGCACTCTATCCACACACTCTTATTTCTACCTGTACAGCCACCTCCACTCCACAGCCCTAGCTATTTGTTTTTAGCATAACCTAGTAAGGATAGCTCTCTAGAAGAGTCTACAGAACTTCCTTATCTAACAACCACAGTAACAGGACAAAAATCCCTACCCCAATTTCTATCCCAAGGAACCTACTCCCTAATCTACCAGCTCATAAATCAGGCTAGATGAGCCTCTTGTAAATAACAATCTAATTAATGCTCCCTTTATTTTACAGAAAAATGGAACTAGAGTCTACAGAGGGGAAGCAACTGGCTCAAGGTCACACTAATGGCAAAGCCTAGATTTGACTATGTTAGGTGTCATCCAAGAATCCAATAACAGAGAAAATGACTGAACAACAAAAAGCAGCGAGGACCCATATTTTCCACCTAGTTCCTAGTTCTACCTTCTAGGGGCCAAGTAAAAAAAATCTAGTCCCTTTTTTATGTAGCAGCCTTTCAAATAGTAGGCCACATCTCACTCAGGCCCCCTGAGTTTTTTCCTTTCTGGTTGGAACCCTAGCTCATTTAAGTCATGCTTGCATGCTCCTTCCCCATCTCAGCTGACCCTTGTGCACTTTCATTCAGCTGGCTAGTCCTTCAATCTTGATTAAATGTCCCTACTTTTGCAAACATAAAGTTTTGATTTGGTAGGCTGTCAAACATCACTCCAACAATTTGGCTCCCCAAACTCAACTCCATACTTTAGATGAGGTCTGACCAAAGCAGAGTACAGAGATGCCATTACCTGTCTTTCTCTGAACAATACTGTTCTCTTAATACAGCCCAAGATGACATTAACGCTTTTGGCTTTCACCATTTCATACTGGTGACTCATTCCGTCCAGTATATGAAATCTCTTGGGTCTTTTTACATTGATATCCGACTAGTCATGTAACTCTCATATTCTAGATTTGTACTATAGCTGTTTCAAAGTCCAAATGAATGGATTCTATATTTCACAATTAAATATCATCTTGGATTGGACTCATGTTTTTCTAGCTGGAGGGGATCAATTTCAGATTACCCAGAACTCTACTATCCCATGCTGCCTAAAGTTAACCCTCTCCATGAAGTCTTTATTACACCAATCTAGATTTTTCTTCTTACCGTTGGCCTCACTTTGCTAGGCTCTGTCTGCAAATGCTCCACAAGGGTCACCACTTCATCGCCATTCTTGGGATGCTTCCCACGAACCCAGGCCTGAATGTCTCCAGGTAAGACAAGGAGGAACTGCTCAAGCACCAGCAACTCCAGGATCTGTTTTTTGGTGTGGGCCTCTGGTCTTAGCCACTGGCAACAAAGCTCCCGGAGTTTGCTGAGAGCTTCCTTTGGGCCAGCTGCCTCCTGATAGCAGAAGTGCCTGAAACGCTGTCGGCAGGCTTCACGTCTGGGCAGACCTCCTGCGTGGATGGATTCCTGCTCCCAAGAAAACTCTTCAAGTTTCACTATTGGCAGTTCTTGATTCAGGGGAGTTTGGGACAATGGGGCTGCCAGATTTGGTCTTGGAGACATCATTTTCGTGGGTGGGAGGATGGGGAGCCTCACTTCAGTTGAGATCAGTACAACCTTTAGGAATCCAATATACAGTCCACAATCTACAAGTCTCTTCTCCACACTTTAACAGGATACCTGGGGAAAAAAAAGTTTCTACTAGGAGGTGGGAATACTGCATAAGCAAGAAAACACTGAAGGCAGATTAGGAGAAAAATCCCCCTCAGCCACTAGACTTCTGGGTAATCTATTTTAAATGATTGTTTAAATATGCTAACAGAGTAATTGTTAAGACTTAATGGGTAGAGGTTATCACAATGGTTAGCCTGAAGGGATTGGGAGTTTTTATAAAAAAAAAAAACAAAACCCAATGGATGCAGATTGCAAAAGAGCTTGTCAATGGATAAATTAGATAGAAAATGGAGACCTGGATAGAATGGCCACATCCAAAACCAGCTAAGCCTGTAAGAGATGTAACTAAAACTAGAGAATCAGAATCACAAAACTGAAATTCAGTTCAATTCAACAAGCAATAAAAGCAACTACTACAGAGATCTTAGAGATGGTTCTAGTTCAACTGCTAAAGGCAGCATTATGAGTAGTGAGTAGGGCACAGGACTTCAGAAACTAGCAAGAAGCAAATTTCCTATTGCTAGGTAGTAAAATGGATAGAGTACTGGACCTAGAGAAATACGAAGACCTAAGTTCAAATCCAGCCTCCAGTATTTATGAGCTATATGACCCTAGGTAAGCCACTTAAGTATTTTCTGCCTCAGTTTCCTCAGCTGTAAGACAGGGATAATAATATATGCCTATGATTGTTGGGAGGATCAAATATGATATCTTTAAATGGTTACACAAATGCTAGTTATTGTTATTAAACTGCCCAGTTGGCTTCTAAGGATTGGGAGTAATAGAGCCTAAGTCCCCAGGCTCCAAGGTCAATGATCTTCCATTGTACCAAGCTGTCTTACCTACCCAAGTCAATCCTTAATCCTGAGTAGAAGCAGAACCAGGAAGGGAAGGCATAATTCTAAGGGAAACAAATTGAAAAGGTGCTGGGTGAGTTCAGTCTGGGAAGAGTGGGCAGAACTTCTTACTTTTAAGAATCCTTAGTTTTTTCCAAAGCTCTTACATGAAGACTCCTAATTCTTTCCCTTCCTTCCCCCAAGTTGCTTAGTTTTTAAGAAGGTGAACCTAGAACAGAAGGGCAGGGGCTCTTACATCTTTTATCATTGCATTCCCCTCTCTTGAGCCTGCGCCTCATCACTATGATTCAGTTTTTTTCAACTTTTAAAATTTATACAGTAAGTCAGTGTTGAGATTGCTTCTAGCCCTAAAGATTTATGATCCTTGTTGTAGTTAGCATCCAATTCAACCAACACTTACAAAGCACCGAAGGTCTCTGTGATTACAAAGATGAAAAATAGCAGTGACTTGCCTTCTGGGAGTTGATCCATTATAAATTCTAGGTAACTGGCAGCTTTGGTTAAGGTCTTACTGAATAATAACTGTTCACAATATAAAGGACAGCCAACCACTTTACATGTGTTAGCTCAATTGATTCTCATTACTGTCTCCTTTTTACTCTCATTCCCTGCTCCTCCTCCAACCAGGTATAGATGAAAGGCTCAATGACTAGAAATGATTTCTAGGATCTGGGGTGGGGTCTGAAGTTCAGGTTAGCTTTTTTTCAAACCCAGTTCTCTGCTCAGCAAGGCTGCTTCTAAAAGAAAGACAGACACAGTATCATTGTGGAGGTGTGAGATTATGAATAACACAGTGTTGCATTCTTGTTCAGAACTGTTTCTTGTGTTTATGTGCTGGGTTTTTTTTTTCTTTGTTATGTAGGAAGGCTAACTGGGGAATGGGAGGAAGTGGAGAAATGAGTATATTTGAAAATGATAGTTATGTTAAAAGAAAAGTCATCAATACAACTTCTAAAAAATACACAAAAAAAGTATTGGAAATCATGGAACAATCTGGCTTTAGAAGAGAACCTAAGTTTTGGGGGTGTTTTCAGCATTGTATCACATGTGGAATTTGCATAAGATTGGTCACCTCTAGCTCGAGACAATTTTCAGATTACAGGGACGTCCACTAGCAACTGATTGCAGGACACCCCCTGGTGGTCAAGCGGTATCAAAACCTCCATCTCCACTAACTCCAACCCCAACTTGTCAATGTGTTGTTTGTAGCACTGCTAGACTCCAAATCCAGAGTTGTGTGTCAGTATCTAGTTATTAGATATGACAATTCTCTTGTATTGGTAAACTGAGTTGAAGTGAACAGAACAGTAATGTTTTAACTGGTCGTCCCCTATGCCTGGAAGGGCTCTTCTCTGGCTTCTAGTTTCTTCCCACCTTTTGCTCAAAACTTTTCTCAGTCTCTCTTAATCTCAATACCTTCCCTCTGAGATCATCTTTAATTTATTCTGAATATATGTTGTTCACGCAGCTGTTTGCATGTTTTCTTTTCCATTAGATTGTCATTTCATGCTTTCATACACAGATCGCAGAACTGGGCAAACCTTTCCACCAGTCAACTCCCATCCCTCTACGGCGCCCATCTATCTGCACTGCCAGTCTAATTGAAAAGCTCCCTATTTCCCAGCCTCTTCCTAGATTCCTGACCAAAGTTAGTTAGCATGGAATTAGGAAGGGAGGTCTGTTATTTCAGTTCTAAGACATGCCTGACAGTTTTCCCAGGCAGAAACACAGCCCTCCTTACATTTAGGACTTTGTAGAGGATGAATTAATGCTTTGCATCTCCTAACTCTGTCCCAGTGTAGTGCAAATAATACTGAACAATGTGGTCCGAAGACATAGATTTGAATCCAGATGGTATTCCATGAGTCTGATTTTTAAAAAATATGAAGATGGATAATACTTGTGCATTCTACCTCACAGGGTTTCTGAGAGGAAAATATTTTGCAACCTGTGAAATGCTATAGAAATGTGTACTATTGGGGCTGCTAGGTGGCACAGTGAATAAAACAGTGGCCCTGGAGTCAGGAGGACCTGAGTTCAAATTAAGCCTCAGACACTTAACACTGATTAGCCATGTGACCTTGGGCAAGTCACTTAACCTCAATTGCCCCTCCAAAAAGAAGGCAAAAAAAATTTTTTTTAAGTAAAGAAAAACAAAAAGAAATGTGTACTATTTTTACTGGTGTCTTGGAAAGACAACTGGATTCTAATCCTGGCTCTGCTTTCTAGAAAGTTTTGTAATCATAGCTAGCTTCTTTTCTCTATGACTTCTATAAAATAGAGGACAGAGGATAGAGTAGATCAGTTTTTTCAAAACTGCATTTTGGTTTGGTTTGGTTTACAGAAGCAGCAGGTGATCCAGGTTTAAATTTCTGCTCTGATACTTCCTAAGTATAAATCTATGGGCAAATCATCTTTCTAAGCTTGTTTCCCCAAGTCTAAAATAAGCATGACGATATTTCTATTACTCATTCCACTGTGGTTGTGACAAAAACCAAACCAAACCATGTTACATTTGGGTTGTGACTTACAGCTCTCAGCCATTGGCACGACTAGCTAATTCTTTCCTCTTGCCAAAGTCTGCTCAGCCTGATTACATGTTCATGATGGCAGCCAGGTAGCAAGGTAGATGGATTTGGAGTCAGGAAACCTTGAATTAGAATCCTTCCTATGCCATTTACTAGCTCTGTGACGCTGGGCAAGTCATTTACCCACTGTCTGCTTGTACAATAGGGATAAAAATAGCACCTAACAGGGTTGTAAGGATCAAATGAGATAACATGGGTTATGTCGATTTGAGCCTAACCGAAGGACTTGACCATATTCATTCCAACAAATTTTTACTAAGCAATACTTACTATGTTCTAAACATTAAAAAAGAAACGTGGAAGAATAAAAGTGTTTTTTATGGAACATGAAGTCCTTGCCCACGTGTTTGCAGTCCATTATATGAATGTGTATGGGAATAAGTAACACAATTATGGCAATGCTGTTATGATGTGAAAATGAAATGAGAGGTACAATGTTCATAATCCACACTGAAACATTAAACCAAAAAGGACTTTCAGTTATCATCTGGTTTCTTATTTTCCAGAGGAGGAAACTGCTACCACTAATAGGAAAAAGAAATAGTTCAAGGTTACACCATTACGTAGTAGCAAGGTCAGGGAACCCATGTTACCTGGGTGAAAAGCCTCCCTTCTCCAGGATTCTCACCAGAACAAGGATTCATTAATTTCACTAACTATTCATCTCTGAAACTTTGGGAGCCACTAATCATAAGGTGAAACACAATTTGAGTGGGAGAGGAGAGCACTGATCATCTCTGGATCAGGAAATATGGGCTTTGTACAACAGACATCCAGAAGAAACCCTAAAAATAAACTTTCCATGCTTCACAATTTTGTCCAAAACACACCCTGCTCCGACTAATCAAAACTAGAAGGGCTCTTAAAGACCATCTAGGTCCATTTCTCTC
This sequence comes from Pseudocheirus occidentalis, assembly GCA_028646575.1. Taxonomy (NCBI): domain Eukaryota; kingdom Metazoa; phylum Chordata; class Mammalia; order Diprotodontia; family Pseudocheiridae; genus Pseudocheirus; species Pseudocheirus occidentalis. The sequence continues at coordinate 108,459,740 of CM053599.1, forward strand.
ATTTTATAGGACTAGATCATGAGACCAAGAGGGGAACACTTATCCAAGGTCACAAAGAGAGAAAGAAAGAATGGGGAATAGAACTCAGGTCTTCTGTTCTGATTCTTAAGTCCAGAATATTTTCCACCTTACCATTCAATGCTTCTCATAGGAATAAGAAGTTCAGGTTTGTCAAAGGGAACAGTTGGGTCAGGATTTCAAAGATATATTTGATGGGTTTTCCTTCTCAAGATTTCAAAAGGGACCCTCGGAGCAGGACTGAGGTATGCATGTGCTGGATGAGGAGGAGGCTGTGGCAGAAAGGAGAAAGAAAGAAGGGCAGCGTGTGAGATGAAAAAGGAGAAAATTACCTGGTGTATAAGCCTATATTCCACCATCTCTAAGGGATAAATGCACAGAGCCTCACAGAGTTTGGCAGGGAATAGTTTTATAGAATCTTACAAAATTTGTGGAAGATAAAAGGCTATTTAGTAATAATCCAGAAACTACAAGTCCATCATTTCATAGAAGTTTCAGCTGCTCATTTTTTTTTCCCTATTGTCCTGGGGCATGCTTGCAAAAGGAAGAGTGTTGGGTAGCTGGGCTACTACAGCATATGCACACCCTCAAATCCATGTTCCTTTTCTTTTGGAGCCATTTCAAATCTTGTTTGAGACAAACTCTTTGCATTCCTACTCCCATCCTATTCCCTTCTCCCTTCCTTCTCTCTAACCACTTTGGTACATTTCAGGTCAAGCCCACACCCTTAGTCCCTCAGACTCACCTTTCTATGGGGCAGCACTTGGTTAGGGTTGGGGGGAGGCAGAGATGGGGTTTTCCTCCCCTGTAGGATTTCTCTTCCTTGGGGTTCCAAAGACCAAGATCCTGCCACTTCCACCTAGGGGCTGTTGTGAGATGTAAGAACACATGGGAACTGGAACAGGAAGTTCCCTTCTGTAGTCCCATCCAGGTACTTAGAGGGTCTTCAGAGCTTTAACCCTTAGTGTTCCAATTATCAGGATAAGAGCCAGTAATGAGAAAAAGGGATTCCTACAGTACCATATAGAGCAGTGATTTTCAAGTGTTGAATATGCATGAGTTTTTCATGGGTGTGCATGTGAACAATTCCACCTGTCACCCTCTGGTTTTGACACCGGTTTTTATACCACTCATTTACTAATTAATCATATGCCACCTGTGACATCTATTGCCAAATAAAACTCTCCTTGATTTATTGTCATTGCACCTGTTTTTCTTGCTGTTTATTTAGTTCTAGTTTCACCAACCTAATAGTAGATTAATGAAAGGCAAGGTATCATTGTCTCCTACAGGATGACTGGCTCCTATTAGGCAAATAAGAAATCTAGAACTAAAGAAATTTACTTTTATTATCTCCTCACGCCCAAAGCAGGTAAGAAGAGAAAAACAGATGGGGGCTAGGGTAGGGAAGAGAGAAAACTCTTCCTTTTACTGGTTAGAGAGAGTAAAGGTTGCTATGATACCCTTTATTTCAGTACTTTGATGTTTTTCTGTGTCGTTCACCCATTAAACTAATTCCTAAGCCTCTCTACTGCATCCCTGGCCTGTCTGGCTTTCCTAGGGTCTCCTGGTTTAACTACAGGGGTTCTTAGTTAAAGGTGTTCACTTTTCAAATGTCTTTTTCAAAGGTTACCGTCTAGTCCCCTTACCCCTCTCTCTTAGAAGTAACAATACCGTAGAAAGATGTCGAATGATAATACTTGAATGTAAATTTCCACTTTGTGTAGCCTGGCCACCCCGGGTCACTGTGACTTTAGGCAAGTCGCTCAACTTCTCTGAGTCTCAATTTCCTCATAAGTAAATACTCTACTACGTGACTTTGCAAGGTCCCTTTCTTCTTAAGATTTATGATCCTATGAAATTGCTTGAGAATTATAGCTATGTTCCCCTTGGAAAATCCCTTTTAAGTAACTCTTGGAGCCTCAGTTTTCCCGTCTGCAAAAGGGGGCCAGCATGCAACTTCCGAAGGGCTATCCAAGGTTGATTCAAATGCCAGCTCTCACCCGCAGTGACGGGCTGCGGGGCCGGAGCTGGAGTTGGGCTGGACCCCACCTGAACTCCTCCCTATTAGGACGATCCTCTTCGGCCTCGTCTCGCCTCACAGCCTCGCCCCGCCCCGCCCGCTCCCATCAATGCTGGGAGCAGCTCACGCAAAGGCTGGGGGAGGGGGCGGAGTCGAGAGGGTTCCAGGATGGCCCCGCCCTGCTCTACGCGGCGGAGCCTGGGGCCTCAGAGACAGAACGTGGGCGGCACCTTTTCAGAAAAGTGACTCTGCGGCAAGTGCCCGCCCGTGGCTAGCTGCCGGCCGGCCAGAGCCGCTACCCCGTGTCCGGACCCGGAGCGGTGAGAGCAGGCCCGAGGATCCTGGGACGTCGGGCATCACCTGAGTGGAGCTCGCGAGGCGTGAAGCAGCGGCGCTGGGGAGAAGGGGCGGGGATAGAGCGTGCAGGAGACCGGATGTTTAGACGGAAGGGGGGGGGCGGGGGGGCGGAGTCTGGATGAGGAGGCGGGGAGAAAGGAGAGGAAATGGTGCTGGACGGGAAGTTTACGAGGGGAGGGGAAAGAAGAGAAAGCAATGGAAGTGAGTTAAGGGAAGGGATAAGGGTGGAAGGAGAAGGGAAAGGATGGGAATCAGAGGGAGAGAAAATGGAAAAGGAGTTGGAGAGGAAAGTATTGGGAAGTTGGGGGCGGAAAAAGGATAAGAAATGGGGAAAGTGAGGAAGGGAAGAAAAGGGGATGAGAAGGGGGGGAAGAGAAAGGATAGAAAGTGAGGTAGGGAAGGGAAAGATGGGGAGAAGGGGGGAGAGAGAAGTGAGGGAGGAGGAGGGATGGGAGTGGAGACCTAAGTGTTAGGAAGAAGGGCGTTGGAGATTGGAGGGAGTCACGGATGGAAAACTCTTTGGGCAGGAGTGGGTCCATGAAGCAGTCACCCCAACTCAGTGCCTGGCCTCCTGGGCTTGGCTTTAATATTCTCCCACCCACTAATGCACGATTTCTTAACCTGGGCTGCCTGCTTATTTAGTATTTTTATAATTAGTTTCAATATAATTGGTTTCCTTTGTTAATTTTATGTATTTTATGCATTTAAAAACGTCATTCTGGGGAGGGGTCCATAGGCTTCATCTGACTATTGAAGGCATCCATGATGCAAAGAAGGTGAAGAACTCTCATTCTAAAGTATGAACTTGATGCTTAGATTGCCCATATTTAGGTTATTTCTCTGTTCTCCTACTCTGCCTTTCCTGCCTCCTTTCTCCAAGCCAAGAACCAGGAACATGGCAATGGCTTTTGAGGGTGTGGCTGTATACCTTACCCTAGAAGGGGTATGGGGGCAGCTGGAATCTGGGAGAAGAGCCCTCTACAGGGCTGTCATGCAGAGAACTACAGACAACTGCTGTCAATGGGTAAGGACCATCAGGGTACACCTTTTGTGAGGCCTACATCCTGGGATGGGTTTCTGTGGAAGATAAATATCTTGCAAGTATAAGTTTTTTTTTTTAAATGATTTTTTTATTTTTAAAGCTAAAACTGGTAAAGTTAGCAATTAAGGGCCTAGTGGCTAGGACATTAGATATTGCAGAATAACACAGACTGAAATTGCAGCAAAGATTGAGTTCAGATATCAAAATTATGTTAGGTGTGTGAGGCACAGACCAAACTGCTTTACTTGGAGAGGAATCATCAATGTTAAAGCAGCTATGATGGCACCCAATCTTGTACAGTGGGAAGATGATGGTTGTGGATCGGGGAGTAGATTCTTCCTAGGAGAGGCCATTACTAACACTCTCCTAACTTTTCAGAGGTAGATATTGAAATTCCTAGGCTCAGCTTTTCTGACACTGCTTGTACAACCTCTGTTCAAAAATAGTCACAAATAATCTTGTACAAATGTATTGCTTAGTAATATGTTTTTCATCTTGACTGTAATGCGGTTATGTGAGATGACCTTGTTAATCTTCACACTCATAGTCAGTTTGAGTTTCCATTCTAGCTAGTCCCTATAATATTTTAAAACACTGATTTATTTTGAGAGTTTTTTCTCCCCAGATAGTAATAACTCATATTTTTATATTACTGTACGGTTCGCAAAATGCTCTTTTCATCACAGCCTTGTAAGATAACATGGTACAAATAATGCAGCTTTTGGCACAGAGGATGCAGTGCGAAGACCTCTTGAGTTCAAATCTGATCTTATAAATTTTTCTAGCTTTTCGGACCTGGGCAAGTTCCTTAACCTCCAATTGCCTCAGTTTCCTCAACTGTAGAATGGGGATAATAAGAATTGCACCCTTCTCCCAGAGTGGTTATGAGGCTCAAATGAAACAATACTTATTTGTTTTTTTGTTTTTGGAGGGGAAAGGCAGGGCAATTGAGGTTAAGTGACTTGCCCAAGGTCACACAGCTAGTAAGTATTAAGTGTCTGAGGCTGGATTTGAACTCAGGTCCTCCTGTCTCCAGGATCAGTGCTCTATTTATTTCACTACCTAGCTGCCCCTGTTGTTTGCTTTTTAAAAGCACTTAGACCAGTTCCTGGTCCATAGTAGATGCTGTATATATGCTTATTCTCTTCCCTTCTGCCCAGATATCATACTTCCATCATAAAGCTGAAAAAATTGAGGGTCAAAGATGTTGAGTCATATAGCATGCGAACGTTAGAGCCAAGAATCAAACCCATGTTAATGCAGATTTGTCTTTCTTGAATTTTTTAAAATGCACATGTATATATGTGTGTATATATATACATCTGTACATACACACATGCATGCATTTATCTATATACACAAATATGTAAAAAGGTCAGTATAGGCATACCATTTTTAAAAATTGAATTTCACAGATATTGTGTTTTTTTAAACAGGTATATGCAACCCTGCTCAGACCAAGTCAATTGGTGCCATTGTTTTCAATTCACATTTTGGTAAATCTCAGAATATTTCAAAGTTTTTTCATTATTATTTTATCCGTTTTAGTGATCTGTGATCAGTGATCTTTGATGTTACTGTTATAACTGTTTTGAGGTGCCGCTGTGTTCATATAAGATGGTGAACTTAATCATATATATGTGTTCTGACTGCTACACCCATGGGCCATTCCCTAACTCTCCTCAGGCCTGCCCATTCCCTGTGACAAAACAGTAAAGAAATTAAACCAGTTATTAACCCTACAATGGTCTCTAAGTGTTATCTTATTTTAAGAAATTACCACAGCCACCCCAGCCTTCAGTAAATAACCACCCTGATCAATCAAGCAGACATCATCATGGAGGCAAGATCCTCCACCAGCAAAGGATTAGTACTCTCTGAAGGCTCAGATGATGGTTACATTTTTTAGTTGAGTTAGTTAGTTGATGGTTACATTTATTAATTAAGGTATGTACATTTTTTAAGACATAATACACACTTAACAGACTACAGTATAGTGTAAACATAACTTTTATGTGCTCTGGAAAACCAAAAGATTCCCATTCACTTTATTGCCGTGGTCTGGAACCAAAACAAGCAATATCTTCAAAGTATGCCCGTAGTCAGTGGAGGAAGGAGGGCATTCCCACTTTGGGTATAGCCTGAGAAAATACCTAAAGTCAAGAGATCTTGACTGTAGTTCCGATCTTGGGCTCTTGTTGGTGCCTCTTGGGGGTAAGGTGTGTAAGAAGTCTAGAAAGGTAGGGAGGAGCCTAGGTTATGACAAACTTTGAAAGTTGAACAGAGCATTTTGTATTTGATCCAGTGAGAGAGAGAGAGAGACTGTGTGTCTGTGTCTGTGTGTGTGAGCTGAGGTGGGCAGATCCACCAGCAGGCTATTGTAATCAAGGCATGAAATGATGAAGGCCTGCACCAGACTGGTATCAGTGGTCCAGGAGTAAAGGCTTATTCCAGTGATGTTGCAAAGGTGAAATTGGCAGGCCTTGGCAATGGCGTGGTTATGGGGGGGTGAGAGATAATGAGAAATCCAGGATTGACTTCTAGGTTGAGAGCCTGAGGGACTGGGAAGATGGTGTTACCCTCTCCAGTAACAGGGAAGGTAGGATAGGAGGAGGGTTTAAGGGGAAAGAAAATGAATTCTGTTTTGGACATACTGATGTCTACTGGAACATACAGTTTGAGATGTCTGAAAGGCAGTTGGAAATGGGAGTTTGAAGGTCCAGAGATAGATTGGGGCAGGAAAGATAGATTTAACAATCATCAGTTTAAAGATGGTAATTATATCCAGAGGAGCCAATGAGTTCACAAAATTTGTAGTATAGAGGAAGAAGAGAGCCCTGAAGGGACCCCTATGGGTGTGATCTGGAGGAGATTAGGTCAGATTAGGAGGAGAACCAGGAGAGAGTGGTGTCCTGAAAAACTAGAGTAGAAAGTGCCAAGAAGGAGAGAGAGTGATCAGCCGTATTAAAGGCTGCAAAGGGGTCAGGGAAGAAATGAGCTTTGTGAAAAGGCCTTGGATTTGGCAACGAGTGGCCAGTGGCAGCTTTGGAGAGCAGTTTTGGTGGAATGATGATGTTAGAAACCAGATTATAAAGAGTTAAGAGAGTGGGAGGAGAGAAAATGGAGGTACCTATTGTAGAAGGCCTTTTGGAGGAATTTAGCTACAAAGGGCTGAAGAGATAATGGACCATGGTTACCAGAGGTGGAAGGATTGATTGATCAAGTGAGGAGTTTTTCAGGATAGGAAAGATGTGATTGCCTTTGTGGACAGTAGAGAAGGAGCCAGTAGAGTATTATGAACATCTATTAAGTGCATACAGAGATGTGTCTTGTTGGAGAACAACCAAGAAATCAGTGTCACCAGATGAAGAGTGCTTGTGGGGAAGTAAGGTGTGAGAAGACTGAAAAGATAGGTACGGTCTAGGTTATTTAGAGAGGGAAAGATTAAAAATAAGTGAAAGAGTGGGAATGACAGAGGAGACAATCTGTTGGAAGAGATAGGATGGAACCGCATTTTGTATTTAATCCAGGAGGCAACAGGAAGCCACATAGGTTTATTGAGAAGGGGGATAACATGATCAGACCTGCACTTTAGGAAAATCACTTTAGTGGCTAATGTAGAATGGACTGGAAAGGGGAGAGACATGAGGGAGGCAGACACCCATAATCCATGTGTGAGGCGATGAGGGCCTACCCTGGAGTGGTGGCAGTCAGGAGAGAAGGGCCCATCAAGAGGCTTTGGCAACAGATTGGATGTAGGGAGTTCCTCCTTACCTTAGTTTGTTGTTTGGGAAATATAGTCCACGTTTCTATAATATTCTACTGCTCAAAAGTAATTCTTCTCATTTGTAATAACCCTTTGGGCTTATGTTACTCATATCCGATGCAGGTTTTGCCAGTTGGGAAACAGATTCAGAAGTAAAATGACTTCCCTAGTCACGTGGCTAGTAAATGGCAGCCAGAAATTGAATTCACATCTAACAAGTCCAAATATAATACTTTTTTCATTATGTCATATTGCATCTGAAAAACCAATGATGAACTCAATTATTTAAAGAAAGAAATCATCCTAGTTACAAATGAGAATAAAAAAGTAATATTTCAGCCAGGTCAACGTGGGAAACTTTAAAAGCCAAATACTTGATGCTAATTCTCTTTTTACCTTCTTATTTGTTCATAAACTGGAAAAGAAAGGCTTGCTTTCCTGTTCTTTCAGTTTTCAGAATATTTCTAAAATTTCAGAAAAAGTTTCTCTTAAAAGGTGAACTTTCTCCAGTGTGTCTAATTTCATCCACTTGTTTGCGATTTTCCAACATCAGTAAACATTTCTTGACTGGTTGTTCATTGATTAGGTTAAAGAGAAGATGGCAGCATGTTTTTCTCTGGAAACGGCCTTAGACATTACACAGCCTAGCCCCAACTTTACTAGTGAGGAGGTGACTTACCTGGTCTCACTTGCTCTAGAGAGCCATTGTAGCTTGGGACAAGACTTTTGAGCTTGGCCTCCTGGGCTTCATGAGAACCTGTAGCAGGTTTTATTGAAGAGTGGTTTTAGTGTGCAATGGTTTTTAGGTATAGGTTTGTCAAATACTAATTTTTTATGTATCCTAGGTTCATTCTCTAGACTCCTTTGATTTTCCTTTCTACCAAGGAGTTTTAAAAAATTACTGTGTTATGCTATATTTTGAAGTCTCTAGTACTAGTCTCAGTTTTTATGCATTTTTGTCATTATTGTAAAAGGTTTTTCTTCATCTCTTTTCATTGATTCCTGTAGGTGTATAGGAATTGAAATGCTTTTAGTTGCATGTTAATAATTTACAAAACCACTTATTATTGCCATTCATTTTTAATTGCTTTGGATTTTCTAGTTACAGGTTTGTCACTAGCAAATACAGATGAATTTATTCATTGCAAGTGTTCATGTTGCTTATCCCTTTCTTTTTCCTGCCTCTTTGCTGCTGCTTAGAACTCTTTGTTTTCTGTGACTGACAGGTATTCTCTTTCCCTTCCACCCCATCCCCAGCTATTTAGATTTTGAAAAGTATTTAAATAGGACCGGTAAAAGTGGACAGCCCTGTTTTGTGGCCCACTTTTTTTCTTTTAGCAAGTAATAAGGCATCGGATAATAGGCACTGCGAATACAGACATAAAAATCAATAGGCCTTGGTCTCAGTGTGTTTATTGTATGTCCTGGGGAAAACAGGATAACATGTAAATGTATAAATAAAACACAAATTCTGTACAAGGTAATTGTGAGAAGGGAAGGCACTGATAGATCAAGAAAGGTCACCTATAGGGTAGAAGGTGCCACTTGGGCTGAGCTCTGGAGGAAGCTAGGAATACTGAGGGGCAAAAGAGAGTGTGGCAAGAGGGCATCATAGGCCTGGGGACCTAGTCTGGGAGATGAGATGTCCCTGCAGGAAAACAGCAAATAGCTGGGAGGCCACTCTGGCGGGAACATCCACTGTGTGGAGGAGAGGAATGTGTAGTGAGCCTGGAAATGTGGGGGCAGGAGCCAGATTTTGTCGAGTTTGAAATGCCGAAGTCTTTTGACATGAATAAATGTATTTAACAAAGCTTTTCATTGTGTCTATTGTTATATGCTCATATAGAGCCTTTATTTTTCATGGTAATAGCTTATTATTATTATTACTAAACCATTCTTGCATTAGTCACAAATCCTCCTTGTGGTTTTTTGGGCTATATTTCTGTATTGTAATTTAACATTTTTGAATCAATTTCCATTAAGAAGATTATTCTATCATGTTCCTTCCTAGCTTTGTCTTTTGTTAGTTTAGGAATCAAACCCATCCATATTTTTTTCATAGAAAGTATTATTTTGCCATCTTTCACATTTTTAAAACAAAATCTCTCACCATGGTGTAGGAATTGACCTGTACTTTAAAATTTGTTGTGACTCCACCTAGGCTGTTCCTTGGCTTTGCCCACCATTTTTTTTAATGGGCTCCCTCATCCTCACAGTGGAGGACATTCAGGAAGAAACCATACCAGGATGGATAATTGAGGAAATGGGGGTAATAGCATGGAGAACAGATGTCTTGGGGGGACATGTTCTTCAGATACTTGAAAGGTATCCCATAGAAGAGGGAGCAGAGCCTGGCATTTAAAGCACTCCAGAATTTGACTTTTGGGGTGGCTAGGTGTTGCAGTGAATAGAGAACTGACCCTGGAATCAGGAGGACCTGAGTTCAAATTCAGCCTCAGTAACTTAACACTTACTGGCCGTATGACCTTAGGCAAATCACTGAACCCCAATTGCCCTGCCCTCCAAAAAAGAAAAGCAGAATCTTTTATTTTAGTTTCAGTTTTATTTCAGTTTCAGTTTTATTTCATATCACTTTCCTTATTATTCTCTCCATTCCAATTAATTGGCCTCCTCCCTGTGACTCCCCTCTCCCTCACAACATTCCATTTTCTGCCTCCTTGTGTTTGTATGTAGACTATGGCGGGAAGGCCTGCACATCTCACCTGCCTCGTAGAATCTCCAGTTTCCTGCTGGTGGGATCAGCTCAGTAGAAGAGGTCTGTCTGGATATCTCTGGGTAGCATTCTCTCTTTAAATTACTTGGTACATCTATTATAATTACTTATTTATGCAAGTCCTCCCAAAATAGAATGTAAATTCGTGGAGGGCAGAAATGATATCTAATTCAGTGCTTTTTACATAGAGTAGGTGCTTAATAAATGTTTGCTTTGAATCAATCCTCCTTTTGGGGTGAGGTAAGTCTAGTTAGGTTATCCACTTCTGGTTTTGTTATATTTTTTTTTTTGTATTCTGTTCTTTTGTAGATAACTTTCTTTTCACTTTTCAAATTAGCATAAAGCTGCACAATTCAATATTATTTTAAATACTTAACTTTTTGTTTGGGAGGCTTTGCTTGTAGTTCAAAGATTTCTTTGAAGTGCATAGCTCTCTGGGATGACTTTTCAAAATCTGAATGCACCTCCAAGATGTCTCTTGACTTCAAAATGAATATTGATTTTTCCAGGTGGATAATATTGGGTTCCTGCCAGGTATCTTAATTTTGAATATGTTGTATTCCAAGTTTTCTTATGTCCCCTTTTTCTTTCTTGAAAGAAGGGGGCTGTAATCTTGACTTTTTTTTAAATGTAAAAATACATATGTATTTTTTTGTATGTGAAATCTTTTCCCTATAAATGATATAGTTGAACTATTGTATGTCTGTCCTGGGTGCTTCTTTGTCTAAGTCCAGCACATTCTTTCTATTTGTATTGCTAAATTCTGGAATGTTTTCTTAAAGATTTCCTGGAACATATCATTCAGTGCCTTTTGTTTTTCTAAATTTTCTGGGGTGGCAGCAATCCTGAGATTGCTGGGAGCTATTTTGCTGGCCTTTATCTTAAATCTGCATGTTTTCTTTTTGGAATTCAGTCAGTTAACACCATTTATTAAGTTTCTAAACAGTTCTAGCCCTAGAGTCTCTAGGGGAAAAATTCATTAGTTCTCTCCCCTCAATTTAGCAAGCAACTCTTTTTTTTTTTTCCTATATAGTAAGACATGTTTGTTTCTCAGGCTTTTTTGAAGTTTTCTCCATATTGTTCATTTCAGTTTTTTTTCTATTCATTTTTTTCTTTTAACAGCATTCAAAATTTTCTCCAATTTTTTTTTAATTCAGACTTTTATGTGGTCTTATGATATACTTAATACTAATTCTTGCTTAATTTCCACAAAGTGTTGTTCATTTGAAGATGTCTTTCCAACATTGTTGTTTCTGTTATTGATTCATTTGTATAGTAATTAATTTTCTTTAATTTTTTTTTGGAGAGATTGGAATAATATTGATTATGCCTCCAAAAATTAGAAATGGCTACTATAAGTTCAGGAAAAAAAATCAAAGCAAAAATATAAAGCATTAACAGTCTGTTAATAAATATTGATCTAATATTGGCAATAATAATAATAAATACATTGTGAATTGATATTAAACCAAGAATTTACAAGACAGTTAATTGAAATGTAAGTATAACATTATGAAAAGCAATTATAATCTTTAACACTATACTGAAGGAAAACTAAGGTGGCTATAACCATGGAAAGATGTTCATTCAGATATTTAAAGTTTAGTTTAATGATTTTTAAAATTGAATTTTATTTTTTCAATTTTTTTTTTCCTTTCTCCTATCCACTTCCTACCCCTAATTAATTATTAAGTTATAACTGCTCTAGCAGTTAGGTGGTGCTGTGAATATATAGAGCTGGGGTCTGGGGAACCTGAGTTCAAATATGGCCTCAGGCACTTACTAGCTGTATGACCCTAGGCAAGTCACTTAGAGATGATTGTCTTCCCCCTCAAGAAATTTTTTTTAAAAAGTCATAATAGTTCTTTACTTTTTGCTTCACTTTCTATTTTGGTATTCTTATATAATTTTATCTTTGGTGTTTCTGTTTTTTGAGTAGTTGAGAAGCTTGGATCCCTTAAAATTTTTACACCATTATCTTGACTAAAAAGTCTGATTTTAAAAATGTCTGAAAAAACCTTTTCTTGAAATACTTTTTGTTAAAGACAACATATTGTGAACCAAGGGAAAACATGAGACAAGTACAGGAGACAGTGATTTGTGTAGTTTATCGGAAGCAGTGGGGAGCAGTGGAAGGAAAGGCCTGGAAAGGGAGTTTGTATATTGGGTGGTAGTTTGTGTAGGCCTTGAATGTCGGGCTAAAACGAGTGTTTTAACAACTCAAATACTTTAAAATTCAAAGTAATGATAACTTAGTACAGTCCTGTGAAGAAGATAGTTCAAAGTATTAAGCCCATTTTGCAGATAAGGAAACTGGTAAGGATTTCCAGGTATCTTTCAAGAGACTGTACCTGTCTTATCACTTTTAATATGAATGTGTTATTTCCTTGCCTTCTGCTGACATTCCTATTCTTGTTAAAAACATGTTTTATCTTCTTTTTATATACTTTAGTCAGTGAAGCCCAATGTCACAGCAAATCATCACCCAAGTAATGTGTATATGTCCTGGACACTGTGGCATTAAAGAATCTGACCATATTTTGGGGCCATATTTTTTTCCTTGGAGACTGTATCTGGGAACATGTGGAAGACTTGGAGTTCAGTGCTTTAGGCATACATAGATATTCATTTAATCCAGAAAGATGTGGGGGCAGAGAATAGCAAGAAAGATAGAAAGATGGGAAAGGCATGTTTTATTTATTTTGATTTCTCCCCTACTGTCTAGTTCAGGGCTTTTAACAGAAGTGTTTATCCAGTAAATGACTGACTTGTGAAAAGCAAGTTTCACCTAATTATAACAAAAAAGGGATTTTTTAAACCTCTGGAAGAATTTCCTCGACTCTGGGAAACACAGACTGGTACACAAAGAGAAAATCTGTAGCCTTCTTTCTCATTGTGACTTCTGGTTGGTGAATGCAAGGCCACAACTGGTGACAAAGACAGGAAAGTGGATGGGAGAGCTCTGAATTGGTGAGGGCAGCAATACAGGGGAAGGCTGACAATGAATGACAGAAGTGATTGGTGGGAGGTGATGAAGAGCTAGAAGGAGGAAGAACCACAAAAAGAACAGGTCACGCGTGTTATGTAGATTTGAAAATGGGAAACCAGGAATTGTTTCTTCTTTGAAAACTGAGGGGTTGGGAGCTAGAAGAAAAGATAAAGGAAATTGCTTTCCAGACAACCTGAGGCAGTTGCAGAAGAAGGTTAAGATGGCCAGAAGGAGCTGTAAGGATGTATGGGTGTATCAGGCTGTAGTGGGAGAAGTGCTGTGTGAGCAAGGGCAATCCCCTATTTATTTTGTATAGACTTATATGTGTTTTTTTCTTTTTAAAAATTTTGTTTTATTCTATAGTGTATTTCTTAGTAATGTAATGATTTGAAAATACAAGTGGCATTCAGCTTTAAATCCTACGCGCCTGACATTTTTTTTCTAACAAATAATCTCCATTCATTTTCAATAACAGTAATGGCAATAGCAGTATCACTCCATTAAGGCAGTGGATTGAAATATTTTTTTTAGTAGCAAAATGATACAGTATATTTTCATCATTCTTTTGTGATTTGGTGCCTAAATTCTAATTCTGAGCAACATCAGTGCATGGCAGTAACTTATACTGAAATAAATGTGGCATAACATAAATATCCTTTAGTAAATTTTGTACATTCTCTTCTTTCATTTATTTGATTCATATATAGATGGGCTTAGTGAAGAAATAACTTCATCAAAGGATATGCACAGTAGTAACTTTTGTGGCATAGTTCACATTGATGGTCCAGAATGGGGGGGGGCCACTTTACAGCTCCACAAACTATGTACTAATTTGCCCTTTTTCCTCAGTCCTTCCAACATTTATAATTTTCTTCTGTTATCTTTGCCAGTCCAATGGTGGTGAGATACTACCTTAGAGTTGTTTTAATTTATATTTCTCGAATTATTAGTGATTTAGACCTCTTTTTCACATGATTGTTGGTAGCTTCAATTTTTCCTTTAAAATTGCTTGTTCAGTGGTTCTTAATCATTAGGAATTTGAGTCAATTTCTTATATATTTTGAATTGTAGGCCTTTCTCATAAACTTGCTGCAAAGATTCTTCCCCCCACCATCTACCCAGTTACCTGATTCCCTTCCGATTTTTACTGTATTAGATTTGTTTGTATAAAAACTTTTAAATTTTACATAATCAAAGTTGAACATCTTATATGTCTAATCCCATCACTTTATAAATATGTGAACTCTTTCCCTATCCATAGATCTGAAAGATAATTTCTTTCCTTGTTCTTCCACTTTGTTTATGAAGTGCCTTTTTATAAACTTGTGTTTCCAAGATGGGACTGAGGGAAGAGACAATTCTCTTTTGTCTTTGTAGTCAGTGTCTCTGACAGAATAAGAGCTTAATAAATGCTTGATAATTGATTGTACTGCCTCCCTTTTAACACTCCCATTTCACAAATCCATTTAATTGTTCAATCTTAGAATTTCTTTTTGTATACCATCTTTCTAATATCTCCCCTTTTCTTTGCTTACCTCTCTACCCTCCCTCCCCAGTGTAGGCGGTCATCACTTTTCACCTTTTTATTCTAGACTATTACAGTGGATTCCTTGGTTTCCCTCCTTCAAGTCTCTCCTCACAAATCATCCTTCCTTCACACAGTGACAAAATGATTTTCCTAAAGCACATGTCTCATTTGTCACCTCTTCTCCCAATAAACCGCAGTGCCCCTCTACTACTTCTGGGTTCGTATAAATACCTGTGCTTAGCATTTAAAGCCCTTCACAACCTGGCCCCTTCCTCTCTTTCCAGTTTTCTCGGTGCTGTTCCCCATGAATTCCCAGTCCAGCAATACTGGCCGACTAAGCATTCCTCACTGCAAGCCTCTGTACTGGTTGTCCTCCCTCTTTATCTCTGCCTTTTAGAGGCATTCTTCAGGGTTTTCTTCCAACCCCACTTTGTGCAGGAGGCCTTTCGCTGTCTCCTGCCACCCCCAGCCATGCCCTCTGAGGTTGTTACCTTCTGCCTGTCCTGTTCTACCTTAGGCATGCATGTTGGCACCACCTTAAGAACAGAAGCTTCTTGGGGTCAGGCACTGCTTTTGCTCTTTTTTATAGCCCCGTGGCACTTAGTGGACACTTAACAAAGCTTGTTGATCAATTGCTTGAGTAGGATGAAAGTGCTTTCTATACTTCAGTGGACATATGAGCTCATCACTGTAGGTATTACCTCATTACGACAGCCTTTCCATGCGTTCTCGATCTTTTCCTGCCCATAATTGCTCATAGGTCCTCCTTAGAGGATCCAGTCTACCGAACATATCAGAGGACTTAGTAGCCTAGGTCTTAGTAAAACATTTCATGGGTAGCAATGCAGCACTCAGGTTTTCTACCTCTTATCCCACTTTCTTACCACTTTGCTTGAAGAGCCCCTGAAGTTCTTTCCAGTGCTAAATCTATGATTCTGTGTTTGTACATTTCCTCCATGCTGTCTTTCACACCAGTTCTGGATAATATGCAAGGCCTGTTTATGACCACTGTATTTGGTGGTAGTGGGGGGTCACTTGCAGTTTTCAGTCTTTGAAGATTGTAGTGTTCCTATAAAAAAGGAAGGGTTTGGGGTTTGTTTGGTTTTTTGGAGGGGCTGGGGAAGGGAATCCGTTTTTGCTGGTGCTTGAGGCCTGGGGGAGGGACCGTGAATAAGGATAGTAGGAAGAAATGGGTGCTTGTAGAATTGTATGGAGAAGATCTGACAGTTGAACCCCTGAGGGAAAAGCTTTGTTTAACTGGGAAGGAACCAAACAAGAGAAGTCTGGAGAAAATGCAGACAATTAAGAGGCCCTTTGTGGCCTAAAATCTAGTGTCTGGTGGAGACCAGATTCTCTTTCCAGGCAGAAACCTAAGGCTTGTGGAAGAGAGAGAATTGCAGAGTCAAAGGCTAGGATAATTAGAAGGAAACCTGAAAAGATGATTGTATCAGTGCAAAAATATGAGCAGAAATGCTGCAGAAACTAGAGCACTTCATTTAAATGGCAGAAGAAAGGGATGCAAGTTATGAGATCTTAGAAGTATGAAATCATGGTACTAGAAGCTAGAGTCAGTACCTAGGGAGGCAACTTTTGTATTTAAAGGGCTTGACTCTGGGGCTACTCCTTTTAGTCAGGAGGGGAAGGTAAATCAGTAGAAGCAGAGTTCTAACAAGGATAATAATATAATGCTGTTTTAAAGCTTGAAAATTGTCCTACTTATTTGAATTTATCTGAGCCTCACAACAACCCAGTATCCCTATTTTACAGATGTGGCACCTGAGGCACAGAGCAGTTGTGTCTTGCCCATGACCAAACAATGACTAAGTATCAGAGGTAAGATTTGAATCCAGGTCTTTCTGACTCCAAATCTAGCACACTATGTACCGTGGCATAGTATTGTTCCAGTGTAGAATAATAATACGTGTATGTGGCACTTTAATTGTTTATAATGCACTTTTCTCATAATCATCCAGTGAGATAATGTAGGTATGTATTCCCATCTTGCAGACTATGATACTGCTGATAGCTGAAGGTTCATAGCATGGAATTAGTCAGCTAGCATTTACTGAGGGATGATGATATGCTAGGCCTTGTGGTAAGTGCTGGGGATGCACATTAACTGCTCACAGAAGGCTCACATTCTAATGGAGCATGCAAATGAGTAGATGGAAAGTACTCTGCCAGCAAAGGCACAAGTGATGAGGAAGACTCAGAAAGGCCTCTTCTAGAAGGGGAGGTTTGACCTGAGTCTTAAAGGAAGCAAGGAGGTAGAGGTGAGGAAGGAGAGCATTCCAGACATAGGGCACAGCCTTGAATACCTGCAGGGAGATTGAGAGTCATAGTCGAAGAACAACAAAAGGCCAGTGTCATTGGATCAAAGAATGTGTGGAGGGAGGTGTAAGATATTAGAGGACTGGAAAGGTAGAAAGGAGGCAGGTTGTGAAAGGCTCTAAAATTGAAACTGGAATTTGTATTTAATTTTGGAGGTAATAGGGAGCAACTTGAATGAGGGCTGACATGGTCCAACCTGTGCTTTAAGAATATCACTTCAGAGGGACCTGGGGATCTCCGTGGGAGTCTGGAGCCAAGTTACTGCTAGAGTTTCAACTGGACCTCTACTTGGCCTCTGGGAGGCTGGGGGGCCTGAAGTCCAGCAGAGCCAGAGCGCTGCCATGAAGGCCTCCCTGGTGCTCCTGGCTGGCATGCCGGCCCACCCAGATTCCTGCTATTAGTTCCTGGCATGGAACCCTGTTGGGATGCTGCTGGCCTCGTGCAGTGGTGACCACAGCATTTGCATCTGGGGCAAGGAGGGTCGTGGATGGGTGTGTAAGTCTGTTCTGGGTAAGGGTCACCAGCTCATCGTGAGGAAGGTAGCCTGGTCCCCATGTGAAAACTACCTGGCATCTGCAAGTTTTGATGCCACCACTTGTATCTAGAAGAAGAACCAGGATGACTTTGAGTGTGTAACCACTCTTGAATGAAAATGAAGTCAAGTCAGTAGCTTGGGCCCCATTTGGTAGCCTTTTGGCTACCTGCAGCTGGGTGGGTGTGTGTCTGGGTCTGGGAAGTTGATGAAGAGGATGAATATGAATGTGTCAGTGTTTTGAATTCATATACACAGGATGTTAAGCATGTGATATGGCACCCTAACCAAGAGCTGTTGGCATCAGCCAGTTATGATGACACAGTAAAACTATACTGGGAGGAAGAGGATGACTGGGTATGCTATGCCACCCAGGAGGGCCATGAATCCACAGTGTGGAGCTTGTCCTTTGACCCCAGAGGCCAGCACCTGGCATCTTGCAGTGATGACTGAACTGTTAGAATTTGGCACCAGTACGTACCAGGCAATGAGCAAGGAGTGGTCTGTACTGACTCTGACCCTACCTGGAAGTGTATCTGCACCTTATCTGGCTACCATTCTCGAACTGACTATGATGTTTCTTGGTGTCACCTGACAGGGGCCCTGGCCGCAGCCTGTTGTGATGATGCCATCCAGGTCTTTGAAGAAGATCCCAGTTCAGACCCTCAGCAGTCATCTTTTTCCCTGATAGCTCACCTACCTCAGGCCCATTCCCAGGATGTGAACAGTGTAGCTTGGAACCCCAAGGAACCAGGGCTACTGGCCTCTTGCAGCGATGATGGTGAGATGGCCTTCTGGAAATACCAACAACCAGAAGGTTTCTAAGGCCCTTTAACACACACACACACATCTCCTGAACCTTTTAGCAGAAGGAGACTACTGATTTTCCCCAGAGGGGGAAAAAAAAAACCATGAAAATCGGTTTTCTCAGCGTATATAAAAAGCCTGAAGGAACACAGTGTTCACTTCATTCTCTTCCCATCTGAACTTAATCCCCTATTCATTTGTCAGAAGCTGGTGGAAAGAACCCAGCTCCAGAGCCACTAATAATTTTTCTATCCTTTGACTAGAGGGTCCCCTAGTTCAACTATGTAAAATAAAGAATATCACTTCAGCAGCTGAATGGAAGATGGAATGTAGTAGGGAAGACATGAGGTATGGAACCTACCAAGAGGCTACTGAAATAGTCTCCTTATAAGTGCTGAGGACTTCTATCAGAGTGGTGGCTGTGGGAGTGGAGAGAAAGGGATGTGAGTAAGAACTTTTGTGAAGGTAGCGATCACAAGAATTGGTAACAAATTGCTATCTTTGGGGTGAATGTAAGGGAGACATCAAAGAATACACACCTAGGTTGTGAATGAATGACTGGTGAATGAATGAATGGTGGTACACAGGAGAATAAGGGGATTTGGGAAGAAAGAGAGATTTGGGGTAAAGCTAGCAAATTCTATTTCGGATACATTGAGTTGGAGGTGTTCATAGAACATCCATTTTGAGGTTTCTAATAGTTAAGAGATATAAAACTGGAGGTCTGGAGAGAAGTTAAGGCTGGATAAATAGATCTCAAAATCTTCTTTAGAGAGGTGAAAACTGACCCCATGACGATTTATGTGATCACTAATTAAGAGAGCGTAGAGGGAGAAGAGAAAAGAGTGCAGAAGAAACCTTTGGGGAGCACTTAGAGTCATTGATCATGACTTAGATGAAGATCCAGCAACATAGACTGAGGAGTGGTCAGACAGGTAGGAGAAGAACCAGCAGAGAGTAATGTCACAAAAAGACCGAGAGGCAAGAGTAGCATGAAGAAAAGGTGATTGCAGAGTTCATGAAAAATGAGAATTTTTAAAAGGCCATAGGTCTGGTCATTAAGAAGTCATTAGTAACTTGGAAAAGAAAATTTTCAGTTGAGTCGGTTGAGTCAGATTAGGAGCCAGACTACAAAGCACTTAGAAGAGAGTAAAAGTGGGCAACTAGGTGGTGGCACAGTGGATAGAGTACTGGGCCTGGAGTTAGGAAGACTCATCTTCCTGAGTTCAAATCTGGCATCAGACATTGACTAGCTGTGTGACCTTGGACAAGTCACTTCACACTGTTTACCTCAGTTTCCTCATCTGTAAAATGAGCTGGAGGAGGAAATTGCAAACCACTGCAGTATCTTTGCCAAGAAAATCCCAAATGAGTCACAAAGAGTTAGACATGACCAAACAACAACAAAAATGAGTGGAGGCACCAGTTGTAGATAGCTTTCTCAAGAGTTTAGCCATGGAAGGGAAGAGAGATACAGGATGATAGCAGGGATAGTTTAAGGTAAGGAAACGTGTGGGAAACATGTACACGTTTGTAAGCAGCAGTGAAGCAGCCACTGGGTAGAGTTTGAAGATTAGTGAGAGGGTAGGGATTTTAGAGAACATAGGAATGGAATCAAAGATGCATGTGGAAGGGTGGGCCTTGTCGAGGAGAAGGAGCACCTCTTTGTATGGGGCGGTGTCAGAGGACCCCTGAAGAATGTGAGAGGAAGACGGAGTTCTCAGCAAAGGGGGCTTTTTTTTTTCAGCGAAATATTCTATGGGGGCCTAAGGAGGGAGGAAAAAAATTTGGAAAAGCCACTATGGTGAGTGGGATAGTGAATTGATTTGGGAATATAAAAGGATTGCCTTGCTATATTTGAGGGCCCAGTTGAAATTATGTAATGTATATTTGTAGTAGACTCGGCACATGTTCATGATTTTCTGTTGCTCAGTTTCAGTGGTGTGTCAAGGCAGTAGATAATAGGAGGAATCTAAGGGTGAGGCTAGGCAAGGCATTTTTGGTTATAGGATATGGGTGCAAGGGACTCCAGTGTAGCCCATAGTGTTAGACCTAAATCAGTTCACCAAGGGACTGCCATAGAGAAGAAAGGAGAGTGTGCAGTGGGGATGGTCTGGGAAAGAATTGAGATTGAGAGGATTTGGAGTTCCTGGTGAGGGTGAAGAACAGGGCAAAGGACCCTAAGGCAAAGGGAAAAGGAAATCAGAAACATTTTTAAGTATGGTCATGTAAAGAAATTTCAGAGTTCTTGAACATGGAAGTGAAACACTTATAGGCAATGGTGAGATCAAGGATATGACCATCTCTGTGTGTAGCTGAGGTAGAGTGGAGGAATAGCTTATAAGAACTGAATGAATTGAGAAGCTGAGAAGTTAGAATGTTTGAGGGACTATTAATATATTTGTTAATATGATAATTATCATATTTAGGTAGGTATAGATATATAATATATTAATATGAAGGCAGGAGTTGGGGTGAATAGAGAGATTGTAAGCCAGCTATTAACATTAAAGAAGTAAGGAGAAGGGCGGCTAGGTGGTGCAGTGAATAGAGTAGGGGCCCTGGAGGACCTGAGTTCAAATCCAACCTCAGACACTTAACACTTATTAGCCATATGACCTTGGGAAGTCACTTAACCCCAGTTGCCCCTCCGAAAAAAAAAAAGGAAGAAAAATGTCTTGGGAATTAGTAGACAACATGTACCAGAATCTTGATGCTTGAGTAATATGTTTAGGTTAAGTGAACCTCAAAAGAAGAGAGAAGGAGAGTCTGGAAATGGCAATAGGGAGAAAGTGATGAAAAGAAAAAAAACCTCTGCCCTCCTGCAGCTTACATTCAAAGAGGCAAACAAGATGCACATATATAGGTATATACAAAACAAAGCAGATGGAAGGGCACCTGGAGGGGGGACCCTGGCAGTTAGAGGGCTGGGAAGATCTTTACACTAAAGGTGGCCCTTGGGCCAAGCAAGGGATTCCAAGAGGTGAAATGAGGAGAGAGGAGCCTTCCAGGAAGGGGAACAGCCAGTTGGAAGACACAGAGATGGGAGATAGTATTGTTGTGAGGAACAGCAAAGAAGTTAATATGACTAGATTGTAGATGGCTTGCAGAGTAGCAATGTGTAATAAGTCTGGTCTTTATCTTGTGTAGGAAGTTGGTCTTCCATTTGAATTATGTGAGGAAAAAAACACCTATTGTTAAATCTGATAAAGAATCTTTAATTTTAATTGAAAATATTAATTTTTAAAACATTGATTCTAACATGCGTGGGAAGAGACACTGTTGAGTAGAAAGCTGTTGGTATTGTTTTATTCCCCAATCAAACGCTTTTTAAAAGTCAACGATCAATGAATGATGAATACAGCACGGGTTTGCATCGTCTGCCCCTTTCAGTCAGCTGTGTGACTGTAAGCATGCAGTCAACCACAGAATGTCATTGTGACTAGATTGTTCTTAAAAAGATTTTGTAGAGATGGGAAAGTGAGAGTAAAGAGTTTGTAGTTATGAATATTTCTTTGCTTATTTTCAGTGGTAGTAACGTCCATGTTTTTTCCAAGCCTTCCTCGTTCTGATAACTTGAGAGTCAATACTTTCCTCTCCTCAGCATTTTGACTCTCAGCACAGACCTCCTCTTTGTGCATTTGATTGAGTACAGCTGTTCTTCTATTAGGGGGACAAATGTGGTTTCTCCACTGGCCTGAAATACTGCCAGATTGTTTCCATTTTTTTATCTTACTTTCAGTGTCGTCCTTAATTGCTGTAAAGATAATCTGCAATTAATTTTTGTAAATTGGAAACTATCTGTAATCTAGACTCCAATATACTTTAAAACCAAGGCTCTTGTTTTGACATAATGGAATGTCATGGTAATAATTTTTTAAAATGTCACGGTTCAGCCTTATGTGAAACATTTGAAATGTCACATTTTAACTTTGTCACTGGGCTGCGCAGCAGTGGGAAGTGATGATTTCCATTCCAACTATTCAGTTATTGTCAAGAGATTATAGCAATTTCTATCTCCTCACTGTTCCTCTATGATTTTGATAGGTTCCCCTCTGTGCCTTACCCTTCACACTGGTTTCAGTACTAGATTTCAAGTCAATGATCTTTGTTCAGATTCCTGCTGTGCTATGTACTTTTGTGACCTTGGCCAAATCATTCAACCTCTTTGGGGTTTAATCTGTAAAATTAGATTGTTGGATGGACTTGACCTCTAGACTTCCCAGAGTTGTGGTGATATGAATCTTTTACCTGGGAATTTCTTCCCTCTACTCTATCCCTTTAAGTAAAATTACTGTTCTTTTGCTCTTAATTAAAAAGTCACCTATTTTACATTCTCTTCCAATAAGCTGCTATGGGGAATATGTCCTGATTCTCTTAGAAAAATCATTCAGTCAGTGAGAAGATTATTTGGGCTTAATTAAATAATTGTAATAATAATTACGGAAATAGTGTTCTGGCTGGACTCAAGATTGTTTTACAAGAGAACTGGGACACAGAAATTCAGTTGAAAGTAAAAGTAACTTTACTGGGGAAAAATGATTGTAGAATAAGAATACTTAGTTCAAAGGGAAAGTAATTTTACTTAAAAAGATAATGCATAAGAAAAAAGTTCACAAGTGAAAAATAGGATCAAATACTGGGTAAAGGAATGCTTCAAACCTCCCTTGCCCCAAAGTCTGCATTCTGGAATATACAGTTGCCTTTCTCTAAGTAGCTATTTCATGTGTCACTTCATGCCCATATAGAGAAACATGCCCCAGATTGAGAGGCTTCCTCCATTTACACTGCTTTAGGATACTAATGTTTTCCAGGCAATATATGTTAGGTGACTTAGGACAAAAGATGACTATTATCCAAATATTGTGTAGGGATTTTAAAAGTTAATTTGCGATTGGCTATTTGTAAAGCTTACTTGATTAACTTTAGTGCCCATTCTTTCTGTCAAGTTCCAGGATGTTGACCATTGGTCTAATGCCATTCCACCCTCCTGTTTTTAAGGGCTTGAAATTTTTAACTCAGGGTTGCCAGTAAGTCTCATAACTGGCTAACCCAGGTCTCCTGAGATAATTTCCAGATCTTAGGGCATGCTATACAAAACCTCATACTGGGGAGATAGGTAGGGCAGATATTAGTATTTCAATTTAACAAATGAAAAAACTGAGGCAGACAGACCAAGGGGCATACCCATATCTTGTCCCCCTAGGCCTAACACAGCCTTAACTTTGACCTGCACTCATGGCAGTATTAGACTGTGGAAGGGGTGGGGAATGATTATAAACCTCAGTTCTGAGGTTCTTGTGCTAATTTGACCACTTCCAAGATTTCTGAATTTTTTTTTTTTAGAGTATGTGGAGACACTCATTCCCTTTTATCTGTTCCCTACCTTACTAAGTACATTCTACCTTCCCTGTTAGGAAGCTTTCTTACCCTTTTTTTTTCTTTCTGCAGAAATTAAAGGTGTAAATGAATGTGAAGGGCTTGCCAGTGGAGGATCTCCAGAGATGCCCTCAGCCCAGACAAAAGAAGAGGTCTCCTGATAAAGGGGAAAACCATAAAGATGAACCTCAAAGACACAAAAGAAAAGGAAGCTCTACAAAGGTCAGCCTGTCTCCTGAGAAAGAGAAGTGGTGTGTTGCCCTACTGGGATCAAAAAAGTTAGGGAAAAGCCAAAGGCCCCATAGGAGACCCTATGACTGTCACAGCTTCAGGAAGAGCTCCAACTTTTACAGTCATCTGAGAAGGCATTCAAGTGAGAAGCCCTACTCCTGGGAAGTATGAGGCATCAACTTCTGCCAGAGCGCACACCTCCTCCATCACAGCAGAACTCATACTAGAGAGAAACCTTACCAATGCAGTCCATGTGGCAGAAGTTTTAGCCAATATTCAGCCCTAAGCAAGCATGAGAGGACCCATACAAAGGAAAAAGTGTGCAAGGGTCAGTGTGGGAAAGGTCAGAGTTCTAACCTCATTACCCACTGGAGAACCCACACAGGTGAAAAGCCCTCTCTGTGCCCTGTGTGTAATGAGAGCTTCAGTCAGAAGGCCTTGTTTGTTAGACACCACTGGAGACAAGCCATATGCCTGTGATGAATGTGGGAAAACACAGTGTACTGAACATAGATAAGAGTACCCATATAGTAGAGAGGCCATGTGTATGTCCTGACTATGGTGGAAGCTTCATCAACAGCTCTGCCCACACTGGAGAGTGACCCTGTCATTGTGATGTGTGTGCCAAGGGCTTTAGTTCCAGCTGCTATCTGGCTCGACACCAGAGGAACCACAATGGGGAGAATGGGGAGAAACCCTACAGCTATGACATTTGTGGGAATGGCTTATGGGAGAGCTCAGCTTTGTGGACACACCAGTTAATATATACAGGTGAGTGACCCTATCATTGCTTTGAGTGTGGAAAACATGTTAGCAGGGGCTCTGATATGCTTAACCAGCAGTGTGTACACACAGGAGAGAAATCCTCCCCTCAATGGGAGTGTGGGCAGGACTTCAGTCAGCGTTCCAACCCCAACAAGCTTAGGAGGGGCTCATTCACCCTTACCCCCCATATAATTTGTTAGTAGCCAAACCTTATCCAAGTCACAGATCATTATTTCGTAAGATTTTCTCTCAGTAAGAATAAAGCCAAATCTAAAACTTCTTTTAGTGTACCACTATTTAAAATGTTTTTAGAAATAGGAATTTTGTATTCTCTTAAGCAGAGTGTTAGGGGAGACATGTATTATCTCTTAGGCTGGGAACAGAGGGTAATATTTAGCAGGGAAAAGGGTGGGAAAAAATTAGCCATTTAAAAATTAGAGAATTGGAAAATAATTATTTTCATTAAATTTTATAAAATAAAACCTAAATAAATACAACTTTAAGATAATGTTAGAGTGCAAACATGTTAGATTATAATTGTCAGTAACTTGGGGCGGCTAGGTGGCGCAGTCAATAGAGCACCGGCCCTGGAGTCAGGAGTACCTGAGTTCAAATTCGGCCTCAGACACTTAACACAAAAAAACTAGCCGTGTGACCTTGGGCAAGTCACTTAACCCCAACTGCCCTCCAAAAAGCAAAAAAAAAAAAAAAAAATTGTCAGTAGCATACTATTTAAAACATTGATTTGAAATTTATACAAAAGTTGTATAAGTCTTCCTTGCACTGTGCCGAAAGCCTGCCTGATGTTATGCTATTCCCATAGATTCCTCTCCTTAGAAAGATTAAAGAAAGTCACTGCCCAAGGATCTCTGAAGCTCAGTTAATCTAAAAAGATTCCTTTAGGTATCAATGATATGTGATTTCAGGTCTCAAACTTTAAATTTGTATCTTCTAGATAGAAATGCTTGTTAGTAGCAATATGTGTGTAAAAAGGAGATAGAATAGTCTTAATGGTCTTTGCAAATCTGTATGAAGTGTTCAGCTCCTTACTTACCTCTAAAATAAGATTTATAAAGGCAAAATTAACAGAGCAATGGCTATCAGTGGGGGGGGCAGCATATGAGGTATTCAAAAAGTTACTTTAAATTACTGTAAGCATTTGCAAAATTCTGAGAAAAAAGACTGATAAATAAATATAGCAGAAAGCTTGTCTGCTTTGGGATGTCATACTGAATCCTGCTGTGATGTGTTTGATTATTTCCCAAATGGAACACGTGTCAAATTTTTTAGGCACAGAAGAAAGAGAGCAGCAGATAAAAAGTTGTATTGCAGAAAATGCAAAGGAATCATGTTTCTAAGTACGACAGTAAATGTTTGGGATTGGGTTTTAGGGATGTGGATACCAGACCAGAGGGAAGCCTTGACACTGTTCTCAGCTCCAGAGTCATGCCAGTCTGGGTATTTTGCATCGACTACTATCAAAACCAAAAGCAGTATGGGCCATGAAGAGTGGCATTTGTCACTGAATTTATATTTTAAGATTTTAATTTATTAGGTGCCATTTAATGATAATCCAAATAACTATTATTTTGTTTTTCTTTTTTTATCCAATATGGAGAGTGAAGAGGTAGATTTGTATTAATTGAAAACAAAATTTAAAATTAAAAAAATTATGGCAAGAACTAGAATACAGAAATTCTCCCACCTCACCCCATCTTGGGGCATACATACTCTCCCTTCTACCATTTCAGTTCTTGAGGAGAATGGTTGCAAGGTTTAAAGTAATTGCTACAGAGTAGAGGGTGAACTACTATGGTCACTTCTGAAGTCACTCCCTTGCTGAAAAATGCAGTACCTTTGCTCCTGGGTTGGATCAAGCAGGGCATTCCTCAGTGCTGCCCTGATATACTAGGCTCAGATGCCATCCAAGCCTGGCAGATATCGATGCTGCAGCCTGCCGACTGAGATACCTACCCAGTACGCTCCCAGCCTGCCCTCCTGTTTAGCATGGAGATATGTAGCATGGGGATGATTATTCTTACTCTGCTTACCTTACAAAAGGATCAAAAGTAATAAACAATCAAACTTTTTAAGGTGCTATACATGGAGTCAGATACAAAGCATTCTTATGTTTCCTCCCTACATCTATTTGTGACAGGAGGGCAGGCTGGGAGCATCCCCATCTTAGGACTGTCGATTTAGAGCTAAAAGGGTCTTCAGATGCCATCTAGGCCAATGTCCTCAAACAGGTGCTGGGGTGTGCAAGGCTGGTTAAATCACATTCAAGAGCATCTTTCCAGGTTAGTAGCAACATGCCAGGATCTGAGCCGAAGAACCTCAGCTTCACTGCACCAACCGCTAAGGACCTTCCTTCTAACTCAGCAACACTTGTGGAGAAGGGTCCTGCCATCTCAGCCATTGCCAGTGTCACCTACTGCTACCAGGTAAAAAGCTCTGGGAAAAGCAGCACCATTCAGATTGCTGGCCCTGATTCAAGCATGGACCCTACTTACAGCCATAGTTCAGACAAGCAGCCTGTGGGAAATGCCACCCACCTCAGGAACTTCAGCTACTGAATGCCTAGAAAAGAAGTTCTACTTCAATTTCAGCAAAATATTGATAGTCTCTTGTTAGCCTTTGATACAAGATGAAAAAATGACAGTTGTTATATGATGATGTTATTAGTGGATTAGTTCCTACGTGACATCTTTGGCAGGTGACATGGAACTGCAGCTGGGAGGGACAGTTAGGACACTGACTAATAGATGTGGGGGGAAAAAGACCACTAATGTATTTTTCTTAATGCACTGAAAGAAAAAAAACAACACAGAAGAAAACATAGACAAGCAGGAGGGTTTTGAAAGTAACAAAATTTATTACATATATGTATATGTATATTTAAAAGCACTCTGAAATGAAGATTCAAGGTTTTATAGAGGATCCTCCTTTTCTCTGTGTATGAAAATGGTTTTTGGGGGGGGCATTTAAGTTTAGTTTTTTTTTTAAAGATTGGAAAACAGAAGCAAGATCCCAGATCTAGACAGATAGGAGTAATGAGCTAATTCCATCTAATGTGATAAAACTTAATAGCTACAGATGTAATGATGGATTCAGAAATATAACAGACAGGGCTTGGGCTGTGCCTAGACAATAGTTCCTATGAAAAAAGACGTGGAGACTAGCAAATGCAAGCTCAGTGAGTCAGGAGACATTGCAGACAAGCCATTATAGTATTCAGGATGCGGAAGGTGACAGTCCCATTGTATTTGGTAACATTTAGAGGTAGCTTGGTGGCACAGTGGATACATAAAGCACTGGGCCTAGAGTCAAGAAGACCTGAGTTCAAATGTGTACTCAGTCCCTTAATAGCTGTGTGACCCTGGGCAAATCACTTCGCTCTGTTTGCCTCAGTTTCCTCACCTGTAAAATGAGCTGGTGGAGAAAGAAATGACAAACCACTGCAGTATCTTTGCTAGGAAAACCCCCAGTGGGGTCACAGAGTCAGACATGACTAAACAACAACATGCTGAGGATGGCATTCAGTTTGAAACGGCTGGGCAAGCTGGAACCCAACCAGAAGAGTGATTAGAAGAATGGTAAGGCTAGAGACCATGCCATATGAGGACTAGTTAATAGAGCTTGGAGAAGACATAAAGGTGACAGTTCATTTCAACAGACATTTATAGTGCCTCTACGATCTTCAAGGCATTTCTCAAGGCACTGGGAATACAAGGACCAAAATGACACTCCCTGCCTTTAAGGAGTTTAAGTTCTAAGAATCTACATTATCTTTGAGTGCCTAAAGGGCTGTCATGTGGGAACAGGGATTAGACTTTATTTGCTTGACCTCAAATGACAGAACTGGGAGCAAAAGATTGAAGTGGAAAAGAAGTAAATTTACACTTGAGGTAAGGGGGAAAATCCCAACAACTAGAGCTGTACACAAATTGAATGGACTGTCTTGGGAGCTAGTGCAGGTGTCCAAGGTGTGGCTGGATGCCCAGTTGTCAGTGATACTGTGCTGGGCCTCTTTGGTCAAGTATGAGTTGGACCAGACAGAAGACCTGAAGTTCATTACAACTTTCTGATCTTGTTACTGTCCAGCTTATGCTGGGACACCTGAGCTTTATCAGTGATAATGCAGAAAGAATTTTCTCCTTTGTGACTTTCTCTTTATAGGAATTCCCATGGCTAAACCTACCTAGATATCCTCAATTGAATAAGGGCCCTGGGAACTAGCTGGCTGTTTTCCCCAGGAGGGGGAAAAAAATAAAGATAGATAAAGATCAATCGGAGAACAAGGTAGCTGTTAGGCAGTTTAGAAATGAAAGGCTGCCCTATATACACAGCCTTCCTTTGTGGCTTCCCCTACCTTACAGGTAGATTTGACCCACATTGTGAAAGTTTAAGCTAAAAATGCAAAGTGAGGCCTCCAGTTCTTGTTGCCATTTGTCCCCTGTCCTTCACTAACTAGCCAATATTTGTCTGGACCTACTTACAAAGGTAGCAGAGTTAGGTTCATAGATGTGGATTCCCTAGGAGTGTATATCCTGGATTAAAGATAAGAAAGTTGTAAGGGGAATTTTAAAAAAAGAGCAGAAGTAGAGAGGATTGAGAAGATGAAGCATTTATCCAGCTCCTACTCTGTACTAGGCCTGTGCCAAGCACTGTGACTACAAATAGAGGTAAGCAAAGCAGTCCTTTTCCTGGGGGAGTTTAGTTTCTAATGGGGGAAGATAACATGTGAAGGGGAGCTAGAAAGGTATGTATGTGGAGGTGGGGTGGAGGTGACCAGGAAGAGACTGTGGAAGCTGGTGTGGGGAAAGATAAGATGAAAACTCACCTCAGAGGCTAAAAGAAGAGGGAAGGACTTGATTTTCTGGTTTGACTCAGTAGGTCTTATTTGGACTTAAGGCATTTTCTCTTTCCAGTCCTCCACCCTGTGACTTAGCTATAAAATTTATTTTAGAGAAATTATAGAAGGCATTTTTTTGTTTTAGTAAATGTAAAGCAGTGTCCCTATTTAACATGTGAGTTTATAGTATTCAAGACAAAAAGTTCCCTCTTGTAATTTCTTAAATCATGGAAGACCGAATTTGGTGTACTCTGGTTTGTTAACTCAAAAGTGAGGAAGGTCTAAGAAGATCCTCCTTCTCAAACTCCAACTGTTAATGAGACAATGACTATTTTCTTCTGTTTCTTCATTTCCAGAAGACATAAAGTATTGTAGTGATTAAACAGTATGGCACCTAAGTCTTTCCTTCTAGAAAAATGTGAAGAACGTTAAGTATCTCATTGGTCCTCAGGATGGATGGATCTTGGGGGCTTACTTAGAATCACTCTCCTGTTTTTCTGCTCTTCAGTCTGGCTACATTTCTGTTGTTCTGCTTCCCCCTTGAGGTTATTTCTTGTTGTGCTTCGTTTTCCATAAGTTTAAAATGAGGATAATAGGAAAGTGGTTTGCAGATGAAAAACCACAGAAGGTGCTTTCTATCTGGACTGGAGAGGCTCGCTCTGGACAAGCGAAGCCAGTAGAGATGGGTCTAGAAGATAGGAAGAAAAACAGCTAGGGCTCCTAAAAACATTAATCAAGTGATAAGATGCAATAATTCTCCACATAAGGAAAAAAAGGCTTGGGGAAATACCAGATGGGACTGTATAACTGCAAAAAGCTTTAAAAACAGTTAATATTTTTTACAACCATTTGAGAATCTACACAAATAAGGCACTTTATGTTAAGTATCTGGGATCAGCAGAGTGCATTCCTCATTGACAGAGAGTCCACACACAGGGGAAACTGCTGGCTAAGATCCTTGGGAAGGCTGTCTACAATCAGTGCTTCTGCTTCCTTTCCTCATAAGATAGTGATCTTAACATTCTGCAGTCTGGCTTCCAACCTTATTATCTGAAGCTACTCTCTCCAGTTACCAGTGATCTCTTAATTGCCAAATGTAATGACCTTTTCTCAATCCTCAGCCTTGTTGACCTCTCTGCAGCCTTTGACACTGTCAAAAACCTCTTCTTGGTATGCTCTTCTCTAAGTTTTTATGGCGCTGCTCTGTCCTTGTTCTCCTGTCTGACCACTCTTTAGTTTCTTTTGCTGGATATATATCCAGATTGTGCCTGCTAACTATGGACTGTTCTCCAAGACTCTATCCTGGGTCCCTCTTCTCCAGCTCTGCTGTTTTGCTTGGTGATCTGGTTATCTCATGGACTCAATTATACTTTTAATGCATATTATCTCAGATGTATTTATCCAGCCTTAACCTCTCTCCTGACCTCCATTCTCACATCTCTAACTGCTTACTGAATGAACTGAATGTCCACTCTGACTTGCATCTGCTGCCCTGCCTGGTTGCAACTCCACCAAATAGGTGGCCCTGTACTGGGTATCCCCTGGTGTCCCTTCTCTCCCTCTGTTTTTCTGTCTCCTTTTTTTGCATGTTGCTTTCCCTTTTAGACTGTAAGCTCATTGGAGGCAGGGGCTTGTCTTCATTTTTATCATATTTCCAGCATTTAGCACAGTGCCTGCCAGGTTGTAGGCACTTAATACATGTTGATTGGATTGGATATCCTGTAGCCATCAAAAACACAAAATGTTCAAAACTGAACTTCGTTCTCTTTCTCCAAAAAACCCTTCCCACTTTCTAATTTCCCTATTGCTGTCAGAGGTAACACCATTCTTCTAGTCACACAGGCTCCCAGCCTAGGTGTCAGCCTTGACTTCTCTGTACCTCTCAACACCCCTATGTAATCTTTTGTCAAATTCAAATCCTGTCAGTTCTGCCTTTGTTACATTTCCCTTGTGTGCCCCTTTGCTCTCCACAACCCTAGTACATCCTTCACTGCCTCAGATCTGGACTAGGAGACTACTGATAGTACTACTACTAGATAGTCTTCTGGTTGGTTTCCCTGCTTCCCTCCAGTCTGCCCTCTCTTCATCTGTCAACCTGATCTACCTAAGGTGCAGGTGACTATGTGACTCTCTGTTGGGTATACTCCAGTGATATACACTCATGGATCAAATATAAAAATCTGTTTGGCTTTGAAAGCCCTTCATAACTCAGCTCCTTCCTACACTAACAGTTTTCTTCCGAGGACTCACCTCCATGTACTTGTGATCCAGCCAGTCAGTAAACATTTATTAAGTACTTCCTATGTCCTGAGTACCGTGTTAAATCCTGGGGACACAAAGAAGGCAAAAGACAGTCCTACCCTTCACAAAAAAATCTAATGAGGGAAACAACATGCAAATAACTGCACCATCAGGTTACATCTAAGTTAAATTGGAGATAATTAATAGAGTGGCAGCTATGTGGTTCAGTGGATAGAGTACAGGCCAGGAATCAGAAAGAATCATCTTTCTGGGTTTAAATTAGGCTTTAGACACTTACCAGCTGTTTGACTCTAAATAAGTTACCCTCTTTGCCTCAGTTTCCTTATCTGTAAAATGAGCTGGAGAAGGAAATGGCAAATCATTAGTGTATTTGCTAAGAAAACCCCAAATAAGGTCATGAAGTCTCGTGACTGAAGCCTGAAAATGACTGGACAACAACAGAGGGGAGGCACTGGAATTAAAAGGTATTAGGAAAGGCTTTCTGTAGAATATAAGATTCTAACTGGCACTCTTGGGAAGGCAGGGAACCTAGGAGGCAAAAATGAGGAGGGAGAACATTCCATTCGCGGAAGACAGACAGTAAAAATGGCCAGAGTTGAGAGATAGAGTGGTGTCTATCTTACTTACAAGTCTTCTTACTTGAAAGGTAGATGAAGCAAGTTAGGAATGGTTTTGATTGCCAAAAAGAGGATTTTATACTGGATCCTGGTGGTAACAGGGAGCCACTGGAATTTATTGAAGGTGGTAGTGACATAGTCAGACATGTGCTTTGGAAGATCACTTTGACAGCTGAGTGGAAGACGCCATTAGAGTGGAGAGACATTTGTAGCAGGCAGACCAGCCAGCAGGCTGTTGCAGTTGTCCAGGCATGAGGTGATGAGAGACTGAACTAGGGTGCCAGAACATATGGAAAAAGATATTACAAAAGTAAAACCAGCTGACCTTGACAACAGATTGGCCATCGGGAATGAGGGATTGCAAGCCTTGGTAACTGGGAGGACAAATTAGGTTTCCTTTCCACCTACAGTCACCAATCTAGATATAATCATGCTTATTCTCTCCATAGTCTTCTCATGTTTGTGTTTTCAGAGATTTGCTGTCTCTTTTCAGGATAAATGGAATCAATAATCAGTTCAGGTCATGGATGAGATATTGTATGGTTTGGTTGGCCCCCTATATGCCATTAGCTTTTCCCATTGTCTTATAGTTTATTTTCCATATTTCTTCTTTCTTGTTGCTTCTCTTATTTATTTGCCATTTAACATGTACTAGGTGCTCTCCTTGTCTCCCTTTCCTCTTCAAGAATCTTTTATCATAGTTTAGGGATACACATTTAGGGTGTGTGTGAAATGGGGTTTTGGGTCTGCCTCAAGAAGTTGATAACATTTGACTGATTATAGTAGTATAGGCTTTTTCCAATAAATAAAGTCTGATATATTATTATATTATCTGATATATTATTATATATCATTAATTATATTGATGATATGTTATATATCATTAATATAGGTATCTGAGCCTTAGTTTCCTTGTCTGCAAAATGAGAGGGTTCGACTAATTAATAAGGTTCCTTCCAGCTCTGTGGACTCTGTGATCCTGTTTCAATTATATTTGTTTTAAGAATACACCATCAGCACCCTTATTAAATCCATGGTATCGAAGTCAAAGTGTAGGTGTCCTGTTCAAAAATTTGAATATCCTGAATATTAGGATGTGACAGAAGAACCTAGATTATGCTAGTACTGGGAAGACTTTTTCATTGTTTTCCCAAAAGCATAATAGAATTGGCCTGGGCATTCTGTCATAAACTGGTAAGAGGGAGAAGGTAGTGTTGGATGAGATCATGAGGGTATTCTCCAGGGGAACAGAACTGAGCCTTAGGACCAGGGTATTGAAGGGCTTAAGAGAAGTTCTGGCACCTGCTGGAAGATGGACAGGAACTGAATTCAGTACCATCTAGTTTGCATGTTATCTAAATAATAGGAGGTAACAAACCTCCCAGTATCCTAAAGAAGGAATCTAACTTTTTTATGTGCCTGAAAAAACATTAACCTGTTTCTTTGTGACATTTGATATAGGCACTTTAGTTTGAGGAGTGGTGTGGGTGGGGATACAAGTGGATGAAAATCTTGGAAGGTTCTTCTAAGATTCTACTAGTTTGACATTTCACTGTCATCTTTACCTTTTTTCTTCTTTTTTTTCTGCCCACCTTTTTTATAAAATTTCTATTATTTTACTAGGTATAAGTATAATTATCACTTGCAATGGTAGAGCCATCCCTTCTCTTTTGCAGGAAGCTGTTACACCTACACACATTTTTGACTCCTCCTCCGTTTAACTTAGATGATTTGTACATCCACGGGAAGACCCATATAAGTGAAAAGGTTTGTGTGCCCTGATTTTGATGACATTGTCACTACCAGTTCAGTCCTCATTATCCACTGCAATGTCACTTACATTTGCCCTCTCCTTGTTTAACATTCTCACTGACCCGGAGTATTGTAATTGCCTTCTATATAGTATCCTCCATCTCCCATTGTCTTCTGGATTGTCCCACTGAACTACTATATCAGTCATATGATCAGAATCTTCAGTGCCTAATGAAAAAGACTAAACATGGCATTCAGTCGTACTTCCCACTAACTTTCCAGTCATCTCACATTGCTTCTTTTAATATTTTATGCTCTACACAAGGTAGAACTTGATTTCTCCTGATTTCTTCTCTCAAACCCTTTTTTTTGTCTTCACATAGTACCTTATACCTGGAATACCTTTCCTCTCCCATCTGTCTGTTGACTTCTAACCCATCTTCAAGGCCTAGCTCCTCCATAATGCCTTACCTGATCTCTCCCAGCTAGAAGTAATTTATTCTGTCCTCTGATTTCATAGTACTTTTTACTCTAAAGCACTGTTTTCCTATGTATATGTATATGCCTGTGTGTATACATATATGTGTGTGTGTGAATATGTTATACATACACACACACAATATGTCAAATCTACTCTCCTGTATTATAAAGTACTTGAAGATAGTTAGAAAAAGTACTTGGGATACTTAATCCCATGTATCTTCCCCAATACACTGCACATTTTAAGCACTTAATAGATTTTTTTTTAACAAAAAGGGACTTTTTTCCTTGGATCCATTATGACATTTAAAGTTACGATATAGATATGAGGAAAGGTGATGCAAAAATCTAAAAAGCCAACTGTCAAGCTCCAGCTGATGTTTTTGTATCTGAAAAATCACAAAATTCATCTCTAGAAGACAGGACAATGAGAAGGCCAGCTGCCTTGGAAAAAGAACTGAGATAAAATTCAGGGTTATCTCTGCTAAAGTCCTGAATTAAGGCCAGAGCCTTGACTTCTGCTCTGCTTTCCTGCCAGTTACTTTAGTTATGTAGGAGACATTGGGGGGGAGGGGAATGTATGAGGTGCAGCTGTTCAGTTACCTCACATAAGCACAGTCTACAATCTAGTCTTCAAAACTGTAAATTCCATGAGAAATAAGGGATCGTACTCTCTCCTTTCCTCAGTGCCATGCACACAGTAGGCACTTAACATTTGATAAACTGAATAAAGCTTCCAATTTCATATCCTAAAGTGTCCAAAGTTCATTTTCTAAAGGGAGTATAAGTAGTTTTTGTCTCAAGAGTCAGTAACATGAGACTATCTTAAAATGTCCCCACTTGGCTGCCACCAGCTTCTAGCTTGTAGACCTGTTCATTTAAGTCTCATTCTGTACCTGTTCCAGTGGCTATGAAGTATTCAGGGAATTGTATTACTTGTCTTATTAACTGGAACCTGTAATCCAATCTACCTCACAGGAAACTGTGCTGAGTCAGAAAGGATAATACTTTAGTGAGTCTCCAGGTCACTTCTGGGCCCAGCTTACAGGTTCTGAATGATTTTAAGGAGACCAAGATCCCAAGACCTATCCTGGAATTGAGTTGTATTTTTAGAATGGTTGGTCTTAGAACCAACCTGGTTTCCTGAAGGAAATGAGTGAGGCCAGTCCTCTTAAGGTCCCTCCAGCTTTGTAGTAGGGAAAAGGTATGTTCTTTGTCATTATATAATACTTTAGGGGCATTTTAGGCAGGATCAGAAGCTAGGGTACCTATTCATGGTTCTGCTTCCAGACCTCAGTACAACATACTGTGATTTCCAATCTTGGTCAATAAAACTTTTTTAAATCCATTTTTTCCCACAGAGCTCCTTGGTCCCTAGGGGCTAGACAAGCCTAGAACTTGATCTGATCCAGGAAGATGGAGCAGTCTGGAAACAGATAGGATCAGGCCTTCCTGGTAGGTATTTTGGTCTTCTCCTTGCCAAACCTGGCATTTCATTTTGAACCTTTAACAACAGTCCCTGTTCTCCCTCTCTGTTGCTGAAGCCAACTTTTCATTGCTCTCTGAATCTAGTCTTGACATTCTGAAGAGCTTTCACTTTTCCTAATCTGAAGGATTGGTATCTCGCCTCCCTGCCTCCCCCAGTTTCCTATGCTTATCCCATCTCTTGACTCCCATCTCCTCCTCAAGCATGCCAACCCATTTCTACCTGAATAGTTCCCTAAATATCCACCCAGAAGTTGTAACTACTATCTCCTCATCTCTTGTAATCATTTTGGAAGAGTAGGAGGGAACTGGTGAGGAGTGGGATGGGACTACAATGGAAAGCCCAAAGGAAAGTGGAGAGAAGGCACTGGATGGGAACTGGCAGCAGGATGGATGGAATATATCTATAACCATCTTTGCACATAGCTGGCCACAGATCCTGCTTCCTGAATCTACTTTACTAGCCTGTTCCTGAAGCCCTACAGATATCTCTTCCTATCTCACTCCACCACATTTAATAGTTTGTTCAATATTTGTTAGTCTCATTTCTTTTTCTAATATTTTAGCACTAAACTGCTATTACAATATTCTGACATTTTGGGGTTTTGATGCGAGGCCATCAGGAAAGATTCAGCTTTTTTTAGAGAGTAGGTAATAAACCCTCCTATAAGAAGGAGGGACTACTAGAACTTAGGAGATAAGAGTCAGAACTGGTTGTCTCAGATGAAGGATAGATGCCCTAAGGAGAACAGGTGGGAGTTCTTTGGTTCACTTCACACCCTGACTTGCTAGTAAGGATTGGGGTGATCTCTTCCTCTGTAGGAAGATTAAGAATAACCCTTCTGCCTCTTTTCAGAAGTAGGTTCCTCCAGGTCAGACTGTGGTCAGTCCATAAAACTACCTCTTTTGGAAGTTAAAGGTTCTATGTTGCCATCCACCATCTCAAGCCCGTGATGTGTTGGATAATGAAGCAATAATCCAACCTACTTGAGCAAAGTCTTTTTGTTCTCAAGGAAGCAGCTTTGTTGCCACCCAGTCCCTATGGCTCCCTACAGTACTCTAGGCCTCCCATCTTCCTGCTCTCATACAGGCAAAGTGGCAACATGGTTCTGTGTCCTCTAGTTTCATTTTCACATGAAGAAAATTGCCAAATAAGGTCTTCTAGATAAGAGAATGGAAATAAAATAGAGGGGAGAAAAGAAAGTGGAAATAGGGCAGTATTTTATACCTTCTGCCCAAAACTTCTTGAAGTTCCTGTTAGCTAATGATTTGGATTCTCCCAAGTTCTCAGGCCTGTCTTCCTTCCTTCAGCAATGATTCTCCCACTTTAATTGCTGGTTCATTTAAACACAATATAGATTTTTTTCTTTGGCAACACAAACATTTCACTCAACCCTCCCTTCCCTGCTGCTGCCCATTTCTTCCTAGGTCTTTTTAGGATTTTCCTCCCATGTGGGTTTCATGATGTTGAATCAAGTTTGAACTAGATCGGAAGCCTTTCCTATACTGAAGGCATTTACATGGTTTCTCCCCTGTGTGGGTACCCTGATGGATGATGAGGTTGGAGCTTCGACTAAAGGCCTTCTCACAGTATGGACATTTATAGGGTATATCTGGACTGTGGGTTTGTTGGTGCTGGAGGAGGTTAGAAGCCCGGTTGAAACTCCTTCCACAGTCTGGGCATTTGTATGGTTTCTCTAGTGTATGACTCCTTTGATGGGTCAGGAGGTTGGGGCTCTGGCTGAAATTGTCTCCACATTCAGGACATCTATTCCGGTGTTGACTCAGGCTGGTGCTATGCTGGAAGCTCTTTCCACATTCTAGACAACAGAAAACCTGCTCAGAAGCATGGGTGCATTGGTGATGGACCAGATTCGAGGGCCTGGCAAAGCTCTGGCCACAGTCCCCACAGGCGTAAGGCTTCTCACCAGTGTGAGTACGATGATGTTCCACAAGATCTGAGCTCTGTCAGAACCCTTTGCCACACTCAGGACACATATAAGGTTTTTCACCAGTGTGGGTTCTTTGATGCCGGATAAGACCAGAGCTCTGGCTAAAGCTTTTCCCACACACAGGGCACTGATAGGGCTTCTCTCCTGTGTGAACCCTAAGGTGAAGCATTTTCCACACTCTGGACAGGTGTGGGACCTTTCCCTACTGTGATGTTTCTGATGGGTGGATAGACTGGTGTAGTCCCCAAAGCTGTCCCCACATTGAGGACATTGATGTAGTCTCCTTCCCTGGGGAATGGATGCTTGTGGAAAGGGGCTGAGGAAGAAAGGTTTCATTTTTTTTCCCAAGAAGTGGTTTGGTTCCATCTATTCTCCAAAATAATTCCATCAGTCTGATCTAAGGGAACTTTCCCCCTTGAGGTTCTTTAGCCTCAGGACTTTGGGAATGGACTTTGGCTAACCCAGCTGAAGGCAACATGTAAGATTCCTCATTCCCAGGATGGGCCCCAGAGAATATCCAATCAGATCTCTTTTCTGGAAGTCCTTCTCCCATTGGAACTTCCTCTTCTTTCTTGTCTTTAGCTCCTGGGGAAAGAAACAAAACAATCTGGGCCTATTCCCTCGTTGGGCCCAGTGGGAAGAAGACAGAACCACATATATAAAATGAGATAATATTTGTAAAGTGCTAAGCAGAGTGCCTAGCACATAGTAGGCACTTAATAAATCCTTGTTCTCTTCTCCCTCTCCCTATATATGAAAAATCACTAACTATTCATAATCTAGTGAACTTTCTTCCACCATTCCCTAATATTAATTCTCTACCTCAGACAGTGGTCTATGCACTAGCTTGGAATACACCATGCTCGCTCCTTCCTCTGTCCTGAAAAGAGGCTTAAGTTAGAGCCGGGAAACTGGAATTCTGTCCCGGCTTTGCTACTTGCTGGATGTGTTGCCTTACATAGGCCACCATTTCCTTCTCAGTAAATTGAGATGGTTGGACTAGATCTCTAAGGTTCTTTAGAGTATTAATATTCCAAATACATTTTGCTAATTATTCTTTTCATTCAGAATCCTTTTCTCTCTTCACCCTAGTCATCTTTCAAGGCCCAATTCATGACTTTAAAGCTAGATTTCAGAGGTCATCAAGTCCAATCTCTTCATGTTATAGGTGAGGAATATGAGGCTGAGAAGGGTTAACTGCCTTGCTCAGCATGACACTAGTAGTAAATAGGAAAGGTCAGATTCAAACTGAGTTTCTCTGACCAGTTTCTACAATTTCCATTGTAGCCCATTGAGTGTTGGCTTCACTTCTTCCACAAAGGCCTTCCCACTTGAGGCTAGAGTGAACTCTCCTCTGCAGCACAGTATTTATTTTCCAAATTTCTTTTTTTTTTAAGGATTTAATATTTTACTGTTTTGTTAAACTCCTTAATGGCAGTGATTGTAGGTGACATAACTGCTAGAATACTGTATTTAGAGTTTGGAAGACCAAAGTTCAAGTTCTATTTCTGACACTTAGCTATGTGACTTTGGGCAAGTTACTTGTGTTCTCAGTCTCAGTAACCTCATGTGTAAAATGAGAATAATAAAACCTACCTCAGATTATGTGAGGCTTAAAATGGGATTATATCTATAATTAACCTATTAATTATTATACATTTCATTATATGCTTACAACAGGATCTAACAATTCTACATAGAAAGTATTTGTTCAGTATTTGCTGAAGGAATAAAAAGCAGAATGTTGAGCTTCAGTTGTCTGATTGCAGCAAATGAAGACTGATTGTATTGTAGGTGAGATGTGAAGTTAAAGGTCATCCAAGCTGAGGAATCTCTGAGGAGGCAGAGTATATGGTACAAGATGAAGGGTAGGAATAACCAAAGGGAACATGATGCAGGCTCTCAGAGCATCACCTGAGTGGAAACTCCTGTCCACATCCCTCTTTTCAGGATTCTATGGCTTTGCTCCCTGTTCTAGTTAGAAAATCAGGTTCAGTCTGGTCATTGGAAACCTGTTGAAAGAAAATAGGTACCTTCTGGAGTCCAGATCTCTTAGCTGAGGGGTCTTCCTGCCCCATCCCTTTTTTCTGTTTCTCTAATTGCTGCTTCTGTCAGCCTAACGTAGTTAACTCTTTGTCCATTTGCATGCTTAAATTTCTAGACCTCTCTCCTTGTTACTGTTCATAGTAAAAGCAGAAACAAGCTTGGGGAAGGGGAAGGCAAAAAAGAAAGTGGGAGTGTCAGAATACTTTGTATTCTTTCACTGCTCCTATATTGATTAGAAGGCAGAGGGACAAAGGACCAGGAACCAGAGTGTCTTGGATTGCTTTCCATAGATGAGGTTTGGGGCATCTTTGAATAATTAAAGACTAAGAAGTCATAAAACGTGTCTCTATATCTGCTGAGGGCCCATAGCTAGCACTTTTTCTTTCATTCCATCAAAATGACAGCAGCAGAAATAAAGAAGTAACCCTCAGGTAGAACTTGCCTCTTAGGAAATCTTAGTCTTTCCCTCCACTTCTCCAAGACTCACTGTCTCCAGGGAAATTAACTCAGTTTACATGTGGGCATAGAATAAGGAGAAATTCTCATTGGGGGATAAATTAATCTGAAATAAATTTTGGTTCAACAGATTGTAAAATTCCTTAATAAAGAGTAAACTTGTGAACTGTATCTTGGTGTTGTTGGCTACTCAGCACATTGCATGTTAGGTGAATCTTCTGTTTCTTCTCTTCCTGCATATATGATTGATGGGTTTGAGTTTCTTATGCTTTGTTTCTGGAGGGGGGGGAAGGGGAATGAGTCAAGAAATGACAAAGCAGAGATACTTATCCCCACCCTCCTCACCCCCCATTCTGTTCCAGAGAAGAAGCTTCCATCCGTTTTCTGTTATAATGTATTAGTAGGGGAGGTAGCAGTTGTAACAGTGATAGCACTAACAGCTTGTACAACAACCCCGTGAGGTAGGTGGTTCAAGTCTTACTAATGAATAATACACACTGATGTGTATTATCTAAGGTTTAGAAGTGCTTTACATACAATATTTTGTTTGTATAACAAACACAGGGCACTGATAGGGCTTCCCTCCTGTGTGAACCCTAAGGTGAGTGTTGAGATTGGTCACTGAAGCATTTTCCACACTCTGGGCAGGTGTAACCCAGAGATTGAGGAGCTAAGTGCTACAGACACAATTATCCCCATTTACAAATAAGGAAACTGAGGGGCGGGAACGGGTGGGTGACTCCTCTGGACACACAGCTAGGAGAAGCTAAGTGTTGAAAGGGAAATCCTAAGCCCAGGGCTCTCCAGACTCAAATCCTGGGCCCTCTCCACCTCACTATCATGAGAAAGGGTTCACATCCCAGCAAATCACGTGACCTCTCGGGGCCTCAGTTTCCCCAAAAGTTAAATAGGAAGAAGGGGTTGGAGACTGATCTCTGGAATATGAGCAGTCGTTTGAAAGGTGCTCTTCTTTTAATTGTCAGCTACAACATACAAAGGTGCTCAGTATTACTCACAGGGCAGGAATGACGACTTAATGTCCCGCTTCAGGCTCAGTCAACTGCAGAGCATGTGAAACCTTTTCCCAACTGTGCATGTGCAGGCCTACCCCCAAGCTATGCGCTGACACAAACTTACCATACGGCAACCAGGCTCCTGGGAATTCCAAGCGATGCGTTCCTAGCCAGGCTCCGCAATTAGTTTTTGGAATTGGTGGAGGGCAAGTTCCCTCCCGAATCTCTGGCCTCGGCCTCCGCGATGTGGAGATTTTCCCTCTTCTCTTGCAGTAGGTTTCATTGCTGAGGCCAGGGGCGAGCTATCCGGAATAATCAGAGCAAGTAACCGGAGAAGCCTACTGCATGATCTATCCCCCATGTACAAACATTTCCTGCCACTGTAGGGTGATGGATGGTGCACTCGCTCTACGGTATCCTGACTTGTTCTACCTTTCCTTTTTCTTTTTGGAAGGGGGAAGGCAGGGCAATTGGGGTTAAGTGACTTGCCCAAGGTCACACGGCTACTCAGTGTTAAGTGTCTGAGGCCAGGTCCTCCTGACTCCATCGGTGCTCTATTCACTGAGCCACCTAGCTGCCCTTTGTTCTACCTTTCTAATGACAAGAGAAGCTGCGGGAATGGATGATTCTGGGCTATTTCTGAAAGACCTGGAGGGGAGGAGATTCTAGAGCTGGTTGAAGACTCTTTTTTGGAGG
The DNA here is from genome assembly GCA_028646575.1 of Pseudocheirus occidentalis. Classification (NCBI taxonomy): domain Eukaryota; kingdom Metazoa; phylum Chordata; class Mammalia; order Diprotodontia; family Pseudocheiridae; genus Pseudocheirus; species Pseudocheirus occidentalis. The sequence continues at coordinate 108,501,856 of CM053599.1, forward strand.
GGAGAGAGATGGGGTCTGCCTATGCCACCTACACTGGAAGTGCAGGACTCAGAAGCTTTCATCTGCCCGTTCTCTTCGTCCCTTTTTAGCCAGCCTGGTGGCCCCTCATTCCCAGGATCGCTCAGAAATCCCAGGCTCAAGCCCTTTTCCTTCCTTTCCTCCTCTCCCTCTTCCTCCTTCCTCCAATGAATCCACCGAGAGATGAGATTCCATATTCAGGATTGGGGCTAGATCTGTAGATTTCCCATTTTTAATATTGCTGAGCAGTAAGTCATATCATCTGATTTAAATTCAAAATAAAATCAGTGCTGCAGTGAACTGCAAGAAGAACGTAGCACAAGAATTTTCAAACAGTGCCCTCTGGCGGCAAATGGAAATAATCCAGCTTTTTAGGAGCCTGTGCCATACATCTTCCGTATTACATAAATCTTCAGAAATCAATAACGTTTCTATATAAAAACAAAACAAACCACATCTATGCGAGTCTTTTGTGTCCTTTGGGGGTTCGTCCCCAGGTATTTTATGCATTTTATAATTATGATTTATTATATTCATTATTATTATTATAATTTATTGATTATTTAGAATGAGGTTTCCCTTTTAGCTAGTCTCTAAAGGAGCGTGCCACTTGGTGGATAGCTCAGATATTACACTCCTTTGTTGGGTAATATTACACTTTTTTTTCTGCAAGTTTAAGGATGGTCGACTATTTTGGACAGTTGCTAATATAGTTAACCACAAACTGTCATGCATACTCCATAAATGTGGGAAACTACATCTCTTGTAGCTTAAAAAGGTATGTGATCTGTTTCTCTTCTAATTTTTAAAAATAGTATTATCTTTCATATTAAGGTCATCTATCCATTTATTTTTTTAAGGTTTTTATTTTTATTTTTATTTTTTGCTTTTTGGAGGGCAATTGGAGTTAAGTGACTGGTCCAAGGCTAGTTCTTGTGTTAAGTGTCTGAGGCTGGATTGGGTTCAAAGGTGCCAGTGCTCTATTCATTGCACCACCTACCTGCCCCCATCTATCCATTTAGAATGTTTTGTGGTATGTAGTATAAAGTGTTGGTCAAAGTCTAATTTCTGCCAGACTACTTTCTAGTTTTCCCAGCAGTTTTTTTTTAACTAAATAAGGAATTTTTCCCTAGGTAACTAATTTTTTCAGCTTTGTCAAAAACAGGGATATTTAATTCTATTCTATCTGAACCTTCTTTGTCTAGTCTGTTCCATTAATCTCTCTATTCTTTAGCCAATACCTGATAGTTTTGATGACTGCTGTAATGTAATATAATTTAAGGTCTGAAAGTGCTATTCCTTTTTTGTCCCTACTTCCTTTCACCATTTCCCTTGATATTCTAGATGTTTTGTTTTTCCAGATGAATTTTGTTGTTATTTTATCAAGCTCTGTTAAATATAATTTTGATAATTTGATTGGGATAGTATTAAAAGTATAAATTAATTTTGTTAGTATTGTCATTTTTATTAATTTTTGACAACCTTGCTACGAGCATTGAATATTCCTCCAGATATTTAGAGAATATCTAAAATATTTTAATATTAAATATTTAAAGAAATAAAGCTTTGTAATTGAATCTATACATTTTGTAATTATTTAGAATTTAATTTCCCTTTCTGTTGCTTCTTGTGTTTTGTTCTTATTATATAAAAATGTTATTGATTTTTTTTTTTTTTTTTTGCTTTTTGGAGGGTAATTGGGGTTAAGTGACTTGCCCAAAGTCACTGGACTAGTGTGTCAAGTGTCTGAGGTCAGATTTGAACTCCAGTCTTCCTTACTCAAAGGCTGGTGCTCTACTCACTGTGCCACTTTAGCTGCCCTGAAATGTTATTGATTTTTGAGGATTTATTTTGTGGTTAGCAACTTTGCTGAAGTTATAATTGTCCTAATTAGCATCTTTGCTGATTCCTTTAGTTTCCATGACCTCCTTCAAGACTCAGTTCAAATCCCATCTTTTCTGGCTTGTGTAGAAAAGGCTTGCACTCTGGGGTAACATCATCCTGCATCTGGGCAGAGGACCTAGAAGATCTATTAGTTGTCATTACTTTTTAAATCCGTGTCAGAATATATCTAACCCATTCAAATTATTCTTTACTTAGATCAAAGAGTTTGTTTTTTAGTGTTTTTGTTTTATTTTAAATAAAATCCTCCTCCTCTTCAGAGGCCTTTGTTGACCCTTTCAGCTGCTAATGACTTCTCTGAGACTGTCTTCTATCTTCTCTTTATTTATCTTATATGTACTTAGTGATTAGTGTACTTAGTATACTTAGTACAGAGTTCAGTACAGCCCCTCCAGGGACCTAATCATGATAGTGATAATATGACGATGGCACTGGCATCTCAAAACTAAGAGATTTTTAAGCCTTCGGAAACGCATGGTAGTAGAGAGCCTGTACCAAAGCTGGCTCCTACGCATCAGAGATCTCTCAGGATGCCAGAGATACTAGAAGGTTGGAGTGTTTAGAGAATCAGAGATCAGTTATCTTCTTTTCTTAATGCCTTCTATTTCTGCCAAAGAGCTTGCAAACATGTCTGTGAATCACAGCTCTTGGATAGCCCCCAGTTTGTCAATATTTTGTAAGGGTCCAGACCTCCCATAGTGGCGGATTGTATTAAAGCTCCTTCAGGCTCGTGCCTGTTTTGGTACTTATAGGAGTCTACCCTGAACCCAGAAAACAAAAAGGAAAAAGGAAAAAGGGGGGGAGGAAAAAACTTCCTCCCCAAAGAGAAAGAACTGAAGGTAATGATTAGGGAGTTAATCAAATCTCTTCCTGCGGACCTGCAGTCTGTGGGTATTCTGGAAGAGCCCCCACCATCCTCCCCCTCCTCATTTATATAGCGCATCATCATAATGTCATGACATTTACATGGTACTTATTACGTGCCGCACCCTGTGCTACACACTTTCTAGACATTTTCTTAGTTGATCCTCACTACAACCCTGGGAGGCAGATGCTATTATTAGTTCCATTTTACAGATGAGAAAGGTAAGGCAAATGAAAGTCAAGCGACTTGCCCAAAGTCATAGATAATGTAATGAGGTTAACTTAGAACTCAGGCCTTCCTGATTCCAGGACAGATCTGAGACAGGTCTCTCCACTGTGCCATCTAATAGCTTCCTAACTTACCTTTGTAAGTGGTAATGGGACTCTGGGCTATATTAATCGACATGTTGTGTGAATCCACTGAGGATGAATCCATCAGCTCAGTTCTTTGTAGGTCAGCTCCACCCTTTTGTGCTGGGATTATGGAAAATGAGGTGGACAGTGTTCCTAACTTCAGGTCCAATACTCTAAACACACCTGTGTCGAATAACTCTATGTATTAAGTTATTAAGTAACTACTACATAACAAATACATTGTTAAACTAAAAAAAAAAAGTAAAAAGGAGGCATAGTTGCAAAATTCTTTTTTTTTTTTTTGTGGAGATCCAGAGACAGTTGAAGTACAAACTGAAGAATGCCAGTAGTGTTGAATGGATCTGCATCCTGAAGAAGTTGGGAGAGGAAGACTGTCCAGCAATGCAGCTTCCACTGTGGGGAACCTTTAACAGCAGCTTTGGAGCAGAGACACGATGCGGTTGCGTTTGTTCACTCACAAGGCCCGGAGGGTTGAGAGTTATACCAGATCCAAACTATGTAGAGACAGTTGTAGAATGTGTTAAAGCCAGAGAGAGGGGATCCGTGTGCCCAGGTTGTGGGAACTCCTGTATCCCAACTTTGGGGAGGAATATTAAGATTCTTGAACTGAAGATTTTCACATGGCCCTGACTTTAGAGTATCAGCAGGTGACTAAGTCATGATTTGGAGCAAAAACCTTAGACTTTGTCCTTCACTATTACTGTGAATTATTTGATTATTCAGGTTGGATGGAAAAAGGGATTGCTACTTTAACAATTCCATTCCATTCTGTTACATTCTAGGGATCCAGAAGGAAGTTTAGGAAGAAAACTTAGGGACTGTTTAGTTCAAGCCCCTGATAAGTGTTAATAGATGAGATATAAGTCCTTGACACAGCAGTTTGAAGGTGAACCTTTGATATTTCCATATGTATAAGAAAAAATGCCACTCCCTCACATGGGCTTTGAAGTGCCTATTAATTTTTCCTCAACGCTATGGGTTCATGGGGTCAAAGGTAAACTAATCAGTCATTTGACTTGGATCTGTAAAAAGACATTCCTAACTATTGTGCTATAAGAAATGGGAAGGAGATGGACTTCATAATTACCTGAAGAGGCTTATACAAATTGATGCTAAGTGAGAAGAGCAGAACCAGGAAAAATTTGTACACAATCACAGACACATCGTATGTACGCCAACCAACCTTGATAATCTGGACTCTTCTCAGCAATGCACAGCTATAAGACAACTCTAAAAGTCTTAGGATGGAAGGAGGTATCTACATTCAGAGAAAGATTTAGAAATACCAGAGTTTAAATGGAGACTGAAGCACTACATGCTATCATTCTTTTTTATGTTTGGTTTTGTTTCTTTTTTTCCTATTGTTCACTCCATTGGTTACAACCCTTCCATACAACCAGACTATTGTACGATATGAAAGTATTTGCAGATCCTATACATGATTGCATACCACAATGGGGCTGGGGGGGAGGGGAAGGAGCGGAGGGAAGGAAGGGAAGAAAATTTGAAACTCGAGGGATTGTGGAACTGAATCTTGTAAACTAAAAGTAAATACATGAGGCAATGAGAAAAAAAGACATTCCTATCTACCTGTGTTCATGATAGGAAGGGAGAGACCTTCCTATCTACCCAAGTCCAGGATGAGAGAGGGGAACTTTTTTTTAAATAATATTTTTTATTATCTCCCCCAAATACATATTAAAACAGTTTTTTGATATTTGGTTGGTTTTGTTAAGTTCTGAGTTCCAAATTCTCTCTTCTCTCCCTTCCCTGAGATGGTAAGCAATATGATATAGGTTATACATGTGTAAGTATAAGACATTTCCATATTAGTCATTTTGTGCAAGAAGACTTGAATCAAAAAAAGCGAAAAACAGTATGCTTTAGTCTATATTCAGGCAGTAACAGTTCTTTCTCTGGCAGATCGCATGTTTGATCATGAGTTTTGGGATTGTCTTGGGTCATTGTATTGATGAAAATGTCAGTCACAGTTCTTCATTGTACAATATTGCTGTTACTGTGCACAACAGTCTCCTGGTTCTGCTCACTTCCTTATGTATCAGTTTGTGTAAGTCCAGGTTTTTCTGAAATCAGCTTGCGTGTCATTTCTTATAGCACAATAATATTCTATCACAATTGTATACCATGACTTGTTCAACCATTCCCCAATTAATTGATGGGCAACCCTTTGATTTCCAATTTTTAGCCATCACAAGAAGAACTGCTATAAATATTTTTGTACAAGTATTTCTTTTTCCTTTTTTTATGAGAGGAGAATTTTATATGAGTAATTTAATTTATGACTTTTATTAAACAATCAGAGACCTGATCAGTCTTAGGAGTTCAAGGCCAATGATTAACAAAGAGCCACTGGGACATAGGAAAAAACAGGAATATAAAGACAGATGTCCCTCATTCACAAGGTGCTCTAAAGCTAATTGTGGAGATGGCAAAAAATTATGTGCAAATAAGGAAAGACTGAGTGATTATTTTGAGGGTATATTGTGGGGGTGGGGGATTATTGTTCACGTATCTATTGTGCTAGGTGGTCTCTGAGAGATACCTTCTAACTCTGAGATTCTGCAGTAACCTCCACACCATGATGACACATCAAAGGAAAATGTTAATAGACAAAACAGGATAGGAATTATATTTTTATTGTTTAAAATTAATTAGTTAATTAGTTTTTAGTTTTCAACATTTTCTTCTATAAGATTTTAAGTTCTGGAATTCTCCCTTCCCCCCAAGATGGCTTGCAATCTGATATAGGCTATATGTGTACAATCATATTAAACATATATCCACATTAGTCATGTGAAAGAAGAATCAGAACAAAATGGAAAAACCTTGAGAAAAAAGGCAACAAAACAACAAAAAAGAGAAAATAATATACTTCTATCTACATTCAGATTCCATAGTTCTTTCTCTGGATGTGGATAGCATTTTCCATCATGAATCTTTTAGAATTGTCTTAGATCATTGCATCATTGAGAAGAGCTAAGTCTATCAAAGTTGGTCATCACACAAAGTTGCTGTTACTGTGTACAATGTTCTCCTGGTTCTGCCCACTTCACTCAGCATCAGTTTATATAAGCCTTTCCAGGTTTTTCTGAAATCTACATGCTCATCATTTCTTATAGAACAATAGTTTTGCTATACTTTCATGTAACCTAATTAAATTGATCAGCGATGACAAAAAAAGTTATTGGTTGACTTGTGCTTAGACAAATGTAAACCTCAGCTAGAACAATGCAAGCCTCTCCCTGCTCCTAAGTATTTAGAAACAATAAGTATTCCTCTTGGGCCAATGATATTTCTACCCTTGAAGGAAGAAACAACTCTATGAGAAAGCCTAGCACTCTCCCTGGTAATGATTCCTTCTGTGAAGGGGGGTGGGGAGAATGTTTGGAAAACTCAGCTGAGCTCAATGAGCATGGCCCAGAGGTCTAGTGTAAAGAATTATCAAAAGTATGAAGGAAGGAAGGATGAGTGGCAAAAAGGAAGGGAGGAAGGAAGAAAGGGAGAGAGGGAGGATGGAGCAAAGGAAGAAAAGGAAGGAAACAGACACACTTAGAAGTTTCCTAACATGTTAAACCCCTAAGAGGTTAAAAGGGGGGCAGATATACTTATGGGAGGGATTCATATCTATTGTTACTCATCCGTTCATAAGTAGAGTCTAGATACCTTTCTGCACTATGATTTACTGTGTGGTACCCTTCGTCTCCTCCCACCTCTAGTTTAGGTTGGGAAGGATTGCAAAAAGAATGAAGAGTTTTCCTTTTACTGGACCGGATATTAGTTCTTAGAGACTGACTGTGTCATAGAGCAAAGAGCTGGTGTCTGATGCCATAAATCTTTGGGAGGTTACCATATAACCATAACACAGCCATCAACTTGGTAACACACCTTCTCTTGGAGAGTAGGAGAGCCAGTGACTGACAATGTACCTGATAGTTTAGGGCTAGGAAAATGTTTCTCCCAAATCTTCTGCAGAGTCCCACAGAAGGTGCTCATGGACTTTTGGGCTTTGTTTCCCACCAACAATCAGTAGAATTTGGGGGCTCCCAGCCAGGATGTGTGTGTGTGTGTGTGTGACTGTGTGTGTGTGACTGTGTGACTGTCTGTCTGTCTGTCTAAAATCCACTCTGGGGGAAGCTAACTAACACTCCGTATCCTGAAACACAAGCTTTCCTCTAGATCTAGGGTCAGGTCAAGGGAGTGCAGGTAGGGGGACCCTCTAAAACTCAGCTGTGCTTCTCACAAATCTCGGAACCCTCTAATCCCTGCAGCTGCGCAGGGGCACAGGATCTGGGAGGCAACTTCCTGTTGTGTCCACAATCCCAGCCCCCATCGCTGGCTCCCAGCAACCAGTGCAAGCTGCAGAGCCTGCCTGCTTTCCCCAGGGCAAGAGGGAATCACTCCCCCTTCTATCTTTGTCTTCCTGCAGGCATCCCCTTCCCCACTGCCCTCACATAGGTGAGTCCTAGGGGGCTGATGGGGAAGGTCGCCTGGGACCTGGGATAGGTGAGGGCTGGACTAGATAGAATGCCAGACTGTGGCAACCTGAGTGAGGTCAAGATCAGGAGCTGGGAGAAGCCAACACCTGGGTTTGGAAGAGGAGGGCTGGAGGAGAGAAAGGATGAATTGGTTCCCTCACCTTTGAGAAGCTCTAGTCTAGAGTGAAGCATGTACTATAACGGGATTCTTGAAGGTGGGTAGTCATAGAATGTTAGGGCTGAAGGGGACCCCTGCAGGATGTCTAGTCCAATCTCATTTTAACAGGTTAGGAAACTGAAAACCAGAGAAGCTAGGTCACTTATGGTGACTATGGTCACGCACTTAATAAGCAGAAAAGGCAGGATTTAAACCCAGAGTCCTGGACCCTAAGTCCTCTGATATTGCCACTAATTTCCCCCACATTGCTGCTAATGAGAGGACAGGATGCTAAACCTGGATCCAAGGGGTTGTAGTTCTTTTTTTTTTTTTTTTTTTTGGAAGGACAAGGAGGAAAGAAGATATCTAAACATACTCAGCTTAAATCTACAAACACTTCAGTGCATACCATAGTACTGGTGCAAGTGCTGGTGGACTCTGATGATCTTCATTTTCCATGAGCCCCCTCTGCCATAAGAAATATTTTGGGTTCTTATTTCAGCTTCAGCCTTCTGTAATTAAACTCCATTTACTTAGACTAGTCTAGGTTTGTATCTCTTAATTTAGTGATGGAACAGGAAAATATTCTATAATATTCTTCTTAATATTATCAGTAATGATGCATATTTCCAGAATGTTTTATAATTTATGAAGCCCTTTCCTCTTAATATCCTTGGGTAATATAGGTATCATTGTCCCTATTTTATAGTTAAGGTTAGTCAGATGAAGAGAAGTTAAATTATTTACCCACAATTACACAGCTAATAAGTGTCCTGGAGGAGATTTGAACCTTTCTCTAAGTAGGGTGCTCTGGCTACTATCCCACATTGCTTCTTGATGGGAAAATACATTGAAAAGACTGTGTGGGTAGTTTAGGGAGAAGTTAGAAAGAGACCTTTCTGACTAGAAATGTGTTGGAGTATCTAAAAGAGACTTCTTTTGCTTGCAGTAAACTAGGGAATCAGACAGACAAGCATGTCCCTGCTGATCCCCTCTGCTTCCTGCTTCTCTCCAAGGATCCTAGTCAGAAGTTGAAACCTCCAGGACTACAAGACTGAAGAAAGACACAGCAGTTAACTGGAGTAAAGCTACCCTCAAACTTAGAAGATGGCTGCAAAGCCTGGAGAATTCCTGGTTCCCTGGGTCAAGGAGAGAATCCCCCAGGTAAGAAATAATGATAGGACCAAGGCAAGTGGACTGGAACTTCCAGTTCAGGTTCCTTGGACTGATAAAAACATTAGAACTACTAAAATTATAGAATGTTAGAGCTAGAAGGGACCTTCAAAGGGACATGCTGCAAGATCACAGAGGTAGTAAGTAGCAGGGGCCTTTGACCATGATCTAATATTATTTCTACTATCCTACAGTAAGACTGATATTTTTGGGGGGAGGGTAGAACTATAGATAGTGACAGGGTGAGGAAAAAAATTTGTTAAATCAACAATCGATTCCAACAAAAGCTTTTGCTTTTGATCAGTGAGTTCCCAGTCAGAGAGAGGAAGCCTAGAAAAACAGCAGATAGGTATACTTGGTTCCCTTAATGTAGGATGCTTTCTCTCTCCTATGTAGTGATAAGAGAGTTTGGTATAAGTAGCATTCTTCTCTCCCACCTTTTTCTCTCCCTCTCTATACCCCAACTTAGAGTATGACCCTTCTAAGAACAGGGACCGTGTCGGTGCTTTCTTTCTGTATCCCAGGGCCTGTATTATGATTTGCATGTTGTGGCAGATTGACACATGATTAAAAATAAATGAGAGTCATTGGGAAGAAAGGTATCTTAACCTTAATGTCCAATAGACCCAATGGTTCTTTCCTAACATCCTGTTCTGATGCTTCATCACAGCTCATGATTGATGCTGTGCTATACCCTTGAAGGCTATAGTATTTTTCTGAGTGTAAGTAAGTTTCTATAAAGTTAGAAAAAAATTTAAGTAAGGACATGGTGATGATCTGTGTGTATTTCTTATCCGAGAATCAGCTCAGCTAATTTCCAAGTCTCATCTCTAAAAGATTGACCACTGGGTAATGATTTTTTTTGTCTCCATTCATAAATTTGCCATTGTTGTTCATTTGTTTTTTGTCACATCTGATTCTTTATGACCCCATTTGGAGTTTTCTTGGCAAAGATATTTGAGTGGTTTTCCATTTTCTTCTCCAGCTCATTTTACAGATGAGGAAACTGAGGCAAATTGGGTTTTGTGATTTGTCCAAGGTTACACAGCTAGGAAGTATCTGAGGCCAGGTTTAAACAACCTAACCCATTCTAATGAGATTGAAAAAATAGACTGGGGCAAGTGCTTTAAAATGTAGAGAAATTTCTCATTTATCTGGGAAGCCATAGGAAATGACTAGAGTTAGTTGAATATGGGAGTCAAATGGTCACATTTATGCTTAAGGAAAATTACTTTGGCATCAGAGGACTAGGGTGATGAGAAATTCATTAGGAGGCTGTTACAATAATCCAGATGTGAAGTAATAGGAGCTTCTTTGGGACTATCTTTCCCATTGCCTGGTCTTGTGGTGACTGATTTTTTTCTAGGTTCCAGGCACTGTGCAAAGACAAGAAGTACTTTCAGGGAAGATGTTACCCTTGGGAGCAGCACGAAAGTTATCAGGCTTCAAGTTGGAGCCAAAAGAATGCCAGCCTGAGTTGTTATGGCAGATGGAAGGTGTACAGAGCTCGTTATTGAGACAAGAGAGACTGAATTGCCATCTTAAGGAGCAACCCCAGTTCATGCCAGACAGAGGTAAAACATAGAACCAAAGGGAGAGGAATTGGGGATAGATTAGGGATAGAGAGAAGAGAGGTGAATGGGGTGGGGTAGGAGAAAATGAGCTGGGATTCTAGAGGTATGACTCAGTACCTGCTTCATATAAGGAAGTCCTTATGTGAGTCAGATTCCTGATGATTTATTTTTAAAACCTGGATAAACAGTAGACAATTCTCTTATGTCTAGAATGAGAATTAATAGATCTCACTCCTACTTATGGCAAATAAGGAAGTAGTAAAACAGGGATGGTCTCCCTAAAGATTCCTTTCTTCTCCTTTAGCTCTTCCCATTCCACAGATTCCTATTTTTCCCCAAGAGGGGAGCACCAGAGATCAGGAAATGGCAGCTGCACTTCTTACTGCTTGGTCCCAGGTGAGTATATTTGTCATCTCTCTGTCTTTGTCTTCCTCCTTACATTCTTCTTCCTTCATCTTCTCTGATTGCAGAGGCCAGTGGCCCACTTTAGCTCCTGTTGCTCATATGGACATGTTGGCACAGTCACCTCCTGAACTCCCTCTGTAGGGTCCCTGGGTCCATACTCAGGTAATTGCTTTAACTAGGTCAGAGACCTGAAGAGAGACCTCTTGATGTCAGCTTCTGTTCAGCTCTAGTTTCAGTGAAGCTCCAGAGCCAGAGAGGTCTTTGTCTGGGACAAGATACCCTGAAAAGGAATCAGAATTAAAAAGCCAATTCCCAATCAGTATGAGAACCTGAAACTGAACATTCTACCACTAGTGTTAGGATCCTGAGAGGAGTGTGAATATCATGAACCTCCATCTTTTAGGGACAGTACAGTTCTCTCTTTCCTTTTCTCCCGTATATACCACCTTTGCCCTTGACATGTCCAGTCATTGATATTGTCATTTCCAATCTAAGACACAATACCAAGTCTTGGGGCTTGCATAGTAGTAATGAATTATAAGTTGGAACATTCTCCCAGGACAAAAGGTCTTCAGAAGTCATCTTGAGGTAAGAATCTGCCCTACTGAGCCCAGGCTCAGTCAGATATATGGCCTAACAGGGAACCCTGGATTAGCTGAACTCAAATAAGGGAAGTTTTGAGGTTCAAGGACATGTGAATGTGGGAACTCAAAGTAAAGTGGGTAAATGGGGGTAACAAGGATCAGATACAACCAAAGCAGTTGCTATGCCTTGTGCACAATGGTCTTTGGGCCATAGGAGGAGGAGGAACGGAGTTCAGTATTAGCCTTCCTTGGCACTCCCAATTTCAGCTCTCCAGGCACTTCTAATAGATATGGGAGAAGGCTGGGGTTTTGTATCCTCTGTTAGAACAGCATGATGGCCTGCCCACACAGGAACTGGGAACTTGTACCTTCAAGATTCTAGCAATGGACTAATGTGACACCCATGGTGAGACATTACATTGAGCAGGGAAACCCAGGGGAGCCCAACTATCAGAGCAGTCTTGAGATAGAACAGAATTAGGATTTATAGGCATGGATGGCATCTTGATTAGGAAAAGCTGATATTTTCAACTCTGATATCACAGTCAGGACCAATTATCAAGGTGCTTTGGGGGTATGGAAGTTGTAAACGTGGAAAACTCCAGGCATAGAAAAAGTATGCACTTACTAGCCATGTGACCTTGGGCAAGTCACTTAACCCCAATTGCCCTGCCTTTCCCCCCCCTCCAAAAAGCAAAAAAAAAAAAAAAGTATGGGGCACTTAGTTTGAAGAGGACACAGATCTAAAGGCCTGAAAAAACAAAGTGTTTTGGTTTTTTTAAACAACCACCCCAGGAAAGCTTATTTGTACTTGACTTGCCTTTACTGGAGATGAAACATAGTTGGTTGCTACTTTCTCTTTGATATATAATTGGTAACTACTTTCTATATTAACACCTTGAAATGAATGTTTTAAAATCATCCCTTAGCCTCCTCCTCCTTAGGTTAACTTCGTCATCATTTGTCCCCCAGCTCTGCTTTCTGGATCTTTCAGATAACTTTTTTTGTTTGTTTCTTCATCTTTTTTTTTTTAATTATTTATTTATTTTTAGTTTTCAACATTCATTTCCACAAGATTTTGAGTTCCACATTTTCTCCCTGTTTCTCCCCTCCCCCACCCCAAAATGGTGTGAATTCTGATTACCCCTTACCCCAGTCTGCCCTCCTTTCTATCTCACCTCCCTTCTTATCCACTTCCCCCTTATTTTCTTGTAAGGCAAGATAGATTTCTATTACCCCATTGTCTATATATCTTATCAAATCACTTTTGCTATAGAATTAGGAGCCTCATGTCTTGTGGGTCACTGACTTTTACTTGTGGAGACTGAAAGCTGGATTGTCATATTTTTCCAGATACCAGTGACTTTTAAAGATGTGGCCATATACCTTTCAAGGGAGGAGTGGAGGCAGCTAGACCCTGCTCAGAGAGACCTCTACAGAGATATCATGCGGGAGAAAAATGACCTGGCCTTAGGTGAGGAGTCAGTTGCTTGTGGTTTCTATGCTGAGAGCCCTGTGTCCCTGAAGTTTGGGGAGTTTAAACTCTGATCCATATAACTCATGACTTTGCCACTCCATCCCTCTTCTCCAAGTAACATTCCTTCTACTGAAACTTATACTTAATACCCTGAGTCTTAAACCGCATACTGATGCGCATTTGGGAGGTCTATATTCCTTGGATTTTTCCTTCATGCTTATTCTGTCCCTGAATTATTCTTACAAATGTCAAAGAGAGAACTAGAAGGCCAATATCTTCCAAGGCAGTCACTTTAGGACAGCTCTAATTTCTAGGAGGTTTTTCTGTACATCAAAGCCACATCTGCCCTTTTATACCTTCTACCTTTAACTCCTAGTTCTGCTTTTAAATAAAAACAGGTCATATTTTCTTAGCACTTGACAATTTATGAAATTTTTTCCTCACAACAACCCTGTGAAGTGGGGAGTACAAATTACATCCCTGTTTTACTGGTGAGAGGCCAAAAGAGGTTGAGTATATTGTTCAGCATCCTATAGCCTGATGAGTAGCAGAGACAAGACTTGAACCCAGGCCTTTTGGCTTTAAGCTTTGCACTCTTTCAACTTACCATGCTTGAAGGAACTAGACACCTAGTTAGAATGCAAAGATTGGTGGCCCCAAATGGTGAAAAAAACAAAGTAAACTCCAAGGATTCCCTGACCAGTCTGTCCTAGGCGGACTTCTATTTATGAGATTTAAATCCTTATATCTTTGCTACCTTCTGCTTCTGTATCTTGAATTCTCCCCCTCTTTTTCTCTATCCAATTCAATTCCATCAGACTTATGCTCAGTAAGTGCCTTCTATATATAATATATTGTTCTGGGACCTGGAATGTCATGAGAAAATGACTATTTTTAGAGAGCTTACAACATAACAAGGTCATCACCCTGTTTTTTTCCAAATTTTTTTATAGCTATTGTATATAAACCCCAGAGTTTATGTACAGATAACTATGACAACATTTAGAAAATAATTAAGTGAATAGGAGGATATATTGAGAACTTCATTGGGTGGGGGGAGTCACTTCTAGTTGGGAGACTCAGTGAGGGTGTAATGAAAGAATCTGTGTCTGAGCTGGGCCTATATAAGAGACAGGTTCAGTTCAGTGGATGATTCTGAAGTGCCCCCTGGCTACACAACACTGCATTAAGTGATGAAGGAGATGCATAGTTTAGGTAAATGGCTGGTTCCTACCTTACTGCAGTGTTGGCTGTAGCAGCAAGCACCCTAGCACACCCAGGATGGCTGCTAGCACAGGTTCTTAGATCTGCTCTTCTAAAGGAAAGCAACTCAAAAAGGGTTAACAATCTTACTTTAATCAATAAAACATATATCATTTCCCTAGTTCAGGGGAAAAAGTCAGCACCCTGAACTTCAGAGAATACAAACAAGCAGACATATTAAGTGTCATACCAATCAATCTACCAAAAACTTACTTTACAGAACTGGAAAAAAATAGTGACAAAATTTGTTTGGAAGAACAAAAAGTCCAGAATATCAAGACAATTAATGAAAAGAAATGCTAGGGAAGGTGGCCTAGATGTACCAGATTTTATCTGTATTATAAAGCAACAGTCATCAAAACTGCTTGGTACTGCCTAAGAAATAGAGTAGTGGATCAGTGGAATAGATTGTATACAAAAGACTCATATATACAATGATGATAGTAATATACTGTTGATAATCCCAAAGACCCCAGTTTCTGGGATAAGAACTCACTATTTGACAAAAACTGCTGAAAAATTGGAATATAGTATGGCAGAAACTGGGCATAGCCCATCATCCCCAAGTCAAATGGGTTGTCTTACGTGGGGCAAGATCCCCATCATTAGAGGTTTTCAGGTAGAGAACCACAGAGGGTGTTAAAGGTGGACTGGGTTAGTGATTTCTAAAGTCCTGTCTAACTGTAGCTACAATTCCTAAAATGGTCCATGAGCTCTGAAATGCTCCTTTTGCAGTGGTGATGTTTGGTGTTGGGTATATTCAACCTTGGTTTCGATGTTGACCAAGCCATTGTCTCTTTCTATGGTTTACCTTCAGCAGAGCTTCCCTGGCCTCTCGCCTAGAGGGGAAGGAGGAGTAACCTAGCAGTTGTCACCAAAGAATAAGGGAGAGGACAAGAGAACCAAGTTCAGGTCCCAGCTCTGTCACTTGCTGTTTGTATAGCCACAGGCAAGTCATTCCCATAGTTTGATCTAGTTGACTTCTTTTTTCCTTTTTTGAGGCAATCAGGGGTAAGTGACTCAGCCAGGACCACACAGCTAGTAAGTGTCAGGTGTTTGAGCTCAGATTTGAACTCGGGTCTTCCTGACTCCAGGACCAGTGCTCTATTCACTGTGCCACTTAGCTGCCCCAGACTAGGTGTCTTCTTAAGCCCCTTGCAGTTAGAGCTAGAATTTTATAATCCTAGAATCAGTAGCTAGGCTGTAGATAGAGTTCTGGATCTCGAATCAGGAATACTGGAGTTGAAATTCAGCTTTAGCTGGACTTTCTTAGCTGTATGACCCTGGACAAGTCATTTAACTTCTATCTGCCTCAGTTTTCTCAGTTGTAAAATGGGGATAATAATAGCACCTACCTCCAAGAGTTGTTGGGAGGATCACATGAGATTATATTTTTTAAATGCTTAGTGTCTGGCACGTAGTAGGTGCTTAGTAAAGGCTTATCCAGGGGCAGGGAACCTGCACCCTGGAGGCCACATGTGGCCCTCTAGGTCCTCAAGTGCTTTGACTGTGAAGTTTGAGATGGGTCATAGGGTCACATTTGAGGACCTAGAGGGCCACATGTGGCCTCTGGGCTGCGGGTTCCCCATCCATGCCTTATTCTTTAAGTCAACATAGCTCCTCCCGTTCATTATAAAGAGAGATAAAGAATAATGGAACCAATACTCCCAAATTTCATTTGTTTCATTTTCATTTACCACCCCATTCCCTGAAGGTTTAGCTCCATTGGAACCCTTCTTTTCTGCAGAGTTCAGTTACTGATTCTCTGGAGTATCTCCTATATTTTTCTCTTTCTGCTGTATGACTCTAGACAGCTTACTTTCCTTATCTGGGTTTCTGTTTCTGTATCAAATGAAGCTGAACTGGAGACCTTTCAAAGTTCTTTTTTCCCTTTCAGATTCTTCCTCACCTTCTTGGAACAGAACCGCCTGCCCTTTAGAACTTAGTATATTCTCCCAGTCTGCTTTCTAAAATCTTTATCTGTTTCTCTCTTCATTCAGAAGCTATAAAGATTGGAAAAATGGGGTTTATTCCTCCATTGGAAGCTGCTGGTGATGCAAAGATGCTTGGGACTGGATTGGGAAGAATCCATGGAGATGTCCTACAAGCCATGGAGCAAGAAGGCAGCAGAGAGGGCTCTGGGGAAAGTCAGCAGCTTAGCCTCCTGGAAAAGAGCCAGAAGAAACTGGTCCTACCTGAAAAAGACCTCAAAAAAACCCTGGACTTTCTTGTTCTGAAGAAACCCTGCATCCCTGAGAAACACTACCAAGACAGCAATGTGGAAGGACTAGCCCTAGGAGAGGATAAACTTGGACCAGAAGCAGAGGTCCTGGCCCCCCAGATTACCATTCCCACCAAAAAAACTTACACATGTGAGGAGTGTGGCAAGGTTTTCAGCTGGCACTCTCACCTGGTGACCCACCAGCGTATACACACAGGGGAGAAGCCCTATACGTGTACAGACTGTGGCAAGTGCTTCAGCCGAAGCTCCCACCTCATTCAGCACCAGATCATCCATACTGGAGAGAAGCCTTACACCTGCCCTGTCTGCTGGAAAAGCTTCAGTCATCACTCCACATTGATACAACACCAGCGCATCCACACTGGGGAGAAGCCTTATGTATGTGATTGGTGTGCCAAGCGCTTCACCCGGCGCTCAGACTTGGTGACCCACCAGGGGACCCACACAGGTGTCAAGCCGCATCGATGCCCAGAATGCAACAAATGCTTCACCCAGAGTTCAGCCCTGGTCACCCATCAGCGGACCCACACAGGTGTCAAGCCCTACCCCTGTCTTGAATGTGGCAAGCACTTCAGCCAGCGCTCTAACCTCACTGCCCACCAGCGTACCCACACAGGGGAGAAGCCCTACTCTTGTAGTGACTGTGGCAAGAGCTTTAGCCACAGCTCCCACCTCACTGCCCACCAGCAAACTCATCGTGGTGTCCGGCCCTACCCTTGTCCCCTGTGTGGCAAGAGTTTCAGCCGCCGCTCTAACCTTCTTCGACATCAGAAGATTCACACTGGCCCCAAGGCTCTGGCTGTGCTGATGCTGGGGGCAGCAGGGACTCTCACCACCCCTCACCCTGCTCCTCCCTAAAAGGTCAGGGGAGGAAGTGTTAGGATATGGAATCCAGGGCAAGTGCTGATGAGCCTAGCTGCAGGATAGGCCTGCTCAAAGACCAGAGGCAGTGAGAGAGATATGAGAGGCTAAAAGGAGGACAGTGATAAGGAGTGAGAAAGGGAGAGGGGTGGGCTATCATGGGGATAACGGTAGGAGTTGATAGAAGTGGAGTTGAGAGCAAGAATGTAAGAGGAGTTAGGGACTACAAAGAACAGGCACTTTTTCTAATTAAAAGCCTTTGAAACCAGTATATGACTCCAACCAATGTGACCCCAACCCGCTGTTAAGCCTGGAAGATAAAAGGACGTACTTTTGGACTGAGATTATACTGGGCTGACCTGAAATCATGCCCTCTGCAACCATCCTCTCTCAAAGCCACAGGCACTTTCTTCTCCTCTGTTCAGACATGGACTCTCCTTTTTAGCCAAAGGCACATGTAAGGCCTACATCATGCATCTGTCATTAAGCAAGACAAGACAGTCCTGCACAGATAGAGATTGGAATAAGAGATACCAAATACCGCAGTTATTCCCCTAAAATACATTCATCAACTGGGAAGAAATCCTCCCCCTTCCCCCCTTAACTCCTCCCCTAACCTGTCACTACTGGGTGTTTTCTTCCTTTCCCAAACAGCATGAGCATCAACATTTCTGGATCTCTGGAAGTACCATTCTCTGTGCCTCAGTGGTCATCCATCCCATTCCCCCAATCCAGAGACAAGGAGATAATAGCTCACATATCTATATGGCTCTTACAGCTAGGTAATACAGGCACTATTATCTTTGTTTTATAGAAGAGGAAAATTCAGGACTTATTTACCCCCAGTCAAATAGCTAGTATTGCATCCAGGACTCCAAGGGAAATTTTCTGACTGCCTCCTCTGTACTGTCCACTGCACTAGAATGCCTCACGCAGAGATCTCAGATAGTCACCTACCCTTCCTCTGTCTTCTTTGGCTGTTGCTTTTTCTCCCCACCTCAGTGTGTCTGCCCCCTGGTGTCCAGACATAGAATTGCTCTGGGGGTGAATTGCCGAGAAAAGTCTGTACCTTGGACAGCAGCATCTACTTTACAGGATCTAAGTAAGCCCAGAAAAGCAGGTCATCCTCAGGATATAGGGTTTCTTCTGCTTCCCATTTTGCTTCCCGTTTTCAGTTGCCTTTCCCTACTTCTGGACAACACCTCCCTCTCGAATGTGGAAAAAAACCCAACATTTTTAGTTGGGGTGATAATACAGTGTAGGGGAAAGAGCTGGGAACTCAAATCATACTTTGACTCCTGTCTCCTTTATTTACTGTCAGCAGCACCTTGGGTAAGACACTTCATATTTTTAAACTTGTGTTCTTACATATAAAATGGAGATAATAAAATCTACACTACTTAGCACGCAGATATGCTGTTAGGAAAGTAATTGGTATATGTATGTGTATTTATGTACATGTATGTGCCACATATGACTAGATATACACACGTGCACATATATATGTATACCCTTGTCTATGTATTATCTAGCCCTGTAATCTCATCAGTGTTAGAAATTCAGAGGTGAAACTTCCTTTACCAAAGCAGATAGACAACTATTCTGTAATTTACAGTCCTAGGGAATTGCCAAAAGCACTGAGAGGTTAAGTACTTACTCAGGGTCACACAACCACTCACCATTTCAGAGATAAAATTTAAACTTAACCCCTGTCCTCATATATAGTCCTAAAGTGAAATTGAGGTGCACTGAGTTATTTGAGAACTCAGATTCCTGACCATTTTTGTTTTATAAGATCTTCATCAGATAACCATGTAAAATGACTTGAATAAATGTTAGAATTTACCAGGGAGAAAGAGAACAGATTAGCCACATAAATGGATGAGGAAATTTTAAGATAATAGCAATAACAGAACTAGCTACCATTCATATAGTGCCTACTATGTGCTTAGGGGCCATTGGAAAAGGAAAGGTCTAGGCTGGGCAGTTCCCACTCATCTGTGCTGGTGTTGCTTCACTAACTACAACTATGCCCTGCAGATAGATTTATATGACCTGAATTACCCCTCATGTCCCATGAGGTCTTGGCTCAAAGGGTACAGTGCTGGTAGTTCTGAGGGGGTCAAAGCACTGCCAATTATGCAGCCTTGGACAAGACACGTCTTATCTCTGGACTTCAGTTTACTTCTCTGTAAACTATGATGAATGTGGACTATGTGGTCTCTGAGGTCCTTTCCAGCCCTAACATTGTATTTGTATATACCATTTATGTGTATTATTTTACTGATGTCTTTTGGCATTCATTTCTTAGTATTTCTCCCCACCTGCAAAGTCAACAAGCATTTATTAAGTTCCTATGAGCCAGGCACTGTGCTAACCACTGGGAATGAAAAGAAAGTTTTAAAAAGTGCCTGCTCTTAAGGAGTTCATGGTGTAATGGGGGAGACAACATGCAAACAACTATGTACAAACAAGATCCACACAAAATAAATTGGAAATAGTCAACAGAGGGAAGGCACTAGCATTGAGGGGGATGAGAAAGGTTTCTTGTAGAAGGTAGTGTTATGGTCAAATGAAATTTAGAGTTTTTACAAAGTGACCACAGAGTCCAATTAAAAGTTTTAAGGAGCTTTAGTTTAGTCAGCTGACTGGCTGTCTCCAAGTCAATTAAAAGAGCATCCCTGAATTACAGAAGTACAGAACCTTTTATACCATATCCCTTGATTGTTAATGTTTGTTAATTGATTACAGATGAAAAGCAAGTGCAGGGATCAGTTCTTTGTAATCAGAGGAGTGTATACACCTTATTGATTGATGAGGAGTGAGGTATGGGAACCAAGGGTTTGTAATTACCTCAGTGTTGATCAATCAAGAGCTGGACATGGGAACCCAGACATTGCAATTGCCTCAGTATTTATGGATGAGAAGTTAGGTACAATAATGAATAAAAGGTTGGGCATGAGAATGCAACTTCAGGTACATAGCAAAAGAAAACAACAAGACGGATCACTTGAGTACATTCTTCTGCCTAGCACTGGTTATTCTGTATCTTGGGTTCACTCCAAATTTACTGGCCTGCTAATTTTCTGAGCCTGCTAGTTCCTGGTTCAGCTTGGGTATTCAGGTCTTATTAGATTTCTAATTTTACAGAATATCTGACCATTTCACTGAGATTTCTACTTAACTAGTTCCTGACCACTTCAGTAGGAATTTACCCAGGAGAAGCAGGCTCAGAACAGATAGGCTGTCCTTTGTTTTAGCAAAGAAAAAAGTTAAGTAAATCCGAACAACAATGCAGTCAGTAGTGCCTGATTCCAAAGTTTGTCTCTCTAGTGCCCCTGCCTATAACATCCTGTATTCTAAGGTCCCTTACAAAGTTGACTTTTTAAGTTTTAATGTCCCTTTCTCTATGATCTTTTCCAGCTCCCATTTCACATATAGCTCTATATCTCTATTAGAGTGGTAGCAGATTTAAAGGAGGCAATCCTGCTCCAAAATTCCATGAATAGGAGATTGCCCCACTGGTCATGTACACAGCTGCTTACAAGTTGTCACTGCTATCTAGTCTGTATTTTAAGAGTAAATCCCTGAATCTCAGAATGGAGCAAGTAAAGATATGTCTTACCAATTAATGCAGGATATCTTGTCATCTGGAACACCAGTGGGGGAAGGGGAATCATCTTTCTTGAAAAAAGTAGGACCACAGGTTTTGATAGGGTGTTAGCATTATTGGGCATGGCAAAAATCATTCTCACCCTATCTTCTTTACCTTGTGAGACTGAGTTCCTCCACTCCACCTATACTCAGGTAAGAAATTCTTACTCTTCTTCTATACCAGATACATCCCTCCTATTCTCTTCCTATCTCTGAGGCAGCTAGGTGTTGGAATGGATACAATCAAGATGACCCAAAGGATAGAATCAAGATGATCTGATCTCAGATACTTATTAGTTGATTCTGGGTCAGCCATTTAACCTCTGTGTCTCAGTTTCCTTAAGTGTAAAATGGGGATAATAATAGTACCTCTCTCATAAAGTTATGAGGATTAAATGAGATAATATGTATAAAATGAGAGAGCAGAGGCCCTCGGTTAAGTGGTGAAGTGAATAGAGCACTGGCTCTGGAGTCAGGAGGACCTGAGTTAAAATCTGGCCTCAGACATTTGAAACACTTAGTATCCATGTGGCCTTGGGCAAATCACTTAACCCTAATTGCCATCCCCCCTCCAAAAAAAAAAGCAAAAAGAGACAGGGGAGAGCTGGACTACAAGGCCTTTGAAGTCAATGCCAGTACTGGATCTATGGTCCTATGAATAAGAAAGACTTTCTTATACACCATGCTGGGCCCTCTTTCTGCAAGGTAATTATGAAGCTCAAAGGAAAAACAAAATGTATATAAAGTACTTTGTAAATCTTAACATGCTCTGTGTGTGTGTGTTTTATCCTTTGTTCTCTAAGAAGATCATGACATTAGGAAGATGATGACATGCAAATAAATTGGTTTTAAGTGAGGGAGGACTGTGCAAAGTCACCAGCCTTACTTTCTCTTCTGAAGCCATCTGGGTTCAGGAGCCAGCTATAGATGAGGACAACTGAAGATGCCCAGGAACATGCTATATAAGTTCAAATTATAGTAAGAATCATTACAATCCTCACTCTGCTGAGTGAATCTCTTTTCTCCCTTGGGATTTCTAATAATAAGAAATAGAGAAATTTCTAAATATTTCGACTTTCAACTTTCTAGCTGCCTTCACAAGACATAATGTAGTCTAAGGATAAAGCACTTGGACTTGGAGTCAGGTGATAGGACATAGGATCTAGAGGTGTAAGGAATCTTAGAAACCATTTCATCCGACAACTTCATTTTACAGATGAAGAAATTGGGGCCCAGAGGGGTTAAACAATTTCCTCTTACTATTTTACCACAGATAGTAAGAAGCAGTCAAGATTGAAACCAAGTGTTTTGCCTCCAAAGCCAGTTGTACTAAATCACATAGCTTCTCCAGCACTGTTTCCATCAACCATTATCATAGCCTTGGGCAGACCTGAGGGGGACAGAAGGGACAGAGTTGTGGGACTGGGAAAAGATGGTTGGGATAGCTAGGTGTACAGAATTAGCTGTGTGACCTTGGGTGAGTCAGTACCTCTCCTTCCTTCAATTTCCTCATCTGTAAAGTAGGGATAAAAATAGCATCTACTTGCCAGGGTTGGCATGACTATCAAATGAAGTAATAATTGTTAAGTTCTTAGCACAATGCTTGGCATGTAGTAAACACTATATGAATGTTAGTTATCATTAATTACAAGAAATAAGTAGAGCTTAAGAAGGAAGTGGAATTTCCATAATTCATCTGCCTATAACCCCAAGCGTTTGATAATAATAACTCACATTTCTATAGCACCTTTTATGGAACTCTGGTCATACACCCTTGTCTGCTTCCTGCAGGTGGACAAGATTGTAGTGATATGAGACCGAGGTAACTTGGACCAGCAGTGAAACAAGCAGAGAAGCCAGGTAGTGATTGCTCTGAGACATAGCTCACTTACAAGGTTGCTCTGAGACATAGCTCACTTACAAGGTGACCAGAGAGGCAGCGGCATGTAATGGGCAGGAGTGCTAAGCTTGAAGTCAGAAGACCTGGGCTCAAATCTGAAGTCCACTTATTAGCTATGTAATTGTGGGCAAGTAATTTTCCTTCTCTATATCTCAGTTTTTATTATACTGTCTCTGTTCATCCATGAACAATTAATATTTCTCCAATTATTTAAATCTAACTTTATTTGCATGAAAATGTTTTGTAATTGTGTTTCTGTAGTTCCTGGGTTTGTCTTGGCAAGTTTTCTCTTAGGCATTTTACAGAGTTTACAGTTATTTTAAGTGGGGTATCTGATACTATCTCTTCTTGCATGGTTTTGTTGATGATACATAGAAATGCTAATAATTTATGTGAGCTTATTTTATATCTTGCTACTTTGCTAAAATTATTGTTGCAACAAACTTTTTAGTTGAATTTCTAGGGTTCTCCCAAGTATATCATCATATCATACACAAAAAGAGATAGTCATATTACCTCATTGCCCATTCTGATTCCTTCAATGTCTCTTTCTTACTAGCCATGTGACCTTGGGCAAGTCACTTAACTCCAGTTGTCCTGCCTTCCCTTCAAAAAAGCCCCCCCAATTCTCTTTATTATTGCTATTACTACCATTTCTAATACAACATTGAATACTATTGGTGATAATGGGAATACTTATTTCCCTCCTGATATTATTGGGAAACTTCTAATTGTTAAATTTTCAGTGTGAGCATTTACACTTGTGCAAACTCTACAACCCAGGCATTGGTTTGTTGTTTTGTTGATTATCTGATTTAAGAAAGTGGAGAAAATATTAATAACGTGAATTAAACTTAAAAGTGTATCATGGGCACGTATTTTTCTCCTAGAGAGCCGATTGTCTGGTTGTTAAACATTTACCAGCACACAGCTGGGCTGACTGCTGTCCAGTCTCGGGTGAGAGGGACTTTGTATCCTTGAGGCGTCCAGGTTCTGTCAGAGAAGGTGGTGACAGACAGGAGACTGGGCTCCGAGGGGCTTGTGTGGGGTTCTGGGTATGCATCAGAAGCTGGGAAGTGCTTTCTGTGGTTTCAAGGGGGCCTGGTCGCCTGTCTTAATGGATGGAGCGTTGCTCAGAATGGGGAGGGGATCCTGGAGTCCATATAAGCAGAGGTAGAAGCAGAACTGTGAGGTCCTCTGAGGAGGTCCCTGGTGACCTTCAGTAGGTACGGGACTCAGAACTGGGGAATAGGGCTGCTGGGATCTCTGTCAGCAGGTAGGCAGCGGTCGGAGCAGTTGCTAGGAGATGCCTGTTACATCACAGGCTGGAGAGTTTGGCTACCAATGACTTGAAAAGTGATCCTGGGCACTTGCAGCTAGACATATCAGGAAAGGCTGACCTTTGAATCAAGTTAGCCTTTCCACTACGTTAGAGTGTGTGAGGACTATTTTGTCTCCTGCGTCGGCCCAGGGCCGACTGTGGAAAGGGTAGACTGTGTTGTGTGGTGACGTTCACCCTGTGGGATGGGGTGTGTGTGTGTGTGTGTGTGTGTGTGTGTGTGTGTGTGTACACGGATGATTGTCAAGAGCAACTGAGTTAGGTGAGAGAGCTCAGTTAAAGGCCTTGTCAAAACTATTCTCCGCCAATCTTAGGGAGGAGGAGTCTGCTCTGTCCTATAAGCGACCTGATCCTACTCCTCAGGGTCTGGAGTAGACCAGTCATAGAGATCGCTTTCCTACGGCTGATCTAGCCTAGCCAACCAATCTTGCCCCTACTACAATAGATCTTATTTTCACCTTAGTCACCATGACAACCGCGAGGTTGAGACGGGGGACCTCGTAGGACGGAGGTCTCAAGATATATTGATCAGTAATACGAGTTTAATATAATGGCACGTAACGTACAGGGTCACATGTAAAGCACCTTGCAAACCCTCGAGCGCTATATGGTTATTATTCTTGGGAAACTGCTAATGGAAAGAGGATGTACCTTGTGAAGTTTTGTGAGACCCTGACTCACCTTCCCCATCCTTGTCTGCCTCTTCTTTTCTGCCCCCTATAACCTGCTGCTGTGAACGTCAGCGTCTCTCTTAATGATGGGGGTGGGAGGCGGGGTCGGTAGTGCCTTCAGCTGGACCACTCTTTCCCCGGTCGAATGCTGTAGGAATTCCTTTGTGCTTGACTCAGAAACAGGAGGATTGTAACTAGAGCCTGCCCTAGGAGAGTTCGATCTGGGAAAGGCAGAGAAAGAGCAGGATGGGGACCTGTCCTCAGGCAACTAAGACAGATGTACAAAAACAAGGAAGAGAGATGAATGTATAAGAGAGGTTCGCACTCGGTGCTATAGGAGTTCAGATGAAGGACAAATTATTTCCAGCAGGCATAATCAGAAAAGATTAATGAGAGGAGATAGTATTTAACCGAGTTCTTAGAAAGATGAGTAGACTTTAGTTAAGTGGACATGGGAGGGGGGAAAGCTTACATGCTGTGGGAAGTATGGGGTTTCCCTCTGGAATTGCTAGGAAATGTTGGTAAAAATACTATTGTTTGTTCTTGGGAGGAGTTAACAGGTTTCCTGGCTCCAGAAAAGAGTTTTTCCTCAACCTACTGACCTCCACTTCCTAGCTCCTTACTCTATGTTGTCAACTTTAACTATATCTCAGGAGCTCTGAGTCTTAGAATCTTCTTTATAATAATCTTCCTGTAATTGCCTCCTGGATTTGCCCTGCCAGGCCAAACAAATCTGATTCCTATTTCTTGGAGCTTGATGTATCTGAAGCTCTAGGTTGATTCTTGAAGCCTTGCCATTTTTTGTCTTTAAGAGGTAAAAAAAAAAAAAAAAAAGGAAAAAAATGTCAACTGGGACAACCCAAATGCAAAATGATGTTTGGGAAGAAACTTTTTTTGAAGAAACTAGAAAAGAGCACCCATCTAAGTCCTTTGGTATGTAAAGGTTTGCATGAATTCTGTGGCCTATGGAAGTTTTGTGGATGAGTTGTTATGTACAGACATATATATGGCAACCACATGTCCTAAATTTTCAAGAACATGTCTGATATAAAGAAAAAACACATTTCAAAAAAGTTAAATATTTAAAAATGAAAATATGCCTTCTTTCTTTCTCCCCTTATGGAGAATGCAATGAAAACAAAACCCTTATGGGGGGGTTGGGGGGGGGGAATAACCAAACCAAAACCAAAACCCATCTTACAAACATGCATAGTTAAGCAAAACAAATTCTCAAATTGGTCATATGAAAAAAAAAGTCTCAATGTGCACTGAGTCCATCCTCTCTGTATCAGGAGATGGGTAGCATGCTTCATCATGAGGCTAACTGGTCACTAGATTAAGCAGTATTCTTAAGTCTTTAAAAGTCATTTGACTTTATAATATTGTGGTTATCATGTAAATTGCCCTTCTGGGTCTGTTCACTTCATCAATTCATAGAAATCACAGAGTTTTCTGAAATCAACCTTTCATAATTCATCATATTCATTTACCATAACTCATTCAGCCATTCGCCCAACTGATGGGTACTCCTGTTTTCCATTGCTATAACCACCACAAAAAAAATCTATAAATTTTTTTGTACATATGGGTCCTTTTCTTTTTTTGATCTCTTTAAACCACATTTTTAATAAATCTTGACCCAAAAAAATCAAATTGCCGAAAGGTAGATTTTTGGCTTGATGTAATGGAAAATCTTCCAAATCTGAGCTGAGCTCAGTCATCTCTGTAGCTCTTCAAACAATGGCAAGGCGACCACTTGTTGGGAATGTTAAAGAGGGACATTTCTGTTCAGTTACAGGTTGGAGGAGACCCGCCTCGGAGGTCCCCTTCCAGCTCCAAGAGTCTGATCTGGGGATCTCTAGAGTCGTGTGACAGTTCCTCCTATCTCTAGGACCAGGTGGTTCCCGGTCAAACCACTGAGATGAGGGGACCTCCCGTTAGCCTAGAGAGGTCCTGGGCCTTGGGCAGAGGCCCTGAAATGGGTACTTCCGGTCCCCTTCTCCACCTGCTCCTTTGCGACTTTGTCTCGGGGTTGGGGCTGGTCAGCTGACTGCCGGTGACACCTGTGTCTGCAGTCCCCTGGCTTCCGAGTCTGAGTAAGTCTGAGAGCCAGGAGGCGCCCAGACCTGGCCCAGGTGGAGAGGAACAGGGACAGGGATGGGGACAGGAGGCCTCTTCTGAAAGAGACAGGGAAGTGACCGGTGGAGGGGGTTGGGAGGAGGCTGCCCCCCGAAGCTCGTGGACCTGCAGAGATCGGTGGGGCTGGTGCTGTGAAGAGCCTTAGACTGAGGCGCTAAGAGACCTGGGTTTGATTCCTAGTACTGTCCATAACGTGGTGCGGGGCCCTGGCCTCTCTGGATTTTACTTTCCTTATCTGCAATATGGGGAGAGTTATACTTGCCCTGCCTGTCTATCAGGTTGCAAGAAAGCGTCTTGTGATCCTTAAAATGTGACCCAATGCTGTCATTAAACAGGGTTAGTGTACTGATTGGGGAGAGGAGGAACTAGCTGCTGAGGCTCCCAGGAAAGATCCGGGACTGGTCCTAGCCCTGAGGCTAACTTACAAGTGATTTCTACTTAGGGACCTTAGTTTCTTCATCTCTAATCTGTGAAGGTTTTAGCTCCAAGGCCCCTTCAAGCTCAAATATCTTATGTTCTGTTTTTCTAAGGCTTTTTTCACCTCAAACATGTTATTCTTGTGATCCTTCAGATTTTTCTTTTCCATTTTTCTTACCTTTTACAAAACGGAACCTCTGTTGTTGTTTTTTTAAACTCCAGCCCTCCTGTCTTGGGTCCTTCCCTCCTTGGATTCCATTGAGAATTTCATTTTTATGAGAAGGAAGTTTCTGCCAAAAAGTGAATTTTTAAAGCTTTTCTACTAGACTGTGAAATGTGAACAAATTGTATAACTGCGTAATAAGTAGATGATTTTAAAAAAATTCTTAGCTTTAGGTGGGTCTGGTGAATGAAGTTGAGGGGTTTTTAAGTGTCCTACTTGACATTTTTCATTGCTCTCAGTCTCCAGTGTTCTCAGAGAAGAAGCTTGATGGGGTCCAGAGTTCAGTCAGTTGAATGAAGTCATCTTCTAAGACAGATAATGGCTGAAGAAAAAGGGGAATTTGGAAATCTCAGCTCTCAGATTCTGGATTTACAAGAACAAAATGATAGTCTAACAGTGAAGCAGCGTGGAGATTCTTCCTACAGACAAAAGCCCACCCTAATCATAGACAGTACTGGCCCAGAAACTTTCCACCAGTGCTTCAGGGGGTTTTGCTATCAGAAGACAGATGGGCCAGGTTCTGCCCACAGATTCACACAAAAAAGCAGATCCTGGATCTTCTGATGCTGGAGCAGTTTCTAACTGTTCTTCCTGGAGAACTTTGGGATGGAGTGAAGGAACAATACCCAGAGAACAGTGAGGAAGCAGTGGCAATGGTAGGAGATTTGCAGAGACAACTTGGGAAACTGAGGCAGAAGGTGAAAAGAGTATATGTAGATTTGCATGCTGAGGGAGGAGACCAGAATGAGCAGGAGGGATAAGATTGTTGAAGTAGAAAATAGGCCTAGTTATTCCTTGAGGATTTTCCCCAAGTATCCCTGTGCCTGTGGGTATAAACCAGGTTTTCTTTCATTGCAGTTCCATCAGTCTATCAATTTTCTCAGCCTGCAAAATTTCCATCAGATTTCCGTGTGTCACGGCTGTGATACATTTAACGACTCCAAATATCAGTAGCTTCTAAAAAGACAATATTAGTGGTGTCAGTCATAGCATATGTATAGAATTGGAAGAGACCTTCTGTTCTGAGTTTTCATTAAAATCAATACTTGTCCTTAGCACAATTTATTTTGGACCCATTTCTGTTTTACTTCCTTAGACCACTAGATTTCTGACAATTTATGTAACTTTTTTTTTTATTACGCAGACTCTTCCAGTGGCGACACATAGAGCAGAAAAGCTAAGTAGGCTGTTTGTTGATTGTCATCCCATTGTTTTTCAGTTGTATCTGACTCTTCATGACCCCATTGGGGTTTTCTTGGCAAAGATGCTAGAGTGATTTGCCATTTCCTTCTCCAGTTTATTTTAAAGATGAGTAACTGAGGCAAGTAGGGGTAAGTGACTTGTCCAGGATCACTCAGCTATTAAATGTCTGGGGCCAGATTTGAACTCAGGAAGATGAGTCTTCCTGCCTCCATGCCTGGTACTCTATCCATATACCACCTAGCTGCTATTTTTTAGAACCAGATTTTGATTGTACTATATCACAAGCTTACTATGATCTTGAAATTAGCCAATTTGGATAGTTGTTTAAAAAACAAACAAAAACCCCCAACAAAACTCAACATAATATTGGTGTTTATTAACAGGGATGTGATTCACAAAACTTATAACCTTACTTTGATGTACTAGATATCCATCCATATTGGAGTATTGTATACAGTTTGGGGTATACAATTTTTAAAAAGGAGAAATTACATTTAGAAGATAATAGACATTGGACTTGGAAGATTGGATTTATGAGGTCTGCATTTCTTCTCTAAAATGTGAGGATCAGGGTAAATAATCTCTATGATCCCTTTTAATTTTAAAATTCTCTGAACTTCTTTGTCATCTGCTCACTGTTTGGGTGCTAAAAGCTGATGATGGGCTCTAAATACCCACAGATCTCAGGATTCTACTTATACATAATTCATCTCAAGAATAGTTAGTAGTAAATGTCATTCCCCCTTCCAGTAACATCACAGAGCATAGGCTTTCTGTAAAGAATCAGTAAAAAGAACCCAAATCCTCTCTGTTAAGTTTATATTAGCCACTTTCCTAGCCTGGTAGGGCAATTTCTT
This sequence comes from Pseudocheirus occidentalis, assembly GCA_028646575.1. Taxonomy (NCBI): domain Eukaryota; kingdom Metazoa; phylum Chordata; class Mammalia; order Diprotodontia; family Pseudocheiridae; genus Pseudocheirus; species Pseudocheirus occidentalis. The sequence goes on from CM053599.1 coordinate 108,531,650, forward strand.
TTGAGTAATGGCTCTGAATATTTATATAATTGAGAGTTCAACAGAACCACATAACTTCCTACACCCTTCCCTTGGTACCTTTTCCATTTCTAACCTCATGCTGTGAGTCTATTTATATAGTTCTTTGTTAGCACCCAGGTGTTTCATGAATCCCTTTTTGGGGATCCCTTTGTCTCTGTGTTTCTTTGTGAGTTTCTTAGTAGCCTCTGAGCAAGTCAGATTACCAGAGGAGCATTAAGTGATGCAGAGTTATCACCCTCCCTCTTATCTCCTGACCCTTCCCATTGTCTCTCATGCTTCTGAGGCTCCACTCATATCTACTAACACACACACATACACACATACACACACACACACACACACACACTTTGTCTCTCTGTCTCTCACTCTGGGAACATGTCATGAAGTCAGAATTTCTTCAGATTCCACTTCTTCAGGTTTTAATAGAAAAGGGAAAGGAGAAAGGCAGGATTTTGTCAAGAAGGGGATTTGCAAGAAGGAAGGTAAGGGTACAAAAAGAATTCCTAATGTGACTCAGACTTTACCTTGGTATCTATCTAGGCAGCCAACCTAAAGTAGACTTGGTTTGCTTATTTTAAGCCCCATGGTGACCAGAAGAGGACATGAGTCCTGCAATGGTGTAGAAATTAACAGACGGTAAAATAATAAAATTTATTGGCTTTCACAGAAAATCTTATAACTTTTCACAGTTTTAAAAATCTTTTATGATGCATTATATCCTCCTTTTGTTCTAGGTGCATGATTTATATGATTTGGGGTGAGTTCATCGGATTTTGCCACATATTCTTTCATTCTTCATCATGAAAGCACATTTTTTGACATTGGATATTAAACATACATTTGACAGTCTGTCCAAGTCTAGCCTAAAGTCTAGCCTTCTAAATTAAAGAAGTTCCTAGTCCACTGAAGCATGTTTATCTCTATCTCCTGTATAAATTTCATAACCTTTTATAACTTGTGGCATGGTGAAAAGTGTTGTAATATTCCAGCTCCATTTGGGAATTTCTGTAATTCCAGAATAAGTCTGCTTCTTAGTTGAGAGTTCATCATTTTCCTCAATGAGGGCAAGACTTCCAGGCCCACTGGAAATAAAAAAAACAAAACAACAACAGCAACAACAAAACCTCAAACTAGTTTTTTGGTGGATGTTTTACAGTCTGAAGAAGAAACTCCAATCTTGCAAGCTTACCTGGATTTCTCCTTACAATAGTTTTGGGATAGCCTTGAGTGAAACTGTGAGTTTCATTAGCAAATTTCCCCCCAGATCTTCTGTATTCCAGTCTTTTTTCTGGGGTCATGGCAAGTGGTTTTTATTCATAGCAGTAGTTAAACAACTTTTAAAAAAAACAATAATTGATTTCACTGTCCTTCCAATTTCAAGAAACCTATGTAGCATTGTAGGGGGATTAATAACAACCCATCCAGCTTCCAAATCCTTCTGAAGGTCATTCCTCATTTTCTGAACATTAATTAGCTATTCTGCAGCAATACTTTGTCACTCCTTTGCATTTCTCATTTTTGCTGGCATCTGCATTTGCACCGTGGTGCAAATGATTCTGTTTTGTATGGACAGAAATGATCTTTGAAATGCTTGACTTCACCACACCATTAGCTCCTGCACAATCTCTAACAGCAGTGAATTCTTGCATTTTCCCCTGGGGTCATATCCATTCTCAAAAGTTACAGACTTAAAAATATAATAATACAATGTAACTTGTGTGTATAGCATGAAATGAAGCATTCAATTGACAGTAAATTAATGACAGGTGGAAAAACCAGCTTGGTCTGTCAAGGTCAGACATTCTAAGTCAGGTTAGTATTAAAAGAAGCACGTGCCCATGACTGTTGGACACGGTAAGCAGCTAGGAGGATAGAGTGCTGAACCTTGAGTCACAAAGATAGGAATTCAAATCTGGCCTCAGACACTTATCAGCTATATGAACCTGGGCTAGCCACTTACCCTCTATTTGCCTTTTTTTTCTCATCTTCAAAATGGGGATAATAAAAGCAGCTATATCCCAGGATTGCTATGAAGATCAAATGAGATGTCTCTAAAGCCCTTAGCCCAATTCTTGGCATATAGCACTATAGAAACATTAGCTATTTTTACTTTTACTGCTGTCATTGTTGTTTTTGTCATCACTTCTGTCACAAGATGAAATCATATAAAAATTATTAGTTGTCTTAAGTAATTCACAAAACACTGTAAGTTAGCCATTGTCATCAAAGGACTCACTACCAGGCACTGCTTCTCTAGGGCTTGGGGACTGCATGCAGTTACTGATTATTAGATATGAAATTCTAGACTAAATCACTAACACAAGTCATCATCCTGAGATCTCCATTTTTGATATATTCTCTTTCCCAGTTTCAGTGTAGCACAGGAATTGATCATGGATTTAAATGCAGATACCAAGGGAACGAAGACATACAACGTGAGCTGTAGAATTGGTAGCTTGTGCCACATAATTGACCACAGAAATCCTTGGTTTGGTTGGTTTGGGATGTTGGGTCCCAAACCTGTTTCCTGCGAAGTTGCCAAAATATCATGTCAGGTTTAGATATAGAAAGTCCTGTTGACAGAGTGGAATCCAGAAGATGTCAAGGTTAGAGTTGACTCAGGGTTAAATAATGAATTTTATCTATAATGAATTTACCATTTATGCTTAATCACTGCACTACAGAACTTTGTAAAACCTATGATTTCATTAGTGTGGGTTATCTTCCACTTTTTAGGAATTAGAACCTTAGTAGTTCAGCTTTGCAAGGAAAATTGGGAAAAGAGGGTTTTCCTAAATTTTGTGTGGGAGGGATGGGGACAGCTTTCAGAGTCAGTAGCAAGGGGCCTTGATAGTCCAGGGCACAGAAGCAATGGTTCCAGCTCTTAATGTCTCATGACCTTCCCTTATATATTCTAAAGCAGCATGGGTTTTTGGCAGTTCTTCCCCTCATGGGGTGAGAATAACTTTGGGAAGGTCATGTGTAAGTGAGGAAGTCACAAGGTATAGCAGAAAGAGTGCTGAGTTTGAGTCACAGCTCTGTCACTTAGGAGCTGTAGGATACTTAGCCTCTCTGAGCTTCACTTGCCTTTTCTTTAAAGTGAAGATTAAAAAATCTCCACCTTGCATTGATGATAGTATCTACCTATTTTTGTGTGGATTGAATGAGATAATGTATGTAAAGCACTTTGCAAACTATGAAGTCCTTTATAAATGTCAGTCATTATCATGTAATTCAACAGAATTCTTTTGTTAAAATTTAAAATTCCGGTTGTGTTCAGTAAGGTTGAGGACGGAAGCCAGGAATCATAGGAGGGATTTATGGGAGCTTGATTTGCTGGGAGTGATGGAATATTACATTATTTCCCTATTTCTTATGAAGTACTTAGAAGTGAAAAAATATCTTTTGTTGCCTGGCACAGTAAGGCATTTAAAAATTGTCTGCATGGCTGCCATCACTCCTGGAAACAGTGATACTGTCCCCAGGGCAGGAGGTGCTGAGTAGATGCCATTGATGTTTGAGGACATCTGTCTCTCTCTCTCTCAGGATGAACGAGGGTAACTAGACCCTGCTCAGAGAGAACTCCATAGGAATGTCATGCAGGAACACTGTGGTAATGTTATCACATTAACAAAGAACTCATTATCTCCATAGAAAAGGTGTTTTTTTTTCAAGTTAAAAAATATTCATATCTTTGAGATATTCAGATACGTGAAGAAATTAAGCCCTTAAACCCTTTAACATAAATGTTTGTTGGGTTGAACCTTTGTGAAATTTTCATTATACCATTCCAAATCCTCTGTTGGCCCCCATAAGAGTCATTCTCCTTTTAAGTTTAAAATATTTTCATCCAATATACACGTACATCCTTCAACTCTCCTATTTCATAAAATCAAACCCATTTTCTTTTTCCTTTGTCTCCTCACATTGCAGATTCTCTGCCTTCTTCCCTGCTATGCCAATATGCATTGAACAGTCTCTTGCCACCTTCTTCTTGTTTAGACTTTTTCTTTTATAGGAAGTCAAAATCTTCCTTTCACAAATATTTTAGTCTATTATCTATTGCATCCTATTATATTTATATAAAATATGCTGTAAAACAAAAAAAATAAGTATAGAATATTTGGGCCATACCTAGGGATCCTTATGCACTTTAACTTTTCCTGAAAATATGAGAGGCAATATGCAAATGATACTTAAAAGCAACTTTATTGTACATATTTATACATGTACTCTTATTAGATCAGCAGTTCTCAACCTGTGGGTTATGTTCAATTTGTAACAATGAAAATACATCCTGCATATCAGATAGATTCATAACAGTAGCAAAATTACAGTTATGAAGTAGCAATGAAAACAGTTTTATGGTTGGGGGTCACCACAACATGAGGAACTGTATTAAAGAGTCGTGGCATTAGGAAGATTGAGAACCACTGTATTAGATTCTTCAATAAACTCTTGGCTCTTAGAATAAGTATTGCTGGGCCAGCTAACCCTGGTGACAAGGAGATAACTTTGAATTCATTTCTGTTATATTTCCTATGAAAGCACTTAGCAAAGAGCAGTGATTTTACCTAATTGTCTTCACAGCCAGAATGTTTTCCTCCTGGTCTTATAGGAGGCCTGATCATTTGAGCTCTTTCTGGACAATACTGCTACTCCAGGATAAAGTGAATTACAAGTGCCCCTTCATTGATCTGTATCAGTGAACTTTATCCAGCAAAGTTATTAAGGTGTTGTTTTATAAAAGAACCATGATGTCTCTCTTTTAACCGTATTGTTTCACAAAGTCTCTCTAGACATTCTCTCATTTGTCCCTTTACCTATTAATCAGAAAAGAGCCTAATGGAGGAAACACTCTGCTCCCAAAACTGTCTTTGACATCTTGTGGATTGTTCTTCATCAACAGGATACTCTGTATCTAAAGTTGATGTGATACACCTGCAATTGCAAGGGGAAGATCGCTGGATGCCTGGGTCTCAGGGTTCTGAGAAGAAATCAGCTCTGAGGATGCCCACAGAGGTAAGGAGCAAATAAAGAACTCTAAGATGGTCTGAGATGCCACCCTTCATAAGGTGAAATCTGATAGGCAGATTTGTAGCACCCACTAGTTTCTTGATTCCCAACTCAATTAACTTTTCTAGCCTAGACAGATTAATTTCACGCACAACTCTGCCCTTCGCTTTCTGACACCAAAACCTCCCATCACTACATTCTCTCATTTTTTCACTGTAACTCTCCTAGTTATTAAATACTTTCTTTAGAATGTGATATTTTCCTGAGATGCAAATCAGATCGTTACTCTCTGAGCTAGAACTTGAGATACAACTACATTTACTCCAGTACGTAACAGTGTCCTAAATATCATTCTTCTTTATGGCCCATTTATAATATTGTTCCTAAACAACTAACTGCTTGTTGGGAACACTGTTTCATTTCACATGTCATGTCATGTTTCACATATTATATCATGTTGTACATATCATAGCTTGATTCTGTGAATAATTTCAGGTGGGATATGCCTGGAATCTATTCTTTCTTCCATAGCTTCTTCATGGAACAGGAAATGAGTTAACTTTATGCATACAGTTTCATTTTATTTTTGCAGGTTTTGAGATCATGAGCCAGAATGAAGAGAATTCAAAGGAGAAAATTTCTGGGAAGTGTAAACATGTGTATACATATCTCAGAAACCTAAAGATGTTCAGAATTTGAAAGGAGGAACCTGTGAGAATGAGAATATACTAGAAACTTCTCTACCAGAGAAAAAGGGAAAACTAATTCTCCAGAAAAGAGGCTTCAGGGATCTTGTAGACATGATTTTCCACCAAAAAATTTCAGCAGAAGAGAGCTATTTTATGTGTGCTGAATATGGAGAAAGCTTCAACCAGAGTTCTGAGCTTACACAGCATAGGTGAACACAGACAGGGAAGAAACAATTACATAAATGTCATGACTATGAGAAAACGTTCACCTGGAGCTCACACTTTATTCAACACTGGAGAATTTACACAGGAGAAAAACCTTATGAGCACAGTGAGTGTGGGAAAAACTTTCAGTTGGAGTTCCAATCTTATTCAGCACCAGAGGAACCATACAGGTGAGAAACCCCACAAACATAATGAATGTGGGAAGGATTTCAGTCAGAACTCTGACCTTCAGAAGCATCATTGCACTCATACAGGAGATAAATCCTATATATGCAATGAATATGGAAAGAGTTTTCATGAAAATATAGAGCTCCCTCAACATCAGAGAATTCACTTTGTGGGAGGAGGGGAACTCTCTGAATGTAATGATTGTGGAAAAACATTCAGGTGGAGTTCACATCTGATTCAACACCTAAGAATACATGCTGGTGAAAAACCCTATGAATGTAATGAGTGGAGAAAATGTTTAGCTGGAGCTTCAGCCTTACCCAACATTAAAGAAACCATACAGTGAGAAACCCCATAAATGTAGTGATTGTGGGAAAAGCTTCAGTCAGAGCTCTGACCTGAGGAAACACTGGCAGATCTATACATGAGAGAAAACTCATGAATGCAGTAAATATAGAAAATGATTCAATTGAAGTTCAAGCCTCAGCATGCATCAGAGAACCCATTCAGGGGAGAAACCCTATGAATGTAACTATTGTGGGAAAAGCTTTAGTAGGAGCTCAAACCTCATTGAGCATAAAGAATGAATGTGGCACAGTCACCATGTGCTAGTCTCAACTTTGACATCTCTGGGCCTGATTTTCCTGTTGTTTCACCTACCAGACAAGAAAAAGTGATAGAGTGAGATTGGGGGACTTTATTTGGAATATGAAATAGAATGTACTTGGGAAGCAGCAAGGAAAGGAAAGTTCTGGGAACCTTGATGAGAAATTGAATATTCTTTGGGGGTGGAAGTATACAGAATTGTAGAATTCTAAAGCAAGTGTCTTCTTGCTAAAACATTCCAAGAAAGTCATAGCGCAACATTGTGGCCCAATACATAAGCACACCTAGAGCTCCCAGAACAAAAACGTATTGAACATCTAGTGTCTACATGTAGGTAAAGCTTCAAGGGCATCAAATTCTTTCCTAGCTAAGGAAATTTCTCTCTCCTTATTGTCCAATCTGTTTTTCACAAAAGCTTTTGGGTTAGCCAGCTATTCATTCAGTCCAGAGGAGGAATTTAGTTTTTGATGAGGTTTCTTGTATATCTAAACTTTTACCTAAAGAACCCTACACTGTTATTTCAGTGCTTTTCAGTCATATCAGAACTTCTAGAATTTCTCTTGCCTTTGTAGAAAACTAGCCTACCTAATTTTAACTTCTTAGACAATCTAACATAAGTTGTGAAATGCTTTTTAAAAACTGCTATGAAAGCTCAGATCCTCATGTAGCACAGTGGTTATATCTTATGCATGTCTTTGTGTATATATACACACATGGAACTGTAAATGCAGATATTCATATATAAGATGGATAGCATGGCATAATGGATGGAAAGCTGACCTTGGACATGGTAATAACCTGGGTTCTTATACCGAATCTGAAAGATAATGACTTTGACAATGGGTAAGTCACAACCCTTCAATGCTTCAGATAACTAAGACCATAAGTTGCATGGGAGTTGCTAGTCTGTATTAGTGGAGGGGGTTTCCACACCAAGAGTTCTATATGCCAATGAATTAATTCACAAGTCTGGACCAACAACAAGAAAACCCTAAATACCTAAACATATCTGTATATGCAAATATAGCAAAGAAAACTTTTAAGATGGGCTTCATTCCAGTGCAGCACCTTTTTACTGTCACATGACAATGGTAGGAAAAGGAGCACAGGATGCTAAGAATCATAATTTTCAAATCATCTAGAAATACTAACTTCAGGTACTTTAAATATGATATCTTTGGTGACCAGCAAATTGATATAATTTTGGAAAAACTTGGAAATGTTGAAAAACTGTTGGAAAAAAACATTAATATTTATATTCTTATAGTTAATAAAACAGCAAACAAAAGGAAATTTCAGTTGAATGGAAGAATGGCTCCCATATTTTGCTTTGGGGAGGCAAAGAAAGTGAAGTTGCTTTCTTTGTACACTAAGACAACAAGAAGCATTTCATAGAGCACATGGTTTTGTCATCTTGCGGTGCTCCTTGTGAGCAGACACAGAAAGGTTACCACAAAGATTAACTATAGACCATGTAACATCATAGATTGCAGAGCATGCAGAGGTAGAGAAATTCTGCCAAGGAGTTGACATGATTCTACAGAACAACTCAACATTTACTTTGATGTTCGGTGATTTCAGTGGAAAGAAATCTAGAAAGATAATGGCAAATATGACTCCAATTAGGCCAAGGGCTTCTAGATTTCAAATGCCTTATTTATATATCATAAGTTTTCTCTTCTAGAAGAGAGTCAGAAGGCTCTAGAAATGATGAGCACTACACATCACAAAAAAATTAAATAGACTATGTGAACAAAGAAGAAATTGGTTATTTATGTGGGAGTAATATCTGAATTAGACCATCAACTAATTAAAGTAAAAATCAGCATTACATTAAAAGGAAAAAGATAAGACATCGCAAAAAAAATGTGATAGCTTCAGATGAGCTGTGAATAAAAATCAGAAATGGGAAATGGCAAAGATGTTGTCCTTGAATGTCACTAATTCCTGCAAGAGTTTAAGTAATATAAAACAGTCATCAAAATGTGGAGGCCAAAGAGCCCAGAAACTGCCTTATCCAGCAATCTCCTTGCCAGTCAGGGAGAGATGGAAGCCAGAAGCAACTTGATTTAGAGTACAAACTTATTTGGAAACATTACAAAGGAAGATGGCTTAGGGTTACAATTGGTATTGCCTCATAAAACATTTTAAAATGGTAGAAGTGAAAATTTGGTGTGTGACCCAACAGTTACATCATTCCAAGACCATAAATGAAAGTGTAAGGAGGACAACAAACAGAAAATGGAAGACATTTTTTCAGCAATTCTATGTTAACCTAATTTCATCATCAGTGATAGCAGAATATATGTTCCTTGAGAGCAAAGATTTTTTTTTTTCATTTCTGCCTTCTTATCCCTAGCACCTAGAAAGTAAAAATGCTTTCTCAAGTACTACAACTAAGACTGGTCAGAAAGGTTTTTTTTTTCACCTGAGAAGGATCACCATGTTTGTGTGCTATACGAGGAATCTGAAATGGCATTTTAGAAGATAAAGTCAGGAAGTATGGCTGGACCAGATCAAGGAAACACCAAAGAAGTTCATGCCACATGCAGTATAGCTTTGAAACATTTAAGGATTGCTTTACAGTCTTAGAGAGGGGCATGGAAAAAATAACAGGACAATATTAATGCCCTCTAAAAGTGTTAAAGAGAACATCAATACCAATCCACTTCTCTACTTACTCTGCTCATGAAAATAAAATTTTTATGAGGATGATCTACACATGCATTGAGATTACTGATGAAGATTTCTCAATAAAAAAGGCAGGCTTCCTTGAGGTCTGGCAGGATACTCCCAAGTCTGCAGCAGACCACATCTTTACAGTCATGAAGTTAAAAGGTGGAGGGGTGCACTGATGGTCTTTAGAGAAGCCGGTACAATAAAATGGAAAATGCACAAGATTTGGATTCAGGATACCTGGATGTAAGTTTTGCTTTCTTTGACATGTCATTTAACCCCCAGGACCTGTTTCCTCATCTAGAATAAAGGGGTTTAGACTGTCTCTAAAGTCCCTTCCATCTCTAACAACTAATTAACTTTTCCTGATTATTCCTGAGGCCTGATAGACTTTGTTATTAGGAAGCTGTATTTAAGCTACATATAACTACATTGTATTCAATGGAGGACAATTTGTAGCAATTTTTCATTGTCAATAATCAATTGTGTATTTGTTGAATTTTAGTATTAAAGAACTTTAGGGAATAATGAACAATGAGCTGGACCCAGACTAGAACAGGAGAATATCACTGAATTTTCAGTCTATTCAGCTTGCTTCAGCAAAAGCCTATATTCTTAACCCTATTCTTCCAGTGAAACTAGATAGCTCTGAACTACGTATCACTGCAGTTTCTATTGCCAAAGGGCAATGGATGGACACATGGTGAAAGTAAGCCATGATGCTGTGTACAAGAAATAGTGTAAAAGATACTATCAGGATATGCATGACCTCGAAAGGAAATTAACTGGTCAGAGGGCCAAAATGTGAGACAATATGTGGAGAGCCTCTGTATTACATTGGCATCCCCAGATAAAATTTTAAAAATCAAAAGAAAGGCATTGAATGAACCCTCTACACAGTAAATATGGAAAAGAATTGCAAAAGATGAGAGGGCAGAAGTTGTAGTCTCTGGTGTGAGTACTTACACTGTATGCAGTTGTTTTTAAGTCACTTTTTCTTATCCAGATTAAACACTCCAATAACTTTTTTTTTCTTCCTTCTACTGTAGATATTTGTCCAAGATTCTCTCCTTGTACTATTTTCCTCTGGAAACAGAATACGGTACTGATAAGAGCCTTACATGTCAAGAACAGCCAGAGAATTTTCATAAAGTTCTAGGTGTTTATGATAAAAGCCTGTATTTATAATAGAGGCACAAAGAACTTTCTTGCACAATGGTGAAATAGTGCAAATCTCAGTCCTGGTTAGACCAGGTCTGGGGAATTGTGTTCATTTAAGGGCACTATGTTTTAGGAATTATATTGACAAGTTGATGTTCATCTAGGGGCGAATGACAAAGATGATGAAGAAATTGAGAGCAAGGCATATGGAATTGGTTGAGGCAGTTGGGGATGGGCAGGCTGGAAAATAGCAGGCTTAGGAACATACTAGTTGTCTTCCGGTATTTTAAGGATTGTCATAGGGAAAAGGGATCAGACTTGTTTTACTTCTGCTCAGAGACCACAACTAAAAGCAGCTGCTGGAAGTTACAAAGAAGCAAATTTCGACCTGGTTAGAAGAGTTAAAAGTAAAATCAGAAATGCAGGTCGTAGATAAGTCATAAATAAATAATACAATAGATACACACACATATATAAATATATATATATATATATACACATAATACATAGATATACATAATACATAGATAAATAATACAATGAACAATTGCACCTTTTCTCTTTATTGCTTTTTGTAATCCTGTGCTCTGGGACTAAACAGATAACAAAGTTTCACTCTCTGCAAATGTCACGAGATCAGGTCCATATCTATATAGTAAAAAATAGCAAGAACTCTGTCTCCACTTGCCTCTAAGATTCCTTCCAGATCTAAACTTATGATCTGGGGGAGGGGGTGGAGGGGAAAGTAGTTATAGGGACAAATGGAAACAATTGGAGTTGTTGAAACCCTCCTGGATAGTTAATACCAGATAATATCAGGTCACTGGGGGAGGAGGATGCGGAAGGGGGTGAAATAGGAGTACATTGTTATACCAGTTCTTAGAACAATCTTTCATGGCCTATGAAGGTGGATGGCACCTAGTAGCTTATGCTATAACAGGGAGCTGAATAAAGTTATCTCCATTACTACAATTGTTCCTGAACTGGTCAATGTCTTAGACTAGGCAACCCGGGCCAGTGTGAGTAGTATGAAATGATTAATCTCACTAATGCTTTCTCAGTTACTATGACTGAGACTAGTCAGAAACAATTTTCTTTCACCTGAGAAGGAATTCAATATACATTTATTGTCCTCCACAGTTACCAGAACCCTTCCTCATATCACCACATTCTGATGAAGAGAGACCTGAGAGGCTTCTCTTCATGAGGGCATTGATGTGCCCACTAAATTGATGACAGCGTGGACTGGGCCAGATGAAACCACATTGACTAAGCCAAATGGTGGCTCAAAAGAAGGACAAAGAGTCAGAAATCAACTCTTAAGAAATTCCAAGTTCAACCTGCGCAGTCTAGTTTTGGGGAAGACAGTGGGTATAGAATATTCTGAGCACTCAGAATAAGCTACTAACACTCACTTCCCCCACAATCTAAGAAGAAAGTGTGATTTTATTGGACTCACATTTTCCCCCTGGATATCCTGATGGGCTCTATTTTCCCAGTCACTCTTTCAAGTGGTGTCCCCAAAAGGCTACATTTCTTGAAGATCTAAAGCAGGCTGTCCAGCAGTCCCTCCTTTGGGTCCTTATGACCCTGTGGAGTACATGTTTTTGGATTTCTCTATCCATACAAACCATGCTAAGTATTGGCTGGCTTCAAGGGGTGCTCAGAATAAACAACTCTTAGACTTCTGGAGTGGCAAGTTTTCCCAAAGCTTTGAAAATCAGTTTCCACACTCAGAATTCTTTCATTAGTGAAATCAAGATTGCACCCATACCCCTTCTACCATTTTTCTGATATTCATAAGATCACAGATTTAGAACTGGAAAGGACCTTAGAAACAATCTAGTCCAACCCCCTTATCTTATAGATGAGGAAACTGAGAGGTTAAGTGACCTACTCAAGGTCACCACAGTGAATATATTTATAGTTTATTTGGAGAAGCATGCTTTCCACAACTCGCACAACCAGATTTTCAGTGATAGGGGATTCACTATCTTCACTGCCACTTATTCTACTTTCGGGCTTGTTAGTAGCAGGGTTTTCTAAAGTAACTTCCAAAAGAAAGGGGGCGATGTTGGAGTTTATGGTGCCCGGGTTTCCGCCCCCCGGAAGTTAATCACCAAGTAAACTCTGATTGGCTCGGATAAATTATCCTCTTTGCTCTTTGGCTAAGAAGACATAGACTCAACTTCCGGATGTCGCCGCCGTGCATCCTGGGTGTTGCAGTCCCTACTCCTGACTGTTGCAGTCTCCACTCCAGGCTGTATTCTGACAGTGCTTTCGTTTCCCAGAATGCTCCGCGGAAAAGTCGGGGTCAGTGTGCTAGCCGCGGAGCCAGAAGCCGCGGCTTCTACTGCAGCTGGCAGTAAGTGTGCCCAGAGGCGCGGCATCCACGCGGGCCCGGGGCGGCTCGGCGTCCCCCCGTGCCCGCCTCCTAGAGCCCCCCGCAGTGTTCCGAGCAGGCCGGTGCCGGTCCCTGCCACCCGCGGAGTCCCGGGGACTGGCAGGGTCCCGGTGAGCGGTTGATGTCTGTTGGTTTTCGATCCCTGAGCCGCTGGGCAGAGCCCAAGGGGACGCAATGGGGACTCCGGCCGTTGGCGCCCGGGCTAGGCCGGATGCCCAGGCGCCCCCCCTTGGCCGGCGGGCAGACGGAGGGGTCCCGAGCCAGGACTGCACTAATGATCGGAGTAATGAGGACCGCGCACCCGCCTGCAGCGCTTTACAATTCACAGAGACCGCTTCCCACGTCTCTGAGTGAGGTAGGGCAGGCATTTGATATCGTACCCATTTTACTGATGCCCGTGGGGTCCAATGACTTGCTTCATTTATTCGAGGTAGGTGCTGTTAGAAAGCTTTTAGCTTTGTACGCAATCCCTGCCCTCCTACAGGCTACAGTCCGGTAACAAAGTGGAGTCATGACCAGTGCAAGTATCTTTGCTGTTATATAAGTATGGGTACTGAGGTTGTCCGTTTCGGAGTGAACCTTCCTTCTGCGAATCCCTCTTTGCGCTCTGTCTGCCTCTTTGTGCTTAACAGATTCTTCGTGGTGTTACAGCGAGGTGCTACTGTAGATTGCTTTCTGTTCCCGTAACTCTGGCTTAGCACGTTCCCTGGCACACAGGTGCTTAATAAATGCGTATTCTCTTCCCTCCCCTGTTTCCCCAACTCAACATTGTATCTCTGCCTTTGTGCTTTTGTCTCTCGTGTCTGAAATGTATTCATCTTCACCTCTACTTCTTAGAAACACCCATCTTTGTTCAAGGTTTGGCTTATATGTCACCTCTGATACTCCCCTTCAGTACCTCTACTTTCTAAAATTAAGTGTGTTTATTTATCTGGATATATGTTGAATTCCCTCCCCAATAGAATATATACATATATAACAAGAATATGCATGTGTAATAAGAATATAGACATATATAATTAGAACATGTGCACATATAATTATAACATACATATATAATTAGAATGTATAATTAGTATATATTATATATATACATTTATATACACACACACACACACAAGCTCCTTGTGGACAAGGACAGTTTTTGTTTTTTCTTTGTGTCTTTAGTGCTTACTATGCTTTGCTCATATTGGACACTTAGAAAATTCTTCCTTGAATTGAATCTGTATTTATTCCCCTGTAATTTATAGCCATCTGTCTTAGTCTTATATCCTTCTACTGAACTGTTTTGTTTTTGTTTTGCTTTTTGGAGGGCAATTGGGGTTAATCCCAGGCTGGATTTGAACCTGGGTCCTCCTGACTCCAGGGCCGGTGATCTATTCACTGCGCCACCTAGGGGTTACCTCCCTATTGAATTGTAAACTCCTTGAGAACATTGACTATGCTGTTTTACATCTCTGTATCCACAGGGCATTACAAACAGTAAAGATTTAATAAATATTTGTTGAATTGAATTAAGATTTGGAGAGGTGAAATGATTTGCCCAGAGAGATAGCTAAGCAAAGTCTTAGAGATGGTATTCAGACCTGGGTGTCCTGACTCCAAGTCTTTTGCTTTTTCCACTGTAACAGGCTTCCTCTCCAGATATGCATGCAGAGTCATCAAATATGATGACAGACATATTTTGGCCTGTTTTCTGGGGCCTTCAGGAAATTTCCTTTTCCGCTTGGAAAGGAGGTAGGTTGGTTGGGACCCCTTTACCTTATCCAGTATTGGACCAAGAAGAAGATTCTGATAGAAACAGTCTTGTACCTGCTCTGCAGGGGGGATCCTAACTCCTTTCCTTTTTTATTAGGTTTGAGGCAAAACACTGATACTAAATTTTTTGTAGCTGAGAGCCATGGAATCTTAGATTTGGAAGACTGTTTCAGGTTAACTTTCCACTTGATGCAAGAATCTACTCTGTCTTAGTCTTGTATCTCCCTGCTGAACTGTAGACCGGATAATTTGGACCTTAAGGGCAACCCATTCCTTTGTTGGATAGCTCCATTTGTTAGAAAATTTCTTGTATGTGTGGAACTTAAATCTGACTAACAAACAGCTGGCTGGGGGGGGGGGGGAGTACATATTTCCACATTTTAAGTTTAATCTGCATTCTTAACATTTTCTTTGTCACTTTCTTAAGTCGAGATAATCAGCAGCACAATTCAAGCCTTAGTGTGTATAGCATTTGCTAATTTCCAAGGTGTAACAGCTCACACTGAAAATTTAACAACCACTGCTGTCATGATTGTTTTCAGGAAAGGACTTTGTACATCCCAAAGTACTGTGTAAATGTGAGCTGTTGTTACCATTCTTTTCATTGATCCAGATCCCACCTAAATTGGATTTGAATTCTGGTTCTTCTTCTTTCTACCTATGTGACCTTGGACAAGTCACAGCTTCTCTGGGGTTCACTGTCTTCATTGGTAAAATGAGGTAGTTGAACTCAAAGACCGCAGAGGACTTTCCAGTTCTAAATCTGGGAGGCCCAGGAACTACATATGCTTCCTTTTTCACATGATATTCCATCAAAGGTTTGAAAGTAACATTCTCCCTATCCCCATTCTTCTAAACTTAACTGCAGTGGGGCGGCTAGGTGGTGCAGTGAATAGAGCAGCAGCCCAAGAATCAGGAGGACCTGAGTTCAAATCCAGCCTCAGACACTTGACACACAACCCCAAATGCCCTGTCCTCTACCCTCCAAAAAGCAAAAAAAGAAAAAATAAACTTAACTGCAGTGATGGCCAAAGACCCTTGAGGTTACAAAGTTTCAGTTCAGTTCAACAAACATTTAGTAAACACGGAGCTTGTATTATGAAGCCTTTTGCTCAGCACTGAGGATAAGAAGATGAAGTCAGGTTCACTGGCATTTTATAACATAAGAGGTGGGATGAGTCATGTGTACAGATAACTGTAATACAAAGCAGTGTACAAGAAATTTGAAGAATATATAACTTTCCACTAGAGGCATCAAAAAAGGGAGTACCTGAGTTGGGCCTTGACAGAAATATTTCTTTATTCCTAAGGCCCTGACTTGGGACCAAATGAATGAGACTAAGTTTTTTGTGTGACACGTACTAGCTATTACTCTGCTTCTTCTTTTTTTTTTCTCAGGAGAAGTTCTCTTACAGGGCCCAGAGGCAAGACGTTGTTGTCTTGGGAAACAAGTGTCCAGTACCCAGAAACGCAAGTGTCAGTGTCCAGAGCACAAGTCAGAATTAAACTGATATTGTGATTCAGAGTGTGGTGATGGCTACAGTTCCAGGCATGCAGGTCCAGGCCTCAGTGGAACCAGAGGGACTCCTGATCGTAAAAGTGGAGGAAGATTCCTCCTGGGAACAGGAAGCTCCTCGACCCAAGGAGGACACTGACTCAGAGATCTTCCGTCAGCGCTTTAGGCAGTTCCATTACAGAGAGGCAGATGGGCCTCACGAAGCTTTCAGTCAGCTGTGGGAGCTCTGCTGTCGATGGCTGAGGCCAGAGACCCGAACCAAAGAGCAGATTCTGGAGCTGTTGGTGCTGGAGCAGTTCCTGACTGTCCTGCCTGGGGGCATTCAGGGTTGGGTGAGGAATCAATGCCCATCAAGTGGAGAGGAAGCTGTAGCCATGGTGGAGAACCTGCAGAAACAACCCAGGAACCCACTGCAGCAGGTGAGCCAGTGGGTGCTACCCGAGCAAAGAAAAAGTAGAGGAACCAAGAGACTTGGAGAGGGAAAGACTTTTCTTTGCCCTTGACTTACATCTAGGCGTTCCCACCTTGGCCTCTAGTCTTTGGTATTCTTAAGTATCTCTGTTCAGAAGAGTATATGATTAGGCTGCAAAGCAAAATACTGATAGCTCATATTTCTATACCATTTTACAGTTTACAGAGTGCTTTCTTCTTAAACACCTTGAGAGCTAAGTAGTATAAATAGAATAGGAAACTGAGGACCAGAGAGGGACAGCTGCCTGAACCCAAAGTTCACCCAGCTTAAAAATAGTAGTGCCATAACTCCAATCCGGGTCTACTGCACTTCCCATTACAACATGTTGTTTCTTAGTGAGGATCATTGACAAAAACGTCATAACATAAGAGAAGACATTGATGTTTTCAAATATCTGAAGAGCTCTCCTGTGGAAGAAGGATTAGCGTTGTTCTGCTTGGCCCCATTAGGCAGAATTTGAACCAAGAGCAGAGCTTAAAAGAGGCAGACCTGACCTCAGTAAAAGGAAGAGCTTAGCAATCATTAGAACTGTTCAGGAATGAAATACATTCCCTTGGGGAATGGGCAATTCTGTTACTGTAAGACTTTGTAAGCAGAGGTTGACTTGAGTACTTGTAGGGGAAACCGAAGAGAAGCTGTTTGCAGAGGCCAAATGGTTAAACTAGTCTTAGCCTTTAAGGTTCCTTTTGGCTCTAAGATGCTGGGGCTAACTCTAGTTCTACCTGGTGCTTTTTGCTTGGTTTCTAACTGTGGGGTTCACTGGGAGTATAACATGTCATTTCACATTGTTTTATGCTGCCAGGAAGCAGATGATTTGTTTCTTCATTCCCCTTTCTTGTATCCCTGATGGGCGTACCCTGTGTTTTATTTTGGGGATTTTAACTTAGACTCCCTGACCCTGGACCTTGCATTGATGGACATATATGTTGTACATGGACAGGAAGAGCCCTCAGAGGAGATGGAGACTCAGGGAGGAGTTCGGGGGTCCCCAGGCCTCTCACTGGTACAGGGGGAGACCCAGGCCAAGGAGATAGCTCAAGAAGAAGGGGCATGGAGCCGAAACCCAGAAACAGAATCCCAGGAACAGAGGAGCCATGGCTGTAAGTCAGTCTCCATCCTTGTAGGAAAGGGGCTATAGAGATGAATTGAGAAAATTTGGGCAGGGGAGAAGGGCTTTTAGGACAGATTGCATGAGGGAGAGATTTTTTTTCCTGGCCTCTGGATGAAGGTAACATGATCAGTGAATCCTTTAGGGTCAAAAAATATACTTATTTTAATGCTTCTAAATATAGAGTCAATATTCTATTAATTCTCTATGCCATGTTACAGATGGTGTGGGTGTGGGACCATTCATAGGCTTCGCTGAGCTCCAGGTGCTAGAGAGGGAGGGTATGAGTCCTGGAGAGGGCTGTAGTTCTAGACTTGATCTAGTTTTCCCTAATGGTTCCATTTTTTGTCTGCAGCTCAACCTGCTTCCCGGCTTCCTGCCCTTCTAAAGGAGGGGAGCACCAGAGAGATGGTGGATGCTTTCTTTTCCTCTGGGATTCATGTGAGTTATGGACTTTGGCAGGCTGATATGATATGACATTACTCTTATGTTCTGAGAATAGCCCTTGACTTTGAAATGCTTATTGAGTACACAGCACTTTTCTAGGTATTCAGGGAGATACAAAGTTTAAGACATTGTATCTGCCATCATGAAGACTGCAATCTAGTAATAATAAGATATAAGAACTGATAATAGTAAGAACATCAACAACAGTCAAAGAAGTACAAGGAAAGTGCTATATGAAGTCTAAAGGGAAGAGAGGTGATTGCCAAATTAGGTAATGAGGGTAGACTTCATGAAGGAGGGGGCATTTGAGTTTAGTTTTTTTATTTTAAACTTCAAGTGGAAGGCTTTTATGAAGCCATAATCTTATATTTGCCAATATTATTATTAGTTCCCCAAAATATCTTTATATTTAGTAAGTTACAATGGTTAGTTGATTTAATGTTAAGAAGTCATTCCGCAATTAACTCCTTGTCAGTGTATTTGATTATAACTAAAAAACTAGTTGTCTTAAGAAATTTTGTATACTACAGTATATTCTCTTATACACTCTAGTTCTTTTGAATAAGAAGTACAGATAGTAAAAACATATTTTGTACTTTGACTACAAAGAAATAAAATATAGCTTCAGAAAAATGTAATACAAGAAAAAAACTCCTTTGATTAAAAGTCATCCCCTTCATAACATTTATCCATGGTCTAATATCACAGCATACTTCACCAATCCAAATCAGTCTTCTAATAATATGCCAAACTTATGGACTAAAATGTTTGTCCAGTATTTTTGGGAGGAGGGAAAGGGGCAGTGTCAGTGTTTTAGTAGGACTAAAATACTTTCATTTTCCAAAAGAATAACCCAGTAGCAATAAGCTTCTTTGCTTACATTCTTAAAATGGTTCTAGTTATCATTACTTTCGAAACATGGGATACATGCAGTTGTCATCAGATACAGTATATCTAGACTTTTTATAGAAACCAACATTTTTTGTGGGAAACACTCAGGGGTCATTTTGTAGCAGTTCAGTTTTTTTTACTTAGCAAAGTAAGAGCTGATAACAGTTTTCCCAGTTGCTTTCTTCTACATTCATTATTTAGAATAACATTTTCTACTCTTTTTCTCTTTGCACATGAATGAGTGGGTTTATGTTCTGTTATTAGGGTAGTTGGAGCAACAATCTGCCCTGTAGTCACATCTTCTGCACTGTAACATAATAATTCCCTGATTTCCTCAAGCGCTCAAATGACCTCATAAATTACTTGGGGCTGACCACTCTAGTTTCTGTTAGCTGACAAAGAGCTTTAAAAAAACCCTCTGTTTAGCTCTACTGCAGCATTCTGGCTCAAATCCACCTCTCTCAAGAGACGTGGGTCATACATAGGTGTTTCATGATTGCAGTGAGGACGGGCCAGAAGGTGAAAAATTCACATCTTTAGCTCCAGCTCTTGAATTTAGCTTTAAAAAATAGGTAGGATCATTAAAGACAATGATTGCAAGAAGACAACATAGCAAAATCTATGAAATGCATCCAAAGCAGTATTTAGGGGGAAATTTCTTATCTCTAAATACTTACATCAGTAAAATAGAGAATGAGCAGATCAATGAACTGGGCATGTCACTTTAAAAAACAACTAGAAAAAGGACAAATTAAAAATCACCAAATTGAAAGTCCTGAAAATCAAAGGAGAGATTAATAAAATTAAAAGTAAGAAACTAATAAGTAAAACTAGAATCTGGTTTTATGTTAAAAAGCCCACTAAAATAGATAAACCATTGATTAATTTGATTTTTAAAAAGAAAGAAGAATTACTAGTATAAAAAAACGAAAGGGGCAAATTCACCAGTGAAGAAGAAATTAAGAGAATTATTAGGAGCTATTTTGTCCAATTATATGCCAATAAATCTGACAATCTAAGTGAAATGGATGAATAATTACAAAAATGTAAATTGCCAAAATTAACAGAAGAAATAGAATACCTAAATAAGCCCATCTTAGAGAAAGAAATTTAACAAGCCATCAATGAACTCCCTAAGAAAAAATCCTCAGGACCAGATGGATTCACAAGTGAATTCTACCAAACATTTAAAGTATCCCAATACTACATAATCTATTTGGAAAAACACGTGAAGGAGTCCTACCAAATTCCTTTTATGCCACAAATGTGGTGTTGCTACCTAAACCAAGAAGAGTAAAAACAGAGAAAGAAAACTATAGACCAGTTTTCCTAATGAATATTGATGCTAAAAATTTAAGTAAAATAGTAGCAAGGAAATTACAGCAATTACACTACAGCCAAGTGGGATTTATGCCGGGAATTCAGAGCTGGTTCAGTATTAAGAAAACTATCAGTATAATTGACCATATCAACAATAAAACCAACAGAAATCATGACTATCTCAGTAGATACAGAGAAAATCTTTGTTACAACACCATACCTATTCCTACTGAAAACACAAGAGAACATAGGAATAAATGGAACTTTCCTTAAAATGATTAATAATAATTTATCTAAAACCACCGGGAAGCATTATCTATAATGGGGATAAGTTAGAAGGATTCCCAGTAAGATGAGGGGTAAAGCAAGGATGCCTATTATCACCATTATTATTGAATATTTTACTAGAAAGGCTAGCTATAGAGAAAAGAGGGAGAAAAAAACTGAAGGAATTAGAATAGGCAGTGAGAAAACAAAACTATCATTCTTTGCAGATGATTTGATGGTATACTTAGAGCAGCAGTTCTCAACCTGTGGGTTATGTTCAATTTGTAACAATGAAAATACATCCTGCATATCAGATTTTTTTCTTTTTTTTTTCTTTTTGGAGAGTAATTGCCAAAAGTCACATGGCTAGTTTTTGTGTCAAGTGTCTGAGGCTGGATTTGAACTCAAGTTCTCCTGACTCCAGGACCGGTGCTCTACTCACTGCGCCACCTAGCCATCCCCATATCAAATATTTACATTATGATTCATAACAGTAGCAAAATTACGGTTATCAAGTTGCAACAAAAATAATTTTATGGTTGAGGGTCACTACAACATGAGGAACTTTATTAAAGGGTCATGGCATTAGGAAGGTTGAGAACCACTGACAGAGAATCCTAGAGAATCAACTAAAAAACTACTTGAAATAATTAGCAACTTTAGCAAAGTTGCAGAATATAAAATAAACCTACATAAATAATCAACATTTCTGTATGTTACCAGCAAAGTTTAGCAGCAAGAGATAAAAAGAAAAATTCCCTTTCAAACAACTGTAGACAATATAAAGTACTTGGGAGTCTACCTGCCAAGATAAACCCAAGAACTATATGAACACAATTACAAAACTAATACAAATAAAGTCAGATCTAAAGAATGGGGGAAATATTAATTGTCCATGGGTAGGCTGGGCCAATATAATAAAAATGACAATTCTACCTAAATTAACCTATTTATTCAGTGCCATACCAAGTCAGACTACCAAAAATATCATTTTATAGAACTAGAAAAAGTTTTTTAAAAATCATCTCGAAGAACCAAGAATCAGTGGGAAAAAAATGTGAAGTGAGGTGGCCTAGCCATACCAGATCTCAAGCTGTGTTACAGAGCAGTGGTCATTAAAACAATCTAGTAGTGGCTAAGAAATAAGAGGGGTGGATCAGTTGGATAGATTAGGTACATAATACATTGTAGTAAATGATCATAGTAATTTAGTATTTGATAAACCCAAAGATCCAAACTTTTGGGGCAAAAACTAGAAAACAATGTGGCAGAAACTAGGTATAGACCAACATCTTACACCATTTACCAAGATAAGGTCAAAAGGGGTACATGATTTAGACATAAAAGATGATGCCATATGCAAATTAGGAGAGCATGTAATAGTTTATCTGTCAGTTCTATGGATAAGGGAAGAATTTAGGACCAAATAAGATATAGAGAACATTGCAAAAAGTGAAATAGATCATTTTAATTACACTAAAGTTAAATTTTTTTCACAAACAAAATCAATGCAACCAAAATTAGAAAGGAAGCAGAAAACTGGGGGGAAATTTTTACAGCAAGTATATCTGATAAAGGTCTTATTTTTCAACTATATAGAGAAGTGAGTCTAATTTGTAAGAATCAAGTCGTTCCCCAGTTGTTACATGGTCAAAGGATATGAACAGTTTTCAGACAAAGAAATCAAAGCTATCTAAAGTATATAATATAGCAAATATAGCATACCAAGACAGACAGATATGGTATATCAAAGTTATTTATAGCCATAAAGCTATCTAAGACATGTATTTCCATTTATCTATGGGGGGAAAAAGTGCTATAAATCAAAATGGATTAGAAAAATGCAAGGTAAAACAACTCTTAGTACCACCTCACACCTATCAGATTGGCTAATAGGACAAAATATGAAATTAGTAAATGTTGGAGGGGATGTGGGAAAACAGGGACATCAATGCACTGACAGTGGAGTTGTGAATTGTTCCAACCATTCTAGAGAGCAATTTTGAACTATGCCCAAAGGGCTATAAAACTGCATACCCTTTGACCCAGCAATACCACTACTGGATCTATATCCAGAAGATGCTTTTAAAAAAAAAAGGGACAAGAACCTATTTGTACAACATGTTTACCATAGCTCTTTTTGTAGTGACTAGTAATTGGAAATTGAGGGCATGCCCATCAATTGGGGAATGACTGAACCAGTTGTGGTATATGATTGTAATGGAATATTATTGTGTCATAAGAAATGACAAGCAGGATAACTTCAGAAAAATTGAAAGATTTACATGATAAAGAGAGCAGAACCAGAACATAGGACACAATAACAGCAATATTGTATGATAAACAACTGTGAATGACTTTAGCTATTCTTGGCAATACAATATTCCAAGACAATTCCAAAGGACTCATGATGAAAAATGCTATCTACCTCCAAAGAGAGAACTGAACAGTATCTGAATACAGACTGAAGTATACTTTCTCTCTGTGTCTTTCTTTCTGTGTCTCTCTCTTTTTTTTATTTTCTTGTTTTTTCCACTATTAAATGACTAATATGGAAATGTTCTACATGATTACACATGTATAATCTATATCAGATTGTTTTCCATCTCAGGGAGGAAGGGAGAGATAAAATTTGGAACTCAAAACCTAACAATGAATGTTGATAATTATTTTTACATGTAATTGGGGAAATAATAAAATATTTTCTAAAAATAAAGAATAGGTAGGAAATCCAACAGATAAAGAGCTTCCAACAAAAAGTTTGGTTTGACTGGAGGGAGAATAACATGAAATATAAAGTGTAAATATAGGGCGGTAGAAGATTTTGAAGGTCTCTAAATGCCTGGTTGAAACTTTTTTTTTTTTTTGGTAATTATTGGGTGGCAGTTAAGAACCATTGAAGGGGTTTTGAGCCAATCTTTGCCTAAGGGAAATAACTCTGGCATTGGTATGAAGGCTCAGTCAGAAAAGAAAGAACCTAGAGATAGGAAGACCTGTTGGGAAGTTAGTTTATTAGTCCTAGAGTCATGGAAATGGGAACAGAAAGGAGGCAGAGGTGACACATATTTCAGAGGTAGAATCAATAAGTCTTTATCAGTAATTGGCTATAAGAGCTAAGGAAATGGGAGACTTCAAAAACTAAGATTTCCGATATAAATGACTGGGTGACGTTATTATTGACAGAAGTAGTGAAGTCAGAAGGAAGAATACGTTTTATGAGGAAAACAATAAGTTGGATTTTGAACATGTTTGAAATCAGGCAGAGATATTGTATAGGCAGGTGGAGATAGGTTGGACTTAGAGAGAACAGGAATAGACATATAGATTTTAGAGTCATCAGTGTAGAGGGGAAGATTTTATAGTGAGGGTTCTTCACTGGGGTCCATTAACTTGGGTTTCTTCTTTAAAAAATATTTTGATAGCTATGTTTTAATATAATGATTTCCTCTCTATTTTATTTAATGCATTTAAAAGCATTCTGATTAAGGCTCCATAGACTTCTCTGAACTGCCCAAGGAGCTTGTGACACAAAAAGAAAGGATGAGTAGGAATTCATCAGGCAAAGAAGTTGAGAAAGGGCAAGTTAAGGAAAGGAACAGAGTAAGGGACCAGGGACAGAGGGTGTTCTCTTCATAATCTAGAGTTTGTCCTCTTAGGTTGGGATATCACTTAATTGTATTCAGATTTGTTCCCCTTCCTTCACAGCGCAGTACGGTGGTATAAGTGCTGGGTGCAGAGTCAGGAGAGACCTTCTGGTGCACATGAGTTAAGTGATCATGGACAAGATTCTTCTTTTCTGAGCTTCATTTCTTCATCTCTAAAATGTAGACAGTAGTTCTCACAGGTTGTCATGAGAGTCAGATTAAATATGTTTGTCAAACTCTTTTGCATGGCTCAGAGTAGTATCTAAAATTCAGTTGTTCTTGGTCTTTTGACCTTGTCACATCCCGCCCTGTAGATTCAGACCTGAAGGGTGAGATTTCCCTGAGGTCAGTTTGCACTGAGCCAGACTGTCCCACTGTTTCAGGGACCAGTGTCATTTGGAGATGTGCCCTTTTATCTCTCTCGGGAAGAATGGGGGTGTCTGGATCCTGCTCAGAGGGACCTCTTCTGGGACATAAAACGGGAGAACTTCCGCAATGTCTCTCTGGGTAAGAATGAGTTTTCATCCATGGTTGAGTCATATGTTCAGTTCTCTGAGCTCTACAGGCTCTTGATCCCTGTATCACTTAAGGTGGTGATTCCTCCCAGTTTGGCCTGTGGCAAAGGAAGTACAACTCTGGCTGATCTTTTAGACAGATAACTTCCCCAGAAGTTGTAGGGTCTTCATCTGCTTCCTTTTGCCCATATAATTTTCCAGATAGTTTTCCAGATTCCATTAGCAGGGTGGGTAGGTATGATGCAAGATGGTGAGTGCTTCCTTGTGGAGGAAACTTCATACTGGTCATAAAGCAGACACGAGCAGTCAAGATGGTCTCTTCTTCAGTCCCTTACCCTGGCATGGTTTGATAGGTAGGCATAGTCCCTCACTTCTTCTTAAAGTTAGGTAGTTTAATTTGGCCTTTCTTGTATCAGATGGGATGCCTGATCATCTCTTTTTCCACCCAGGTTTGGGGATCAAGAGCCAGAATGAGAAAACTTCCTACCAGGCTAGTTTGAAAGAAGTAGAGCCACTGCCTGGCAGGTCTGGAGGTGACGTGCCCTGGAGCACTGAGGAAGGTGAAGTCTGGGAAAGTGAGAATCAACCTGACTCAGACCTGGGTCAAGAGCACCCCATGGGGGTGAAGAGAGGACGTCCTCCCACACGCCGGAGACAGTTCCGAGACTTGGCAGCTGAGAAATCCCACAGCTGCCAGCAGTGTGGAAAACGCTTCCGTTGGGGCTCAGACCTGTCACGGCACCAGCGTACACACACAGGTGAGAAGCCCCACAAGTGCCAGGAATGTGAGAAGAGTTTTCGGAGCAACTCAGACCTTGTTCGTCACCAGGGTGTCCACACAGGTGAGAAACCTTTCACGTGTACCGAGTGTGGCAAGAGCTTCAGCCGAAGTACATACCTCACTGACCACCAGCGTATCCACACAGGTGAGAAGCCTTATGAGTGTACTGAATGTGGCAAGAGTTTCTCTCTTCGCTCCTACCTTCTAGACCACCACCGAGTGCACACTGGTGAGCGTCCCTTTGGCTGCAGTGAATGTGACAAGAGCTTCAAGCAGCGGGCACACCTCATCGCCCACCAGAGCCTTCATGTAAAGATGGCACAGTCGGTGGGATGACCATGGCTCTCTCCGTGGAGGGGGAGCCTCCAGGTGGAGAGCAGATTCTGAAGGAAGACAACAGAAGATTGCTTTAATCACCCAGCATTGATGATGGCCCACCTCAGCACACAGCAGAATGTCTGGAAATTCCCCTTTCCAACTGAAGGTCATTCTTGCCCTTGAAGACGAAGGTCCTCCTCATCCTTCATTTCTCTAATAGTTATATTCCTCCTGCCTACAGCAAATATTGACTTCAGCCAAACAAAGAACTTGACTGTCACAAGAAACTAGAGGCATTTCAATTTCCTTGGTCCCTTTGAACTTCATATACAGAAACTCGCAGAACATATGCATCCATCCATATTCCTCAAAACCAAGAAAATAATTTTACTGCTTTTTAAAATTTATTTTTCCCTTCTCTTTTCTTTGTTTTGTGTTCCTTCCCGTCTTCCTCTCATTTTCACTTAATGTTTCTAGAGTCTGGGAATATATACTAGTTCGAAGGGATAAGGACATGCAGTGAGATGCAGAGAAGTTGAGACAAATCCCTTACCTGTCCATACTGTGCACATTTCCTTCCCTGACCACCATCCAACCTCAACACCGATGGACCCCTAAAGGTTTCTGGCCATAACAATGCTTTTATCTTCTTCCACCCTGATAGCTTCACAGACAAAGGAACCAGCCACCTTCCAGCAGGGTGTAGCTGCCCCTCTCTTGGGGAAGCCACCATTACTCCCATTAGTACTAATCCTCCTGTCCTTGTTGATCTGTAACTTCTGGAAATGGGAAGAGGGGAAGGGAGTGGTTGGTGAAATAATCTATGGAAAGTATTTGAGTATGGGATGATGGAGTGGGTGTTCTTTCTCAGCCTCCTTCCTTTTTTTTTTTCTGCTTTATTTTTTGGAGGTCAATTGGGGTTAAGTGACTTGCCCAAAGTCACACAGCTAGTAAGTGGGTCAAGTGTCTGAGGCTGCGTTTGAACTCAGGTCCTCCTGAGTCCAAGGCCAGTGTCCTATTCAATGCCTCTGCCTCCTCCCTTTTTACTCCCTGATTCTGCCCCAGTCTCACTTGATTCTTTTAGAGCAGTGGTTCTCAACCTTCCTAATGCTGCGACCCTTTAATATAGTCCCTCGTGTTGTGGTGACCCCCAACCATAAAATTGTTTTTGTTGCTACTTCATAACTGTAATTTTGCTACTGTGATGAATCTATCTGATGTGCAGGATGTATTTTCATTCTTACAAATTGAACATAACCCACAGGTTGAGAACCACTGTTTTAGAGCATTTTTTTTCTTCATACAGCAGCATATTCAATGTCCTTGCATCTCTAGAGTCTTGAGTACTGAAGTAGATTCTAGGTCAGTGGTTCTCAACCTTCCTAATGCCTCGACCCTTTAATACTCGTATGTGGGCGTATCTGCATGTGGACGGAACCACCTGGAAACGGATAGAGGAGCGATGTCTCGGTTCCTAAGACCATTGGAAATATGTGTTTTTTGATGGTCTTAGGCGACCTCTGTGACCCCTGTGAAAGGGTCATTAGGCCCCCCAAAGAGGTCTCGACCCACAGATTGAGAACCGCTGCTCTAGGTGGAGCCTCATCTGGGGTTTAGGAAGGACTCCAGTGGGGATTTCAGGCCTCTTGATCTCTGAAGGAGGTTGAAGAAGGCAGTTCTTAATCATTCTTTCTTTTGGAGGCTATGGAGAATATCTTGTACATGTTCTCTATCTCTCCTCCCTGTGCCTAAGCTCCCAATGACCACTGTTATCAGCTTTTTCCCTTACTTAAATCCTGCCCCAGCCTAGAAGACAGATGGAACTCTTAACCTTCTCTTCTCTGAATCAAAGCGTCATTTTCACATTTCCAGAGAACTTCTGCCTCCCTACCCTTTCTGCCCTTATTTCTATGCCTCTCCTTTGGAGCCTCCCTCAGTTTTCCACATCCTTCCCAAGTGACTGAGAGCCTATCAGGACTCTAGAAGAGTAACCCATGATCCATAGAGGGGGAGGGAAGTGCACTCCAGTTGATAATCCCAGGATCTTTTTAGCCTTGAACCCACTCTTGGAGTGGCTTGAGGTTGTTAGGAATATTAGATTCATTCTTCAAATCCTTCCTGTTGCTTACTAGCTACATGATCTAAAATAATTCCTGTCCCCTCTTTGGAATTTTTTCCATCTGTAAAATGAGAGGGTTAAATCAGATTTTATTTTTATAAGAGTCCTTCCAGGTCTGACATTCAATGATAAGCTATCCTGTTACTACTAGAGAAGTGAGGCATAAGGTGGGGGGTGGGGATGGAGAGGTAGGGGGTTGGGGGCGGGGCTGGGATAAGGGTTATAGCTCATAAAAATTTTGGACATTGCCAATGCCCCTCTACGTGTACTAGGAGAAGGGGTATACTTCTTGGATATATAAATGAAATGTCTTGGATAGGCCCCAAGATCCCTATCTTTGTTCATGGCAGAAGTTGAAGGCTGACCCCTAGGGAGCTTACTTTAATCTCAACCCTTGGAAAAAAAACAACCAATTGGGAGTCATTTGACCTAGGTGATCTCTGCCAGTTATCCTCTGTGACCTGGGACAGGAAATATCTCTCCAGACTTGAGTAGGTGTTTAATGCCAACTTGGACACTAGTTTCTAGGACAGTACCCCAGGGATCTGTGATTGGCCCTGGACTTTTTAACATTTTTATCAATGACGTAAGGTGATATGCTTGTCAGATTTTCAGGTGACAGAAAACTGAGACGGGATAGCTAACACTTCGGGTGACAGTATTTTAAAAGCTATTGAAAGGCTAGAACATTGGACCAAATTAATTACATGCATTTGATGATTATCTACGTAAAATCTTACCATTGATTTTTAAATACCAATTTCACCAAGGACGAGATGGAGTAAGCATTTAGATAACTCTTTGTTTGGAATCTGGATGTGTTAACCTGTATTGCAGATTCAGTATGAGCATTATAGCTAGAACTAAGAAGGTAATAGTCCCGCTGCTTTTGTCAGACATGTGGAGTGTTCGTTCAGCTTTGGACACCACATTGTATAGGGGGAATGTTGATAACCTGGGAGAGCAACCAGGATGTTAAAGGACCATGAGGTTGGTTAAAAAAAAACAATAACAATAAACCAGGATGGTTATTGTGAAAATAAAAGACTGAGCAAGGAAATGATAACTGTCTACAAATCCTTGAAGAGTTGTCATATAGAAAAGGGCTCCAGCTTGTACTGCTTTATCCCAGAAGGTAGAATAGGAAAACTTCCTGCCACAGTCAGAGCTATCAGAAGTATAAAGGGTTGGTTCTAGAGGTGGTGCATTCCCTGTCACCTGAGGGCTTCTTGTAAAGTCTGCTGGATAACCCCCTGGAGGGTATGTTCTCTAGAGGACTCTCATTTAGGCACCAAATGAACTAGATGTCCTCTGAGGCCCTTCCTTCTTGAGAGTTCATAATGTCACAGCTGGAAGAGACCAGAGAACATAGTGTGTTAGGTTTAGATGGAGCCTTAAGGAAGGCTGTGTAATATACTACAAATCCTACTCAACTTGGAACCAGGACCTACGATCTGGATTTGAATCCTGCTACCAACAAGTTCTAGCTTTATAATCACTGCCAACTCATTTAACTGCTGAGGTTTTTCTCAACTATAGTATCTGTGTAATGTCTTTGAGGATGGTACAGTGATTCCCGACTTTCCTAATGCCACGAGCCTTTAATACAGTTCCTCATATTGTGGTAACCCCCAACCATAAGATTATTTTCGTTGCTACTTCATAACTGTAATTTTGCTACTGTTATGAATCTATCTGATATGCAGGATGTATTTTCATTGTTATGAATTGAACATAACCCACAGGTTGAGAACTGCTGGTTTATGAGGATCAGACGTGCATAAGATATAGAAAATGGTTAGCAAACCTTAAGCACTATAAGGAGTCATCAGGTACTATCAATTAATCCCTTTGCTCCATCACTGAATTACGTCCAGAGAAGAGAAAGCTTGTCCAAGGTCAAGATTAGTAGCAGAGCCGAGTCTAGTACTTGGGTCACTGAGGCCAGGGATTCTCAGAATGAGTTATAGGTGAAACAAGGATGATAAAGGAATGAATGAGAAAGCATTTATTAAGTATTTACTATGTGGTAAGTGTTGAAAAGACAGTTAAGAAATGACGGTTCTTGCTCTTAACCACATTCTAATGGAGCAGGAAGGTATAGGAGGTTTCAACTGCCAATCAGATGGAAAGACACATCTTACATTTACCTACAGGGCAATATAACAGTATAATGTGCCCTCTTGCTAGGAGTGTGGCCTTAAAGCGTAAAGAAATGTGGCCCTTAAAGTGTAACCAGATCAGGAAAGAGGAAGGCTGGGGCTAAGTATAACCCAAGGACAGGATTGGCCGTAGACAAAGTCACTGAAGGTCCAGGAGAAGAGCCAGGTGCTGGCAGACGGCCTGTCTCATTCCTGTAAAGGGAGCGGTGTCTAAAGATGAGGACCAGGGCAGTCAGTTGAATTACTGGGGAATCAGGAAATTATCTCCTCATTCAGATCTCAAAGATGAGGGCAGAGTCCAGCTCTTGGGTAAATAAATTGAGTTCCATGGTGCAAGACCCAATGATGACAGAACCTGAGAGTGAAAGTCCAGTGGGGGAAAGCCAGAGAAGAGTCCAACAGGCAAAGGGACGGTGATCCTGCTCATGGCCTTTCTGGTGGCAAGCTCCTTGCAGGTGGCAGTGGAAAAGGCAGAGGCTAGGGACTGCCTGAAGAGGAAGGTAGGTGAGGCAAACCTAATGACTTCACCCTGATGTTAGGCTCTTTCCTCCATTCAATAGCTGAGCTTTGACCCCGTTTCCCTCCTGGGCCCCTGACTGTAGGAGGAGAGACTCCCTTCCCTCTACCTCCCTCCCCATCATTGCACTTGTCTTCCCAGGGGGAATATGACATGTCTGGGGCCCGAGTGGCCCTGACCCTTTGTGCCTTGGGAGGGCAAACCGGAGAGGATAGGACAGTTGCTGCTCTGGAGGCTATGTACAAAGCACTCGGTTTTAAGAACTACCTTAGAAGAGTGACCAAGGCCCAGGTGAGTGATTTTTCCCAATGGCTTCTGCATCCCTCTGAAATTCCAACTCCTCTTCCAAAGCTCAAGCAATCTGGCCTGTTGCTCTTCCAGTCTTTCCAGAAAGAACTGGCTCATTTCCGAGAGCTTCTGGATGCCCATAGGAGCTCCATCAGCTGCGTATTGGTCGTCCTCATAGCTCACAGTGGATGTCGAGGTTGGCTGCTGGGGCCAGATGGGAGGGAAATACAAGAGAAGGAGCTGATTGGAGAGCTGAACCTCTGCCAAGCCCTGTGGGGCAAAGCCAAGCTGTTTCTATTGCTGGGCAACCCTAACAGTGAGTGAGAGCCAGCATGGGCACCTGGGTTTGGAGAGAAGGGCAGCAACAGGGGCGCTGGAAACATCCGCACTATCTTCCCAGATCCACTTGTGTTCCAGTGTCTCTCTCTGAATTGACTCTTCCTTTCCCTTCTTGTCTCCAGCAGACTTGGAATCCAATGTTTTTCTTCCCATCCTGACAGACCTCTGCAGGCACGCTCCCCACTGGCACCTGCTGGAGGTGCTCACCCAGGTCTGGACTGGTTTAGCAATGGGAGGCCCCTCTGTCCCACCCCTTCATCTTAATGGGTGGGAGGGTTCCTCCATGACCTCTGGGGCCCGCAGTTCAGGTCACCATCTCTGTCCTCCTGGCTACAACTGGCAGCTAGATGTCCCAAAGACGCTCTCAGCAAATTTGCAGAAGATGAGCTCGTATCCCAATACTCTTACCTCATTTACAAAAAGCAGTCATTTCAGCCATCTGTGCAATAGCCCACAGAACAATAAAAGTAAAACAAGAACAGGGTAGAAATTTGGCCTTGGATGCTTTCTATGTGAAGAGATGACAATGAATAATAGTAAGTTTTATTGATTACTGATTCTTCAAATTCTTTCCTTCTTTCTTTCCTTCCTTCCTTCCTTCCTTTCTTTCTTTTTCTTTGTTTCCTTCTCTTCTTCCTTCTTTCTCTCTCTTTCTTTCTTTCCTTCTTTCCTTCTTTCATTCCTTCCCTACCAGCGCAACTAGGTGGCAGAGTGGATAGAGTGTCCCATTTCTCAGATATATATTCACTCAACAGATTTTATACATAGATATGTATATAATATATACACATGTACATACATGCATACACACATAGAGTTGGTGTGTGAAAGATAGTATAGTTTAGTGGAAAGAGGCTTGGAGTCAGTGAAGAGACCTGGGCTGGAATTTCAACTACCAGCTGTGTGGCTTGACCTTTCCTGAACCTGTTTCCTCATCTGCAATTAGTATAAATGAATTGTGGTGAAAACAGTTTGTAAATCTTTGGGATAAATTCAAGCCAATCTCTTAAGTCTCAGCTCTGAATTCTTTGATGATTCTTCATCCAGCACTGTTTATTCAGCATGGATTAGGAAGGAGCTTAAAGGTCAACTATTCCATCTAGAGGAAACAAGGAAGTCTAGACAGAGAAGGGACTTGCTTCAGGCCTAGGCATGGAAGCTGAGGCTGAGAGACATACATGAAGATGGAGGCAACGGGAGTAGCTCAGGCAATGTGGTGCAATGGGAAAAGTACTGGACTTGAAGTCCAGGTGCTTGAGTCCAAATCCTGGCTGTCACTATCTTGGGGAAGTGATTTAATCTGTCTGGGCCTCATTTCTTCCTCTGTATAAATAAGAGAATTGAACTAGATGGTCTCAAAGGTCCCTTCCAGCTCTGTCTATGATACTGTGAACTAGCTGACTTAATGAGATATTGACCATAAAAGGCATATAAATAATGAGATAAATAATTCTCCAAGTCTTACTAATTACCTTACAATACGAGGTATGCGGTACATGAGCTATCATCATTTTACAGAAGAAGAAACTGAGGCCCAGAGACTCAGTGTCTCCATTACCCAACTAGGAAGTGAGAAACACATAGTCCCATGCGATTGGGGGCAGGGTGGGGCAGGTGGAAAGCTATGCCAGGAGGATCTCGGAAGGTGTCATAGATGCGGGTCTTGAGGATGGTTGGTTTCTGATAGGAAAGAAAGGAAAGCATTGCAGATGGAGGGAACAGCTGGGTACAGGTGTGGAATTAGGGTGTAGAAAAGTAGATCTTCAGTTTGGCTGAAATGTAGAGTACACGACGGGGAGTAATGGGAAGGAAGGAAACAAACGTTATTGTTGTTCAGTCATGTCCAAAGTCACGTCTTTGTGATCCCATTTGGTGTTTTCTTGGCAAAGATATCGGAGTGGTTTGCCATTTCCTTCAGCTCATTTTATAGATGAGGAAACTAAGGCAAACAGGGTTAAGTGACTTGCCCAAGGTCACACAGCTAGTAAGTATCTTGAGGCCACATTTGAACTCAGGTCCTCCTGACTCCAGGCCCAGCTCTGTATCCACTGTACCATCAACCTGCCCTAAACAAGCATTAAACGCCTACAGCGTGCCAGGTGCTTTACAAACATCTCATTTGACCACAACATCTCTGGGGGTTGGGGGTAGGTGCTATACCCATTTTATATGGGAGAAAACTTGCCTAGGGACACACAGCTAGTAAGTATCTGAAGTTGGATTTAAACTTGGCTCTTCCTGACTCCAGGCCTAGCGCGCTGTCCACAGTACCATTTAGGAGATAAGATGGGAAAGGGAGAGAGACATCAGATCATAAAAGGCCTTGTTAGTGATGAGGTTTGTATTGGAACTTGGGTCTTGAGATTCTTTCTGGTGCTATGTTTGCTGAACCTCCTCCTCCCCAGATTTCCTCCCACCTTCCCCATTTTTATAATTACTGTAGTTGTAATTATAAACAAGATTGATGAAAGAACCCTGCTCTCCTTCCCAGGATTCTTGACCCCAAAGCGTGCCGCTCCACAGGCCTAGGCCCTACCATTGCCTTCATCTTCAGGCCATTCTTTAAGTTTTGAGGGGGTCTGGGAGTCACCCCCTGAAACCTGCTCCAGTTCTCCCCACCCCATCACTAGCAAGCTCCATAGCATGTCAGAGGTAATCTTGTCCAGCTGCTATCTTAAGCAGGTACCTTTATAATATTCTCAATAAACAGTTATCTTCTGCCTAAAGATTTTCATTGCCTTACCAAGGTAGCTTCTCATCCCATTGCTGGCAGTTCTGATTGTTACAAAGTTCTTCTAGAGTTCCAGTGTACCTTCCAGTGATGCCCATTCAGTAGCCCTACTTCTTCCATCTCAGGGGAGGCAGAACCAGTGTGCTCTTCATGTTTCCCCTAAGACTTCTCTTCTCCAGGCTAAATCCCTAGCTCCTTCAGGTTCCTTTTGGCTGATTGCCCTTCCTCCTCCTATCAGGTCATTGGCAAGGTAACTCAAGAGATGCCTACCATGGGGTACAGGTGCCCCATCTTCCAGAGCTCCCTTCGGGGTGCTCTGTACTTTGGGAGAACAAAGTCACAGGACCTGGAGGTAAGAGGGGACCAGATATGTTGTCAAGAGGGACAGGGTCTGGGGAGAAAGGGAAGAGAAGAGAGACCTGAGGGGGAAGGAAGAGAAGGTGCTGATGGGGGTTGGTGTGGAAAAAAACCCAGGTCAGAGTGAATGGGGACCTAGAGAAAAGAGTCCAGAGAGAGAAGGGGAGAAAACCGAGGAATGAAAGTTTAGGGTTGAGTCTGAGCTTAGAGAGTTCCTTCTGCTCTAACCACTCACCTCCACCAAATCAAGTGTTCTCTTCTCTCACCTTTCTGTTTCCCCAGCTCAACCCCACCCCTCAAGAGGTATATGACATGTCTGGGGAAAAGGTGGCCCTTGTCTTATGTGTCACCCAGGACCGCCCTGGGGCTGAACAGGACCTTAAAGCCCTGAAGAGGCTGTTCCAGACCCTAGGTTTTAAGAGCATTCTGAAGAGGAACCCCTCTGCCCAGGTGAGGTACTGGAAAAGATGCAAAGGGGGCGGGGGGAATGAAGTGAAGAGAGGGCTAGAGGTAGGCACAGAGTGGGCTAGACTGACCCAGTTCTTCATCGAGGCCCCGGTGCATGGGAAATTCCCTGACATCCCTTGTTGGCTGACTCCAATGTTCAGATCTTAGCCATGTAGCTTATGATCTATGTGCCCTCAGAAAAATCACTTTTTTTGGCCTAATTTTTCTCACTTGTAAAATAAAAGGTTCAGACCTTTCCAGATCTAAATGAATGATCTTAAGATCCTGTACTCTTTGTACCTAAGGTCTAAGGTCCTTCTCTATTCCTCCTACTGCAATAGCAGCTAACCCATTTTCCTTCAGTTAATGGCCAGATCTTCCACATTTTCATCTCTCAGTTACTCTCCGGGTTGCTCTTTCCCTCACTGGCCATCCAAATTTCCTGGTGTCCAGTTTTTCCCAGAAAACATGATTCACAAAACACCCTTCCCTTCTAAGAAAGCAGGAAGGAAATAGTAATAAAAAAGAAGCAAATATTGTCCCGACTTTTTAAAAAGGGAAGAAGACAATCAGCAAACTACAGGTTAGTCTCTGTACTCTGTCCTGCTCAGACAGCATCTGGGTTAAGTTCAGTTAGTTAGAGAGGTGACACAATTTAAGGACACTGATAGAGTAAAAAGGGAACAGAGGGTGGTGAGAGCTTTATGTGCATATCATGGAATTAGTTGGAGGCTCTTCAAATATGGAGATGAGAAAAATTCATGGGGAACACAATGGATTTCTTGAAGTATTTGAAGGACTGTCATATGAAAGTGTTTTCTTTGCCAGGTCTTTTCTCCTTACTCTTCTTTCAAAACTCCTAATTTTGGAATCCAGATTCCCTTCCACTGGTCCAAGCCAATCAGGGAGCCATTTTCACTGAATATCTTCCATGCCTGGAATGTTTTCTTTCCTCCTCTCTGCCTCTTATATCAATTAAAATCCCACATTCTGCAAGAAGCTTTTCCAAACCCTGCACCCCTTTATGCTAATCCCTTCCCTTTGTTGATTCTCTCTAATCTGTCTCGTACCTAGTAATTTGTATACTGGCTCCATCATTGGGTTGTGAGATCCTTCATGTAAGAGACTGCCCTCCTGCCCGTTTTTTAAAAAAACTATCTCTGGCATGTAGCACAGTACCTGGCACATAGTAGTTACTTTGTAAATGTTTATTGACTCAAGCTGGACCCCAAGAGCTAGGGTGATGGGGTATTACAAGAGAAATCACCGGGTCTGTGGAAGGATATTTCTTGATTAATAGTCATTTCCCAGTATTCAATGAGTGTGCAGCAGGATGGATAGTGGTTAAACAAAAGAAGCAGAGATTCAAAATTGGAAGAGACTTTCGAGGCTGATTAGTCTACCAGGGGTGGGGAATTTGCAGTCAGGCTTCAGCTAGGGTCAGATAGGTGAAGGTTAGCACTGGTGTGTGTGTATGTGTGTGTGCATGTGTGTGTGTGCGTGTATGTGTGTGTGTGTGTGTGTGTGATCTGACATAGGTCCAAGGAAAATATGGATTCTCCTCATGAAAAAGATCTGCTTTTGAGGTACATTGGAACTCTTCTTACCCTCAGGCTTTTCGAAAGGCATTGGTTCATTTCCGGGAGCATCTGGATGCTTGTAGGACCACTGTGAGCTGTGCTCTCATAGCCCTTATGGCCCATGGGGAACCTCAGGGGCGGCTTCTGGGGGCCGATGGACGGATGGTGGAAGTGGAAGAGATGGTGAGGGAGCTGAGCACTTGTCAGGTCCTGCAGGGCAAGGCCAAAATTTTTCTGCTGCAGGGGTGCCGTGGGGGTGAGTAAGGGACTCGACCCTCTTGTAACTTTGGAACTCAGGTAGCCATTCAGCTTCCAGCCCTGAGTTTTCCCTTCCCAGCCTGGCTCTTGGCTTCATGCCCTCTCTTGTCTGATGGTGACTCTCAGCCCAGCGGCTCCATTAGACCTTCCCAGATCACCCCAGCCCACAGTGAGCTCTCCATTGTGAATGCCTCTGGCATCATCCATGGCACACACCTCGTTGTTTTCTAATGGTTGCATTTGTGCAAGTTTTGACTCTCTCTTGGAACCATATGTTCCTTAAAGGCAAAGACAGTCTTCTATTTTTGTGTTATCCCTCAGTAGCTAAAACTTACCTCATGTGTTTTCCTGTGGAGGTAGAGAAAAGAACCCTGAATCTGGAGCCAGAGACCAGGGGTTATTCCTTACTTGCAATGCAAGGAAGGCCAGGGGACAATTCTAGCTCTGATATTTATTACTTGAATGGCCTGGGGCAGGCCAGTCCATCACTTTGAGCCCAAACTTCCTCACTCACAAAATGATGATACTCATTTCTGCCCTCTTTTTATGGGCTGTTAGGTAACAGAGACCCAGGCATGAGACCTAGAACATTGCCCTGGCTGGGACGCTGGCTACAGTATTTGCTACAGAAGCCTTCAACTATCCCCTCTCATGCAGACATCCTTCAAGTTTATGCTAACATGCCAGGTAAGTGATTCCTTCTCCTTTGAGGGGTTGCCATGTTAGGCCTTGAAGGGACCTCTGAGATCATCCAGTCTTGTTCCACTTCATTAGTTGTCCTTCTTGCTCCCAACTCCTAAGAGTGAGCTCTGTCCTCAGTCCTCACCTATCACTACACTGTCTGTCTTGGGAACCTCTTCCATTCCCATGTATTCAAATGTGTGTGTAAATCTCATCCCTCCCACACCCTCCAAGAGCCTGAGGCTAAAGCTGAGGCTAGACCCTTAGCTCATTGAAGGCAGGGTCTCTTCTAGCTCTAAATCTATGGTCTACTTTTCATCCTTGCCTCCCCCTTTTTTATCACTTTCTCCCCAGAACAAGAGTCCTGCATGTAGTAGACACAGTGTTAGTTGAATAAAACATAATTGTCATGTTTATGCAAATCTTTACAT
This sequence comes from Pseudocheirus occidentalis, assembly GCA_028646575.1. NCBI lineage: Eukaryota > Metazoa > Chordata > Mammalia > Diprotodontia > Pseudocheiridae > Pseudocheirus > Pseudocheirus occidentalis. The sequence continues at coordinate 108,569,563 of CM053599.1, forward strand.
AATATTTTTTATTTTATCCTCACAGTAACTTCATGTGGCTTGCCAAGTCTTAAAAAAATAAGACTTTATCTCTATTTTCCAGATGAGGAAGCTAAGGATCAGAGAGGTGAAGGAATTTGCCCAAGGTATCAGAGCAGCTCAAATGCAGAGACTTGGTAGAGAGAGACAGGATGTGAATCCAGATTTGGAGACTCCAAGTCCAAGGTCTTCATCTGCTGTCCTTTGCCACCTCTTCTAATATAGCAGAATTCATCGAATTCTGGGATTTTAGAGTAGGAAAAGACCTCAGTGGCCATCTAATTCATTCCCTGTTATAATATAACTGACAAATCTCCAAGGAATTCCCATTGCAATCTTCTTGATAAATGTTCATCCAGCCTGCACTTTAAGGCCTCAGTGAGGGGGAATCCACCAACTCCTGAGGCAGACCATTCCGCTGGAATTGTTAGGAAGTTTTTGCTGTCATCAAGCCTAAATTTTCCCTTTAAAACAAACAAACAAACAAACAAAAAGACTCTTTCCCATCACACCCCTGATTCTCCTTTCTAGGGGTCAAAGAAAACACTTTGAAGGGCAAGCCCTTCAAATACTTTAAGAAAGTCACTGTGTTCCCCATGAGTTTTCTCTTTTCCATATTAAATCTTTGAAGTTTCTCCAACTAATCCAATGACACATACATAAAGACTCTTTGCCATCCTCTGTCCTTAAGTTGTGTTACCTAGAACTGAATATAATAATCCAAATGCTCTCTGACCAGGACAGAGTACAGAGACTAACCTATAGTTTGCTGATAATTTTCTTCCCTTTTTAGAAAATCAGGACAATATTTACTTTTCATCAGTCTTCCTTTTAAATATCACACGAATCATAGCTTCCAGTTATTTTCTTTAATTTTCTCTAGGTTCCTCTGAATCCTCTTTCTGTTCCATCTGACAAGCACAGAACCAGTGTCTCCAATTAGAGTCAAAGTCCTCAGCCCAGAAAACTTTAAATGTTAAGAGATACCCCAAAACCCAACCTTGTTATAGTATGGTAGAATAGAAGGAACTTGGGTAGGGTAGGGGAGGGTGGTAGGATAGATTTGGTGTCAGTAGACCTGGATTTAAATTCAAACTTTGCTACTTATGACTTCTGTGACCTTGGGCAAATCACTTTCTCCCTTTGGGCTTCACTTTCCTTATCTGTAAAATGGGGAGACTGGACTAGATAATGTTTAAGGTCCCTTCTGGCTGTAAATCCTATGATCTTAGAAATTCAAGAGTAACTGGGTGGATTTCTCACCTTCCTGCTACTTTATCATGTTTCTTTGAGGAGATAGACTCTGGAATAAGAAAGGACCATGCAATGTCTACATTGCAGTGGAAGGGTAGAGTTTTCCCTTGGTTTAGGAAATTGGGCAGGGAATGGGATGGAGACAGGAGAAAAGGCTAAGAGGAAGGGGCTAGAGATGGGGGTAGCAGAAAGTTAGGGGGAAAGTCTTTGATGTGCATAATAAGCTAACCATAGAAGAATGGCAGAGTTAATAAGCTCCCCCAAGACTAGGACTGAACTGCCTTTTGATTTCTTGGTAGTTTGTGAGTTCTTTTATGGGATTGTTTTGAGGTACAGGACAGGTGTGGTAGTAATTATTTTTTTCTACAGTAAATAATATTTTCTGATTTGCCCTAGATGTCTCCTCCAAGGAAGACTCTCCTAGGAACCCAGACCAAGACATCCTGAGAGTCTATTCGGCTGCAGAAGGTATTCTTGTGCCAAAAGAGTGAGACCTGACATGCAAAATTTGGGAAATGAACTTTATTTAGCATGCTGTTTGGGGCATTACCCAAATCAAATGGGCTTGACCAAGGGCAGGTCACTGGTATATAAAGGCAACCCTTGACTCTTAATGGTCAGGGATTGCATACCAGGGGTTTACAGCAGGGATTGGCTAGTACACATTTTAATTTTCGAATTCGGGGAAACATTGGGGCCCTGCAGTCAACTAGTCTACTTCCATGAAAAAACAGGAAGCAGATGGCTGGCTAGGGCAGAATGGGGGGAGGGGAAGGGATCAGGGGAGCCAGACTAAGGCCAGGTACAACATTATGAGGGAAATCACAACTGAAAAAAAATAAAAAACCTATGGGCAATAGAAAGAGAATTTGGATTCCTCTCCCAGGAGTCAATTATTGATAAGCAAGTTATTAATAATTCCATTCCTAAAAAAAAAAACACAGCTGCAATACCAGAGCTTTCTGGTTTACCCCAAGGAGAACCAAAAGCTCCTGCTCCAGAATAAGTGGAGACACATTTTTCTGGAATTAGGCGTTGTGCCTGCTCTGAAACCGACCAGTCTTCAGGTTGATCAGAGGATTAGGACCTGCTGATTTGGTTACATTTTAAAGATTGTGGTCCTAGAAGAAATACTTATTCTCTGTCCTGTGCCTCACTCCTCTACTGGATCCCAGGTCCCCTGTTCTCCTGAACTCTCTCCTTCTACCCTCCCACTAAATGAGAAGAAAAATTGATTGGTGTCTATTGCCCTTTAGGCTATGTGGCATACCGAGATGAGAATGGCTCGGACTTTATCCAGACTCTTGTGGAAGTTATCATAGCTGACCCTCACCAGGACCTTTTGGAGCTTCTGACTGAAGTGAGTGACCAAAGAACAGCTGAACCCCATTTCTCATTTGTCCAAAGTCTTACATGCACTCCCTCCCATTTAAATATGATAATCTCATTGTCCCAGAGAGCCTCAACTTGGGGAGCTTAACTCAAACACAGACTCCATGCTGTGCAGAGAACCCTACATCTAATCACATTTTTGCAGGTAAACAGGCAGCTGTGTGAGATGGATGTGCTTGGTCCAGACTGTGATGAAATACGAAAGATGAACTTGGAGATCAGGAGCTCCCTGAGAAAAAGATTATATCTAAAGGTCTGAGAGTTGGAAAGTGAGACAGTGTATCTGGACCTTCAAAGGTTCCATGCCTCAGTTTTTCACAACTTTGTCTGTTTTTTTTTTATCCCCAGGGCCTAGCATGTATAAATTCTTTTTCCCCTTTAGTCTTTTTTAATGTATTTGTTGTTATTATTGTTTTTTGGAGGGGGGTAAGACAAAGCAATTGGAGTTAAGTGATTTGTTCAAAGTCACACACAGCTAGTGTGTCAAGTGTCTGAGGCTGGATTTGAACTCAGGTCCTCCTGACTCCGGGGCCAGTGCTCTATTCACCATGCCACCTAGCTTCCCCTTATATTTGTTTTTACAAGCATTTATTATCTCTCCTTTCCACCTTCATTGAACAATTTAAAAAGAAAGCCCTTATTATAAGATGTTATAAATATGTTTTAATAAATATGTAACAAAAAAAAACCCCACATTCTCACCCTGGCATGTCCAAAAATGGATGTCTCATTTTACATTTTAAGATCATTACCTCTCTGGCAGGAGGTGAGTGGCAAACTTTTCAAACTTTCTATAGTTTTGCTTCAAAATAGGTAGAAACTCAGGGGATTTACTCCCAAACCTTGACCTCCTTTCTAGTGCTGATTCTAGGCATTCGGGAATACACTGCAATTTCTGCTAGTTCCACCGTGAATTCCCTCAGGGATGGAAATCAACATTAGCACATCTTGGAAGATATTAGCAAATGGAAGCTGTGATATAGATCCTGATCCTATCTCTACCTTTGGGTTGATTTTACCCTTTTCCTCTATGGAGTCAGTTTTTGAATTGAGAATAATTGAATCCATATCGGAGGCAAAGGGATTAGTCAGAGAAAGACTTTTTTTTTTTTTGCACTGGGAAAATTTCCAGACAATATGGATATAACGTTAAAGAGTGTGGAACTGAAAATCATGAAGACCTGAGTTCTGGCCTAGGCTTTGCCAACTTAGGCAAATATTTCACATTTTAAAGCCCTGGTTTTTACAACTGTAAAATGGGCATAATTATTAACCTGACCTATCTCACTGGGTTGTTGTGAAACATTACCTGAGATAATAAATGTGAACCTTAAAATGCTATGGAAATGTAAGTTATTACTGCTACTAATAAAATATTGCTTCTTTGCAAACTGGTTACGGCATACGAATGACTAGACGTAAAGCAAAAAAGGCCCTCTCTATGTCACAAAGAATGTTACAGTCTAAAGACAAAATATGTACCCGAGACATGTACCTTGCACACAATAGGTGTTTAATAAATGCTCATTAGGTTGGATTAATGTATCTTGGCAAACATTCACAAAGCTTGCTGGAATAATTTTTAATATTTAATTATATTTATTTAATTATTTAATAATTTTTATGAGTTTATAATATTTAATAATTTCTATCTGGAATAATTTTATTCCTCCCTCCCCACAGTCAGAATATGGTTTTCCTACCATAACTCTGATTCAGTTTTGAGCCTCTGAGACAGCCTCTTGTACTGAACCCACCTAAATTCTTTCATATTCCAACTGAAACTTCTAACGCTTAAGCTGCTGATGTCAGAGACTCTCTGAGCTAGAGGCCAACCGATGCCAACCCATACTTGAAGAATACCCTCTATAACATGCCAAATAAATGGTCATTCAGCCTTGCCTGGAAGAGCTTGGTGAAGGGGAACCCATGGCCTCCTGAGACAGTCTGTTCCACTTGATAGTCTAACTATTTGGAAGTTTTTCTTTCCATCTAGCCTTAATATAAATAAAGCCAATGTGGGTTTTCTGATAGATAGTAAGACCTGAGTCATTTAAAGCAGAGGTGTCAAACATCTATGAATTAGATTAAAATATACTTGGGAAATACTTAACAAAAATACAATGAAACATTGACAATACATTTTAAAACTAGATCAATATTTGGATCCTGGGCATCCTACTAGAGTAGTTTGTATAGAGTTTCACACCATTGAATTAAAGCATATATTATACTCTGAGGCCTAATAAGAGTCTCATGTGTTTTATTTGTTGTATAATCACATTTAAACAGTAACCAAAACATTCTCCATATTCCCTCCAGCTGTCTATCAATCTCTGTGATATGAATTCTCTGGTGTGTGCTAAACTTCCTCTGTAATCTTAGCATTGACGATATGGTTTGCGTAGGATGTGGCAAGAATCAAGCCCTAAATATAGCATTTATTTTTTTCCGTAAGGTGTTCTAGAATTAGAACCTTGTTGAGTCATTTCAGTCACGTCTGACTCTTTGTGACCCCATTTGAGGTCTTCTTGGCTGAGATATTGGAGTGTTTTGCCATTTCATTCTCCAGCTCATTTTACAGATGACAAAACTAAAGCAAACAGGATTAAGTGACTTGCTCAGGGTCGTATAGCTAGCCTGCGGTCACATTTGAACTCAGATCTTCCTGATTCTAGACCTGGCATTCTGTCCACTGTGCCACCCAGCTGCCGTCATCTAATCTAATCCTCTCATTTTGGAAGTAAAAATCTGAAGCCAACTGATGCGAATCTGTTGCAGACACTGTACTGCTGACATACAAACTATAATTTTCCTTACACTTTGGTCATATACATGGCTTCTTTCATACGAAGAAGTTCTCATGGATCTTCAGGCTCCAGTAACATTTAAATCAGTACTCAAATTCAGGGAATTCATCAGATTTTTGTCTCTTCTGGCCTCCATTGCACTTGCTCAACATGGCAGCAACCGTAGAAGCTCTCCTTAACCTTCACCTCTATGAAGAATTTTGCTGTGTTGTTGTTTTCTGGTACACAGTATAACAAGTCTGCTGGTGGAAATGTTTGTTTTTCCTGTGCTCAGCACTTTAACAGGGCTCTCTTCTGTGAAAGTCAAATAGTAGGAAACTCCATATGCTCACCACAGACCACTATGCAGCTAACTGAGGCCTTATGATAGACTGTGCCCTCAGCCTCCCCTCCCCTCTGCTTAGAGGGCTGCAGAACGGAGCATCAGACTCCCTCCCATTGCCTTCCAGTCTAAAAGGCAGAAACTGGGCTCTTAGAACACTTCTTGTATCTGCTGCCCTTCCTGCTTTCAACTTCGTGGAACAAGATGCCCCTGTGGGCAGGTACCACCTGGTGTCCCATCCCCCCCCCACCTTCCTTCCTCTTTTTGTGCATTATTTACCCCCTTTAGATTGTAATCTCACTAAGGGCAGGGATGATTTTTTTTTTTTACTAATTGTATCCCCAGCACTTAGCACAGTGCCTAGCATGTCATAGGTGCTCAATAAATATTTGTTGGATTGGATTAGGTGACTGAAGCTTTTCTCATACAATTATGGTGCTTCTCTTTGATGTAAATTCTCTTATATCATCTACTGCTAGTTTCTCAACTGAATCCTTTTTTAATACTCCTTGCACCATCTAATCTAGATCGCCTTCTGGTACAAAGTTAAAGTCGAACTCTAACAAATCATTTCCTTCATATTTTTCTCCTTTATGTCCATGTGTGATCTTTTAGTACACAAGAAGGTTTGAGACATCAACAAACATTTCACATTCTCACATTCACCTAAAGAACTCTGCCCTATATGTAGCATGCACTGATGTGCTATGGCAGTCTCGCATTCCTATCCCACTCTTTTTGGAGTTTGTGAGGCTCTAAGGAGTGGAGTACACCCTTCAAGGTCCTTCAAGGCCAGAGTTTTTGTATGCTATGCTCAAATAATTTTGTGCTGCAGATTTGTTTCTATAGTTTCTATTTGGCAAATGTAATAACTTGTCTGTATGAAATTGCTAAAAGAAATTTCTCTAAAAAGTTTCTCAAATTCTGCTTATCTCAGTGGATTAAAAAACTTCAAACTTCTTTCCAAAACTCCAAACCCTTGACTTTCAAACACTCTATTCACACTGTCAATACAAATAAATCTCAAATTTCTTTAACTTTCCACCTATTCTCCTCCTGTCTCTACTTCCTTAAACCTTTTTTGAAAAAAAAATGTTTTCCAGTGAACTTTGATTAAAGTCTACCAACTTTTCAAATAACCTTTCATTTTGCACTTTAATTCCTCACTTCCTTTTATCTTAGCTACTTTCTTAAGACCATCTCATCTTCTTTCTCAATCACATTCTAGCCTAACATTCCACTGAATCTCTCCTCCACAGATTTGCTTATATACTACCAATTAATTACTATACTTTTATTTCTGGAGCTGCATAGTCTATTTCAATTTAGATGACTTTGATACTAGTTTACCTAAACAATTAAATTCTGTTGATTCATTTCAAATCAGCTTCAGTTCTGCTTAGAACACCACATCTATGGCCCTCTAGGTAAGGGTAAAAAGCATAAGATGTTTGCATTTAATCTTAATTTTGTTACAAATCTCCAAAAATCCACTAAGATGATTCAGCAGTTACAAAAATCTTTAAACCATAATTTGGAAATGTACGTATATTATATTTCAGTTACAAATTTAGTCTTTAACTGGTTTGTAATGCTATAAATTTCTACAAATCAGGAAAATATTTTTCTCATTTTCTTTTCTGTCTTTATCTTTGCAATCTCCAAACTGACCAGGGGTATAAAGACAGAGAGAAAGATTCTTGAAGTTTTCCTCTTTATCTCCCAATGAAAACATTATTTTTAAAAAGTCAATGAGTACAAGTCCCTGCTTAATATTAACAATAACTGGAAGAACTATTTTAATTAGAACCATACCTTGGTGATATTGTGGGTTCAGTTCCAGATCACTGCAATAAGACAAATATCACAATAAAGTGAGTCACATGAATCTTTTGCTTTTCCAGTTATTTTTACACTATGCTGTAGTCTATTAAGTATGCAATAGCATTGTCTTTAAAAAAATACATATCATAATTCAAAATCATTTATTACTTTAAAAAATGCTAACCATTATCTGAGTCTTCAGTGAGTCATGATCTGTTGTTTTTTTTTTTTTTTGGTGGAAGGTCTTCCCTCAATGTTGATAACTGCTGATTGAACAGGGTGGTGGTTGCTGAACATTGCACTGGCTGTGGCACTTTCTTAAAATAAGACAACAATGAAGTTTTCAACATTGGTTGGCTCTTCCTTTCACTTGAATATTTAGAGGCCATTGTAGAGTTATTAATTGGCCTAAATGTTTTCAATTGGCCTAATTTCAATATTGTTGTATCTCAGAGAATAGGGAGGCCTGAAGAGAGTGAGAGACATGGGGGAATGGCTGGTCAGTGGGGCAGACAGAACACACACGACATTGTGTTTAAGTTCTCAGTCTTAAATAGGCATGGTTTGTGGTACCCCAACAATTACAATAGTAACATCAAACATCTCTGATCATGAATCATCATGAAAAAGTTTCAAATGTTGAAAAAATTACCAAAATGTGACACAGAGATACAATTGTGAGTATGTCGTTGGAAAAAATGGCACCCTCGCCAATAGACTTGAAACAGAGTTGCCACAAACCTTCAATTTGTTAAAAACACAATATCTGTGAAGTGCAATAAAGTGCAGCACAATAAAAGAAGGTATGCCTGCCCTTCTAACTTCCTTCCTGTGCTATCTCACAGGAGATTTTTATGGGTGACAAGGCATTCCCTCTCAAAGTTCTCCAAGATAAACAAGACCTTGCATATGCTAGAGAACTTCTGAATTAGAAACTCCAATCAAGTCCATCTCTCTGCCTGCCAAATACAAATTTCCCTCACTAATCTAGGGTCATACTAAATGAATGAGTATAGAGCCGATGCCCATGTTCACCAGTTTATCCAGGTGGCTACCAGCCAGTTACAGAAACAGTGGGAATTCCCTTAACTGACTTAGGTTGGTCTGAACAAACAAACCACACACAGAAACAACACAGACAAGAAACAGACACTGTGTCCAGGGTTGCCCTGCAGTCAGGATAGCAGAATTCACTGTCTGGACTGGGTAGAGATTTAATAGAATGCCAGGAACCTTATCTCTAATCTTTCTCTGGACTTCCCTGTCCAAGACATCATGAAGTTTGACCAAGTCCCTGGCCCTTTCTTTCTACTTTAATTGCTGAATGAACTTTTTCATTCATCCAGTTCAATAAGCTAAAAGGACTTGTGCTCAGTTCATCAAGATGAAAGGAGTTATATTTAGTTTGTAATTCATACTAGTGATAGCTGGGGTTTCTTCCTCTAAAAACAACCATTCAAATACTTTAGCCATTTACCAATTGGGGAATGTTCTTTTTTGGAAGGTGGGGTAAATTTGACTTAGTCTCCTATGTATCTTTAAAATTATGCCCTTTTCAGAGAAACTTGCCTCAAAGTTTTTTTTCCCCTGTTTCCTAATTTTCTTCTAATTTTAGCTGCATTGATTTTGCTTGTGCAAAAAAACTTTTAAATTTTACATAATTATAATCATCCATTTTACATCCAGTGAACCTCAGTATCTCTTCTTTGGTCATGAACTCTTCCTCATCCATAGGTATGATAGATAATTTCTTCCATGCTCCATTGTTTATATACCTAAATCATGTACCCATTTTGAACTTATTCTAGTGTGTGATGTGAGAGGTTGGTTTCTGCCTAGTTTCTTTCTTTCCTAGTTTTTGCCATATTGCTTTCCAGTTTTCCCAACAGTTTGTGTTGAATAGTATGTTCTTACCCCAATAACTGGGATCTTTGGGTTTATTAAATACTAGGTCACTATGCTTATTTTCTTCTATAAATTGTGTCGTACTATGTTCCTCTAATCAGTTTCTCTATTTCATATTTAGTGCCAAATTATTTTGACAATTAGAGCTTTGTAGTATAGTTTGAGATCTTCCAGGTACTTCTAGATAGCTTCCTTCCTTCCAACTAAGAAAATAGATTTCCTCAATCTTCTTGATCTTTAGTTCCTCCAGATGAATTTGGTTATCATTTTTTCTAGCTCTATAAAAAGTTCTTTGGTAGTTTGATTGGTATGCCATTGAGTGAGTAAAATAAATTATGTCATATTGTCATTTCTATTATACTGGCTCTGCCTGTTCATGAACAATTATTCTTCATTCTTTAAATCTGTCTTTGTGTAAAGCATGTTTTATAATTGTATTTATACAGGTCATGCATGTCTAGACTCCTAATTATTTTATATTGTCTGTAGTCATTTTATATGGAATTTTTCCTTTTATGTTTTCCTGCTGAATTTTGACAATTTATAGATGTGAATGATTTCCGTAGGTTTATTTTAAATATTACAACTTTGCTTAAGTTGCTCATTGCTTTGATTACTTTTTAATTGGCACTCTAGAGTAAACCATCATATTATATGCAAAAAAGTAACAGTTTTATTTCCTCCTTTCTATACTTACTGCTTTGGTTTCTTTTTCTTGTCTTAGTGCTACAGCTAGCATTTCTAGTACAATTCTGAATATTAATGGTGAAAGTGGACATCCTTACTTCACCCTTGATATTACTGGAAAAGCACCTGGCTTATCCCTATTGCACATAGTGCTAGTTCTTGGTTTTAAATATATACTACTTAACATTTTAAGGACAGCTCCACTTATTCCTTTGCTTTCTTTTTTATTATTAATTATTTTATTTATTTCTTGTTTATAGCATTCATTTCCACAAAATTTTGAGTTACAAATTTTCTCCCTGTCTTTCCCATACCCACAACCCCAAAACAGTAATCCCACTGTAAAGCCCCTCCCCCAGTCTGCTCTCTCCTATGTCCTCCTCCAACACCCCTTTAACTTTCTGGTAGGGCAGGGTGGGTCTCCCTACCCCAGTGCCTGTATATCTTAATTCCCAGTTGCATGTAGTTAATAATAATAATTATTATTATTACAATTATATGTGTGTGTGTATTAACATTTGATTGTAGAACTTTAAATTCTAGATTCTTTCGGTTCCTCTGTTGTCACTCACCTCCACTGGAAGGACAAGCAATTCAATACAGGCTGTACACGTGTAATTACGCAGGACATCTCCACAGTGGACATATTGTGACAGACTGATGATAAGTCCCTCCTTCCTATCTCACCCCCCCACCTTGTTCTATTCTCTACCCTGTCTCTGTCCCTTTACTGAAGTGTGTACTTCCAGCAACCCTCCCCCTGACCCTGTCCTGCCCTCCATCATCCTGCCTCTCATCCCCATCCCCCCTACTCTCCTGTGTGGCAAGATATCCAGTTTGGAGTTTATGTCATTCCTTCCCTAAGCCAAATTCAATGAGAGTAAATGAAAGTAAAGCTGTAACCGTTATCCCTTGCCTCTTCTATATAGGATGATTAACCCCATTCTGTCTCTCCCTGTCTCC
>CM053599.1:108581237-108597627 GCA_028646575.1 Pseudocheirus occidentalis
TGAAGGAGTTTGCAGATCCTATACATGACTGTATGCCACCATGGGAGGGTCGGGTGGGGATGGGGAGGAAGGGGAGAAAAATCTATAACTGAAGTGACTATAGAACAGAATCTTGTAACCTAAAAGTGAACAAACAAGTTAATAAAAAAAACAACAGAACCAGAGTTATTATGGGGGGAACAAGAGTGTAGTAACTGGCTCAGTTCACTCAGCTGTTACAAGAAGCAGCAATTTTGAGCATGTCAAAAAGTGTGATGGATAACTTTCAGGTCCCTGGAAAAACAGAGAGAGCTCCAGCTAAGCAGTTATTGATGAATATGAAACATAAATCCCTCAGCAAACACCTGGTGCTGGTCAAAACTGCTTACTTTGCCGGAGGGTGAGATCATCCATGGTGCAAAGGACTGTTGTTATGCCAAGTTTAGGGCACAAATTGTTTGTTGGGCCCTAGCTCTGGGAAACAGGGTGTCTCCAAATATTTTGACACAAATATTATCTCATCAGAGCTTCACAACAACATTGGGAGATACATGCTATTATTGTTACTCTTATTTTATAGTTAAGAGAACTATGACAGGCATAGGTTGGGACTTGACCAGGGATCACATAGCTAATAAGTGTCTGAAGACTGGATTTGAACTGCAGTGTTCCTGATACTAGATCCAGCACTCTGTCCAATATACCACCAATATATATAGATATATCATTATTATAATTATATATCAATAATATAGTAATATATTATGTATTGATAATATATATTATTTTATAATAATATAATGCTATAATGTTATGATATAATTATTATAATAATATTTACATTTATTATTATTATTGCTACTATTTGATACAAAAAAATACACAAAGTAATGGATGGGGAGGGAATTAGGAATGAAGGGGAATGGTGGCAGAATAAAGGAGATTCTGCTTTGTTGGGCTTATGTCAAGGCATCTTTGATGGACCTTTGGGGGAATGCAGTAGCCAGTTTTGTTTCCTTGATATACATTTCCTTTGGATTTTTTCATTACATAAATTAGATGTTTCTTTGAGTTTACATTAGTGTGACCTGGCCATTTTACTACCTTGTAGCTCTAACACAGATCCCACATGATCTTGGAATACCTGAGTTCCCAAGGTTGGTGTGTAGTATTCTGGGTAATTATAGCTATACAAATAGTTTTTGAGCCTCCATCAGTGCATTCTTTTTACAAATACAAGAACCATAAATGAAATAACAAAACTTTTATTTATGACAGAATTTCAATCATGTCACAGTAAATAACAAAGTGAAAGTCCCTGTACAAAAGGGGTTACAGATTCTTACCTCATTGGTGATAGAGAGAACACTGCTTAGGAGTTGTGACCACCTCTCCTAAAGTACAGAACCAGAGTTCTGTGATAGGAACAGGTTTTACAGTCTTTGATTTGATCCACTTCAGGTATTTGTCCAGAAAGATGCTAGTGATTGTGAATCTTGTTAAGGTTTGATTGAGGTTCAAGCTTCATTGTGAGTCTGACTCAAAAGCCAGAAAAGGCAATTCTGCAAAATCTAATCTATTAGTATATTCATTATTATTCTAAAAGTCAGAATCCCCTCAGTTCTGGGAAGGGGTTTGAGACCTAAAGTCTTAGTAGAGTTATGTTAGTATGGCAGTGGCAAAAGAAGAGCTATAGGAGGGGTCAGGGGAAGTTCTTTGTGTGTCAGCGGAGGGGGAATTGCAGCAAGAAGGAAAAACATATTCTGGGACTTGACTTTACTCATCTTGTTTGTTATGCTAGAAATTTCCTTTAACTATTCTACAGTTGAATGCCTGCCAATTTCTTACAGCTCACCACAAAACCATGTTCTCCAGAAAGCTTTCTTTAATCACTCATGACATGCCCTTTCCCTTTCAGATCTCAAGTAACAGTGCTTTGTACACGCACACCTTTATTCAATTATCATGTAATAGGTTGTATTGTAGTTAACACTGTATGCCCTACTGGAAAGAAATGTCTAATTATACTAAGAAAGATGTTAGAACTGTACATGTATAATAGATGTCAAATTGCTTGTCTTCTCAAGGGGAGGAGGCAGAATTTGGAACTCAATTAAAAAATGTTAAAGATTATTTTTGCATGTAATTTGAGATGCGCACACACACACATTTTTTTTTCCCAAAAAGGAACGAAGGAACGAAGGAAGGAAGATGTCAGTAATAAATAAAAAGCCATGTGCTGAACATAAATAACAGTATCAATTTGGAAAAGAAAAAGCCAACTTGGGGCTGAAACTCATGCCTCTTGTCTATAGTTTTGGAGATGTATCAGTAGAACTATCAAAGTATTTGGCTCTGGGAGGCTCCAGCTGCCCCTTATCTCAACAATCCAGGCTATGCTCCAGGGAACTATGCTCCCACTCCTAACATATCTAAAGTCATAGTCATTTCCAATACACAGGTCTAGATAATTCCGATTTCTTCATATTACGAATGAACAAGAGAATCGCGGCTGGGTTCAGGAAAAGACGCCGACTCCAGTTCGCCAGACTAGAGAAAGTTTCGATTATGGGAGCAAAGTGTTAGTTCACCTTGTACTCGAGTACAAGGTGGTTTATATTGGTGGACCTGCAGTGGTTCTCAGGACCATTGATCTTTTCTTTATCTTACCCAATAGACAAATGGTCACTGGAAGGGGTGAAGGGGTCCATGGGAGGCCTCTTCCGCTCTCAGGCTTCCGGGGAATCGGAACCCCTCAAAAATGTCGACAGATTTCTAGGATGACTACAGGATCGCCCCTTCAGCTTGTACTCCTAGAGGGGTCAAACTACCCAAAGACCACGTTTTCTCTTTAATAAGATATATTCTGGATCCGGGGCTGAAAAAGAAATAATGATTAGAAACCTCTTTTAAAAAACCATGAAAGCACTGGATGAACGTCGGCTGTTATCCTTGTTCACTTTCTTCTAGATGTGGAAGACAGGGGTAACGGTCTGTTTCATTCTATTACAGACACTACAGAAGCTTTCCAACCCTATCCTCTCTCCACCACGTCCACTCTTGCGACCGAAGCATTGGCAAGCAGACACAGACTTAACAAAAGGGAACTGGAGGATGCGGGTATCGATCCCGCTACCTCTCGCATGCTAAGCGAGCGCTCTACCATTTGAGCTAATCCCCCACACTACTTCTCTTTTTATTTCGGCTCCTTCGAAGATGCTGACCGATTATAACGCAGGCGATTCTGTTTAATCTTAATTTTCAAGGAAGAACACGCTAAGTAAAAGAGGAAAGAATAAAAGACAGCAAAATAGTGGAGTTAAGAAAGTCGGAGAACAGATTCCAGGCTATTAGAAGAGCTTTGATGACAGGCCAGCGGACAAATGGGGGCAGCCAGGGGCAGGCTTGGAAAGGATTTCTCTAGAGGGTGGCGGGGCCAGCCTCCTCCGCGGAGAATATGTTACCCTGGTTTTGCTCTCCAAAGATCAGATTTCTTTTACAGCTTTCGGATCCGGGAGGCCAGTCCTCACTCTCCCATCTGAGGAATATGTGTGCATGGAAGATACAGGGTGGGTATTTGCAGAGAAAATTATCCAAGCCCAGTCACTGATATGAGAGACTGAAGAAGCCTAGGACAAGCTATCAATTCACATATCCTAGGGGTAGGTGAGGGAGAGGCAGATAACAAAGATTCCTTTAAATCCTTAGTACCATGTCCTTCTCTAAATGGGACTCCCAGTACCAGCGATCATAGAGTCAGGAAACTGAACAATAACATGAAATCAGATACCCATGATTCTGCCTCAGTGCTGCTCTTAAAGAAACCATAGTATGTAGTTGGTGGCATAATGGAAGAGTGTGATTGCACATACTAAGATTCCAGTTTCTACAAGCAGTTAGCCAGTGATCCGCCTTATGAAGTGTATTGGAAATGTTCTTTCTCTCTTCTTAAAGAAGTCACTTCTGGACTCACAAATAGCTAACTGTACAGTACTTGTTCCCAGCTTTGCCTTCACCTTTACTTTGATATTTGATCCTGCATTCCCGATTAGGAGGATTTGGTAAGAATGAGCAGGTGGAACTTAAAAATAGTAAAGGCTGAGTGAGGTAGGGAAGCTCTCACAGTGTGTCAGAACACATCTGACAGTTTTGGACTTTAGTCCTTTCCATAGTGTTTTGGTTACCTCAAAAAAGTATCAGGCAAAAAGGAGAGAGCCTGGAAGAATATGGTAAGGCAGATCAGGCTAGGGCAAGGCAGTCAGAAAAACTCCAAAGTACATAGTTAAAGTTCCTCCCCCTTTGAGATTCACTGTTTAAAGAAGAAAAACAGGAACTTTCTGACTCTTACTTCCCTTTCTTCAGTGTTGACCCTTAGAGTCAATTCAATAATGCAAGCTCCTTTCAGAATCTTGTCTTATTGTCTTGGTTTTCAAGAGCTGGCGATCCTCCATCACTCCCAACATTTGCCTCTTCTTCTCCAACACCAGAGCCACTGAATAATGGTAGAGTGAGGCAGGAAATCATGAGGACTCAGTCCACTCCAAATTCACGTTATTTAGACTTATCTGGGTTCTCCTGGATGTATGCCCATTCATTCCAAGTTTCCTCACCTTCTCTCTTGCACTTTTCTCTCCACACTCCATCATCCTCTCTTCTCCATTGCTAGAGGATAAGATATA
The DNA here is from genome assembly GCA_028646575.1 of Pseudocheirus occidentalis. Taxonomy (NCBI): domain Eukaryota; kingdom Metazoa; phylum Chordata; class Mammalia; order Diprotodontia; family Pseudocheiridae; genus Pseudocheirus; species Pseudocheirus occidentalis. The sequence goes on from CM053599.1 coordinate 108,585,896, forward strand.
CAATCCTTTTTCTTTCAAGGCTAATCTTCCTTCACGAATCTTTTCCTGATTCTACCATTCTCTCCTCAAATTTTCTTCTAGCTGTTAGTCTGGACACATTTACTCACATCACTTTCTACCTTTAATAATACCGATCAAGATATGAAAAGAAACCTAGTGGAACACCTCCAGCGCAAGTGGGCCACGCCTTTCCGATGGATGATTTATGAGAGGCTATGGACAAGATAGTTCTACAGGATAAGAGAGCAGGGGTGATTTTGGATCTGCTCTTTTGGCAGGAGGATGTACAAGGATGAGTCCCCACACCCACTGAAGTGTAATAATAAACATATGTGTTGTACATCTCCTAGAAGACCAAACTTCTTTGCAAGTACCGTCATTTTTTCATAATGTTTTCTCAACATATAATTACAGTACTTTGCGCATAGTAACTACTTAAAAAGTATATTTTGAATGAAAGAAAGGAGGAAAGGAACAAATTTCATATGAGTTTAAGATCCTGTTCTCCAGGAAGCTGCTGTTCAGAACCTACCACAAAAGCAATTCATATCATTCCCCTCAGAGGCTCAATTGTTTCCTCAGTCCTATCAACCTCAGTTTTTCTTTTGCATCTGCCCAGGCCTGATCTGAAAAAGAACTTGGTCCTCTAGGAAAGAGAGAGACACTGCAGGCATCCCATCTACCATCTTAAGTTTTCATGGGGTTGTTTGAGGCATGCAGTTCTGGAGCAGGTCTTTTATTACAGTCTACAGTGTTGAAAGAAAACCAGTGTGGTGCTCAAAGTAATTGAAAAACCAGTGGAAGTTACCCTCAAGAAGACTTAAGATTCCTTTTCTAGGCACAGACTCTAAGGAGGTCAAGAATAAAAGGAAAGGACCCACATATAGGAAAATATTTATAGCAGCACTTTCTGTTGTAGCAAATAATTGAAAGTACATTAGATGCCCATTGATTAGGGTATGGCTGAATAGATCATGGCATGTGAATTTAGTGAAATATTACTATTCTGTAAGAAAACAATAACTATGATAAATACACAGGGAGATAGGAGAACAAATATAGACCAGCACAAAGTGAAATAAATAGAACTAGCAAAATACTATACAAAATGACTCCAACAATGTCAATGAAAAAACAGCAACAACAAAACAATTACAACTTAATGCTGTGAAATTATAGTGACTTTTTATCTTTTTTTATTATTGTTTATAAGGGATGGTTGAGAAGCAAAGAGAGATATCTTGTGAAGTGTAGGTAATATTGAAGCACAAGACATTAATTTTAGAAAGAAATGTTTTTAGAAAGAAAAGTCAGTGAAGATTCATAAGACCAAATAGTGAAACATATCTCTTCCCTTATAACAGAAAGATATAGGACTACTAAGACTTAAGACTGCATATACATTGTCAATTCTATCACATTATCGGATTTCCTTTTGTTGCTTATTTGTTTTCTTTGCCAACAGCAAAGTTCAGTATAGATGTGTGTGTGTGTGTGGGGAAGGTACGGAGTCTGGCAAGAATCTTCCTTGTAGTTTCCTCACCTGGAACACAATATCATGCACCTTTTCTGTCCTAGCTCTGTTGGGTCTTTGGAATTTAGCAAAATGTGGCCCTTAAGACCTAAGCAGGAAACCTTAAGAAAATGCTGGGAAAGAAATTGTCTCTACTGAACCAACTTCTTATAGGAGAGAATCACAAGTTTTTCCTCTCCCTTCCCTCACGAAAATGTGGTTAATAGGAGTAATACCCAACTACCACGGGAGAGATCAACATATTGAGAAATCAACTGATGTCACTTTTTAGTTTTCCTAACATACCAAGGGTTACCTTCCAGCTCACTGAATTTCAAGAAGCTAGATTGTGTAACAGAAAGGAGTTGTTTGGACATCAGTTGGGTGGGGATGACTTTTTGTAAGGTAAATTTGAGAGACAAAGTAGAGAATATTTTAGAGAATATTTTTTCTGGAATGTAAGGAAAAACGTCCCTGGGTGGGCTCGAACCACCAACCTTTCGGTTAACAGCCGAACGCGCTAACCGATTGCGCCACAGAGACCACTGCCTTACGGATTTTGGAGAATTCTCTATATCCGATATAAAGCGTGGCTTTCTTCCTGGTTACGTAATGTTTATTATATGCTGCAGAATGTAGGCGTTTGCAGAAGTAAAAGAAGGCGGATTCACTATATATAAACAGCACTGTATAGATTCAAGGCCCCAAGGAAAGGCGGAATTGGGACTGGGACCCTCCGCTTATTCCACCCTTCCCCCACAAAAGAAAAAGGCCATGCCCCGAGTTCGTCCTCACTCACACTCCCGGACACGTCCTCATTAGGGTTTTAGCATATGCTGACTTTAAGACTCTGGGTACCGAAGACTTAACCTCTCAGTTCTACTGGAAACTCTAAAACTACAAATTATCGCTATAAAACTGCACTTAAGTTGCAGACCTACATTGGTTTACATCACCTACCAACACTGAGGAAATTACAGGTCCAGACCAGAAAGTTTAAACTCTGTTAGGAAGAGGGGTGGTCGGGGCAGGATAGGAAAGGGGATACTTGTAGATACCAGGAAAATTGCAATCCACAGCAATTACAATGGGGGCGGGGCGGCAGGGGTCACGTAAAGCTTCGGGAGGGAGGTGGCACTTGGAGCAAACCTTGGAGCAAGACGATTTCTTGGACGCAAAGAAAAGGAGTGGATCGGATCTGAGGCTCTGCAGTGGGAGTCGGGAAGAAATAGCTTGAGCAGCTAAAACACCGAGGCGGGAGACGGAATGTTGAATTCAGAGATCAGCTGATTGTTCCCCCTGGCAGGAACGTAGGAGGTATGAGGAGTTATATGAAATAAGTTGGAAAAATGGGGAACATTGTTGAGGAACTCAATATCCGTTTGTATTTCGTTTTATAGGCACTGACGAGCCAACTCTTCCATTTCATAGAGGGACAAACTGAGGCCCAGAGAGGGGCTTGATTCCCTTCGATATCCATTCATTGGATTCGTGCAAGGAGCTCTCCGTACTAGACCTAGGTAGGATCAAAGAAAAGTATGACAGAACCCTTGTCCTAAAGGAGGGGATGACCTGTGCACTATTTAGAGATCAGTTCCAGCACCCTCCACCCCCCACCCCTCCACCTCCGGATTCCAAAGGGTATCTGTCATTTTCCCAGATTTTTTCTTTTGCAGGAGAGGCTCGCGCACTTCGGGAAGTAAAGGATCTTGGCCCTTCCCACTTGAAACAGAGCCCCAGGGTAGGGAAATTACAGGGTCTTGGTGGCTGGGCATCTCGAGTACCTAAGAAAATGAGGTAGCATAGGCTCGGTAGGAAACGGCTCCAGTCTAAGCGCTCCTGGAAAGAACAGACAAAGAAAGGGCTTTAATTTATGCATCAAAGAATGCTCCTTCAGCTGCCTTTGGTGGCTGTGAGCTCTACGTTTATGGCGAACATTCGCTCTTCATGCCCCTAAACTCGGCAGCTGGATTTCCACTCTAACTGGAGGGGCGAAAGTGCATCATTACGCGTTTCGTAAAAATATTCCTAATTGGAAATTCCTTTTCGGGCCCATCTCTTCACTAATAAGCACTCCAGGAATTGCGCGATCTCGAAAACACTTCCTAGTTTTTGAAGTATTTTGCTTAATTCTTTTCTCTTCACTTTCACCATCTGTAGAGGAATACAGAGTTAAAGGGATTGTGACCGCAACCTGAGCAAAGAGAAATGAAAACGAAAACGGAATCGACCACGAAGGGACTCGAACCCTCAATCTTCTGATCCGGAATCAGACGCCTTATCCATTAGGCCACGCGGCCTCTTACGTACGATTTCTTCTGCTTTCCCTATAGAAAAGAGGGAGGGCGGGGCATTCCTTCCAGTCTTAATTCCACCGGTAGTTTCCTGTATCTCGTAATAGCAGAGCCCGAACTTGGAAAAAACTGTTTCACTTAACCCGTGAGAAAACTGGGAAGGCGTAAGGCTCAGGCTGGCAGCTAGGAATCTAGGTCTGTACCTGGATTCCTTCGTCTTTAAAGGGCCGAAAGCGAAATGGCGAGGACTGGTCGCAGCCAACCACTCTCACTGAGCCAAGAAACCCGAGGCTATGAGACGCTCAACTGCGGGGATCTGCAGCCCCTCCGCGCGACTCTCCCCCCGAATGAACCATATTTCTCGGTGGGAAGGTGGAACAGTCCGCACAATCTGGGGCCGGGCTCGGGAGCAGCATCTCAGCGGAAGGGCCCAGTTTGGGAGGAGATCGAGATGCTGAGCGGAAGCCGTTCTAGGTCGAAGGTTCCACCAAACGGCTCGTAACGCTAACTACATATTGCTAGAGGGAGAGGATTCTACCCGTGCTAGGGTGAAAGTGTTTACTCTCATCTTTCAACTCCGAGTCTTTTCTTTGGCTGTTCGGCGTGCCTGGAATTCCTTCTTTCCTTGTCTCAGCCTCCTGGCTTTTCTGGCTTCCTTCAAACCCTAGTCAAAATCAAGGCAAAAAGCTTGTCTCAATCTCCGTTGATCGAGTGCCTTCCCTCTACTGATTATCTCCGATTTATCCTTCATAAGCTTGTTGTACAGTTGTTTGCATGTGGTCTCCCTTTCCTTCAAGGGAGCGATTGTTTGTGCCTTTTTTGTAAGGTGCCTGACAGTAGAAGCCTTTTAATAAATGGTCACTAATTGACTTATTGAACAGTTAATCCATCACTATAGACATGACTGGAGTGGGATAATGCTGGGATATTAGGATGAAAATGGTCAGAGTTCTAGGTTATACCAGCGGCCTTTTAACTGACTCCAAGTTTTATAGAATAGCTCCTTTTATTAAAGGGATTTGTTCTGCCAAGTTTGAATACAGTCAAAGGGCAGCATTTGAGGACCTAGCCATGTGTGGCTCCAGGCTGCAGGTTTCCCACCCCTGATAGCATTTTCCTAGTGTGGACCTCAGGTGGTTTACAGACAAGGACTCTGAAAGGCAGTTACCAAGTTTCCAGCTTTCCCGTGGCTACCACTTCTAGGGGAATTCGACTCAATCTATTGCTTGGAACTGAAATGAGCAAAGGAGACTGGCCCAGGCCCCTATGCCAAAAAGCAGCAGTGTCCTCCATCCAGATGTCAGCTCCGGGATGTGTGCACCCTCAAAACTGTGCAACAGAAAGCCTTACTGAAATAATACTCAGAGTTTTCTCAAGGTAGGAAGCAGAAAAGAACGGTTTATTACAATGTCCAGAAAGGGCCATCCTCCTGACAATGGTCAGGGAGGAGAAGCAATTTACAAAAGGAAATGGTGAAGTTATAAAGCCCTAACATGGAATTCTTCCCCATCCCCCCTCCTGAATCTTTTCTTCCATTGGCTGGAAGTTAGGTGTACAATCTAAGCACAGCAATCTACCTTAAGAACCAGAAAGGAAACAGTAGACCACCCAATATACATTTGAGAAAGCACTTCTGTCCTTATTTGGCACATCTTACGCTAAGGTGTCATTGAGGAGAGGGGTGACTCCCTACTGATCTGAGTTTTGAGTCCTTGAAAATCACGTGATCTCCAGTGAAGGAGAACTTGGGCCTGTTTCCCACAAAAAGCCTTACTACATTTAAGAGTATAGTCTGAGACGTTTTCGCTTCTCTCACTCACAGAGAAAACTTGGTTCTATGTAGGCTGGGGACTCAGTGAAGGAGATTTTGAGGAAACCACTCAAACTTGCCCAGCTCTCTGTGCTCCAAACCCTGGCTGGGCCTTAGGTCCACGTGCAAACAGCACAGGTTCTGAATCTCCTACTTTGTTTTCTAATTGGGAAATTGGGGTGTGGAAAAGGCAAAAAAAAAAGCCAACAGATTCCTGGTGCAATGGAAACCTATGAACAGATCAGCATCATCTTAGTTACTCTTACAATCTTCAGTTAAAACATTGTTTTTTAATCCTTTTTTGTGTCACGGATGCCTTGGCAATCTAGTGAAGCCTATGGTCCCCTTCTCAGAAAATAAATGTTCTTAAATGCATAAAAGACAACAATAGTATTACAAAATTAGCCAATTATATTAAAATATGAACAAATACATATTTAAAAAAATTTCACAGACCCTCCCATTAAGAGCTCCTTAGTTAAAAAAAAAAAAGGCAGCCCAAAATCTACCCACTTGATCCTGAGTAAGATCTGAGACCAAATCAAGGGTGGATCAGACTTGAAAAGTGGAAATATTCAAGTATAAACTGGATTGTGGGAGATGTATATAGGATTCCTGTTCATGGTGTGGGCTGGGACAATTTCTGAGGTCTCTTCCACTGAAATTCTATGACACTGATTCCAACCTTGGCTATTCAATAGGGTTGTATTCTTGGGTAAGTCTCTTGCCCCTTTATCACAGAGGAGCAGAGGTGGTCCTGGGTTCTTGAAGGCTATGCCTCCTAAATACAAACTTTTCCAAGGCCAAGCTAGAAAGGCTTCCAGGGCCTTCTTGGTAAAGGATTTTGCCTTCAGAGGAGCCTCAGTTAAGTTTGGAGAAACTAGAGACAGAAAGTTCCCCAAGTGATGATGTTTTTTTTGTGCCATAGTAACTCCTGAAGACTAAGGCATGAAAGGATTTATCCACACTGATGGATCAAGAATGATCCACTGAAATGGATAAGGTTATTGCAAATGGCACTCATTTATGTTGTGCTATATACCTCCCAAAGTTGTTCTAAGAAGTAATGAAATAATGTATTCAAAACTGCACTTGGGAATCAGAAAGACTTGTGCCCAAATGATGCCATTTAACTTCCAAATTCCTTTACTTTCCTCATTTGTAAAATGAGAATGATCATAGGATCTATGTCACAGGGTTGTTGTGAGGCTTAAAGGAGATGATATATATGTAATTGCTCCACCAGAGTGGGTTTGGTGGTTTCCAGAAGGGACAGTAGTCTGTGATGAAAAGTGATTCCTGACTGACAGAGAGAAGTCTGAGAGTGAAGTAGAAAAAGCAAGAACTTTGAAGGGCAAATTAGAGACACACACACACGTTTGCATGCACGCACAGACAGACAGACAGACACAATAGTCCTTCATTTTCAGCACTTGCGCCCCAAGAGACTAAAAGAGTACAATACTCAAGTAAAATTGTTCTGATCCAGGTTGAGCTAAGGTTTCATCTCTCTCCTAGATAACAGAGAACCCTTTACTCTTGAGTGATCTATCACTTAAACTAATCTGTATGGCTTCCTGTTTCTTGATTTGCTTTCATAAGTATGTTTATTTTCTCTCTTGACTGTCTAAGCTAACTGCTATTCCCCAGACCTCAGTGAGAAGAGAACTATCTCCTCTTCTCCCTCCAGCAACTAGCAAAGTAAGCCCCTTGAAAGTAGGAATTGTCTATTTCATTTCTTTATATCCCCATTTATTAGCACTGTGCCTGGAACAGAGTAGGTGCTCAATAAATCTCAATAAATGTTTATTATGTCACGACTGAAACTAAGGTAAACTGAGAGACAAAAATCCAAGCATGATCAATTTTTTAGTGAGGCTCAATGGATAGAGCATCAGGTCTGGAGTCAGGAAGACCTGAGTTCAAATATGGCCTCAGATACTTAGCAGCTGTGTGACCTGGGCAAGTCACTTAACCTCTATTTACCTAAATCCGCTGGAGAAGGAAATGGCAAATCACTGCAGTATCTTTGCCAAGAAAACCCCAGGACCAGTATTGGCATGCTAAAGTCCATGTGGTCATGAAGAGTCTGACACAACTGACTGAATGACAGAAAATGAGGAGCCAGAAATTCAGTGACTCTAAACCAACAGAGTCTCCTATTGGGCTAATAGTGCCTGAGACCAGCAGCAATCTAATGAAACTCAGCCAAACACAATTCAACAGACCAAAATCTGGGTCAGGTATTTAGAGAATTCAAACAAAGAGAGCAGTACACAGACCTTACCCCACATCATGGCACTTTGGGAGTACTGAAAACCTGCAGGTCAGTCAGACTGAGTGGTGAAAGCAGTTCAGAACAGACATCCCCCTTCAGAAGTTCACTGAACTCCATACTAACATAAAGTTCAAAGTCAAGAAGTAGGCTGGGAGAATGAGCAAACAAAACAACAACAACAACCTGACCATAAAAAACTATTATGTTGCTAGGGAAGTCCAAGACACAAACATAGAAGACAGTAACTTGAAAACATCTATAAGCAAAGCCTCAAAGAAAAAAAAATGCAAATTGGACCCAAGTGAAACAAAAATTCCTAGGAAAACTAAAAAAGAAGTTAAAAGAAAATGTTTTTAAAAAAATATTTTTAAAAAACAAGTGTGACTTCTAGGGCTGTACCCCAAAGAGATCATAAAAATGGGAAAGGGGGCTACATGTAGAAAAATATTTATAGCAGCTCTTTTTGCGGTAACCAGGAACTGGAAATCAAGGGGATGCCCATCAGTTGGGGAATGGTTAAACAAGTTGTGGTATATGAAGGTAGTGGAATACTATTTATTATGCTATAAGAAATGATGAACAGCAGACTTCAGAGAAACCTGAAAAGACTGATATGAACTGATGCTAAGTGAAGGGAGCAGAACCATGAAAACAATTTACACAGTAACAGCCACAGTGTGCAAGGACTAATTTTGATAGACTTAGCCTTTCTTAGCAATGCAAGGACCTAAAACAATTCCAAAGAACACATGATGGAAAATGCCAGTCACATCCAAAGAAAGTGCTATGCAGTTGGAATGTAGAACAAAGCAGGCTATTTCCTTTTCTGTTTTGTTTTATTTTCCTTTTTTTCCTTTCTCATGGCTTTTCACATTCATTATAATCTATGCAACATGATTGATGTGAAAATGTGTTTAATAGGAATGTATGTGTGGAGTCTATATCAGATTGCAAGCTGTCTTCAGGAAGGTGGGAGAGAAAATTTAAAACTTATAGAAGTGATTGTTGAAAACTACAAATAAATAACTTAATAAAAAATACAAGTGTGAGTGGTAGAGGGGAAATGAAAAAAGAAATGAGAGCTAGGTAAGAAAGACATGAAAAGAAAATTCACAACTTGGTAAAAGAGGTGCAAAATCTTACTGAAGAAAATAATTTCCTTTATTTATTTATTTTCCCCCAGTTATATGCAAAAACAATTTTCAACATTCATTTATAAAACTTTGAGCTCCAAATTCTCTCCCCTTCTCCCTCCTCACCCTCCCATCCCCATTGAGAAGGCAAGCAGTTCAACATAGGCTATAAGAAAATAATTTCTCAAAAATGAGAATTCACCAATTGGAAGTTATGATTTCATGAGACATCAAGAAATAACAAAACAAAGCCAAGAGAAAAAAAATAGAAGAAATACCTCAGGGGGAAAAAAACTTACCTGGAAAATAGATTGAGAAGAAATAATCTAAGAATCCTTGGACTACCTGAAAGTCATAAATAAAAAGAAAATAAATTTGCCCAAATAGCATAGAACCAGAAAGCAAAGTAGTGAAATAATCTATTGGTCACCTCCTGAAGGAAATTCCACATGAATACAAAATCCAAAATGAAAAGTTCCACAAATATTACATCAAAATACAGAGTTCCAGGGGGTGGCTAGGTGGATAAGTGAATAGAGTACCGGCTCTGGAGTCAGAAGGACTTGAGTTCAAATCCGGCCTCAGACACTTAACACTTATTAGCTGTGTGACCTTGGGCAAATCACTTAACCCCAATTCCCCTTCCTTCCCACCTTCAAAAAGAAAAAAAAATACATAGCTCCTAGGTAAAAAATAAAATATTCAAGCATTCAGAAGGAAATAATTCAAGTACTGTAGAGCCCAGCCAGGATAGCACAAGATTTATTAGCTACTATTTAAATGAGGGAAGAGTTTGGAACATGATATTCCCAGAAAGCAAAAGATTTAGAATGACAAGAATAACCTATCAAAACAAAAAATTCTACAAGAGAAAAAATGGATCTTTAAAAAATAGAGGCCTTTATAGCATTCCTGATGAAAAGAGCAGAGTAGAAAATTTGACATTCAAACAGCAATGAACAAGAAACTAATGCTAATAAAATTGACAATCTAAGTGAAATGGATGAATATTTTTTAAAATATAAATTTCCCTATGTAAGAGCATCAAAAATAAAATATTTAAATTATCTTATCTAAGTAAGAGAAATTAAACAAGTGATTAAAGAACTTCCAAAGGGAAATAACCCAGGACTCAATGGATTTATAAGTTCATTCTACTAAAAATTTTAAGAGCAATAATTCCAATACTACATGAACTACTTGAAAAAAAAAGATGATGGATTCTTACCAAATTCCATCTCTGACAAAATATGGTCTTGATACCTAAACCAGGAAGAATAAAAAAAACAAATAAAGAAAACTATAAAACAATTTCCCAAATAAATATTGATACAAAAATGTTAAACAAAGTGCTAGAAAGGAGAATTTAGCAATATATGACAAAAGTCATCAATTATAATCAGGCTAGATTTATACCAGGCATGCAGGGCTGATTCAGCATTAGGAAAACTAGAACATTAGTAACTAAATGTTAGTAACAAAAATAACAAAAATCATATGATTATTTAAATAGATGCAAAAACAAAATTCCAACAAAATACAACACCCACTTCCTATTTTAAAAAAACACACTAGAAAGCAAAGGAATAGAGATTTTGGGGGCAGAGCAAGATGGCAGCATAGAAGCAGCAAGATTTCGCAGCTCCCACATAGCCACCTCAAATACCCATAAAATATGACTCTAAACAAATTTTAGGGCTCCAAAACTCAGAAAAATACAGAAAACACATCTCTCACTGCAGGCAGCAGGCTGGGAGTCAAAACCAGCCCAGTCTGAAACCATGGCCTGGCCCCAGGGTGTTCAGGAGGAGCTAGAGCTAGAGTCTCCAGGAGAGCAGATCAGCAGCAGCTGTGGCAATTTCCAGAGGTATCAAGCCAGGAGAAATAAGGACTAAGAGAAAGGTCAGTGGAATTCAGCTAAATTTGGGGGAGAAAAGCAGTCCGGCCAAACTGCCTCCAGGATAAGGAAGCAGCTGAAGCGGCAGTAGAAGCAGAAACGGCTGCAAGCGGCAGCTGCCTCCATGCATCTGCTTCAGAGCTCCCAGCCTGCAGACTGTGGTCGGGCCAAGCAATCATTCAGAGGCCAAGTGCTCTTGCATTGAGCAGCCTAGATCCAGATCATGGTCTGGAGTTGTAGTCCTGGGGTGCGTTTTTAGTGACTCAAACCTGGTGGGGGCTGAAGGACCCCCCTAATAGCTCCAGCAGCTGTGAAAACCCCAGCAATTTGGTACAGAGCTTTCCCCCCTGGAAGCAGAGTTTCACAGAGCTAAAAAAAAATCAAGCAATTAATTGGCTGGCCAATATGAGTAGGAAAAGGAAGCAAAGGAAGAACAGCAATTGAACTCTAGAATCCTTTTTTGGGGACAAAAAGGATCAAAGCATGGAATGGGAGGAAGACAACACAGTCAGAACTCCTACACCAAATACTTCCAAGAAACATGAAGATTACCTACAAGCCATATATTGGCTTAAAAAAGACTTTGAAAACCAAATAAGAGACGTGAAGGAAAAATTGGAAAGAGAAATGAGAATGATGCAAGAAAATCATGAAAAGAGAGTCAACAACCTGACTGAAAAAAATAACACCTTAAAGAACAGATTAACTCAAATGGCAAAAGAGGTCCAAAAAGCCAATGAGGAGAAGAATGCCTTAAAAAGTTGAATTTGCCAGATGGAAAAAGAATCTCAAAAGTATTCTGAGGAG
>CM053599.1:108598127-108617708 GCA_028646575.1 Pseudocheirus occidentalis
TCTCTCCATAGTATGCTGCAACTTGTACCATGTATTTCTTTCTCTCATTGTTTTCATATTTTTGGACAAAACCATTTCAGAATAGGCAGTTTCAGGATCCAGGCTGATGTCCTCTAGAGAAACAGAAATGTCAACAGTTACAAGGAGTTAGTATTCTAAAAGTTCCCAACCAGGGATCAATAAAAAGAGAATGGCTAAGGTCTTGATGGATCCTGAGAAGGCACTAAGTCAAAGAGACCCAACCCCTCATGTAAATTTAAGGACTCATTGTCCATGCCCAGCACTTTTTTGAAAGGTCACTATAAACCTAAAGTGTTCCTGAAAGCTCAGAGATCCATCAAGTAGTTGGAGATAGGTTCATATTCTTCCCCAAGAATTTAATTAGATTCCATGGAGCTTGGAGTTTTATCTAATGTTTTAGGGTATTCAGGCTTCATCTCAATAAAGGATTCTTTCTGTTAACTAAAGATGGCCTCACTAAGATTAGGCATCTAAATAATGTTTTAGGATGCCAACTTCACGTGTTTTACTACTGCCAGTGTTCTCCAATTCTACACCACCATTGCCTTCACTTTTGATAGCATTGTCTGGATGCTAGAAACCAGAGAACTGGAGCTGGGGGAGGGGTGGTGGAGTCTGGAGCTACATTAAAAGAGACACCCCTCCCCCCACTAGAGAGAGAGGTTAAGAAATGAAGTTCAATTCTCTATGTTTTATCACATGTCACTTGAGCAACCTGAAAGACCCAACCACCTTCTTCATCTGACATTTTGGCCAGATGCTTTCATTTTTAGATTCTCTTATGGCACTCAACATCCACTAGATTGATTATTCCAACCCAAGGTAACATACTTTAATCAGGACTATATCTAGTATTACCTTTACCCTCCTCTATAACAGCATTTACATGTCTAATCCCCTCTCTGACAAGGAAATGTGGGTATTCAGTATAAAGAAAACTCCATTCACTCATAAGAAAAAAGGGTCCCATCTCCTTCTTCAGATTCTCCCTCTTTCACCTATCATTCCATACTTTCTTACCACTGACTGGTTACCTTATTCGTATAAACATAGTCCATGCCTCCTCCATTCTCAAAAAATCCTGATCTTCTTTCTTGGCTAGATTGCATTCTGGATTTCTCTCCCCTTTTAGGGCTAAACTTCTCCTAAAGTCTGACTGCAATCAGTTCCTTCACTTCTTTATTCTTACTCTCTTCTTTGCTCTGAGAATCCAACTTCTAATCTCATCATTCAACTGATGCTACTGTTTCCAAAATTACCAACTGTTTCTTAGTTGTCAGATCCAAAGAATACTTCTGCTTTCATCATTTCTGACCTCTCTTTATCCTCAGAGATCTAGTGACACTGACCTCCTTGAAGTTCCTGATACAAGGCACTGTATCTCCCACCTCCAACTATTTCTGTTGGCTGTCTCCCTTGCATGAAATTCTCTCCATCCTCCTCTCATTTCTTCTTTGCTTCTCTGACTGCCTTTGAGTCTTACCTTAATTATCTTTTTCTAATCTCTTTAGTGCCTTCACTTGATTGATTATCTCCCATTTCTTTTCTATGTATCTTCTTTGTAAATATTCTTTGTGTGTGTAAATGTTCTTTCCATGTTGCCTCCTTTATTAAAATATAAGCTCCTTGGGGCGGCTAGGTGGTGCAGTGAGTAGAGCACCGGCCGTGGAGTCATGAAGACCTGAGTTCAAGTTTGGCCTCAGACACTTAACACAAAAAGTAGCCGTGTGACCTTGGGCAAGTCACTTAACCCCAATTGCCCTCCAAAAAAACAAAAAAAGAAAAACAAAAAAATATATAAGCTCCTTGAGAATAAGGACTATTTTCCCCTTTCTTTGTATCCCTAGTACTTAACACAGTGCCTGACCCATAAAAGGTGCTTCATAAATGATAGTTGACTTGACTTGTTAGGAAAGCTCAGAATTTCATAAAGAAGATATCTCTTGTCTATAGGGAGTTTCAATAAAAAAGCAGAATAATATTCTGGGAGGGGTCTACAGGATATATTTTAAAAATAGCATTTCATTCTTTGGAATATCCTGGGAAGTCGAATGGGTTGGTATTTCTAGAACACCAAATAATCACTGACCCACAGGTCACCACACTTACCGTGGAATTTTCTCTTGATCACATCTCTCAGCTTCCAGTTCCTCATCACCGGAGAGGTGAGCAGTCTGCAGGATTGTACTACTGCCTCCAGTTGTCGAGTAGGCCGGAGAATCTGCACACACTTCTTTTTGCACTTAGGACATTTTAATTTGGACTTTGAAGTCTTTGTAATAAATTCATGGATACAGCTTGCACAGAAATTGTGACCACATTCTATAGATGTGGCACATGTTAAGAAATCTAGGCATATGGGGCACTTCAGCTCTTCCCAAAAATTTGAAATGTGATATGAAGCCATAACTTCAAAAGAAAATAAAAGGAAAAGAAGCATTGGTCATTTCATAATACTAACTTAATACAATGTCATAGTCTCTAATGAAATCCATTCCATGGGTATAGATAAGACAATTCTTTTTCTCAGCAAGTCTCAGTATACTCTTTCAGGGGAAATGGAAATTTAATGAAATAGAGAACTTCCAGGTATTCCTTATAAAAAGACCAGAGTTGAATAGAAAATTTGGCATTCAAACACAAGACTCAAGGGAGACATAATGGTCCTGATTCAGTTTGTTCTTTGGTACTCTGGCTAAGGATTACTGAAAGGTGTTAACCATGAAAAACTTTTAATATTCTTTTTTAAAAATTCACATTCCAAATTCTCTTCTTTCTAGTGCCTCTCCTACCAGTGGGTAGGCAAGCAATATGATACTCATTATACATGTGAAGCTATGTAGAACATATTTCCATATTAGTTGTGTTGCAAAAAAAAAGTCAAGGAAAAAAGAAAATTGAAAAAATGTTTTAATTTACACTCAGAGTTCATCACTTTCCATTTGGAGGAGGATAATATTTTTCATATTGAGTGCTTTGGAATTGTCTTCCATCACTGTAATTAGAAGAATAGCTAAATCTTTCAAAGTTGACCATTGTTAGAATATTGTTAGTATGTACAACGTTCTCTTGTTTCTGCTCACTTTTATTTGCATCAGTTCATGTGAGTCCTCTCAGGTTTTTGTGAAACCATCCCCCTTGTCATTTCTTAAAGCTCAGTAGTATCCCATTACAGTTATATACCACAGCTTGTTTAGCCATTCCCCAATTGATAGGTATCCCTTCAATGTCCAGTTCTTTGCCACTACAGAAAGAACTGATATAAATATTTTTGTACATATGAGTCTTTTCCCTTTTTTTCTGTTTTTTTTGGGTAGTAGTGATATCATTGTGACAACTGAAAACTTACAGGTTCTTAGATGTATTCCCGAAAACAGTTACACAGAACCCCTGAAGCTTGGACAGCTCTCACCTGGAAGCACAGCCCAACTTTAATACAAAAATGAAGTCAAGAAATTAGAAGAGGAAAAGAGCAAACAACAACAAAAGAACCTTACCATAGAAAATTACGAAGGTGATAGTTTTTTCACAGAAGAAAAAACCGCAATAAAGAAAAATCTGCTACATCCATAACCTCAAAAGAAAAAATGTGAATTAGAATTAGGACCAATGATAATTCCAGGAAGAGCTCAAAAAGCAGTTTAAGGTAGAGGAAACATGGCAAAAAGAAAGGAGTGATGCAACAAAATCATATAAAAAAAATTCAACAGCTTGCTAAAAGTAGGCACAACAAAAATACTGAAGAAAACAACTCCTTAAAAAATAGATGAGGGGCAGCTAAGTGGTGCAGTGAGAAGAACACCAGCCATGCAGTCAGGAGGACCTGAGTTCAAATCAGACACTTAACACTGTGTAACCTTGGGCAAGTCACTTAACCCCAATTACCCTGCCTTACCCCCTCCAAAAGCACAGAAATAAACAAACACCACATTATAATATTGGTGAAATGGAAAAAAGAGGCACAATAAAACAAGGTCTTCCTCTCTAGTGAAGTGGAGAGAGTGCTAAACTTAGATCCAGGAAGGCCACAGAAAGTCATTTATGCTCTCTAAAGCCTCCGTTTTCTTTACTTGTGAAATGAGGGGATTGGATGAGATGACCTCTCCGACCCTTTCCAGTTGTAAATCAATGATCCTATGATCCAGCTTAATGACTGACTGAATAGGGAGAAACAGATTTCAAGGGACCCCAGAAGGAAAAGTCTGGGGCTTGAGTAGAAGCCCTTTTGTTGTTAATTAAAAGGAATCTTTTCTCATTATTGAGGATGCCCTCAAAATCTTTTCTTTCTTAACCTCTTCCCCCCAATACTGTCACAGAGCATCTCCTTGGATTCCCAAATAAAAAGCCACCATTCTTAAACCGACACTTACCTTCTAGAGTTCCTGGTTTGGACCTTCCCCAGTTAGGAGCTCCAGGTCAGTTTCCAAGAAAAGAAATGCTGTGCTGGTTTTTATCCAAGACCTTGAGGAGCTCCACCTACTAAATTAGCACCATCTGAACTATCAGCCAGTGCACTTTCAAAAGACTGATTGCTCCTTTTCATCCTTCTTAATTCACATCTCTAAGCTGTGGGAGGTGTCTCTTCACTGATTCTGGCAAACTTGTGAAGTCAAACTGGATACTTTTAGGTACTTTAGGTACTTTTCACTGAGTTTTTGAGTCAATGAAACCTATTTCATTTAAGAATGGTACTTAGAACTTAGTGTAGTGAAGGGAAAAATCTAAATCTCTGTCCTCAAGGGAGCTTATGTCCCCCTGCGAATTTATAAAATGAACACCTTCCTTGTTGACACTTCTAGTTTAAGAATTCCCAGGCCTGGAACCCTTTTCCTGGTAAGGGTTTAGGTCAAGTTTAAGGTCCCTGAGGGCAAGGACTAGTTCACTTTGTTTTCCCCTGCACTTAGCACAGTGTTTACCAATCAGTAAGCACTTAATGTTTTTAATCATTCAATAATAAGGCCTCAGGTTTACACCCAAATTGTGATTTGAAGGAAACTGTTGTTATTCCTCCTTCATTTTAAAAAAATTAAATTTTCATTTTCAACATTCACTTTTATAAGTCTCTGAGTTCTAAATTCCACCCTTTCTCCACTTCCTCCTCCCCAAGGCTGGAACGAAATCTGATATAGGCTGTACATGTATGACAACATTAAACATATGTCCACATTAGTCATGTTGTGAAAGAAGAGTCAGAATAAAAAGGGAAAACCATGAGAGAGAAAAAACAAACAAGCGAATAAAAAAGAAAATAGTCTGCTTCAATCTTCATTCAGACTCCATAGTTCTTTCTCCAGATGTGGATAGCATTTTCCAGCATAAGTCTTTTGGAATTTTAGATCATTTTATTGCTGAGAAAAACTGAGTCTGACAAAATCGGTCGTGGGATAATGTTGCTGTTACTCCCTACAGTGTTCTCTGGGTTCTTCCCGCTTCACTCAGCGTTAATTCATGCAAGTCTTTCCAGGTTTTTCTGAAGTTTGCCTGCTCACCATTTCTTATGGAACAATAGCATTCCATTAGGATCGCAGAGCACAACTTGCTCAGTTATCTCCACAAGCTAAGAAACCGAACAAGTTAACAACATGATGAATTAATAACATACAAAACGAATTCCAAATCCCTAATTATTTTACTTAGAACACCATCTTATACTAGGTTCCATACTCCGGCAGGTTGAAAAAGTAGATCCATAAGAATCATGCTTTGTGATCAGCTCAGAAATTTCTGTGCTGGTGCTGCAATCTCTGACAGATTCTCAGTTCCTGAGAATTGTGAAAGCAGAATTCATGCCTTGCACAGCAGGAAAAATAGGCACAGTAGAAAAACTTGAATGTATGCTGCTGACTCTTTCCAAACAAGTGAAAAAGAGCACAGTTGATTGGGAATTAAATAGAAGTGAAAGATAATCTGGAAGAAGAGAAGCAAAAAGTAAGAAAGTTAACAGTATACATGATCTCTACACAAGCAAAACATATTGATCTCAAAGATAAGATGCACTGAGACAACTTATGAATTATAGGTCTCCTAGAAAACTAGAAGTCAAAAACTTTACCACCATAATAAAATTTTGCAAGTGTCCAGGAAAAACACTTTCAAATATAAAAGAAAGGAAATGTAAATAACAGAACCACAGAATTGAGGGGATGGAATAAAAAGAAATACAAAAAGCAAAAGAAATAAAAATGTAACCTGAAATGACATACCTCAGTGATTTGAGTCTAATCATGAAAAAGATAGATATTAAATAAGTCTTTTGAAGCATGTTTGTGCTCCTCCTCCCAAGAAGGTAACTTCTTGTTCCATTTGTAAACACCTAAGAAGATAGAAACAGAAAAAAGGTAAAGAAATGTACTTACCAAGGATTGCATATGTAATTTTAAATACATTAGTCTGTCTCTAGAAACTATTAAAGGAAAAAAAAGTTGAAAGAGAAAGACATCAGCTAAAACCAACAGCAATCAAATAACAATAAAGGGTCCATTGAGAGTTTTATTTCCAAAAATACACAGGGAGATAAAGAAGAAAGTGGAACTTTTTTGTTGTTGACAGACATAGTTTTATTGTGGTTGATATCATTAACATATTTCCAAATCAATTTGCTCTTTAAAAGAATTACAAATTCTTTTGGGCAAAATACAAGATATATTTAAAGGGGAGGGATACATTAGGGTGCATTTTTGTTATCACATGATCATATCACAGTAGAAATAACTAGTAACATCGATATATCCAGGACAATTTTGTCTTCTGGACATATACTCCTCCAACTTGAACAGGAACCTTCTTACAAAAGAATAAGCAAAAAGACCAAGTTTTCACAACACTTTAGAATGAATATATTTCTTTCTAATTCATGTCACAAAATGTTAGGTAGTGTTTACATGATAACTTTGGTCTCAATTTGCTTAAGGCATAAAGGAGGTGGAAATTAAGAAAACTGAGTAGAGGAAAAGGTTTGAAAAGACTTGCATTAAATCAATCCTACATTCAAACCTCCTCCCCTGGCCTGCCCCCTCCTCACTCGTGTGTGTGTGTGTGTGTGTGTGTGTGTGTGTGTGTGTGTGTGTGTGTGTGTGGTGGGTGTCTCACAAATGCTCTCAGGATACTAAGGCCAGAATGGGAGGATGCATAAAAGCAGAAAGAGGAGGCCAAAAAAAAAAAAAAAACAGGGAGAGATAGAGGGAAAAGTGTGAAGTACCATAATCAAATCAATGGTATAGAGTAATGGGAAAATAACTCTCTGTAATCTATTAGTAAGTAGGCAAGAAAATGGGTGGGGTGGCAAAGAGAGGACCTGAAATTTAGAAAGAACAGAGAAATCTTAACTCAATGGTAGGTGTGGGTTCCACTGACGAGCACTCCCTTGGGAGTAATAATATAGGGGAGATCACACACCTAACTAAGGGACCTTGTAGGGATATGGTACATAGAGACAGTGATATATTTACTTCTTTGAGAGTAATGTGCTTTCATGGACAATATCCTGCTTCAGGAAAAGGGCAGAGTTTCTGGGGATGATGAGGTATCGGCTTGAAGAGGATGCCCTAAGAGGGTTAGGGCTGCCTGAGACCCCAAAATATCAACATGCCAGGTCCTGCTGAAAGAATTCCACTTAAGTCTTCTCAGCCAAGGAAAAAGTAAAGTTTATTGAAAGTTCAAGTTCACCACCTGGGGTGCTAGGCAGCCCTAACCCTCTTTGGGCACCCTCTTCATTTTTATGGTTCCCTGACCAGGAAACACTGCTAATCTCAAGCTCTTCTCCAGCCTGCACTGGAAGGTACATATACCTCTCTTTTTCCCTATTGCTTTCTTGTCCTCCAAGTAGATTGGAAGTGGTTTTTTTGGTGCATTTTTTGCATGTTTTTTTTTTGTGCATGTGTGTTTTGTTTTTGTGTGCCTGACCTTTCAGGTCCCATTAGGTCAGACAGCTAGGTATTTAGCCTGACTTTAGGTTCTTGGTACTGTTTGGTTATGTTGGAGAACATGGACATGTGTGCAGCTACGGAAGAATGGAGGACAAAGATAGAGGCCTCATCTGGAAATGTGAGCCAGATTCTTTCAGTTCTCTCAGTGCTAGGGAACTGGGAAAATTCAAGGTATTTTTTTGTAGGTTTTTTGCACTGTTTTGTTCTGTTTCTTTTTTGAGGCTTACTTCTAAACCTTCTTTTATGGTGGAAGGGACTTAAAGACCCTTTACCCGTGGCTCCCAAAAGTTCGCCTTTGAGTTTTCTTCTACAACATTGGGAAAAATTTAGTTTCTCTGCATACCTTAAAAAGGAAAAACTAGTGTTTTTTTGCAACACTGTTTGGCCTAGCTATTGCCTAGAAAGCCATGAATCATGGCCTGTTTTGGGGACTTTAAAAGACAATTCTCTCTTGCAGTTAGAATCATACTGTCACAGAGAAGAAAAATGGGTGGAAGCTGCCTATTTGCTGGCCTTCAGTGAACTGTCTCAGAACACAATTCTCAGGAAAGAGTGTGAGATGTTTGATGCTAGTGCCTCTCCACAAAGAGGCAACGGGAACGAATTAAATGGGCCCCTTCCTAAGGCTTCGGCCACAGCCCCTCCCCCTTCAGGAACTCCCACTCAGGTCCCAGTCACTTGTCCCACTGAGGTAGCTGCCCAGGCCCCTCATGCTGGACCCCACCCCTTTTCCCCCTGGGTTCCCTTCCCTTTTTCTCTAGCCCAACACCCCTCATTTCCTGCCCCCTACACCATCCTTATCGCCTACCCTGCAACTCCTAGCATGGCCCCTCCCCTGTCAGAGACCCCTGCTCAGAATCAAGGAGAGCTCAAAAAAAAGGGAGAGGGAAGTCCCAGAGCCTACACCTCATCAATTTCATAGCAAAGATGGAAAGCCAATGGGAAAAGCAAATGGGAAGCAAAATGCTTGTGGGAGGGTAAGTAGGATTGGAGCACAGAATCAGGGACATAATAAAATTTCTCCTTTGGGGGAATGCTTCTATTCTCTCTCTTTCCTAAAGGAATTGATACTTTATGAATGAGGAGCTAAAATGAAGTCACCTGGCGTTGTTGGACTAGTTTGGATTGTTAGAAGGACTGGAAGAGTGATTCAGCAGTAATACATTCAAAACATTCAAGGGCAATCTAGAAACACAGTCCTAGGTTAGGCCAGAATTCAAATGAACAATGTGTCCAAAAATGAGTTCATGAGTCACTTATAAGATAAGCACAGTGAGCAGAGGTGGATCTTTTTTTGGTTTTTTTTTTAAGTTTTAGGGGCAGCTAGGTGTCACAGTGAATAGAGCACCAGCCCTGAAGTCAGGAGGACCTGAGTTCAGATTTGATCTCAGACACTTGACACACCAGCTGTATGACCTTTGGGAAACCACCTCAATTGCCTTGTCTTCCCCCCTCCAAAAAAAAAATAATGTTATTTTAAAAATTTAAGTTTCATTTTTCTCAAGTGTATGGAAACAAAAATTTTTAACATTTGTTTTTTAAAATTTGATTTCCAAATTCTCTCCTTCCTCTTTCCCCTCCTTGAGAAGGTAAGCAATTTAATATAAATTGTGTGTGTGCACTCATGCAAAATGTATTTCCAGACTGACCATGTTGCAGGAGGCAAAAATACCAGAGATTTTTTAAAAAACACAAGAAAAAAAGTTTAAAAACTATGCTCTGATCTGCTTTCAGACTAATGGGATAACTATAGATCATTAGATTTAGGAAGGACATTGGAGATTTTCAAACACCCCCCCTTTCCCCCCCCCCCCACATACATGCACTATTCTTCCTTGGATTATGAATTCAAGAGGTTTAAGAGAACTGATTCTAGGGGTGGCTAGGTGGTGCAGTGACTACAGCACTAGCCCTGGAGTCTGGAGGACCTGAGTTCAAATGTGGCTTCAGACATTTGACACACTAGCTGCGTGAACTTGGGCAAGTCACTTAACCCCAACTGCCCTTCCTCCCCCTCCAAAAAAAAAAAGAAAAACAAAAAAAGAGAACTGATTCTCTGTGCAATATCTGGCAAGTATAGGTGTACCTTGGCGATTTTTGTTTGTAGCTCCAGGTCAGTTCCTTTCTTTTGTCTTTTTCTTTTTTAAATGATACAATGTAAATTAAAATCAACTTGGTAGAAAGAAGGAAAAGCTTTTCAATTTGTTGGTAGAGGAGGAGTAATGTTTCTAGGTCCTTCTGAGGGAAGAGGGGGCTGCAATATTGGAGGGTATAGGAATTGGGAAATATACTCCTGGATATTGGAGTTATATACCTGGGTCTTGGGGGTGAACTCCTGGAGCCCGAGGATGAACCTAACTTACTGGGAGGTATACCTGGGAGCTGGGAGATCAATACCAGGTGCTGGAGGGTTACCTCCTAGAATGGGAGGATGCATTTCAGAAAGAGGAGGGTATGCCCCAAATGTGGGAGTATAACCAAGGAATTAAGGAATATACCCCAGGAACTGCAGGGTGACAAGGAGGGAGTATCTGAGGAGGCCCAGGAAAGCTGGGGGAAGCAGGCCATTGAGAGGTATGAGTGGCAGAGACATGACACATGGAGGTGATCATAGTAACGACTCTAGCAGAGGTGGTTGAGAAGGCAACCAAGGAGAGTGGTGGGTGTGGGTTTGGGGTGGGATTCACTCCAGAAGGACCAGCAGGGAGGGCTGGGGAAGCAGAAGGCTTCTCCATCTTCAAACAGAACTGGAGAAAAAACTGTTTGGTTTCTCTGTTCCAGTGGGTCTAACACTTCCCTGCCTTGTCAATCTCTCTTCTTGGTACCTTGAAAACTGGTTTCATAGGACTCAGCTACTATTAAAAGATACTGCCAGCATCTGTTTGGGGGTTCAATCTTTTGCTCATATGCAAACATGAACAGGTGGAGCAGAATCATCATTCAGTGATTTCCAGGGAGTCAATATGGAAGAGGAGGATCTGCTGACCCATCTCTGTGTCTAGCTGATTGGTCACTTTGTAGCCTGGACAACCAATTTTCACAAGCTTTTTCACTTCCACTTTGACTTTCTCAGTGTGATTGGGCTGGAGCCTCCTTGGCCTCTTCAGCTACTCTCCAGCCAAATTTTATCTTGAGTATGCACTAAGTAGCTTCCCTCTTATTGTGAAGTGTTAAGCAGAGTTTGCATTCCTAACAACCAAATGATTCTTCATAAAGTATGGATCTTTGTTGATAACAATAGTTTGAAGAACGATCTGTCACAGGCATTCCCGTCTATCCCCATTGCTCTCTGAGGATGAAGCCACCCCAATACTCCCAGTCTTGCCCCCAGGCCGATGTTGAAAATGCATGGTGATGGTCTTTGTACTTCAGTCATTGAGGAAAGATCCTCACAGAAACCCTGAAGTGGTCAGAGTCAGTGCAAGGAACCCCTCCACCAAGCCTGGAGTCCTTCTACTGTTGTCTCCCCAGGTCAGTTTTCTAAAAGATTCTGCCTGGGTTCTTATTCAAGACTATATGGTGCAGTGAATAGAGCACTGACCCTGGAGTCAAGAGAGCCTAAATTGAAATCCCACCCCACACACTTAACATGTATTAGTTATGTGACCCTGGACAAGTCATTTAATCCCAATTGCCCAGCCTTCCCCCCCTCCAAAATGGCCAGGGAAAAAAGCTCCACCCTGCTCAATTGACCCCATCTTAATTAGCTAGTAACACTCTAAGTTGTGGGAGGTGTCTTTTCACTGATTCTGGCATACCTACGAAATCCCATAAGTCAGTTTTCTTTGAGACAATGAAACATATTTTACCTTTTCTATCCTCTTGCCCAACTGCCAGTCCATCTCTCTGACCCACACACAGCCTGCTGTTACTCCACCCTCCAATCTAAATCTCCAGATACCTGCCTAGGAGGATGTAAGCCATTCATCTAAGCTCAGCATTCCTGGGAATCAAACAGCTGCCTCTTCACCCTACACCAAATACCCCCTTCTCCTTTCCTTTCTCCTTTCTTCCCACTTCTAGATAAGCAAAGTGTCATTTCACCACACCACTATTGTGGGTGGATGGAGCAGGGCAATTGTCTGCACTGAAGGTCTCAAGACCAAGGCAAGCCCTCTATGTGGGAAAGCTTCAATTCTAGTTTCTTTTTATTTTAGGGTTTGTTTTGGTTTTTTTCTCTTGGGGTTCAGAGAGCATAGAGAGCACAGTATTGCACAGTAAAGTCATCATTTTCATTTCTTTTGAACTTTTTGATTTCTTTCAGAATTTTTCTATAAAGTAGAATTTGCATAATGCAAATTTGTATAATGTAAATTTATGTAATGTAAGAACTGTACTCAACAAGGAATGTGCCAGGCATTTGTATGATGGTTTGACATAAAATTTAGCAATATACGCTTTTGTAAATGTGTGTTTCTATAATTATGAATGTAATTTTAAGAACAAGGTAGTTCCCCAGTGTCAGTCACAATAGCTGCCATAGTCTTCTTGTTTATCTATTTGCAAAACTCAGAAGATTTAAAGAATTTTATTCATATTTCATTTTTATGTTACATTTAGAATTTTCCTACTTTGTGAAAGATTTTTATAGCAAGAGTAAAACATATAAAATTAATAACACAGTGATGTTTTCTGAAATTGTAATCAACACTTCTCAACATTCCCCCTATTACTATTTTTAAAAATTAAGAGAAATCAGTTATCTCACTCTTATCCTCCACTGCATTGGAGAAATTTTTATTGTAACAAATATACATAATACAATTCTAATTCCCACAATGGTTGAATAAAAAAAGATAAGAATAGGGAAATTTAATATCTTTATAATGGATAGTAGTGTTTCCCCACCAGTCCTCTGGACTCACAGGTAGTGATTTAATTGGTCATAGCTCATTCAACTTTTAAAATTGCTTTTTTTTAAAAACAGTGTTTTGATTTAATTTTAACAGTGTTCTCCTTACCACACTCTGCATGGATTCAAGCAAGTCTTCCCATTTTAAAAAATTTTTATTGATTTTTTTTTTCTGTTTCTTACATGACCCATATATAGTCCCACTCTCCCCTTACCTCTCCCCAAGAGTCTTCCCATTAAAAAATAGTAGTTTGGTTTTTAGAGAGAAAAAAAGATCAGCATATTTAGTCAATAGATTGAGAAAGCCCCCAAACCTGTGCGGTATGCAACATCTTTGGCCTCCCACTGCTGTTAAATTATAGCTTTGGGATCTCTTTTTATGTCTCTTCATTTGAGTCCCACTTAGTCTTTATAATTTTCTCATGGTTACTTTTAATTCTTTGGTGGGTCATTGTTCTTCCCATTCATGCCTTTTGGAAACCAACTTCCTCATTCTTGAAATTTCTAAACTCAAATAGTTTATTGAACATATTCTGTCCCTTATCTGTGGATCATCAATCTATTTTATGCTGACCTTCCCCTAGTATGCAGTTATTGCCTGAACATTACAAAGTAAAACAAATTTCTCCCTGCTACCAAAATGAAAGAAGTACATCATAATATAGGAACTAAAATGTCACTGTGAGTGGCCAGACTGGGGACCCCTTTTGGAGGATGTGTTAGGAAGTGTCAAGAAGCAAGTGTCATCATCATGATCATCATCGTCCTTAGGCTTTGTGGTTTCTTTAGCCTCATCTGATATTGGCTCAATAGTTAGAATGTTTTCACTCTTGGAGTGGAGGCCAATGGAAAATACAGGCCAAAGAGGCTCTAAAAAGGAGCTGGTGTATGTGTAGATGTGGCATGTGTTGTCTACATCATAAAACACTATGTCTCCTGCCTCATAATCCAAAAAGATCCCCACTTTATAGAGTTTTCCTGCTAAGGGAATTTTGGTCAAAGGTGTGGTACAGACTATACAGTAATTTTGTCTTTGACTCAAAAGCCAGTATCCAGTAGAAGAAGATGGTGAAACCTCTCCAATTCTTTTTACAGAGTTCTTACAAAGACCAATATCCCAAGCAGAACTGTTTCCCACGGTCACTTCCCAATAATGTCTTCCAGATATGAAGCTCTGAGTTGCTAGAACAGGGCCACATAGATCAGATCTTTCCACAGTACAATGCAATTTCTTCCATGAATCTCTTTCTCTCATTGTTTTCATATCTCTGGATATGATGATTCCAGGATGGGCAGTTTCAGGATCCAGATTGATTTCCTCTAGAGAAAGAGAAGTATCAACAGTTTTAAGGAGTTGGTATATAAAAGTTCCCAACCAGGGGCCAGTAAAAAGAGAATGGCTAAGATCTTGAAGGATACTGAGAAGGCACTGAGTTCCAAGAAACCCAACATCTCAGGTGACTTTAGGGACTCAGGGTTATTGTCCATGCACAGCACTACTTAGAGTCACTATAAGCCCAAAGTGTCCCTGAAGGTTCAGAGGTCCATCAAGTAGATGGAGGTGGTTCTATATTCTACCTCAAGAATTTAGCTACATTCCATGGAGTTTGGAGTATTTATGGCATTTAGGCTTCATCTCCATAAAGGGTTGTTTCTGTTGGTTAAAGATGGCATCACTGAAAGTAGACATCATAATAACATCTTAAGATGCAAATGGCATGTATTTCACTACTGTCAATGTTCTGCAAATCCAAACAACCAGTGCTTTCACTTTTGATAGCACTGTGTGTATGCTAGAAACCAAAGAATTGGAAGGGCTTGGAGGAAGAGTCTGGGATTACACTAAAAGAGATATTCCTCTCCCCACTGGAGAGAGAGGTGAAGAAATGAAATTCACTTCTCTAAATTTCAGCTTATGTATCACATGTCACTTGAGCAATCTGAAAGTCTCATCCACCTTCTTCTGGCATTTAGGCCAGATTTTGTTCTTAGACCCTGTAGCACTCAAGATCCATTGGAATATTCCAACCCAAGATAACTTTAATCAGTACCATATGCAATCTTATCTTCACCCCTGTGGAATTCAAAACTGACATTCCACTTTATTCTGTATTATTTTCCATTTATTATGTAATAATCATCAGTTTACTGTGTATTGTTTGGCCCCTTCATTATTTGAGTTTGAGCTCCCATTACCCTGTAATTTCAGTTGCCTATTGTGAAAACTGATATTTCATGATTAATTATTAATTGAGAATCGTACCTAATCAGAGTTAGCATTTATGAATGAAATTCACACTTACTTGATTGTGTAGGCCCCATTAGTAAAATTTGTAAATTTAATTTCCCTATTCTTATAGGCTAAAGTCCAATCACAAAAATTCTAACCTGTGAGCTTTTGCTGATCATGAGGGGGTATGAGTCAGTCTGGTGATAGATAGGATGTTTGTGCACCACAGGGCTTTTGAAAGGATATTAGTTAGGGGATATAGGTCCACCTGGTGAGGAACTGGTAAGTAGTACCAACCAATCAGGAATTAAATACATCTGTATAGTCGTTGTGTAAGTACTATTAAAAAAAGCTGCTCTGTCAGATTCATCTTTGACTACTTAGGAGTCTTGGATCCAATTTATTAGTACTTGGTGGTCATCCTAACAAATTAATCACGAGTGGAACTTTGGGCTTCAGTTTCTCTTTGTCACAATAGTCTTCCCAGTAAGAACTTCCACATGCATGTTCCTTTCCCCATAAAGGGAGTCTGATCTTCCAGTATAAACAAAACCCTATTTCATTGTAAGAGAAAAGATCCCATTCCATTCTATTTTCTCCAGCAGATTTCCTCCTCTATCATCTCCACTCTCACAATAATCTTCAATTTCTTTCAGTCTACTGACTGATTCCCTGATTCCTACATCATGTCCCTGTCTTTCCCATTGTCAAAAATCCCTCACTTGATCATCCATCTCTGCTAGACTGCATTCTATATTTCTTTTCCATTTTATGGCCAAACTCCTTTTGAAGTGTGACTACAAATCAGTGCCTTCACTTCCTTTCCTCTCATTCTCTACTTGATTCTCTGCAGTATGACTTGTGTCCTCACTGGTCAACTGGAACATCTCTCTTCAAACCCAAAGATTTCCCCTCTATTTTCATCTTTCTGGAGCTCTCTACACCTTTTGACACTGTTGATTACCCTCTTCTGGATAATCTCTAACCTTCAGGAATTTGTTACATTATGCACTGTCCTTCTCCTACCTGTCCAACCACTCTTTTCATCTGTCCTGGGACTTCTTCTGCCCTTCCTCATAGTTCTTTGCATATTGTTTCCCCTATTGATGGTGAGTTCCTTGAGAGAAAGGACTGTTTTTTGCCTTTCTTTTTATTCCCAGTGCTTCACACTGTGCCAGATCTACAAAAGGTGCTTGGCTTCTATTTGACTTGACTTGGAAAAGAAATCTCAGAAGCTCAAAAAGAAGTTAATGTCTCTTGTGGAGTTTCAGTATGTAGATTCCTCAATAATGTGAAGTCTTGAGGAGTCTCAATAAAGAAGCAGGAAAAAAATGCTGACAAGGGTCTCCAGGCCATACTTAAAAATACCACTTCCTTCTTTAGAATAGCTTGGGATATCTTAGGGCAGGGTGAAGGGGGAGAGGAAGATATTAAGGCATTATATTTTCAGATAACCAAACATAAAACCAACTCAATTCACCAAGTTATCACTGTCACACAGGTCACTACACTTACCACAGAATTTTGTCTTGATCACTTTTCTCTGATTCAGGCTTCTTCTCAAGTGAGATTGGAGCAATTTGAATGACTGTGCTACTATGGACAGTTGTTGATTGGACCAGATATTCTTTGTAACACAATCCTGCCGGCACTCAGGACATTTAAAACTGTCCCCACCAGTGGAATAAATGTATTCGACCATGCAGCCTTCGCAGAAATTGTGACCACATTCTATAGACACAGCAGATGCGAAGAAGTCTAGGCAGATAGAGCACATCATCTCTTCTGAAATACTTGAAGTAAGATTTGAGGCCATCATTCTTAAAAGAGAGAGAGAGAGAGAGAGAAGAAAGAGGATTGGTTATTTCATGATATTAAGTTAATATAGTATCGGAGTCTTCATTGAGCCAGACAAATCCATGCAACGGATACAGATGAGAAAGACAAACCTTTTCTCAGAGCAACTGCAAATTTAAGGAACGAAATTACCCCTGAGTGTGTATCACAGAGAAGATCAGAACCAGGCAAAGTGATTTATTTAATAGAATATTGGACAAGGAATTAAAAGGATCTGGTTTGACCAATGCATTGTTGGTGGAGGTGTGAACTGATTCAACCATTCTGGAGAGCAGTTTGGAACTATGGTAGAAAAATGTGCATTACCCTTTGACCCAGCAATACCACTTCTAGGGCTATATCCCAAAGAGATCATATAAGTGGGAGGAGGACCTGTATGTACAAAAATATTTATAGCAGCTCTTTTTGTGGTGGCAAAAAATTGGAAATCAAGAGGATGCCCTTCTGGGGCGGCTAGGTGATACAGTGAGTAGAGCACTGGCCTTAGAGTCAGGAGGACCTGAGTTCAAATTTGGCCTCAGACACTTCACACACACACACACACACACACACACACACACACACACACACAGGCCTAGCTGTGTGACCTTGGGTAAGTCACTTAGGCCCAATTGCACTCCAAATAAGCAAAAAAAAAAAAAAAAGAGGATGCCCTTCAATTGGGGAATGGCTAAACAAGTTACAATAAATAAATGTAATGGAATACTACTGTGCTATCTTAAGAAATGAGGAGCAGACAAACTTCTTATGAAGTCCTGGAGAGACTTATATAAACTGATGGTGAGCTGAGAGGAGCAGAACCAGGAGAACATTGTACTCAATTACACACACATCACATATGTGATGACTGACTTTGATAAATGGGCTCATCTCAGCAATGCCAGGCTAAAAGACAACTCTAAAGACTCATGATGGAAAGAGCTATCCACATCCAGAGAAAGATTTAGGGAGTCTGAATGCAGATTGAAGCAAACTTCTTGCTCTCTCTTTCTTGTTCATTCCATTGGCTAAAATCCTTCTTTACAACTTGTCTAATGTTTAATATGAAGGTATTTGTAGAACCTATATCAGATTGCATGCCACCATGGGGGGGAGGAAAAGGGGTAAAAAATTTGGACCTCAAAAGCTTGTGGAACTGAATGTTATAAAGTAAAGGTAAATAAATAAATACAATTTTACAAAAAGGAGATCTGGTTGAAGACTGCTTCAGATACTTACAAGTTGTGTGTACCTGGAAAAGTCAGTTAACCTTTCTATTTTTTTTTTTTTGGAGGGCAGTTGGGGTTAAGTGACTTGCCCAAGGTCACATGGCTAGTTTTTTTGTGTTAAGTATCTGAGGCTGGGTTTCAACTCGGGTCCTCCTGAGGCCGGGGCCAGTGCACTATTCACTGACACCTAGCCACCCCCAGTTAACCTTTCTAAGACTAAACTTCCCTGTATGTAAAAGAGAGCTCATTACTGGATGGCTATTTCACAAGGTTGTTGTGAAGATAAAATTGGATAATGGATATAAAGCATTTTCTCTATAGTACTTTTATTCTTAGCACAGAATCAATGAAAAATATACAATAACAGTAAAAATGATACAAAAAAAGCATCTGCTCCTCAGCTGTCCTGCCCTCTCTCAAAGGCTCTCTGGCTATTTAAAGTTCTCCAAGACCTACAACTAGTAATTAAGAGATACAGGGGCCGGGATAGCGAGACCCTTCCTGCCCTACCAGAAAGTAAGAGAGCAGAGCAGGGGAGGGGCTTTACAGTGGGGTTACTGTTTTAGGGTTGGGGCAGGGGAAAGATGAGGAGAAAATTTGTAATTCAAAACTGTCATGAAAATGAATGATGTCAACTCGAAAACAAAGTTAAAAAAATTATATGAAAAAAAAAAGGCTCTCTGGCTGCCAGATAGTCCCAGACAGCACATAAGCAGCAAGGTAGTGCAGTGGGTAAGGCATCGGACCAACAGTCAGGAACATTCTTCTTCCTGAATTAAACATGGCCTCAGACACTTTTTCCCCAGTGGTTTTTTTTTTCCATTATAAGTAAAGACAAATTTTGATATTCATTAAAAAATTGTTTTTGAGTTCCAAATTTTTCCCTTTCCTCCCTTAACTACCCCTTCTGCAAGACAGTAAGCAATGTCATATGGGTTATATGTGTACAATCACGTAAAACGTTTCCACTTTAGTCATATTGTGAAAGAAAACACAAAAATGAGCTGGAGAAGATAGCAGACTATTCAAGTATATTTACCAAGAAAACCCCAAATGGGGTCACAAAGAGTGGCACAGGACTGAGAGACTCAACAACAACTCCACACAGGGCATCTCTCTGAATCCCTAAGTCCTTACCTGACAAGAGTGACATGACAATAACACTTTCATAGAGCACAGGAAGGTTTGCAAAACACTTGAAATAGTACAGGCCTTTTGATCCACTAGAAACCCCACCATTTCCAAAAGTAATACTTACCTTTCTGATCCCTTTGCTTGGACTCTCCCTGTGTTTGGAGCTCCTCTCAGTTTCCAAGAAGAAAGATTCTGCCCTGGTTCTTGTCCAAGACCTTATATAGCTCTACCCTACCCAAGTAGCCCCATCTTAATTACCTGTTAACACACTCTCAAAAGAACATCTAGATTACATCTCTCAGCTGTGGGTGTGTCTCTTCATTGATTTTTGGCAAACCTGTGAAGTCTACAAGG
>CM053599.1:108618208-108639839 GCA_028646575.1 Pseudocheirus occidentalis
GGGAAAAGGACCCATATGTGCAAAAATATTTATTGCAGCTCTCTTTCTGGTGGCAAAAAACTGGAAATTTAGAGAATGCCCATCAATTGGGGAATGGCTGAACAAGCTGTGGTATATGAATGTAATGGAATATTATTGTGCTATAAGAAATGGGAAGGAGATGGACTTCATAATTACCTGGAGAGGCTTATACAAATTGATGCTAAGTGAGAAGTGTAGAACCAGGAAAAATTTGTACACAATCACAGATACATCATATATGTGACAACCAACCTTGATAAAATGGACTCTTCTCAGCAATGCACAGCTATAAAACAACTCTGCAAGTCTCAGGATGGAAGGAGATATCTACATTCAGAGAAAGATCTAAAAAGACCAGAGTTTAAATGGAGACTGAAGCAATGCATGCTATCGTTCTTTTTCATGCTTGGTTTTGTTTCTTTTTTTTCCCCACTGTTCACTCCATTGATTAAACCCTTCTATACAACTAGACTATTATACAATGTGAAAGTATTTGCAGATCCTATACATGATTACATGCCATCATGGAGGAGGGGAAAGGAGAGGAGAAAATTTGAAACTCAAGACATTGTAGAACTGAATTTTGTAAACTGAAAGTAAATAAATAAATCAATGGGAAAAAAAAGAAAAAAATTCCAAGGGTACAATTAGTTATAAAAGTGAAACATATGTGCTGCAGCTCCTTCCTGGCTACAACCTCTTAACTGGTTAAGTGGCAGGAACCAATTAGATTCCATATTGTTGGGAGGGAGAGAGGGAGGGAAGGAGAGAAAGAGAGAGAGAAGGAGGAGGAAAAGGAAGAGGAGGCCATACCAAATTCTTTTAATATGTAGATATGGTTCTGGTACCTAAACTGTGAAGAATCAAAACAGAAAAAGAAAATTATAGACCAATTTTCCTAATGATTATAGATGCAACCATTTAAAATAAAATATTAGCAGAGATTACAACAACTTATCACAAAGATAATATACTACAACCAGGTAGGATTTATACCAGGATTGCATGGTTGGTTCAATATTAGGAAAACTATCAGCATAACTAACCATATAAACTACAAAAACAACAGGAATTATATGATTATCTCAATAGATGCAGAAAAAGCTTTTGACAAAATATAATGCCCATTCCTATTGAAA
The DNA here is from genome assembly GCA_028646575.1 of Pseudocheirus occidentalis. Taxonomy (NCBI): domain Eukaryota; kingdom Metazoa; phylum Chordata; class Mammalia; order Diprotodontia; family Pseudocheiridae; genus Pseudocheirus; species Pseudocheirus occidentalis. The sequence goes on from CM053599.1 coordinate 108,619,369, forward strand.
ACACTAGTGAGCATAGGAATAAATGGAGTCTTCCTTAAAATGATAAGTAGTATTTATCAAAAATCATCAGCAAGCATTGTATGTAATGGGGATAAGCTAGAAGCATTTCCAGTAAGATCTGAAGTGAAACAAAGATGTTCATTATCACGGCTGTAACTCACTATTGTACTAGAAAGTTTAGCAATAAGAGAAGAAAAAGAAATTGAAAGAATTAGAATACGGAAAGAAGAAACAAAGTTATCACTCTTTGCAGCTGATACGATGGTAGAATCCTTAGAAAATCCTAGAAAATCAAGAGAAAAGCTACTTGAAATAACTAAGAACTTAATTTGGAGTATATAAGCATATAAGTATATAAGAACAAATTTGAAGTATATAAAACAAATCCTCATAAATCATTGACATTCCCACATATTACTAACAAAGTCCAACAGTAAGAGATAGAGAAATTCCATTTAAAGTTACTGTGGACATTATAAAATATTTGGGAGTCTACTTACCAAGACAAACAGAGGAACTACATGAACACAATTACAAAATATTTCACACAAATAAGGTCAGATCTAAATAATTGGGACAATATGAGCTATTCATGTGTAGGCCAAGCTAATATAATAAAATTAACAATTCTACCTAATTTACTTATTCAGTACTATACCAATCAAACTACCAGAAAATTACTTCATAGAGCTAGAAAAAATAATAACAAAATTCATCTGGAAGAACAAAAAGTCCAGAATATCAAGGAAATTAATGAAAATAAATGCAAGGGAAGGTGGCCTAGCTGTAGGAGAAATTCTATTACAAAGCAGCAATCATCAAAACTACTTCTTACTGGCTAAGAAATAGAATGGTGGATCAGTGAAGTAAGTTAGGTACACAAGACATAGTAGTCAATGACTTTGGTAATCTGCTGTTTGACAAACCCAAAAACTCCAGCTTCTGAGATGAAAAACTCACAATTTAACAAAAACTTCTCAGAAAACTGGAAAACAGTATGACAGAAACTAGGCATAGACCAATATCTTACATTGTATACCAAGATAACTTCAAAATGTGTATACAATTTAGATACAAAGGCTGATACTATAAGCAAACTAGGAGAGCGAGGAATTGTTGACCTGTCAGAGTTATGGAGAACAGAAGAATTTATGACCAAACAAGAGACGAAGAACATCATGAAATGCAAAATGGATAATTTTGATTACATTAAATTGAAGTTTTTGTGCAAATAAAGCCAATGCAACCAAGATTAGAAGGGAAGCAGAAAGCTGTGAAACAATTTTTTACAGTGTCCCAGATAAAGGCCTTGGTTCTAAATATATAGAGAACTGAGCCAAATTTATAAGAATACAAGTCATTCTCCAATTGATAAATGGTCAAAGGATATGAATAAGCAGTTTTCAGAAGAAGAAATTAAGCTATCTATAGTCATATGAAAAATGCTCTAAATCAGAGAAATGCAAATTAAAGAAATTCTGAGGTACCACATCATACCTATCAGATTGACTCACATGAAAAACAGTAATATGATAAACGTTGAATAAGACGTAGGAAAACTGGAACACTAATGCATTATTGGTAGAGTTGGGAACTAATTCAACCATTCTGGAGAACATTGAAACTATGCCCAAAGGGCTATAGAACTGTGCATACCCTTTGGCCCAGCAATACCACTTCTAGGTCCGTATCCCAAAGAAATCATCTTGATACAATCAGCCACAGTCAGACAACATGGAACACTGACTCTGATACAGTGATGTCATTTTGATCCTCTTTGAGAACAAAGAACAACAACCACCAGCCAACCAACACCAGGCACTATGCCAACTGCTTTATAATGTTTACTTCATATGCTCCGTATGACAAACCTAGGAGGTAGGTGCTATTACTTTTCTTACTTTATGGATGGGAAAACTGAAGCAAACAAGGATTAAGTGACTTGCCCAGGGTCACACAGCTAGTAAGTATACGAAGCCATATTTGAACTCACACCTTTCTGACTCCAGGGCTAACACTCTATCCACTGCACACCTAGCTCAGTAATTTGAGAATTTCAGCAACCTGAAAATCACTGGACATATGAATTGTTTCCAGGGCCTTTGGGGGCCATTAAAAAAAATTGTTATAATTTTTATTTTTGTGTTCATATTTTTACCATTTATAGTTAGATAACTGATAAACCTGGAATGTATAAGCACAATGTATGAAATGTTTATTTAACCCAATTTTGTTATGCTATCATATAATCTAGCAGAGTTTTAATCCAATTGTTGTCATGATGCTAAATAATACAGCTTAATCTAGCAGAGATTTGATCATCTGTCTTCACTCAGATTTCATCATCCTTGACATAGCCAAAATTCTAGGGAAAAAAAAGTCATTAAATTATTTGGGTGTAACTTTATTGCCACTAGAGTGTTAGGTCCAACAGGACCAGGGTGAAGATATGGCAATTATTTACTTTGCCTTTAATGACACTCGGAGGGAATCATGTCCCAGAGGTCAGGTAACACACCTGTGTCTCCCTTCTTACCCTTCAAACATTTGCTCCTACACTGGGAACTGAAAATAAGAGCTTACAATGATCCCAATGAGTCATTCTTTTTCTGGAACATGTTGGGAATTGGTCCAGTTCAGCAGAGGAAAGGAAGAAGAGTTTGAGGCTCTTCGTAGCAGTGAAGTCAATAAGGTCCTTCCAAGTAAGATCTGGGCATAGGAAATTTTATCAATGTGTATTTGGCCTTATACAAATTCCCCATAAGACTCCTCAATTTCATTTTATTTTACTTTTCATTGACAAATAGTTATTCAGTCTATGAACTTATTTTAAAGAAATTTTGTATTACAAACTTGGTAACCATTAACAGAAAATGCAGATCGAATTTATAAATTCAATTATCCATAAACTAACTTATTTTCCATCTATTTTAAATATATATTTATTATCTTTAACAAAATAGTAAAAAGTAGGTGTTTTTGATTTCTATGTTCTCTCCTAATCTTTTTTTCTGCGTGCTTTCGTTAAACCTTGTTATTTTTCACACACTGTCATAACCGTTTTTACTGTTTTCTTCACTTTGCCTCACATTACACATATGTTTTAAAAGTTTATTATGGTAAAATATTTTATTAAATGAACATACCACAACTTATTTAGTCATTCCACTGTCAGAGCGCATGAGTTGTTTTTAGTTTTTTTGTAATTTAAAAATAAATAACTTACTAAATTTTATTTTTTGTAAATTTAAGGTTTTTAAAATCTTTTTGTTGTGGTGGTGGCGGTTCATCCTTCATCCTTGGAGAGGACCAATGACATCACAAGGGTAATGCCTTGACTTGTACATGAATTGGATTTAAGTGTGACAGAGCTGTGCAAAGTCATCAGCCTCACTCTCTCCTCCAGAGCTATCAGAGTCCAGCACCAAGAAAACTGGAGATGGCCCAGGACACAGCCTACAGATGTGGTAGTTCTCAAAATAACACAAACAGTTTCAAAGGTATTTTATTTTGTTTTCCCATCATACCTGGGCATCTGCTTTGCCTCAGGGAACATGGAAATAGCCTAATAATATCAATCAAATTGAATATTACCAGAAAGAAGTTCTACTTTCAAATATCTAAATTGCTAACAATGTCAAATGAAAAATGCCTGTTTAAAGTGTATTTTAACAGGTAGAAAGTTACGAGGCTCAGAGAGTTGTTGCCACAGTTTTTTTAATGTTTAAATTTTTTTATTATAAACTTAACCATCAACAAAGACAAGTTTTTTTGTTTGTTTGTTTTGGAGTGGGGAAGGCAAGGCAAGTGGGGTTAATTGACTTGACCAAGGTCACCCAGGTAGTAAGTGTATCAAGTGTCTGAGGCCGAATTTGAACTCAGGTCTTCCTGACTCCTCGACAGTGCTTTTTTCACTGTGCCACCTAGCTGCCCCTAGAGCTACACAAGCAAAACAAAGGTTTTGTTTTGTGAAACAAAGTTTCACAAAAACCTTAACATTTGACAAAATAGAACCAAATGGAATCAACAAACAATAAACTTTTATATCTTTTTGCTCCTTTCCAAACTATCAGAAATTTTGCTGCCTTTGACCTTATTCTTGTTCTCTCTGTCTCTCCATCCATCGACCCACCCATCCATCTTTGCACCCTCGTAAGAATATAGACATCTACATACTTAAGTACAGCTGTCTTTCTGGTGATCCAGCTTTGTATTGCTCTGGGATCCCAGGATCATAAGGACAGAAGGGAGCTCTGGTTCAAAACTGTCATTTTATAGAGGAGGACACAGACTAGAGGAAATAAAGTGTTTTGACCAAAGCCACAGAGGTAGCAAATCTCAAAGGAAAGCTATACTGAAGCCAGTTCCCCTGACTCCAGAGCAGGGGTCTTGCCACTGCCATTCTATGCATCTTTTTATGTTTTATATTGATAGATTTGTAATGTATTTCATTACCTAAATATACAATTTATTCAGCCAATCTCTACTAGATATATAGATCATTACCAGTTGTTTTCTTTGCAATTATAAGCTTTTTACTACTTTTGTAGCCAATAATACATTTGTATAAATAAGTTTCCTTTTAATGATATTTTTTTGAGGGAAAGTCCCAGCCTGGGAATAATTGGGTCAAAAATAAATTATGATCAGTTTTCTGATTCATTATATATTTAAAGCAAGCATTTCTGTTATTCTGCAAAACTTTCTTAATAACAAACTTACAATGTTAGTGAGATAGCCTATTAGGGAGCTTACTGAGTAAAAGCTTGAAGACATGTATAACTTGTAAATTACATCTATTTACAGCTCTACCAGCAGGGTAAAAATGAGTTTATTTTGTCATTGTCCCAATAGAAAGTAATTTTTTTTCAGCATTTTTAAGTGTCTTTGCCAATTTGAGGCCCATAAGTTTGCGTCTCAGAATGATTTAGATTTAGATTTCTCTGACTGTTGAAAAGTATGAACATTTTAGGTGATTACCGAAAGATGTCAATTCATATATTTTTTCATTGTAACTATTACGTAAGAGGCATTATTCTCATAATATCTTTTTAATTCCTTATTTTGAATATCATGTTTTAACACTATGATTTTTCTCTACATTCCTATTATTTTAATTTAATATTTTCTTTTTCCTCAATTATATGTAAAAATTTTTAACATTCATTTAAAAAAAATTTTGACTTCCCAATTCTCTGCCTTCCTCTCTTCCCCTCTCATTGAGAAGGCAAGCAAGGTTATACATGTGCAGTCATGCAAAACACCTCCATATTAGTAATGTTGTGAAAGAAAACACAGACCCCAAAAAACAAAAACCAAGAAAATAAAGTCAAAAAGCATATGCCTCAATCTGCATTCAGACTTTATCAGCTCTTTCTCTGAAGATGGATAGCTTTTTTCGTCATAAGTCCTTTGGAATTGTCTTAGATCATTATATTGTTGAGAATAGTTAAGTCATTCACAGTTGATCACAGAAAAATATTGCTGTGACTGTGTTCAAGGTGCTTCTGGTTCTGCTAATTTCATTTAGTATCAGTTCATGTAAGTTACTGAAGGTTTTTCTGAGAGCATCCTGCTCATCCTTTCTTTTTTTTTCTTTTTCTTTTTTTTTCTTTTTGGCTTTTTGGAGGGCAATTGGGTTTAAGTGACTTGCTCAAAGTCACATGGCTACTGTGTCAAATGTCTGAGATCATATTTGAACTCAGGTCCTCCTGACTCCAGGGCCAGTGCTCTACTTACTGTGCCACCTAACCACTCCCTGCTCATCATTTCTTATAGCACAACAGTATTCCAACACAATCATAGACCACAATTTGTTCAGCCATTACCCATTTGATGGACATCACCTCAATATCCAGTTCTTTTCCACCACTGAAAGAGCTGCTATCTTTTTGTACATAGAGGTCCTTTCCCTTTTCTTTTTTGAATCACTTTAGGATACAGATTTAGCAGTGGTATTACTTGGTCAAACAATATGCACACTTTGGTTACCATTTGGGCATAGTTCCAAATTGCTCTATAGAATGGTTGAATCAGTTCCCAACTCTACCAACAGTGCATTAGTGTCTCAATTTTTCCACATTCCCTTGTCATTCCTTATGGCACAATAGTATTCTATCACAATCATATACCACAACTTGTTTAGTCATTCACCAACTGAAGGGCATCTCCTCAATTTTCCATTCTCATTGGAATTACCTTCTTTCTTGTTTATTTTATGGTTTGATTTATCTAGGTGAGAAAGAAGAAATTTGAGGTCCCCTTCTAGTATAGTTTTACTGTCTTTTTCCACCTATACTGTGTTGAATATTCAAGGAGGACTAGTACTGTTGGTGTAAGGGCTTGCCAAGACCTTTTCAGGGCTGCTCATCCACCTTTGGTGTCCACCTATTACCCAGCTCTTACCTGTGACTCCAAGCAGCCTGGTAAAACTATTTTGGGAGATGGGCTAAGGCAAGGTAAGTGTAGTATTAACATTATTAATCATCTATGGTACCTTTTAGCAGAATTTAGCTTCCTTGATTATCTAACTAGGTCTATTTTCACTTTTGCTTTTTCTGAAACCATGATTGCTATCCCTGCTTTTTTTTTAACCTCAGCTGAAGCATAACTAGATTCTTCTCCAGCCCCTAATTTTTACTCTGTGCCTATTTCTCTATTTCAGATGTATTTCTCATAAACAACATCTTGCTAGATTCTGATTTTTAATCCATTCTGCTACTACGTGCTTCTATTTTATGGGTGAGTTAATCCCATTCACATTCACAGTCATGCTGTATATTTCTCTACATCCTATTTTTCACTGTTTAGTTGTGCCTCTTTCTCTTTTTATCCTGTCCCTTCTAAAAATTCTGGTTTGCTTCTCACCACTGCCTCCCTTAATTTACCCTCCCTTCTATCAGTCTCCTTCCCCTTTGCAAAATCTCTTGAACATACCCCCTTCTTTCCTCTGATACTACAACTACCAAGGTACAGGCTCTCATCTCCATTAGCCTGGACTATTGCTTGGTCTGCTTGCACAGGTCTCTCCCCACTCTAGTCCCATTCTCCAAATGGTGATTTTCCTTAAAGTTCAGGTTCCACCATATCACACACACCCCTCCCCATACCCAATAAACTCCAGTGGCTCTTTAACACTTCGAAGGTCAAATATAAAATCCTATTTAGTTTTCAAAGCCCTTCATAACCTACCCCTTCCTACTTTTCCATTCTTCTTGCATTTCATACTCTGCCACAATGATACTGGCCTCTTCATTGCTACTCAAGACCCTCATCTCCCAGCTCCAAGCATTACCACTGACTGCTCCCCATTCCTGGAATATTCTTTTTCCTCATCTCTGCCTATTACTGGTTTCCTCCAAGTCCTAGCTAAAATCTTACCTCCTACAGGAAGCCTTTCCCAACCTTTCCCCCAGTTGATTATTTCCAATTTATCCTTTGTTATAGCTTGTTTGTATATGGTTTTTTACTTGTTATCTCCTCCATTAGACCAGTGAGGTCCTTGAGGGCAAGAACTAACGCTCCTTTTTCTGTGCTATTAAAGTGAATCTGCATGAAGACTTCATGAATATTAGCTTACTAAATTTGTAGTTTATCTGGATTTTAATTTAGAAGCTACATTTGACCTATGGAAAAAGGAAATCAATCCACTGTTATAGAATTTCTTCTCCTGGGGCTTTCCACTCAACCAGAACATCAGCAACTCCTCTTTCTGTTATTTTTATTTATGTATCTGATCACAGTTCTAGGGAACCTTCTCATCATTCTAGCCATTGTTACAAACTCTCACTTCCACGTTCCCATGTACTTTTTCCTTAGCAACTTGTCCTTTGTGGATATCTGTTTCACCTCAACTACTGTTCCCAAGATGTTAGTGAATCATGTAACAGGAAGTAAGACTATACCTTTTGGAGGGTGCCTGACACAAATGTACTTTTTATTTGTATTTGCGGACATGGACAATTTCCTTCTGGCCATGATGGCCTATGACCGATTTGTGGCTATATGTTATCCCTTACACTATACTACAAAGATGACCCATCATCTCTGTGCCCTTCTAATCACTGGATCTTGGATTGTTGCTAATATGAATGCACTATTGCATACTCTCCTAATGGCTCATCTCACCTTCTGTGACAATAATTTTATCCCACACTTCTTCTGTGATGTGTCTCCTCTCATGAAGCTTTCCTGTTCTGATCCCTCACTCAATGAAATGGTAATTTTTACAGAAGGAGGACTGATAATGATCACCCCATTTATCTGTATTTTGGCCTCTTATATCCATATTACCTCTGCTGTCCTGAGAATTCCTTCCATGAAGGGAAAATGGAAAGCCTTTTCCACCTGTGGGTCTCACCTTGCTGTGGTCTCCCTCTTCTATGGCACTATTATTGCTGTGTATTTTAGTCCCTCTTCCACTCATTCAATAAAGAAAGATACGGCAGCAACTGTGATGTACACAGTGGTGACCCCCATGTTGAACCCCTTTATCTATAGCTTGAGGAATCAAGACATGAAAAGGGCCCTGACAAAAATGGTTAGCAGTAAAAATCCCTGCTTGATGCTTTCATCAGAGGTTCCATACACCATGACTTAGACTAAGATTAGATCTGTGTTTTCATTGATATAGAGAATTTCCAGATAAGTATATTCCCTCTCCGAATGTGGGTCAGCATCCTCTCTGAAATTTAGTCTTAGAATGTTGCCTAGGACATTGAAAGGTGAAGTGACTTGTCCAAGGTCATAAGCCAGTATGTGTCAGAGGCAGGACTTGAGTTCATGTGTTCCTAATGCTCAGGCCAGACCTCTACTCACTGTGCTTTAGTTGTCTCTTCCAGAGTCCATAGGAAAATAATAACAACTCACGTTTATGTCATATGTTAAGATTTCAAAGCTTTTTCCTCAGAACATCTCTCTAGGAAGTGGGTTAATGTAAGGTTGGGCTCTTTTTGTTTTTATCCTGGTCTGTGATTTCATCAGTGTGGGAACTCCTTAGTGTAGCAATTCTTCCACTTCAATAAATTCTGAAACATTAGTGATTTATAGTCATTAAAAAGTTGCCACGGTGGCTAGGTGGTGCAGTGAATAGAGCACTGGCCCTGAAGTCAGGAGGACCTGAGTTCAAATTTGGCCTCAGACACAACACTTACTAGCCAAGTGACCGCTTAATCCCAACTGCCCTACAAAAAGCAAAAATAAAAAAAAGAAGTGGCTAAGGGTTGTAAGAAGGTAAGTGAATTTTCCACAATGATGCTGCTGCTGTGTTTCAGCAGTAGAACTTGAACCCTGGTCCTTTAGACCTAAGAATAGTTCTCTCTTCACTACTCCATGCTGCTTGTTTGGGCATTATCATTACTTTACAGATGATGAAAATGAGACTCTGAGAAGTTAAGTGACCTGTACATGAGTGTATAGCTCTTAATTATCTAAGGTGATATTTGAACCTAGTTCTCCTGAATTCATATCCAAGACTTTACCCACTATTCCATGCTGTCAGAAAAGATAGTTGTGGCAATGAAGGCAACTGTTTTGTATGAGACAGTATCCTCTTTGCATCATCTCTAACCTAAATGGAAGGAACTTCTGTCTGTCCAAGTATGTAGGCTATGTGTGTATAGATTTGGAGAGGGATACCTAATAATGAATTCTTATCCCCCAAATTTAAGTCTTCACATTTGTCAAACATAAAGTTACTGTAACATAAATATTTGCTGCTGTAAATTGTAGGTCTACTTTGTATCTTTTTTTTCTTTAAAGGAAATTTTATGTAATACAGAGTTATGTTTTCATATAACGAACTTTTCTGTTCTACTTTGTACATGGAAATGTTCTTCTTTTTTGGTGTTGGGTAAATTCTGAATTTAAAAAAATTCAGTTAGAAAAATATTGGGGCAGCTAGGTGACAAAGTGAATAGAGCACTGGCCCTGGTGTCAGGAGGACCTGAGTTCAAATCCAGCCTCAGACACTTAACACTTATTAGCTGTGTGACCTTGGACAAGTCACTTAACCACAACCGCCTTGCCTTCCCCCCTCCAAAAAGACAAAACAAAAACAAAAATGAAAAATATTGTCGCCATTTCAAAGATGAGGAATCATACACAGGGAGACTAAGGACTTGCTCAGGGTCACAAGGCAGTTAGAGTCTGCGATACAATTTAAACTCAAGTCACCCTGACTCCAGGTTCAGTACTCTGTCCACTGTGCCACCTAGCAACCTCAACAGAAAGAATTAGGAGACTTGATCTTTGGTACTAGATCTGCTGCTGAGGGTTTGTGTTACCTTGAACAAATCATGTTCCCTCCCTTATTAGCTGCAGCATCTGTAAAATGAAGAGGTTGGATTAGATGATCACTAAGGTCCCTTCTAGTTCCAAAGGTCTGTTTTCACTGTTCCAAGGCCTCTTTCAGTTCTGGCATTCTTTGACTCTGCTTTATACTCTGATTTGAGTTTTATCATGAAAAAGAACCCATAGGAATAATTTTTTTAAAATTACCACCTAGTTTTAGTATTTAATCTTATAATATGTTTATTTTTCTTTTCTTGTAGTGTTTTTAAGTTTTAGTATTTGGGTTTAAAATAAATTGAATTTTTTTTTTTAAAGTATCACTTGGACAAAAAAAAATCAGACAGTTCCTTCAGGTTTAAGAAAGAGGGTGCTGAAATTTTGTATGAAATTGGATGAAAATTGGCAACAACCAGGACTTCTCTTTTTCAAAAAAATTTTACTTATTTTATTCTGAATTTAAGAAATAAAACAAGCATTTCTATAATGTAGCAGAATGGGAAGGAGGGAAGAGATGATTGCACATGAAACAGTACATCTTTTATGTACAATTTGCTATTCCTTTTAAATATGTGATAAAGTTATCATGTAACTTTCTTTTTTCCCCCTTTGAAGTAAGGTACAGCTTCACATAAGGTACAGTGGAAAGACTAGCTTTGGACTCAAAGGACCAGAGTTTGGATCACAGTACTGATCTTAGGCAAGTCACAGTTTTCCAGGCTTCAGTTTTTCACTCTCAAAAAATGAAGGGGCTGAACCTGGACCTTCTAAAGGTCTATCTACTCTGGCTCTAAGAATCAGTGATATAGCCTGGGCCATGAGATTAAGGGAAGTGGCTAGAGTTGGAGGTCAGATAGCTCTTGAGCTCTGTTTTACTGTTTGACTTATATTTCCCATTTCACTGAATCACAAAATTCCTGAATTGGAAGTGCTATGGGAATTTAAAATTTTCCTTTTATTATTTGGGACTCAGGGCTATTCCTCCCACAATTTTTGGATACTTAAAAGTATTTTAATATCAACTTCACCTGAACAAAAGCTGTGCCCTGGTATGTAAAAAAGTTACTTAAGCCTTAAGTGTTTCCTAGATAAGAAACCAGAGGAGGAATTTCAGTTTACATGTTGGCAATAGGTAAATTAAGTTCAGTGGTTTTTCAGTCTGGTCTAACTCTTTGTGACCCAATTTGGGTTTGTTTGGGGTTTTTTGGCAAAGATATGCCAAAGTGGTTCACCATTTCCTTCTCCACTCATTTTACAGATGAGAAAACTGAGGCAAACAGTTATGTGATTTGCCCAGGGTCACAAAGTTAGGAAGTATCTGAGGCTGAATTTGAACCCAGGAAGAAGAAATAATCCTGCCTCCAGGCTGGGCAGTCAATCCACTGTGCTGCCAAACTGCCCCAAGATAGAAATCCTTCTTTTCAATCAGTCTGTTTGTTAATCCTCTAAATGTAGTTTAATCTGTAACCTGACTTAGTTTACCTATAGAGTTTGTTTCCTTAGGTGAAGTTTGAAATTATGACTCTTTTTAACTAAGTTTTTTCAACTTTTATGACTTTGAAGGAAGTATAGGACTATGGACTTATCTTCTCTTTAACTTTTATGGCCTAAGAGGAATGTACAAGATTGCAATATATAAAAGAATTATTTCTCTGTTACTCTGATAGAATTTTGCCCATAAAAAGCCTTTTAAAAATCCTTATGATAGTTCAGGTTTTCTTTGAGGTAAATAAATAAAATTAAATATAAATAAATAAACAAATAAAATAAAACCTAGGTTTTTGCCTCTATAATTTCTGTACTGTAGATTAAACATATATGTGAAAGCAGTTACATACATATGAACTGAGAACAAAGATAGTTCTTCCATAAGAGAAGGGACCTCAGTGGTCGTTGAGGTCAGCTCACACCTGAAAAAGAATCATCTTTTTAATGTTCTCCATAAATTTTAGCCAACCTTTGTCAAAAGACTCTTATGAAGAGGGACCTAATACCTTTGGAGGCAATTTATTTAATTTTTGGCTAAATTTGCCTATTATTTTATGAATTCTCCCACCCTTCTTTTCTTCCTTTAGTCCCAGATCCCAAAAAGACTGAATTAAATTGAGATGAAACAGAATTAAAATGTATACAGTATACTGACTTTATACACATATGTCTGGGCTCCCCAAATAGATATTAAACTCCTTAAAGGCAGAAACTTTACATTACAAATACATTTTTTATTCTTTCCCTTCTTTGAAATAAAAAACTCAAACTTTTTTTTTCTTCCCTCCTCTCCCCCCAGCTCACTCACCATCTTAGTCTCTGGGCAAACATTTATCCAAATATATAGCAAAAAAGCATAGATCAATGACTTCTTTCACCTTGACTTTCTTTAACTGTAGGTAATTTTCGTAAACTAGAAAAAATTCTTAAAAGGAATAAGTTTAAACAAAGATTAAAAAAAGAAAAACTGAATAAATGCACATGACCTTTTGTATTACAGGGAAGAAAACACAAATGCCTGACTATGGGAGGGTTAAGAATGATAACAAGCACAAAGGACAACCATGAATGTAAATGTCTCATCTCCACCCATATTAGCCTTCTACTTCCCCCTCATCCCCACCCAGCACCACCCAGGAAAAGAAGAACTTGTTGATTCAATACAAAGAACTGAGAACTAAGGCAAGAAATTTACATAGGCAGCCAGTTAGTGGCTGGTAAGGCTCGCCTGTCTCCCGTCTTGCTTCCTCCTTATGAAGCTTTTTGAGGGAGTGATACACAAAACTTTTCACAAAACAAAATTGTAGGGGTAAGAGGGAGTCAGTTAGTCAATCAATGTGTATTAAAAGTACTTTGAATTTTCCAGCCATAGAGCTGAGCGTTGGGCATACAAGTAAAGGTAAAAACATTCCCTGCCTTCAAGGAATTCCTTAATAGGAGAGACAATCTGAATCTTAACTAGATACATAAGGAGAAATATTCAGCATAGGTTTAAGGTGATCTTGCTTAGGGCACAGTGGTGAGAATGCTGGATCTGTAGACAGATAGACTGGAGTCCAAATCCAGCTTTAGATATTATTAGCTATGTGAATCTAGACAAGTCCCTCAGTTTCCTTGCCTGTAAAATGGAGATAAAAATGGGAGTTATCTCCCTGCATTGTGGTAAAATAAAATGAGACACTATTGGTAAAGCACCTTGAAAGCCTTCAAACACATAGAAATGCAAGTTGTTTTCTGAGAAGGGAAAGCAGGGTGGGACCAGGAAAGGCCTCCACTAGAAGGTGGAACTTGAACCAAGTCTCCAAGTAAGACAAGAAAACCAAGGGAGGTTCGAATATTCTAGGCAAAGGCAGTGACAGGAGATGGAATTTGAGGAATGGGCAGGAGGCCAGTAGAGATGGATCACGGAGTTCTGAGGAGACTAGAAAGCAGGAAGGACCTAGAAAGCTTTACATGCCAAATAGAGGAATTTACATTTGATTCTGGTGATAATAGGGAGCCATTGGAATTCAGTGAAGGGGAAGGGGACAAGGTCAAAGTACACTTTAGAAAAATGAACTTGGTACTTGGGGAGAATAAGGCAGAGCAAGCAATTAGAAAGCTATTAAAATAATCTAGAAAAGACCTGATGAAGATCTGATCAAGGTGACTAGCTACATGAGTGCAGTGAAGTGGGTCTATGCCAGAGTCTTGTGTAAGTAGAAAGGACAGGACTTGACAAAGGATTGGGTATGACCGGTAAGAGCGAGACACTGAGGATGACAATAAGGTTGGGAGTCTGGGAGATTAGGAGGATGGCGACATCCTCGGCAGTAACTGGGAACTTAGGAAGAGGTTCAGGGCAAAGATAATGAGTTACTTGGAAACATTAAATTTGAGATATCAATCAATTTGAGATGTCCAAGAGTCAGTTGGTAATGATGATAGCCCAAGAGAAAAACTAGGGATGGATATATAGATCTGGTAGATAGATATCTGTTGAGTGATCTTAACTAGACCCGAGAGTGCTAATGAGAATGCCAAGTGAGATAGCTTAGAGCTAAAAAGGAAAAGGAAACAGACCAGCTTTGGAGAACACCCACATGACAGGGATGAAAAAATAACCCATAAGATTGAAAAGGAATGATCAGAAAGAGCGGAGGGGCAGCTAGGTGGCCCAGTAAATAGAGCAACAGCCCTGGAGTCAGGAGGACCTGAGTTCAAATCCCACCTCAGATACCTGACATACTAGATGTATGACCTTGGGCAAGTCACTTAACCCCAATTGCCTGGCCTTCCCTCACTCAAGTAAAAAAACAAGAAAGAAAGAAAGATAGAGGATAGAAACAGGAGAAAATAGTGTCATGAAAAACAGAAAGGAGATAGTACACAGGATGAGATGCTGATGGTGATAATGATAAGAGTGAGGTTTATTATGATTATTATAGCTGACATTAACATAGTGCACCTGGTATTAAAGTACTGAGTACTTAACAATTATCTCATTTGGTCCTCACAAAAACCCTGAGAGGAAGGTGCTATTATGACTCTCATTCTCATTTTATAGACAAGGAAATCATTTTATAGACAAACAAATAACAAGAAAAAGCCCAGCAACAACAAAAACTGTCTTGTCCTTCAAAGCAGCAAAGGTAACACCGATCCGATAATCAATCACTGAGGAAAAGGTGAAGGGAGAGGCAGCTTTGTGGATAGAGTGCTGATGTGGAGTCAGGAAGACCTGAGTTTAATTTAACCTCAGACACTTACTAGCTGTGTGACCCTGGGCAAGTTACTTAACCTATTTTCCTCAGTTTCCTCATCTGTAAAATGGGGGTAATAATAGCATCTCCCTCCCAGGTTTGCTGTGATGACAGAGTATTTGTCAGGTATTTCGCAAACCTTAAGATATTATATAAAATGCTAGCTCTTCTTCTATTATTATTACATGTGGCAGTAGAAATAGTCCCTAGTCCTACCTGATAACTAAGGCAGGACACATCTAGAAGGGTGAGGCACCTTTGTGGTAGCACTCAGTTAACAAGCACTATTAAATATTTATTATGGGTCAGGTACAATACTAGGTACTAGGGGATACAAATTTAAAAAAAATTCAGCACCACCACCTATAAAGTTTTCCCTTTATAAAGGTCTCAGACTCCCCTTGGCCCCACCCCCCCATCCCCAATTTCATTACCTTCAGTTGCTCACTCTGGTTTGACTCCTGGGCTATCCTACCTTCCCTCACAATCATCTTATATTCAACCTCCACAGCACACCCAGCTGCCTCTCATCTTCTATTGGACTGCTGTAGAGTGGGTCAATGAACTCGTTCTGAGGCTTCCTTTACAGAGGGCTTGGCCTTTTCCAGCTAACATCTTTTACTATTTCTGCTTGATTTCAACTCAATGAAAATCATGTCCCCTTGCTGGGTACCATCTGATGTCCCCATACCCCTCTTCCTTATACCTCTTTACCTCTTTCTCTCTTCCACATTTTCTAGCTTCCTTTAGTGAGTTGTCTTTCCTTATTAGATTGTAAGCTCTTTGAGGGCAGGGACCATCTTTATTTTCTTTCTTTGTATCCCCATCACTTATCATAATACCTGGAACACGGTAGGTACTTAATAAATGTTTAATTGATTATTTAATAGATTACATGCCCCTGAGAAGAAAGATTTGGGATAGGTCTTTTTCTCTGGCTTGTTGACCCTCTTGGGATGGCAGGAAAAAAATGGAGTAAGATGGGGTGCCCCTGATCCTGTATGTACTTTTGCATTTAGTTTGTAATTATATACCCCTGCTCATAGTTTGTTTTTGGCCTGTACCCATGACTTTATTTGGTTTGGGGAACTTTCTATGTGGAATGGCCTTCCCTCTTAGAAACTAGGGAGCATTAGGGGTTTCTAATATGGAGAGTCACATTCTCTTTGGGTCTGTCCTGATCAGCCAAAATGTGTGTGTGATCAACCAGCTGGAGAATGGAAGATTCATCATTGGTTCAGTAAGTACAAAGTTGTGACTAATTCTCAGATTCTGTGGCCAGCCCTCTATTCTCTCATACCTAGAGAAAAATTTCAGAGGGATTTCAGGAACCAATGAGTCTAACACATACTTGAACAAAGCCATTCTGCAATATGCCTGACAAATAGTCACCTACTTTGCTTGAAGATCCCCATCCCTCAGGGTGGGAAGAAGGGAGGAACCTACTACTACCTTATGTTGAAGAGTAAGGATTCAACTCGGGTCTTCTGACTGCAAGTCTGGTGCCCATCCTAATACAACACACACACATTGCTTCTCTATGAATGCTAAATAAAAAATGCACAGGCCCCAACATTTAGAGAGGGAGCAAGAGAACTGGCTGACCTGATGGAGGTATACATTCTGGAATCCAAGAGTGGAGGACGCCAACACAAGTGGAGATGATCCAGTTCATTTGCTTAGCCTGTTTTCTCCAAATAGGAAAGATAAAATATTTCCAAATCCCTGGAAGGAGTGAAAAAAAAGCACAATCTAAACTTCCAAATCCAACTGAAGTGAGTGGTGAAGACATAGATAACATTCTTTTCAAGTCTGAAAGTGGCACCGAGAGTGATAACTGAAGGGACTTGATGCTATTGAGTGTTAAAATCTCTATGTAAAGATGGGACTCAGATCAGACCTGACTTTGTTTGTTACATCCACCCCTCCACGCCCACCCCCCATAGAATGCAACACTGCAGATTGCAGTTATAACATTTATTAATATTTTATAAATGAATAGTCTTATTGATAGTTCTTATTTTATATAATGTTAATTTTCCTCAACCAATTAAGCTATATAAATTTCTTTTTGGAGAGGGGAAGGCAGGGCAATTGGGGTTAAGTGACTTGCCCAAGGTCACACAGCCAGTAAGTGTTAAGTGTCTGAGGCCACATTTGAACTTGGGTCCTCCTGACTCCAGAGTCAATGCTCTATTCACTGCATCACCTCAATGCCCCCAAGCCATATATTTTAACAAAGATAACAATAATAATGATAATATCAATAAAACAAAATACTCATGAAAACAAAGAATTAGAAGCAAAGCAGATTTAAAAAAAAAAAAGAAGCAAAGTAGATGTCCAAGATCCTTATGATTCTGAGTTGTAGGCTGCCAAAGCCAAAACTCTCTTCCTAATCACAACTCCCTGATTCCTTATACACATCCATATCAGCCCTGTCCCTTTGATGTCCCTATTCCTTTCTTCCTTACCCTTCTCTTGCAGCCTTTGGGATTCCTGTTCTATTAACAAACTACCTTTCATATTAGACCAAAGCCTACTCCATCCAAGTCCCAAAATGCTAGCTCCTTGGGGCAGGGATTGTTTATTTTATTTTTTTAATATACAGTGTCTGACATAATATACACCTCATCATTCAACTGAAACTGTTGTCTCCAAGTTACCAATGATCTCTTTTTTCCAACAAAAATATTTTATCATTACAAGTTACATGATAAGAGATGGAGATAACATAGTGGTGATAATAAGGCCTAGCATTAATGATAACTAGCAAAATGTATTTCTTATATTAGCCATGTTACCAAAAAAAAAGCAAGAAAAACAAAGTGGAAAAATATGCTTCAATATGCACTCAGAGTTGATCATTTCTCTCTCTGGAAATGGATAGTATTTTCTATCACGAGTCCTTTGGAATTGTCCTACATCATTGTATCAATCAGAATAGCTGTCTTTCACAGTTGACCATTGTTACAATATTGCTGTTACTATGCACAATATTCTGGTCCTGCTCACTTTACTTTGCATCAGTTCATACGTGTCATCCCAGATGTTTTTTTTTTTTTTAACTATCCAGCTCATAATTTCTTAAGGCACAATACCAATGATCTCTTGATCATCAAATCTACTGGTCTTTTCTCAGTTTTCATCCTTCTTGACATCCCTTTAGCATTTGATACTGTCAATTACCCTCTTCCCCTTGATAATTTTCTTCTCTTTAGGTTTTTGGGTCATTGCTCTTACCTGCTTCTTGTCCTACCAGTCTGACCATTCCTTCTCAGCCTCCTTTGCTGGATCTTCATCAATATTATGACAAAATCATGAGTATCCTTCAAGGCTGTCCTGGGTCCTCTTATCCATCTACTATTTTACTTGGTGATTTCATCAGTTACCATGGATTCAATTATCATCTTTATGCTGATGATTTTCAGCTCTAACTTTTCTTCCGATTTCCAGTCTTGCATATATGCCTCTTCTATATCTCACATTGGATGTCCTGTAGACATCCTAAACTCAACACTTCCAAAACTGAATTTTCTGCTCTCAACCAAACCTTCCCTTCTTCATAACTTTCCTAAGCGAACCATAATTCTCCCAGTCACCCATGCTCTTGCTGTCATCTTCAACTCCTCTCTCTTTTTCTCCCCTCCCCATCCAATTTGTTGCCAAGTTCTCTCAGTTTTACCTTTGCAACTTCTCTCCTCTTAAATTGCCCTCTGCCCTGCCACTCATCTCTCCACATCTAGATTACCCCCCCCAATAATTGCTGTTGGTCTCCCTACCTCAAGCCTCTCTCTACTTTAGTCCATTCTCCATTCAACTGTCAAATTGATCTTCCATGATCTGACCATGTCATTCCCCTAGTCAAACTCTAGTAGTTCCCTCTTACCTCAAATAAAATCCTCTGTTTGGCTTTTAAAGCCCTTCATAACCTGGCACCTTCTTACCTGCCCAGTTTTCTTATACCTTGTTTTTGTTCAGTCATGTCCTCTTTGTGACCCTGTAGACCATGGGATTTTCTTGGCAAAGATATTAAAATGCTTTGCCAATTCCTTCTCCAGTGTCTCCCCATTTTACAGTTGAGGAACTGAGGCAAATAGTGACTTGTCCAGGGTCATACAGCTAGTAAGTGTCTAAGGCAAGATCTGAACTTAGGTTTCCCTGATTCTAAGCCTAGTGTACCACCTAGCTCCTCAGGGACATGTACCCCTTTTCTCTTCCTCACACAAAACACTCCATCTCCCTTCTCCAGACATTTTCACTGACTGTCCCCCATGCTTAGAATTCTCTCCCTCCTCATCTCTGTCACTTGGCTTCTCTGGCTTACTTCAAGTCTCAGCTAAAATCTCATTTTCTGCAAGAAGCCTTACCCACTACCCATTAAGGCTAGCCCCTTCCCTCTAAGATAATGTCCAAGTTGTCCTAGATACATCTTGTTTCTATATAGCTGTTCGCATGCTATCTCCCCCTTTAGACTGTGAACTCCTGGAGAACAGGGACTTTTTTTTTCAACTTTTCTTTGTATTCCCAATGTTTGGCACAGCGACTAGAACACAGTAGGCACTTCATAAATGCTTGCTGACTGACTCAATAAATGCTTGTTGAATCTAGTTGAAATCAATCAAGTAAATGAAATGGGAGCTCTGAAAAAGAAAAGAATATTTTCATCTGGGAAGATGACCAATGGCTTCATAGAGAATGAATACCTAAGGTAGAAGATGAAAACTGCTTAGAATGTCAAATATGAGACAGTAAATGGGAAGTCTAATTTACTATTTTCTGAATCTTCATGTTCAGTAGCCAAAGTTTTTTCTATTTCCCCATTCTTCAAGTCATACACTCTAAACTTACTGTGCCCTGGGACTGTGAAAGCTGAAAGAAAACTGGACCATTGCTTAATCCAGGATGCTTCCAGAGACATTCCCTAGGTCCCAGACGTAGAGACCATGTTATGTGAAGGGTCACTTTCACCTACTAATTCAATATATACACTCTGTGAATTAGATGAAATTATAACCCAGCAATACCACTAAAATACCAATAAAAACTTTACATAAAAAATATATATCTATAAATTTTGTGTTCTATATTTAAAAAAGAAAAAAGCCCAAGAGACATGCAAAGAAAATGGAAAAAAAAAAATTTTAACTGGAAGGAAGAAAAAAACCTGATGGCAAATCTGCCAGGGGAGTGAATATGTCTAAACTCGAGAACTAGAGCACAGAGGATTTTGTGCAAAGAGGCCTCTACCCTAGATTGTTTCCAGGTCAGCCACAAGCCTCAGAGGAAGTGTGAAATAGACTGCTGCCTATTCTGTCAGTAGGAAGAATACTCGGTATTAATTAATTTTCTCAGTGTGAAATACATGATAGGGGGAAAAACGAGGAGGCAGCAAACCGATGAAATGGAATTGAAGTTTTCAGATGCACATTTAAACTTCTTATTTCCAGGGTT
>CM053599.1:108639939-108677923 GCA_028646575.1 Pseudocheirus occidentalis
AGAAAAAAATCTAACAGTGGGTCCAAGGAACATATAGAGAGACTGTTCCCACCCACAGAACCTTCAGCAAGGGTAAGGAAAATTGTTCCATAAGTACTCACAAACCAAGGACACCTCACAGTGGTATATACATAATAAAAATTGTGATGTCTATAAAGTACATTGTCACCTTGTAACTTTTTAAGACAACCACAGTTAGTTCTAAAGGTATAGAAAGAGATCTACAAAAGTTGTTTAATAGAAGTAGAGAAAGGTTTGTTAAAAAACAAATCAGAATACAAAACTATTTTAAACCTGATGCTTTGGGTTGTATCCCAAAGAGATCGTAGAAGTGGGAGGAGGACCCCTACGTACAAAAATATTTATAGCAGCTTTTTTTGTGGTTGCAAAGAACTGGAAATCAAGGAGATGCCCATCAGTTGGGGAATGGCTGAGCAAGTTGTGGTATATGAATGCAATGGAATACTATTGTGCTATAAGAAATGGGGAGCAGACAGACTTCATAATAACCTGGAGAGACATATAAATCGATGTTTAGTGAGAAGAGCAGAATCAGGAGAAATTTGTTCACAATTATAGACACAATGTACGTGTGACAAGTAACCTTGATAGACTGGGCTCCTCTCAGCAATATAAGGTGACAAGGCAACTCCAAAAGATTCTTTTTGAAAGAGATATCCACACCCAGATAAAAGAGCTGCAGATTGAAGCAAACTACTTACTCTCTTTTTCTTGTTTTGTTTTGATTCCTCTTTCCCATTGTTCATTCCATTGGTTATAATCCTTTACAACCTCACTAATGTTTAATGTGAAGGTATTTGTAAGGTCCTATATTTTATTGCACACCGCCATGGGGGAAGGGGACAGAGGAAGAGGGAGAAAATTTGATACTCAAGGGATTGTGGAACTGAATGATGTCACCTAAAAGTAAATAAGTAAATGTTTGGTTTTTTTTTTAAAAGATGAAATTATAGATTTTTCAAAATATTATGAGGAGTGAGAAAAGCCCATATGGGAAGAGAAGGGGAAAAGAAAGAAACGGAAAGACACAGGTGTGAGGGAGGAGAGAATGAAGACAGACAAGAAGAGAAAAGGGGAAGGCGAGTAGGAGACTAGCAGGGGGCAGAAATGCCTCCATATCCTTCCGGGTTGGCCTACCTCAAGCGTTCCGGGTTGGCCTACCTTAATCATTCCAAAACCTCTTCAGGGGAGCAAACCAAGTCACTTAGCTCAAGGGGTGAGACTCTAGAACTTCATTTAGTCTCAGTCCTTTCCAGAACAAAGTCTGAACCTGAGAGACACCGCTGTGTAATAATCTCTCGTTTATACACAGTTCGTTCCATGTTATCTTCAGCATTAGATCATGAGTTCCTTGAGAATAGCAATTTTTTTTAAATTTCTTTGTATCCCTGACACTTAAGAGTACCTAGCACACAATAGTCATTCAATAAAAGCTTGTAGACTTGACTCCACTCCTTTGCGGGCTCTTTCTCCAGCAATCCAAACCAACTACGGGAGGGAGGGGCAATGCGCTAGACCCTGCCCCAAATTCCTGAGGTCCAACCCCTAGCGCCTCTCAGCCTAGGATTTAAATTTTCCCGCGGTTCACCGCCAGCTTGTTTCTCTGGTGTTTCTTTGAAATCTCGGACCCTAGGTGAGCCCGGGGCAAGAAAGATAGATTTAGGGTGAAAGTGGAGGGAGGGAGGCTGTTCTGGGAAGATTGGAATGGGAGATGGTGCAAAAACGCGTATGTGTGTGTGTGTATTGGAGGGAAGGGAGGGAGAATCTCCCGGTGCCCAAAGCCTTCCAGGACACGTGGCTGGACTGAATCAGAAAATGAGCTCTTCTCACACTCCGCTTATAAGATAGCAAAGCCACTTCACCGCGCAACTGTTAAAGTTTCTTGGAGGGGGGATGGAAACGACCCTATTGCTTTCTGACCACTACAGTCCTTATCTTTGCCTGTTGGGGAACTCATTGTTTGGCCACTTACCTTGAGCTGGATCGCACTGTTGTGTATCGCTGGGTTGGCTCTGTACCTCTTCTAGAGGGCGGTGCAGGAGGAAGCCTCTGCCCAGGGTTACTGGTGCTGGCCCACTCTTGGCTACTTGTTCCAGCTAAAGATTCCACCCTCCCCAACCCTCCTTTCTGGTTCTGCTTCAGCACAAGATCCAAATCATACTGCCTGGGAAAATTGGAGTAGAGGGATCAGGGGAGCAGAGTAGATCCTGGATTTGTGGTAAAGGGAGAGAATGCCGAAACAGGGGTTTTCATTGGTAAAGGTAATGGATACTCGGGGGTTAGGGTCCCCGAATCTGAACGGTCTAAATTGGGATCCCGGGACACCCACGCATTCCTCACTCGCTACTCCGTCCTCAGGTCAAGCCGAGTAATCAGGAGTATAGAAGATGAGCTGGGCCTTCCTCACGAGGCTTCTGGAGGCTGTGACCCAGCACTCCACCCTGGTGGGGAAGTTCTGGCTGTCCGTCCTGGTCGTGTTCCGCCTGGTACTTCTGGCTGTGGGCGGGGAGGCCATTTACCGGGACGAACTGAGTGGTTTCTCCTGCAACACAGCACAGCCAGGCTGCCAAAACGTTTGCTACGACGCCTTCGCACCCCTCTCCCACGTACGCTTCTGGGTGTTCCAGATCATCCTGGTCACTTCGCCCACCGTGTTCTACCTGGGCTATGCCGTACACCATCTGTCCCGGCGCCAGAGGACCCAGAAGCAAGAGGAGGAAGAGAAGGAACCCATGATCAAAGAGAAGAAACCCCAGAAGTTCCCTGAGGATGGAACCCACGATGGTCGCAGGAGGATCCGCAGGGATGGGCTCCTGGGGGCCTATGTTGGGCAGCTGCTGGTGCGATCTGCCTTAGAAGTGGTCTTCCTACTGGGCCAGTACCTGCTCTATGGCCTGAAAGTGCCTCCCTCCTATGTCTGCCAGCGCAGCCCTTGCCCCCACACCGTGGACTGCTTTGTATCTCGTCCCACGGAGAAGACCATCTTCCTGCTGGTCATGTATGCAGTCAGTGGCCTCTGCCTCCTGCTCAACCTCATTGAGTTACTACACCTTGGCCTGGGATGCAGGAAGAAGGGTAAAAGCCGCAGCCCTGCCCCACGTCTCCATTCCAAGAGTCTCCAGCTGGAGCAAATGCAAAAACAGCTACATCTGGTCCAGGAGCACCTGGACATGGCACTGCATTTAAACACACCTGCCTATTCAGGCCAGGCTTCATCCTACAGTGTATATGCTCAGCAAAATCTGCACAATCAAGCCCCAAAAGAGGCTCCCTTCTGTAAGACAGGTATGTTTCGGATAAATTAGATCCCAATTTCTATTTCGCTATCATTCTGGTTGTCTCCCGTGGTTGTTTCCTAGTAATCTAAATTCTTTCTTTATTTTACCCCTTTCATTCCCAGCTCAACCTATTCCTTTTCCCTAAGGGGAGTTTTGCAGGCATTGTGAGGAGCTAGAGGAGACCTCTTAAAGGGAGGGAAATATCAGCTTTAATAGACCAGACCCCTGGGCCAGGAGTCCAAGAATCTTACTAAAAACCTATGTAACTTTCAGTAAGTCACTTTAACTTCAGGACTTCACTCTCCTCCTGTAAATAATAGGAATGTACTAAATGATTTCTAAAGTTTCTTCCAGGTCTTAATTTTATGATCTTTTCCAGTGTTATTGAAGCTGATTTTTTTTTCCCTCTGCAGATCTGTGAAAACTGAATTTACTATTGTTTACAGACTTCAATCTGAACTTAATTTTGGAAAGATGAGAACTTGGTATCTGGACTCTAGAAGAGAAAACCTAGAAATGTGTCTAAAGGAAATGGTCCTTTGTTTAGTAATGTATATTTGAATTAGGTATTTGGTGAGTATGATTAAAAGTGGTCCTTTCTATACTTCCCTAGGACTTGAAACCAGTCACAATCCAATGCCTACCTTTCCCTCAAACATCACCAAATAACTTAATGAAATAAAGGGGCTATCTAGGAATAATGGACCTGGAAATAATCCTGAGAATTGGACCCACAATGGTCACAGAAGAACCTGCAGGGCTGGATTGGGGGGAAGGGTTGTCTTTGGCCATTTGCTGCTGCTGTCTATCTTAGAAATCTCCTGAAACTTCTCCTATAACTGAATGTCTTTTGGTACTTGAGTTTGTAAATTTTGTGGGCCAATAAATAGCTGTTTGTATTAAGTACTTTTCTTGTCTTTGTTTTGGACAGGAAGGAATGTTGAATTGAAAAAAAAAGTCCCTGAATCCCAAGCTACCTTGGGACCCCAGGGGTCCCATGGAACCCACAACAGTTTTTAGAACCCAATTCAAAGCCCAGGGGACCATGTCATTCTCAGCCAGGATTTTGAGAGATGTTGTTCTGGTTTAGGACTGACTGGGAGTCCTTCCTTTCCATAAAGAGAACCAGAGGCCCTGGATCCAAACAGATATGAGAGAGTAGCAGGCTTTTTGAGATTATAGTGCTCCAGACATCAGGCATGATGTTCCCAATTGTTCCCAGGTCATCCATTATATTGGTCTTACAGAGACTGAGAACTGCATATTTAGAAGGCAGAAGCCAATCTCATTAGAAACATGAAGGGGGAAGGCTCTGGTCATATAGCAATAAAATGCCTTTCATTCATTCTACCCCTGTACTTTTTGCTGGTTCTGAATACAGTTTACGTTCTAGAGAGACATTCCAGTTATGGGGCTTTACCTCTCACTGCTAAAATTGAGAAGATTAGCACTTGCACATGCATCCTCTGGTAGCATAGAAACAATTTGCCACAGCACCTAGTTGGGAAGATTAAATAGTTAAAATATGGATCTATTAGGGGCGGCTAGGTGGCACAGTGAGTAGAGCACCGGCCCTGGAGTCAGGAGTACCTGAGTTCAAATCTGGCCTCAGACACTTAACACAAAAAACTAGCCGTGTGACCCTGGGCAAGTCACTTAACCCCAACTGCCCTCCAAAAAGAAAAAAAAATATGGCTCTATTAGAAGGCAGGTTGTCCTGCCCCAGATAAGACACTGCTCTCCCTGTTCATTTCCTGGGACGTAACCTTCCAGAGCCATAGTCTTATCATGAATTGTCATGAAATGTCATCAGTTCTCAGTTATACCTATGAGGTAAAATTGTTTTGTGTTAAGATTTCTAGTTCTCCTTGTTGATTTTTATGTGTTTTGTGTGTAGTCATCTGAGACAAGGATTTTATTACTGATTCCTTTCTTAAATTTTGTCTCCTGTGAATTTCTGGGTGTCTCTACTACTATGTTTCCTATATTGTAGCTACTAACTGCATGTCTTCTAGCCTAGTGGATGAATATTTTCCCTTTTGATTCCATTTAATTTTGAAACCCTCATAATTAGATGTGTGAGACTTCAGACCAATACATTCTCATCAACTTTTGTTAGGTGCACAGTCCTTCCCTGGACAAGAGCATGTCATTCCTATATTTTAAGCTTGATCAAGAAATCTACATTCTGTTCTCAGGTACTATCTTAACCAGGCATTCAATGGACATTAATAAGCAGAAGAAAGTCAAGAGGAGAGCAATCTAGATGGTGAAGGGATGCAAATCTGGGTCGTGAACATCAACTGAGGGAATGATATTTATCTTGGAGAAGAGAAGGTTCAGGGAATTCATGGCAATGATTGTCAAGTATTTGAAAGACAGTAAATAGTTACTGTTTGACTCTTGCAGGTAGAAGTTGCAAAGATGTAAATTTAGTTGATATGAGGAAAAATTCATAAGAACTAGAGGTTTCCACTTAATAGGATTTTTTACAGTTATATGTAGAGAAAGTTTTCAATATTCACTTTTAAAAGATTTTGAGTTCCAAAACTTTTCTCCCTCCCCACCCTTCTCCACAAGAGGGCAAGCAATCTGATATAGATTATACATGTATAATCATATTATAAGAACCAGAGCTTTCCAGTGTTTGAATGAATTGGGAGGTAAGGCGAGGAGAGGAGGGATGGATAGTGAATTCCTTTCCCTTATTGGAAGACTTTTAACAAAAGTCAAATGATCATTTGTTTAGTGTTCTGTAGAGGAAACATTTTCAGATGTGGGTTGAACTAAATGGCTGTTGATATCCCTTCCAACTTTGAAACTCTTGAGGTTCTGTTAGTGCTAAGTCTGCTTTTGCCTTCTAAAGCCTTTGTTTGGCCACAGTGATGAAAACACTACCAGTTCCCCAAAGCTTTTGATTTCTGGCTTCAATTTCTTCATAATCTTTTGCCTTCTGGAAATATTTCTTCATGCATGATTCACCAGAACATAATGTCATTCAGCTTGAGTAGTCAGGAAGTTTCTCTGTCCAGTTTACAAGACCTAGGAAACTAGCTAAATTCTATTATTCAATTAAATTTATTAAGTATTTATTAATGGATATTTAAAAGTATTAAGAATTGGAACAGAGCCAAGACAGCAGAAAAAAAAAGGCTGAGCTCTCCCTAAAACCCATCTGATCATTTTTAAATAATGACATAAAATAATTCCTGGAAAAGCAAAACCCACAAAAGGACAGGGTGAAATAATTCTCCAGTCAAAGACAACTTAGAAGGTCAGCAGGAAAGGTCTCTCACACCTGGATGATAGTGAAACATAGTCCAGTGAGCAGGCACACCCGATTAAAGAAAGAACCTAAACATCTTTATCAAGGGAAACTGTCCTGACATTCTAGAACCAGAGAGTAAAATAGAAATAATCTATTGATCACTTCTAAAAGAGATATTAAAGTGAAAACTCTCAGAAATATTATAGCCAAATTCAAGAACTCCTAGATCAAGGAGAAAATATTGCAAGCAGCAAGAAACAATTCAAGTGTTATGGAGCCACAGTCAGGATAACACGAGATTTAGCAGCTTCTACATTAAAGGACCCAAAGGTCTGGGATAGGACAAATGGTGGAGGGGATGTGGAAAAAAATGAGTTATTCATGCACTGTTGGTGGATTTGTGAACTGATTTCAACCAGTCTAGAGAGCAATTTGGAACTATGCCCAAAGGGCTATAAAAACATGCATACTCTTTGACTTAGTAATACCACTACCAGATCTGTATCCCAAAAGAGATAAAAAGGAAAATGGCCTATATATACAAAAATATTGAGAGCATCTCTTTTTTGGTGACAAAGAATTGGAAATTAAGAGATTTACCATCAATTGGGGAATGGCTGGACAAATTGTGATATGTGATTAGGACAGAATATTATTGTACCATAAGAAGTGATGAGCAGGGTGCTCTCAAAAAAACCTGGAAATACTTAAATGAGCTGATACAAAGTGAAATGTACTGTGTACAAAGGTAACAGCAATATTGTAAGATGATCAGTCATGAGTGACTTAGTTTTTCTCAGCAATACAATGATCCAAGACAACTTGGATGGGCTTATGAAAAATCCCATCCATCCACAGAGAAACAACTGGTGGTGTCTGAATATAGATTGAAGCATGCTTTTTAAAAATTTTATTTTTCTTAAGGGTTTTTTGGGGGGTCTATGTTTTCTTTCACAACATAACTAATGTGGAAATGTTTTGCATAACTACACATGTATTACCTATATAGTATTGTTTGCCTTCTCAGTGAGAGGGTCAGTTGGGGAGGGAGGAAGGAAGAAAATTTGGAACTCAAAGTTTTAAAAATGAATGTTAAAAGTTGTTTTTACATGTAGCTGGGGAAAATAAAATACAAAAAAAAATTTTTTTTAAGTCTTAATCACTTGCTATGTACCAAGCATTGTGCTAAGTGATGGGAATGAAAACACAAAAGCAAAGACGTCCTACCCTCAAGGAGCTTACATTCTAATAAGGGAAGATAATTTTGGGCCTGCCTATTTTGGTTTGAAAAAAGTCACTAGTTAAACTATTGGTCAGTACATTGATAGGATTTTCCTGTAACAGTGATATTTAGTAATCTGATTATGGATCCTGAGCTGGAAAGAATGGGGAAGGGGGAAAGTAGGCTGGAAGGCATTTAGATGCTGAATGGTAGTGGTAAACGGTGAGAAGACCACAGGGATGTAAAGTGAAGCATGGCTGGGGCTAGCTAGATAATAATGGACTTTGTGAGGGATTCACCAGTCAGAACATCCCTGGTCTTAGGATGAAAGGTCCCCTGTTAAAAGGATGTAGTTTTAGAATTGGTTGTAAGAATGATAAGGATAAGGATGTCCTTAGTATCTTCAAAGACAAAAAATGAAAAACAATCTCTCCTTCCATGTGTTCACATCCTACTGGGGATAAAAGGATGAATAATTGACAGAGAGTATTGATTTTAAGAATAGGTGGAGAAACTAGGTCCAGCCAGTCCAAATGCATAGGAGGAAGTAAAAGAATTGCTGAGCTGATGAAACATTTACTGTTGTTTTCAGTTGTGTCCAACTCTTCATGACCCTTCTTAGGGGTTTTCTTGGCAAAGACAGGAGAGTGGTTTGCCATTTTCTTCTCCAACTCATTTTGAAGATAAGAAAACTGAGGCAAATGGGATTAAATGACTTGCTCAGGGTAATACAGCTAATAAGTATCTGAGGGCTAGTAAATATCAGGTCTTTGTGATTCCAGATCCAGTGCTCTATCCACCACAACACCTAGCATCAATTTGATTGAAATTTGGAGAGTAAGGGAAAGCAATGTGAAATACATCTAGAAAGGTAGACTGGAGTCAGATTGTCAATGACTTTTAATGCCATATTGAAGAGTCTGTATTTGATTCTAGCAGTGGTAGGAAGCCATTGAAGTTTATTGATCAGGGGAATGACATGGTCAGACCTGTGCATTAAAAATATTGTTTTGGGGCTGAGTACCAAATTAAGAAGGAATTAGGTAGGATTAGGAATCAGAGAGTCCAATTAGGAGGCAGTTGTAATAGTTCAGGAGAAAGAAGATGAGGGACTGAACTATGGTGGTAGTCAGGTGAGAAGAGAGATAGAAATGATTGTAAGAAATGTTTTACCTTGATTGAGAGAAGGCTTGAGTTGAATTCATTTGACAGGACCCAGTATGTCAGTATTTTGGGGTCTTGACCACCCCTAAAACCTCAAACCCCAACAGAGGGAATATGACAAGTTACATTTTTAACATTTTGAACTTGAGATCTCTGTGGGCCCACCAGCTGGAAATGTTCAGTAAGCCATTGATGACATAGGACTTGAACTCAGGAGAAAAATTCAAGCTGGATGTGTAGCTGGGTGCTGTCTGCAAAGAGGTGATAACTTAAGCCACAGCAAGATGACAAAGTTTGTGAAAGAGTATATGGAAAGAACTCCCATAAAAGAGCCTTAAAGTTATGGTTGAGACGTGGAGAAAAAAGTAGCATAGGAAACTAAAAATAGAGTTATTTGTTGTTTGTCTTTAAAGAGGATGATGACATCAGGGAGGTGATGACATGTAAATGAAGTGAGGGAAGGTTGTGCAAAGTCACCAGCTTCACTTTCTCCTCCAGAGTCAGATTGAAAGAAAAAGAAGCTGGAGAAAATGATAAGGAAACTGAGGAATGTGTCTAGGAGGAGGGTCTGGTGGACTGGCTCTTAATCCTGGGAGAGGTCAGGAAAGATAAGGAGTGGTGAGAAGCAATCAAAATGTTATCAGATACAACTGTGATCCACTTAACTAATGAGCCAAGATGATTCTATCGGACTTGTGATAAGAAATGCTATGCACCTCCTGAGAAAGAAATGAAGGGATCTGAATACATTTCAAAGCATTTTTTTAAACTTTCTTTATCCTATGGAGGGTTTGGGGGGGGGGGGTAGGGGAAGTCTGTGTTTTCTTTTACAACAAGGCTAATATGGAAATGTGTTTTGTGTAATCCCTCATCTAATTTCTTGCTCTTTTCAGGGAAGGGGGGAAGAGAATTTGGAACTCAAAATTAGAAAAAAATAATAAAAGAAAGTTAATTGTTTTTACATGTAATTTGAAAAAAAATAAAAATTCTCACCAGAAAATTCACTGATCACCATCTCTCCTTCCTCTGTCCTTTACTTGGTATCTCCTCAGCTAATACCTATAGATTATATCTAATTTACTGAAAGGATAATCAGCTTCCTATTTGCACCAGGTATCTGTCTCCTTCCAAAAAATCCTCATACCTGTTGGTTACAGATCTCCAACTGACTTTTCCTTTCTCTGCTACATGTTCTAGCTCCAACCCTCTTACCCCCTGAGGGCTCAGGACTCCTAGTCCTCCTGAGATTTTTTTCATACCCCTTAATCATCTCCATAATGGAAAAAGAATTTCTGTTTGAAAACATTTTGCCACCTAGTCCCTTCCCACCCCTCCAGTCTTCTTACATTTTACCCCCCTTCCATATAGTCTATGAGGTCCAGAGACACTGACCCTATTGTTCCTTGAACAAAACTCTACTGACTACCAGCCTTTTCCCTCAGTGTTTCTCGTCGCTTAAAATATTCTCCCTTCTTACCTCTTCCTCCTGTTTTTCCAGAGTCCTTCAAACAAATCAAATTCTGACCATCTGCTAGAGGTCTTACCTTATCCCCCTGTAAAGTTAGTGTGTGTGTGTGTGTGTGTGTGCGCGTGCACATGCACATGTGTGACACAGATATCCTGTGTGTATATAGTTGTTTGCATGTTGTCTCCTTTATTATACCGTAATGTCCTTGAAGGCAGGGATTGTTTGCCTTTCTTTATCTTCCTCTTTGTTTAGCACAGAGCCTGGCACATAGTAGGCATTTGGCAAATGCTAGCTGGCTTGACTTCTTTCTATAAATTTTCTTATTCTGAAATAGCCAATATCACACAATGTGTTTCCATAGATGTTGCAGAATTGAAAGAAAGGCTTGTACATTGAATGGTAATAATAATCACCCTGACTAGCATTATATAGCACCTACTATATGTAGGTGTATTACAAATTTTAACTCATTTGGTTCTCTCAACAATCCTGGGAGGAATCCTGTTATTATCCCAATTTTACAATTGAGGAAATTGACTGAGATTGTGACTTACCCAGGGTTATACAACTAATAAGTGTATGGGATCAAATTTGAACTCAGATCTGACTCCAGACCCAACGCTATTGACCACACCACTTACCTGCCTACTTTTGACATTATAAATCTCCATTACCTAGAACTTGCTTGAGCCCCTCCCCATTAGTCTTCTAGGAGACAGAACATCCTATACCTACAGCACAGATAATGATCACTTTGCAATTCCCAAAACACAGATATCACAAACTCAGTGAAAGTCTCCTAAAAAAAAACACGTCCCTTCTACTCCACAGTCTAAAAATGAGGTCCTTAGCTCATTGTCATAAATTCTAGTGGCTCCCCAGAATAGTTGACAGGGTAAACTGCCTATGGGTGGGTCTTCAATTCCTTTTTTTTTTCTTTTAGGGTTTGTTTTTTTTAGGTTTTGTTTAAAAAAATTCTTTTTCATTTTCAACATTCACTTTTATAAGATTTTGAGTTCCAAAATTTTCCCTCTCCTTCCTGTCTTCTTCCCCAAATGGCATGCAATCTGATATAGGTTATGCATATGCAATCCTATTAAATATATTTCCCAATTAGTCATGTTGTGAAAGAAGAATCAGAACAAAAGGGAAAAACCATGAGAAAGAAAAAAAGAAAGAAAATAATTCCATCTGCATTCAAACTCTGCAGTTCTTTCTCTGGATGTGAGTGATATTTTCCATCATGAGCCTTTGGGAGTTGCTTTAGATCCTTGCAAGTCTGTCAAAGTCACTCATTGCACAATGTGGCTGTTACTGCGTACAGTGTTCTCCTGGTGCTGTTCGTGGCACTCAGCATCAGTTCCTGTAAGTCTTTCCAGGTTTTTCTGAAGTCTGCATTCTCATCATTTCTTATAGCACAATACTATTCTGTTATATTCATATACTACAACTTGTTTGGCCTTTCCCCAATTGATGGTCATCCCCTCCGTTTCCAATTTTTGTACATATGGGTCTTTTTCCCTTTTTTTATGAACTCTTTGGGATACAGACCTAGAAGTGGTATTTCTGGGTGAAAGGGTATATACAGTTTTTTACTCCTTTGGGCATAGTTCCAAATTGTTCTTCAAATGGTTGGATCAGTTTACAACTCCACCAACAATACATTAGTATTCTGATTAGGTGTGATAGGGTACCTCAGAGTTGTTTAATTTGCATTGTTCTAATCGACAGTGATTTAGAACATTTTTTTTTATGTGACTATAGATAGCTTTGGTGCCACAATGAATAGAGCACTAGCCCTGGAGTCAAAAGGGCCTGAGTTCAAATCAGACCTCAGATACTTGATACTTACTAGCTGTGTGACCCTGGGCAAATCACTTACTCCCAATTGCCTCCAAAAAAAGTGAAAGTCATTCCCCAACTGACAAGTGGTCAAAGGATATGTACAGGCAATTTTCATTTGGTCTCTAATTCAAGAACCACCCCTCATGGTGATTGTCCTCATTAGCACTTTCTCACCCAGTTTTCACCTTGAAAGCCAGACCCAACTTCTTTTCACTTTTCTTAAAGGTCGCATGCTACCAACCACCCTTTTCTCCAGGTCTTCTAAAGTTATTTTCCTTCCCCATTTTCTGGATTTCTCCTCCTCCCCAACTCCTTCTGCTGTAATCCACAGACTCATAGAATTTAGGCATTATTAGGGACCTCAGAAACCATCTTGCTCAATCCATATCTAGAAAGGAATCCCCTGACAAGTGATCATCTAGCCCAGGGGTTATTTGTTCTGTGAAGTTTGGATTCAGTGAAAGGGCCACACTTGAGGACCTAGAAGGCCACAGGTTCCCCACCCATGAATTCCAGCCTCTACTAGATGGAGAAACTCACTACCTGTAAGATAATTCATTCTATTTCTGGACAGCTCTAATTGTTAGGAAGTTATTGGATTTTTTAATGACATTGATATTTTTACTTCAAATCTTACCCAGCTGTCTTCCCACACAATCTTACTTACCTTACTTACCCTTTCCTATATGAAACTTCCACACTCTATAGGAGACCTGGACATTTATAGCTGAATTTTTCCCCCATTTTATATCTCTACCCCTTAACAACTCTCCTTAGGTCATCATTCTCTTGTATATTGTCTTCATTAGAATATAAGTTCTTAGAGGGAAGAGATTCTATCTCTTTAAAAATAAAATAATAAATAATAAATTAATAAATAATAAGATAATGAAAGTTCATATTTTATCTATATTTCTATCATAATGCCTGGCATAGTGAGCACTTAATAAAATGTGTTGGGTTTTTTTCGTTAATCTAAGACTAACTTTACTTCTGTAACATCTATTCTTCCTGGTTCTGTCCTTTGGGGTCAAACAGAACCAATTTGATTCTTACCCAATATGAGATGGCCTTTCTAACACTGGAAGACTGCTACCATGTCCTGAGTCTTTGTTTCTTCAAGCTAAGCATTCCTAGTTCCTTCAACCAATTTTCCTATGACACATACTTCATCCTGGGGTCCACAGACCCCAACATGATCTGTGAATAGTGTTTGGGGATCCATGAGTTTGAATGGGAAACAATTACATTTTTATTTCAATATAATTGATTTCATTTGTAATCCTATATATTTTTAAAAACATTTTGTAGTTATTCAGTCATGTCCAACTCTTCAGGACCCTATTTGGAGTTTTCTTGACAAAAATACTGGACTGGTTTGTTATTTCCTTCTCTTGCTCATTTTACAGATGAGGAAACTGAGCCACGCAGGGTAAAGTGACTTGTCTAGGGCCATATAGCTAGTAGGTATCTAAGACTGGATTTGAACTCAAGTCTTCTTGACTCCAGGTCACCCAGTTTCCCTTTAAAAAAATATTGTGAGTAAAGATCCATAGGCTTTACTAAACTTCCAAAGGGACCATGACACAAAAATAATTAAGATCCTACGCTCAACAGTATTGATGTTCAATGACAATGTGGCAGAAGGACTCCAGGGGAGTCCCCTAGGGGTCTATTCTTAGTCCTATGCAATTCCAACACCTTTATCCATGATTTGGATGAAGGCATTGATGGTATGCTCATCACATCTGCCGATGACCCAGAACTAGGTGTTAAAATCCTCCTTTTAACATTCTGTCTATCCTTCAAATTCAAATACCACCTCCTATGTGAAGCCTTCTTTAATGGCTAAGTATGAAGTAATCCTTCCTTGAGTGGACCTTCTGTACTTATAATGTTCTAAAAGTGTACCATATATTATATGCCTTATAGAGAACAAATGTATTGTATCTCCTAGTTTATAAGAAGGATTATAATATTTGTGCTTGTCTTTTCCAGTGTCTGGCTTTGTGACTGTATGCATTAGATACACATTTAACTTAAATTTGGCAAAAGGAGGTAATGTCTGCATGCCTACCTCACAAATCTGTTTTTTGGAGGAAGGCCAGACCTGTTATTTCACCCAATATAAAAAATTCCATTTATCAATGCATATCAGGGTTGATTCTGTAATTTAAAACTTTAGAGAAGTGACTATGGCACTAGAATCTTACAAATGCCTTACCTAGGGTCACAGAGCTAGTACTCATCAGGTAGGACTTAAACCCAGGTAGTCTTCACTTTAAGAAGGCCAGCTATCTATAGTTATCTCTCTACATACATACTATTGGTATGTATCCACTATACACTCACAAATATTCACTATTGTGTTTCCTAAACTTTCTGATCTGTCTTAAAATCTTTATAAAGATTATATAAACAAAATTATTGCTTATATGATCTGTATCTATCAATATTTATTACATTAGAAATTAAAATATCTTTAGTATTATGAAAATAATTTTGGCCTCATCAACCCCCTGAAAAGGAAGGTCCCCAAACTACAATTTGAAAACCATCACTACTCCATCACTGCCTCTCAGAGAACTGCTGTGAGGGATCAAATAAGATTTTAGGTGTGAAAGAGAGTATTTTCCAATCTATAAAGCTTGTAACATAGCATTAGATATTTCTCCCTTTCTCCATTTTATTCCTCTTTGCAATAAACAGAAAATGCTCCTATTTTCCCAGAATCTCCTTGAGAATCTCATACTTTCTTCTTTTGACAATTCAGTTTAACATCTGTTTAAGGACTGCTTTTGGCAGACAACCATGCCAGGTACTGGGAGTGTTACAAAATTTAGATAATATACAGACCCAGTCCTTGGGGAGCTTAGAAAACTAATACTAACTAAAATTTAAGAGAATCAAAGAGGTATAAGCAAGATGCTATGTCAGGCCCAAGAAAGGGAAGATCTCTGCTTCTAATCCTTCATCTTGGAAAAGAAGGGCCTCTCAACCCACTAGCTACTCTGTAATGCTGGCTCCTTTAATGCTGGATAAATCATTGAGTTCTGCCTCTCTAGCATCTGACCATATCCACTCTGAGGAATGCTCACTGGTGGTCTGCCAATGGATTGTAGAAATGGAAGGAGCCATGGATATTATCTAGTCCAATTTCCTTATGTTGTTATTATTGAGTTATTTCAATCAGGTGTGACTCCCATTTGGGGTTTTCTTGGCAAAGATACTGGAGTGGTTTGCCATTTCCTTCTTCAGCTCATTTTTACAGATGAGAAACTAAGGCAAAGTGACTTGCCCAGGGCCACACAGCTGGTAAGTGTCTGAGTCCAGATTTTAACCCATGAAGATGAGTTTTCCTGATTCCAAGCCCAGTACTCTTAACAACTGTGCCACCTAGCTATCCCAACTGAATGCCTTACATTAGAGATGGAAAAAAATAAAACATACTGGGAGAATCAGAGAGGAGAGGTTGCTTATGGTCCAGTAGCAAAACTGGGTTTGGGATTAATACTCAATACCTCAGTTTCCAGATTCAGTGCTAATTCTGTTGTACTATGGAATCCATGGAAGAATTCTTTCTACTAAGTCACCAGTTTCCAGGATCTCCAGAATTCAGACTAGAACCAGAATATTTTAAAAAAGGACAGTCTCTAGAAACAATCTAGGTTTTTTGCTTCCTCTCCCTCCTCTAGTTTACCTATCTAAATCCAGTTCACCCCCTTCTTATTCAATTTAAATCCCATGACTACGTGAAGTCCTCGGGCTACACTAGTTTTCACTGATCTGATCCTCTGATCTCCTGGGGTATATGTTCACCATACACAATTTAGTAAACTCTTCTAGGTCTATTGAGGCTAAGATCAAGTTTAGTCCTACACATACGTTACACTAGCATTAATGTAGCTAGTTATTACAAACACACACGTAGCAGTCCTACATGAATGAGACTCCACTTCTAGAAATCACAATCTCCTAGAACCTTAAAGCTGGAAGGGACCTGGGTCCCCCTGACCGCAGTCTCCTTGCTCTACAATCTGTCCTCCAATCAGCTGCCGGTTGATATACCTAAAGCATAGTTTTATCATGTCACTTCCTCTCTGAAGAAACTTTAGTAGCTCATAGTAACCTCTGGAATAAAATATAAACTCCTATATTTGGTGTTGAAAATCCTCAACAGTCTATCTGCAACCTACCTTTCCAGTCTCCCTGCACTTTACTTTGTTTCACACAACCTATTTTTTAGTCAAATTGCCCTTCTTAGTGCTCCCAATTGCTGAGGCAGCTAGGAAGAGGTGTGGATAGAGTACTGGACCTGCAATCAGAAAGAACTCACTTTGTTTTTTTGCTTTTTTTTTTTTTTGGAGGGCAGTTGGGGTTAAGTGACTTGCCCAAGGTCACACGGCTAGTTTTTTTTTTGTGTTAAGTGTCTGAGGCCGGTTTTGAACTCAGGTACTCCTGACTCCAGGGCGGGTGCTCTATTCACTGCGCCACCTAGCCGCCCCAAGAACTCACTTTGAATCCTACTTCAAACGCTGGTTAGCTATGTGATAATGGGAAAATCATTTAACCATTGTCTACCTTGGTTTCCTAATGTGTGGAATGGGAATAATAATGGCACCTACCTCATAGGGTTGTTGTAAGGGTCAAGTGAGATATTTGTAGAGTCTTTGCATTATTGATTGTAAAGCCCTTGAAGACAGAAACTTGTCTTTTGCCTCTTTTTTTTATCCTTAGAACTTAGCACATAATAGGTGCTTAATAAATTATTGACAGATTGATTGGGGAGGAGGAACAGATACCATTGCCTTGTTAGTTCACATCTAGTTTTGTGATAAAATGAAGCAAACTTAAACTATTGAATAGCTAACTAAAGGAAGTTTACTTAGTTTCAACAGAGCAAGGATATGCAACAGAGATATGTTACATGTAGCTTCTATAGATGATGGTATTCATATGGAAATGAACCTGGACTACAGGGCTGGACCACCTACTTGGGTGCAACTTTTTAAAGTCCTTTGGTGACCAGGAAGCTGCATCTAGGAAGGCAAGGTCCAATCACATCCCAGAGATAGCTTTGTATCCTTTGAGGAAAAACAAATCCCTGTTTTAGGGAAATGCGAGTGAACCTTTGGCCTATCAGACCCATATATCACACTCTTTCTTCTGTGCAAAATGTTTTTACACAGACTTTTCCCCATACCTACTATAATACTGCCACTCCTCACTTAGCACAGTTCCTAGCACTAGTAAGTACTTAAATGATCATTGAGTCAAGACTCACATTTACCTGAACAGGAATCCATATGTAATAAATAACAACTGGATATCCAATCTCTGCTTGAAGAATTGCAGTGACAGGAGCATTCTATGTTCTGAGCAGTCCATTTCAATTTGGATAGCTCAAATTGGTAGGATCCTGGTTAGCTAATTCTCTCCTTTTATCTTTTTAAATCTGCTTTTCTGAAATTTTCTAGTTATTCTCTTTGAAGGAGGAAAACAGAACCAGACTCATCCCTTTTCCATATGGCTGTCCTACAATGATTTTATTTTAATTTTGAATATTATCATGTCTATCTTAAATCTCCCCTGGGCTAGATATCCTTACCTATTTTCTTCAACCAATCCTCATATAGCATGGTCTCCTATATCATCAGCATCTTGGACATCCTTTGCACACAGTCCAACTCATTAATACTTCACAGAATCACATAATATATGAGTTAGGTTAGAAAGACTTCAGAGAACATTTAGTCCACTGCAGAATCCTCACTACATCTGCTGATAAATGGTAATTCAGCCTCTGCTTGAAGGTTTTCACCACCATTTGGGGCAGTTCATTTCACAATTTAAATTGTTAGGAACTTTTTTTCCCTGATGCTATGCCTAAATTTGTCTCCTTTCTATCCATTGTTCTTGTTTCTGTCCTCTAGAGCCAAACAATAGGTCTGCTTCCTCTTCCACAATAGCACTTTTAATAGTGGAAAGCAGCTCTCAAGTCTTGCATGAATATTTGCTTTTTCAGACAAAAAAAATCTTAGTTCTTTGGACCAATCTTCATCTGATATGGATCTAAGGTTCTTCATCCTAGTTGCCCTCCAATGGTTCAATGATTCAATGTCTGCATGGCAGAAAGGTTCCAGGGTTCAATCTAAACTTGACCCTGTGCTGTTCCACACTTTTGTCAATGACCAGGATAAAGGCACAAGTAACACACTCATCACTTTGCAGATGACACAAATCTGGGAGGAATAACTAACACATTGGATGATAGAGTTAGAATACAAAAGCATCTTAGCATACTAGAACATTTGATTGAATCTAATAAGATCACATTCAATAGAAGTAAATGTTAAATCTTAGATATAAAAAATAAACTTCACAAATACAAGACAGGGGAGGCAAGGTGAGAGAGCCGTTGTTCCGAAAAAGATCTGGGGTTCTTTGTGGATTGCATACTCAATATGAATCAGCAGTGCAATGTACCAACCAAAAAAAAAATAAAGTGATCTTGGGTTACACTGAGACCTTATCTTCCAGAAATGGAGAATTAGTAGTTTCACTATACTTTGTCCATATCAGACAGGTGGAGGGAGTGCTATGCTCAGTTTTAGGTACTGTAGTTTAAAAACAATGATGAGACAAGAAAGTGTTCTTAGGAAGGTAACTAGGGTGATAAGGGACCTTGGGTTCATGTCACATGAGAATCAATACTATACTACTCATAGGACTTATGGTCTTCTTAGTGTTGGAGAGAGAACTCCTAGTGTGAGATCTCCCTCCACTAATGAAGATCACAACTTATTTATTATTTAGTGGATAATTCTGAGAGTATTACTCAAAATGCACAGAAGTCAAGTTACTTCCTCAAAGTCACATAATTAAGTGGAAAAAGATGGGATTTGGCACACTTCTTGACTCTAAGCCCAGCACTCAATAACAGAGGTGTCAAACACATGGCCCAGCACTCTTAAATGGGGGCCAAAACCAGATGAAAGTGTAATTGAGAAATATTTAATAAAAATACAATAGAACACAGATAATGTTGCTGTGGGGTTTTCTAAGTCAATATGTAGGTGGCAGGGATAATTATTTACTATTTGTGTTTCACATCACTGCAGTACCCCATGGTGCCACTATTACCTTATCAATATCCTTCCTTAAATGTGACATGCAGAAATGAATGCAATATTCCAGATTTGGACCAACAAGGGTAGAAAACAATGAGGTTATTACCTTCCTTCTTCTGGATACCATGCTGCTTAATGCAACTTGAAATCACAATTTTTTTTTAACATTTTTGACCATTCATATTGATTTGATAAATGTCTCATTTCCGTGATATATATAATGAACTGATTTGAATTTATAAAAAATAAGAACCATCTCCCAATTGATAAATGGTCAAAAGATATTAATAGTTTTCTTTTTTAATATATAAGTAATTTATTAAACATTCAGACTTCATTAAAGCATGTAATATGGTAATTTTATAGGGTTTTAGCCTTATCTAGCTTATGGTTATTTGCTGGGGATTACCAACAGGGTCTAGTTTACATTAGCACTAATAAAAAAATATAATATTAAGTAAAACATATTGAAATGATTTCTTTAAGAAATTAGTCTATTTGCATGCCATTGGCTGCAACACCTATACAACCAGACAATAGTACAATGTGAAAGAGTTTGCAGATCCTATACATGATTGTAAGCCACCATGGCAAGGGTGGGGAGTAGGGAGGAAGGGGAGAAAAATCTAAAACTCAAGAGATTCTGGAACTGAATCTTGTAAACTAAAAGTAAACAAACAAGTCAATAAAAAAAAATTAGTCTGCTTGAAAAGCCTTTCCTAATTAGTCTACTTACTACACAAGAAGATGTAACATAATTGATTGGTTTCATACTGTACTTATGTGTTTTAGTCCAGAAGTGAATTATTAAATGATAAAGAACATCTAACACACTATTTCTACAGAACTGGTAAAAATGTCTAGTGGAGAGAGATTTTATAGATCCCATATCTTTTACCTTCAATCTCAGCAGTCTAACTAATGGACAAAGCCAATAGCTCTGGCCTAAAGAGCTGAGACACCACACCGTATTGTTGGAACTCTAGGGTAAGTGTTTGATATGCTACATAGGAGATATCTTTTTCCAAAATGGATCAAGTTGTTTGTGTTGAACGAAGCAGATGAAACAGTGAGTTGTGGGTTTAAATATCAAATCTACAATATTTTACAGAAATGAAGTATAAATATTCAAGTTGTATGTTTTCTGCAGCACACAACTGGAGGCCATGATTAAAGTTGCTTTGCTATCAAAAAACTGTATTTATGAGTATTGAGATATTCAGTATTCCCAAAGAAAGAAGCACAAGACATATTGTTAATCACCAATTCAATCATAGTCAATACTACATTCAAAACAAGTTCCACCCAGGGATGTATTCTTCAGTAACAAAATTTATACCTAACTAAAAAATTCATAAGAGATCTTGTTTATATTCTAGTAAAGAAGGAAGAATTGAACTTTGTGGGGTGGCTAGATGGGTAGGATCATTTGATTCCCCCCCCCCACAAAGTTCAATTCTTCCTTCTTTACTAGAATATAAACAAGATCTCTTATGAATTTTTTAGTTAGTTCTAACACATCAGTTGGCATTGTGATAGAAAGTAACACAACTTGAGTATTTATACTTCATTTCTAGAAAATCTCAGATTTGATCCTTAAATTCACAACTCACCTGCTTTGTCCTACACATACATCTTGATCCATTCTGGAGAAAGACATCTACTATTTAGCATATCAAACACTTACCCTGATGTTCCAACAATGTTTTGTAGTGTCTCAGTCTGCAGTTTTGGCATTTCATTTCTAACGTTGGTGTCACTGATTCAGGTGTGACATGTTGCTCCCATTTAGTCTCCAAGAACCAAAAGTATTTTCTGGATCTTTAATGCAGGGGGTGATAGTGAATAGTGCTGAATAGTGAAAAGCTTCTCAAAACCACAAGCATAGACACTCCAAAGAAGAGATGTTTTTAAGTTTATATCATCAAAGTTATTCACAATTTCATTACAGTTGCTCTCAATGATATCATCAAGGTCTGTTCTAGGATCTACCACTATGCCTTACCCTGAAACACTACCCCTACGTACAGGTCCCCTCCTCAGCCTGCCCTGCATCTATGACCTAGAATTGGGAAATGAGTTACAAAATTGACAGTTGGAAGCTGTTTCTGCAATATGCCCATATTTTAGCCTCCCTGTAGTAGATATGAGATTCCTTCTTCCCCACGGATGGTTGTTGGAGGAAAGGTATAAATGTTATTACCAAAGAAGACATCCCTGGGTGGAGCTTGTTTTGAATGTAGTATTCACTGTCATTGAACTGG
Organism: Pseudocheirus occidentalis; assembly: GCA_028646575.1. NCBI lineage: Eukaryota > Metazoa > Chordata > Mammalia > Diprotodontia > Pseudocheiridae > Pseudocheirus > Pseudocheirus occidentalis. The sequence continues at coordinate 108,661,600 of CM053599.1, forward strand.
TGATTAACAATATTCCTTGTGCTTCTTTCTTTGGGAAAATTGAATATCTCAATGCTCATAAATACAGTTGGTTTTTTTTTATAGCAAAGCAACTTTAATCATGTGTTGCAGAAAACAATACCACTTGAATATTTATACTTCATTTCTGTAAAATCTTGTAGATTTGATATTTAAACCCACAATTCTCCAGATCCCTTCTTTCTCTGCCCTGGAGTTCTCAGTGGTTGTTCTTTGCTGAACACCAACTCCAGTGTCTACACATTTCTCTGTCTCTCTATGCTGTGTTGGGTTAGAAAAAAATGATTCACTGTGATTTTTTTCCCCCTTGGATTTCCCTCTTAGGATTCTGCTTTCTCCAAAAGTATTTGGAAAAGTTGTAGGTACAGGAGGAAGCTTAGCATATTTCTTTTTGCCACCCTATCATCTTCACTGATCACTCCCTACCTCCACCTTCCCCCGCAAGAGTTCTTTAAGTAAACCAACATATTACCTCCAAAAAGTGGTCATTTTGTTTCCTCTTTGCCTATGCTTTTTCTCTCAATTTGTTTTTCTTGTCTTATTGCTATAGCTAGCATTTCTAGAACTATATTAAATAGTAAGGGTGATGATGGACATCCTTGATTTACCCCTATTCTTGTTGGAATAGCAGCTAGCTTATCCCATTATAGATAATTCTGGCTCTTGAATTTACATAGATAATGCTTATTAAATTAAGGAAAGATCTATTTATTCCTATGCTTTCTAGGGTTTTTAGCTAGAATGGACATTGTATCATATTAAAAACTCTTCCTCCATCTATTGATATAATAACATGATTTTTGCTATTCTTAATGTTAGTATGGTCAATTATGTTTATAGTTTTCCTAATATTGAATTAGCATTGGATTCTTAGCTTAGCTCTGCAATCCAGCTTGGTCATATGTATAATCTTTGTGGTATTGTGTGTATCTCCTTGACATTATTTTATTTAAAACTGTATATCAAAACTCACTAAGGATACTGGTCTATAGTTTTCTTTCTGTTTTGATTCTACCAGTTTTATATATCAAGACCCTATTTGTATCATAGAAATAATTTTGCAGGATCCCATCTTTTAAAATTTTTCCCCAAAGTTCATATAGTACTAGAATTAATTATTCTTCAAGTATATGATGGAATCTGCTTATAAATCCATTTGGTCTTAAGGGTTTTTTGTTTTGTTTTGTTTGGGAGTTCATTTACGGCTCATTCAATTACTTTTTCTAAGATAGGCTTAAGTCTTCTATCATATATTATTATATCTTACATAATCATAATGTAATTATATATTTACAGTGCATAATTTATAATACAACATATAATTACATTACTATATATCATATATCTTATATCTTCCAGCTTTGTAAATTTGGGCATTTTATATTTTTGTAAATATTCACCCATTCCACTTATATTGTCAGTTTTATTGGCATATAATTGGGCAAAACAGTTCCTAGTGATTTCCTTATTTCCTTTTTCATTGGTTGTGAATTTGTCTTATTCATTTTTTATATTGGCAATTTAGTTTTTTTCTTTCTTTTTTATATCAAGTTAGCAAATGGCTTTCTGTTCTAGTTTATATTTTTAAAAACAGCCTCTAGACACAGAGTCAGTTGAATAGGAAGGGAATGATATCCAAAAAATAAAATTAAGAGGTGAGACAGGAATATAATGAGAGAAGGAGATAGGGAGAGATAGAATAGGGTAAATTATCTCATATAAAAGAGGCAAGAGAAAATTGTTACAATGGAGGAGAAGAACAGGAAGGTGAAAGGGAATGGGTCAATCTTACTCTCATTGAGTTTGGTTTAAGGAGGGAATAACATATACACTCATTTGGGTATCTTACCCTACAGGAAAGTAGGGGTGAAGGGGATAAGATGGGGTATTATAGAAGGGAGGACAGATTGGGGGAGAAAGTAGTTAGAAGCACACACTTTAGAAAAGAGGCAGGGTCAAAGTAGAAAACAGAATAAATGGGGGGGTGGGATAGGATGGAGGGAAATATAGTTGGTCTTTTACAATATATCTACTATAAAAATGTTTTGCATAACTGCACATGTACAACCTATATTGAATTGCTTATCTTCCCAGTGGGGGTGGGTGAGGAGAGAAGAAGAGAAAGAATCTGGAAATCAAAGTTTTAAAAACAAATGTTTAAAAAATTGTTTTTTTTACATGGAACTGGGAAATAAAATATACAGGCACTGGGATATAGAAATCCATCTTGTCCTACTGGAAAGCCAGAGTGGGGATGGGGGAGGATATAGGAGAGAACAGCTTAGAGGAAGGGGTATTCAGTAGGCTCACTATTTGGGGGCAGGGGGTAGGGGAAAGAAAGGGAGAAAATTTAACTCAAAATATTGTGGAAATGAATGTTGAAAACAAAATAAACAAGAAGAAAAAAGAACAAAACAGCCTCTAGTTTACTATTTCAATGCTTTTTTACTTTTAATTTTGTTAGTCCCTTCAATTAACAGAATTTCTGTTCTGATGTTTAATTGGAGATGTTGATTTTTTTGGCTTTCTAGGGTTGTTGGGGTTTTTTGCATGTCCAATACATTGATCTGTTCTCTCTTTTATTGATGAAAGTATTTAGAGATATAAATTTTCCCTAAGTAATGCTTTGGCTACATCACAAAATCTAATCCTTTTAAATTTATCTTCCATAGAGCTGGAAGACTGATATTCCTAATCTTATCATATCACTCTCCTACTCTGTTAGTTTCAGTATTACTCTCTTCCCTCTTGGATAAAATAAAAATTCCTCTATTCTGCATTTATTTCCCTTCCAAATCTTATCCAGACTATCTTCCAAGAATTATTTCATATTACTTCCTCTCACTCAATGTTTCAGCCAAATTGGCCTACTTTCTGTTCCAAAAATGACATCCCATCTCCCCACTTCCATGCCTTTGCAAGATTTTCCTACTCCTACCCCTCATCTTTACTTCTTTGAATTCCCAGCTCCCTTCAGGTCTCAACCCAGGCGCGACCTCTTACATGAGATTTTTTAGCTCTTTATGGTCCTATAATTATCCCAATTGTTCATGCTCCCCTCTAAAATTATTTTGTTTTTACTTTATACACTTCATATATGTTTACTTGCATACATGCTATACATGTATACTACCTAGTAATAGAATGTGAGTTTTTTGAAGAACTGTTAAACTTTAGTCTTATATCTCCAATCCCTGGATCTTTTGAACACACTTGAGATTTCATTGTTGAAACTGAATTGATTTGAAAATCACTTTACCCTTCTCAGTCTCAATTTCTTTATATGTAAAATGGATGTAGTAATAACTCTTAGCTCACAGAGTTGTTGTGAGGATCAAGTAAGAGAAGGTATATATAATGATAAGGTAAGTGAAATAAGATTATTATTATATTCATTCCAATACTCTAGCTTTCCAAGGTCTTTTTGGATCTCATCATCCAACAGGTAACTCCATAGCTTCATGTCATCTGTACATTTGTTAATCATCTATTGATTATCTCAGCTAATCTTTTATATAACTTGTTTGCACATAATTATTTGCATACTGTCTTCTTGATTAGATTGTGAGCTTCTTGAGAGCAGGGATTGTCTTTTACCTAGCTCACAGCAGGAACTTAATATAAGTGTTTCCTGGCTGAATGATTGGTGGAGTCCATCCAACTCACTGATTAAAACACTGAACAGCACAGGACCTGAACAGCTCACTGGGATATTCCACTTGAGATCCTCATTCAGGCTGACATGGATCTGTTAATAAGATTTTTCTTATTCAATCCTCAGTCTCAAATCCCTCCTAAAATGATATCTTTTAGAAATGGAAAAAATAATTAGAAGGCTCCAATGATCCAATGGATATGAATCCATCAGAGGCCAAACCAAATATACTGTGGTTCTGGTTACCTTTTCATGTAGCTCTGACCACAACTCCAGAGTTAGAGTCCTGGTTTCCTTGTTTAATTGTTAGCAAAATCAATATGAGACACTGCTCTAGTCCCAGCTGCCATATTCAGTACTGTATTTAGCCTTCTGACCAAAGGAAGGAGGGACAAAAAAAGGAAAGATTTATTAGGAAATAAAAGAGATGAAAATAACACATGTTTCAGTCTGGGAACCAGATGGTGAAAGAGACAACTAGTTGGCCAGTGGGAAAAACACTAAGCATGCATCAGGAGACTCTTACTGAAGAGATCATAGACTGAGAGCTGGAAATAATCTGAGGCCATTTAGCCCAATCCTTTCATTTTACAAATGAGAAAACTGAGACCCAGTCACACAGGAGTATATATCAGAGGCAAGATTTGAACTCAAGGCCTGTTAGTTCAGAGTCAGTCCCCTCTCTCCCCCCTATATCACATTTGAATCATTCCTGGGCCACTTAGTCATTGTGTGACCCTGGACTAGTCACTTTTAAACTCTCTCAGTCCCAGTTTCCTTGGCTACAAAATGGGACTAATAGTAAGCATAGTACTTACTGCATGGGGGTATTGTGAGGATCAAATGAGATGGGTATTTAAAGCAGCTATCAAACTTAAATTGCTAAGTATCAGTTATTATCATTGGTAGAAAAGGTTCTGATTGGAGAGCTTGGAATTCAGAGTTTGTACACTTTCTTTCCCTTGTTCCATCACTATTAACACTGTGACATTAGCCAGATCCCTTAACCTGTTTTTCCATGGTAAAATGACTTTATAAAAGGGAATAGAAGTTTTTAAGTCCCTTCCTGCTCTCATCTTACATTATTCTAAAAGGAAGTATCACTCATCACAGCAAGGATGTTTTACTTGAGTTTGTCAAGTAATGGGATGAATTATTCATTAGCCTATGGAGCCTCCTTCAAAGACAGAGTGGAAAATGGCAAAGTCACAGCTGGCCTTCATTGAGTCCAGGAGAAGAACAGGAGCAGGGGAGGGAGCTCTGGAACTTGAGTGCAATTTAGGGATGATATAATTTAAGGAAAAAGAAAAATCCTTTCTAAAAATCTGCCTGCAATGTCCATGCTATTTTTTGTCTTTATGAAATTCCAGACTTGTAGAAATAAAACTATAGACTCCTATTGCTGAAAAGTACCTTAGAGATTTCTAAAACAACCCTTTCATTTGACAGAGGAAGCCTAGATCAAAGAAAATAACTTGCTGTAGGTCGCACAAACAAGTATTATCATTAATGGCTGTGCTCATATAGCACTTTAAGGTTTGCAAAATGCCTTACCTGTTTTGTTTCCTGTGATTCTCATAACTCTGTAAGGTAGATGCAATATCTCTATTTTACAGATGAGAAAACAGAGTCTAAGAGATTGAATGACTTGCCTGGCTAGTCACATAGCTAAGACACTTACACACAGTAAATGTCTGAGGTAGTGTTCAAACACCAAGCCCAACACTCTACCTGCCATGTTTTTAACTGCCTCAGGTTAACCAGCATGTTTTCCAAAACATCATGACTCAAAAGTTTGTAGATTTAGTTCTGTCCTGTATATTCAACTGTCCTCTGGGCAGTTCCACCTGAAGGTCCTAACAAAACATCCCTTCAAAACTAGCTCATCACATTTTCTCTATTGAAGTCCAAGGCACCATCCCCACCACTCAAGCTTACACTTTGGAATCCTTGGTGACTCCTCCCTGTCCTTCATTCTCTTCTTGCTTGGTGACTCATGAGTTCCCATAGGTTCAATGATCATCTCCATGAAGATAATCTCCAGAACTCCAGCCCTAGACTTTCTCCTAAGCTCCAGTAACACATTGCCAATTATCTATTGGACCTTTCAAACCAGACGTCACATAACCATCTCTAACTCAACCCATCCAAAGTAGAACTCATTATCTTTTTTCCCAAACCCATTCCTCAATGGAACTTCTCTGTGACTGTAGATTGTACCACAACCTGTGGTACAATCACAGTCACCTAAGGACACAACCTTATCATCATCCTTGACTCCACCTTCGCATTCCAAATCCCCCCAAATAGCCAATCAGTTTCTAAATCTTGCCATTTCTATCTCCAAAATAGCTTTCTTATGTATCCATCCCTTTCTCTGCACTCATAGCCACCATCCTAACTCAGGACCTTAACATCTCTTACAGAATTATTGCAATAGTTGGACTCTGTCTCAAATCTCTCTGCCACTCCATTTATATCTTGTGCAACTAGGTGGTGCAGTGGATAAAGGGCTGGGCTGGGAGTCAGGAAGATTCATTTTTCTAAGTTCAAATCTGGCTTCAGACTAGTTATGTGACCCTGGGCAAGTCATTTAATCCTATTTGAGTCAGTTCTTCATCTGTAAAATGAGCTGGAGAAGGAAATGGCAAACCACTCCAGTATCTCTGCCAAGAAAACCCCAAATGGGGTCATGGAGAGTCAGAACTTACTGAAAAATGATGGAACAGGAAATCTCGCTGCCATCTGCTGTTTCTGTGCATGCTTATTTATGTACACATAAATTTATGTAATTTCATAAATTTATGTACATGTAACCACACACTCCCCCCATTAGAATGTGACATCATCGAGGGTAGCCTTTTCTAATTTTCTCTTTTGTAGCTCCAGCATTTAGCACAATGCCCGGCACATGGTAAAGGGTAAAGAAATGTTTGTTGATTTATCAATGGTCCCTCTTCAGTGAATCCAGAAGTCTTTATAAAAATAGGCACCTTTGGTAGAAGATAGGTGCCAATAATTCACACCTTAAGTTTGAAATTAATTTAAACTGAGAAATAAGACCCAGCCACTGGAGAGTTTAAGAACTAGAATCTGGGTTTATCAGCTTTGTCATCTTATGCAAATCACTTATTGTCCCTAGGTATGAGGGGAAATTCCTCATTTTAAATTGGATAAATGTATATAGGACATATTTTGTAAAGCCCTGATGAAATAATATGTAAAAAGCATTTTCTTAATTTGTGATTTTCTTTTTTTTTTGTAAATATTTTTTCTTTTTACTTTTTGGAGGGCAATTGGGGTTGAGACTTGCCCAAGGTCACATGGCTTAGTAAGTGCATCAAGTGTCTGAGGCTAGATTTGAACTCAGGTCCTCCTGACTCCAGGGCCAGTGCTCTAGTCACTGCACCACTTAGCCGCCCCTAAAAAGCAGTTTCTAATTGTATAGTGATACAAAAATGTCTACCAATACTCCAAGAGATCTGGTATCTTACTTAGATGTTTAACTCCCTCCAAGGAAAAGGACAGAAATCCACGCATGCCCACCCATCTTGTCAGAAAGATACATAGAAATGTAGGTAATTATTGTTTCTCCCAAGAAATTGTCGATATTAGGGCCATCCTTCTTGAAAGGAGAGAAAATATATTACTCATAATAGCTAATATGTGGTTTTATAAAGTACTGCACACACATTCTCATTTGATCATCATAGAAACTCTCTAAAGTAAGCAAGGTATACAAAATTCTCATCATCTCCTTCACTAATGAGAAAACATGCTTGAGGCCACAAATCTAGCAAGTGACAAATTTGGGACTCAAGTTCATAGCTTCCCTCCTCCCTCATTATCCAATCTACAGCACTGTTTTTTTTGCCAGATTTGTGTAATCAGGAAGAGAGGAGTCCAATAGAAGCAGGGGCTACTACTTCAGAAAGGAAGGTCATTTTAGTAGGTACCAATGGGGTTGGCTCTGAGTGGCCAGAGAGCATCAGTACTACCTAAAGTGAACAGAATGGGAAAGAGTCCCCCCTTAGCAAGCTTCTTCAAACTTCCATATTTTACTCATGTCCACATAGCCCAGTTTGTCATTTTACGCTGACCTTTGTTATGATTCACTCACTTTCTGGCTACCCTTAGGCCTAGCAATAGAAGAAACTGTAGACAGAACAAAATAAGTCTTTATTGGTAAAAAAGAAAAAACAATTTCAGGCTTCAATGCCAAATGGCACCACGTTTGGAGGGTAAGTCCCTGAGATAATCAAAGTTTCAAGTATCTAGATTTCAAGTTTCCAGGTTCATTGTCCAGTAAAGTCAGTGTTCTGGGGTATGAGGGGAGGGGGAAGAAGGGAGAGGTGGAAAAACATCAGAGTGAGGATGGAGAGAAGGATCTCTAAGGAGAATTACAGGCCTTGATGGTTTATCCTCCACCTTCCTGGTAGCTATGTGTGGATACACATGCGCACACACACACATGCATATATGTATACATATGTATACACATGTATACACATACATATATGTCAAAGGGTACAAAATTACTTTAAAATATAAAGCTTTTATGGGTGGAGATTCTCAGGTCCTTAATCCTCTGGACCCCAAAGCTCTCCTCATCATATTTCAAAGTTTCTCCTCATCATGTGTGGTGATCCAAATGCCATCGAACAAGAAACATCCCCTGGTCACAGCTCTGTGGAAAACAAGATCACAGTGACAAGATTGTACCCAGGAAGGGCTATGACTGCATCACTTTGGGAAGGAGGCTGAGGTTCTCCAACTGCTTACAAGGACTCATATTCAGTCTCAGAGAGGAAAAAGGAACAGGAACTGGGGATGCAATTCAACAAATAGCCTAAACAGAGAAAAGAACATTAAACTTGGCCCTAGGAGGTGTAGTTTCTATCTCCTTCTGCAATCTTCAAACTATGAGCCTGAGGCAAGTTACTTTCCCTCTCTGAGCAACAGTAACCATCTATAAAAGAGCAACAGTACTACCTGCAGTATCTACTTCACAGAGGTTCTTTAGAAGAAATTCTCTGTAAAAATAGCTAAAGATGCTTTCTGGTTTACAAAGTGCTTTCCGCATAAAAATTTCATGGGAATATCATTATCTACAATTCACAGGTGAGGAAATAGGTTCAGGGAGAAAGACAGAATTGATTAAATTCACACTTCAAGTCAGTGCTAGGATTCAAATCTAGGTCTTGGGACATCAAGAACCAAAAACCCATTATTGGGCTACACAAAAAGGAATTTTGATAATTCAGTGCACAACATTAAGTGGAGGGGGTGGGAAGGGTACACAAAAGACCCAAATCACAGCCTTTAAGGAACTAGCATAGCATGAAAAAGAACAGATGGTGAGATGAGAAGTAGGAGAGGGGGTGGTGACAAGGCTGAGTAGGTGGAGTTCTTTTTGGAAGCAGTTTGGCTCAGTGACTAGCCTGAGGGCCAACTTGGAGACAGGAAACACCGGATTTGGGTCTCACCTCCACCACTTACAAGTTATGTGCAAAATCTCAGTCTCTCCAGGTGGGCTTAATTATTAATTACCATCTATATTGTAGAAAAACAGGATCATAGATTTTGGACTAAGAGTATCTTTGAGGTCATCTGGTTCAAGCCTTTCCTTTAGTAGGTGATGAAACATGGGGAATCTAAATAACCTGCAAGTAGTAAGTGAAGGAGAATAATATTTAAATCCATGAGTCCAAGCCCAAGTCTTGCGCTCTTTTCATTATGGGAAATCAACCTAAGGTAGTTTTAAGAAAAGCACTTTGAATGACTTAGGTCCTATGGAGCCACCAGGAGGGCTCTGAAAAGGGAAAGACTAAGACAAAAAACGTTGGGAAGGAAGAGGGCACTAGATTGAGATTCAGGTCAGGTTATTCCAACATACCTGTCTTGGAGAGCCGGGGTTCTTTCTGGGCTTGATTGTGCCGGTTTTGCTGAGTCGAGATATAGATTGGAGGCCGACCTGAACAGTCAGGCGCTGTTGCCAGAGGTGTGCCCAGATGCAATGCTATGTCCATTTGCTTCTGGACCAGATGCAATTGTTCCTGCATTTGCTCCAGCTCCAACTTGAGACCCTTGGAATGGGGAGGTGGGGCAGAACTGTATCCCCCATTCTTCATGCTTCCCAGGCCAAGGTGCAGCAACTCAATGAGGTTGAGCAGGAGGCAGAGGCCACTGACTGCGTACATGACCAGCAGGAAGATGGTCTTCTCCGTGGGACGAGATACAAAGCAGTCCACGGTGTGGGGGCAAGGGCTGCGCTGGCAGACATAGGAAGGAGGCACTTCCAGGCCATAGAGCAGGTACTGGCCCAGTAGGAAGACCACTTCTAAGGCAGATCGCACCAGCAACTGTCCAACATAGGCCCCCAGGAGCCCATCCCTGCGGATCCTCCTGCGACCATCGTGGGCTCCATCCTCAGGGAACTTCTGGGGTTTCTTCTCTTTGATCATGGGTTCCTTCTCTTCCTCCTCTTGCTTCTGGGTCCTCTGGCGCCGGGACAGATGGTGCACAGCATAGCCCAGGTAGAACACGGTGGGCGCAGTGACCAGGATGATCTGGAACACCCAGAAGCGTACGTGGGAGAGGGGTGCGAAGGCGTCGTAGCAAACATTTTGGCAGCCTGGCTGCCGGGTGTTACACACGAATCCGCTCAGTTCGTCCCGGTAAATGGCCTCCCCACCCACCGCCAGGAGTACCAGGCGGAAAACAACCAGCACGGACAGCCAGAGTTTCCCCACCAGGGTGGAATGTTGGGTCACAGCCTCCAGCAACCTCGTGAGGAAGGCCCAGCTCATCTTCAATCTTCCTAATTACTTTCCAGGACCTGAAGAGCGAGGGGCAAGTCAAGGAACTAGCCTTCACCGCAGCCCACACACCCTACCCCACCCTCCGCTTCACCTCAGGCTGTTCCTCTGGGTACCCCCCACTCCCTAGGGTCCGGACCACTCTCCCCCACTCCCACCACCCCACCCCCGCTCCCTCTTTTACCTACAATCTCTTCTTTAGTTGCCCAGGCTAGTCCAGAGCCGGGTTAGCAGAAAGCCCTGCAGGGAAAGCTGCAGGATTCGCAGGATATTTCAGAGGGGCTAAGTGGCGGGAACAGATCCCCTTTCAGGCTGCGCCTTCCTTTCACCACCCTCCCCCAACCCTGAGGCGGGCGCTGGGCGTGGGGGGCTAGGAGTTGGGAACAATACTGAGGCTGAGGAGTCCAGAGAAGGGGGCGTGGTGGAAGTGGAGCTGAGGGCACAAGGCCAAGGGAAGCAGGGAAAAGAGAGCAAGGGAGTCCGGGCGCTCAGCTTCTCCCATTGTCCCAGGATCGGGCTCCACTTCTGGAGCCAGGAGCCCGGAAACTGCCGCAAGTTTCTACTCAGCTTCGGGGACAAAAGAAGTGCAGGAAAAAAGATGGATTTGGAGGCAAGGCCAGGAAAGAGTGTTCATTCCACTCTGAAAGTTTTTAGCCACCGACCCTCAGTGCAGCCCACCCTGTTCCTTCAGCACCGCCTCGGAGACCCCTTATCTCCTCCCTCTCCTCCCTGGAGCACGCACACCTCTTACGAGAATTTTGTCCCAGCCTCGGCACGGCACTCACGAGGGGAGCTGCAGTTGCAGTAGCGGGTGGGTAGAGTCCATCTTCAAATCCTTAGTCCCTCCCCTGGGGCGGGTTCCAAAAGGGCCCGCCCCTCCAGGGTGGGTGGCCAAATTAAGATTAGGTCCCAGTTCCCCGAGGTCTGTTTTGAGTCCCTGGTCAAGATTCTGCCGAACCTTTTGATCCCACACTCAAAAATCAAGCACTCCGAACCTGCAGCAGAGGCTGTGAGCCCAACCTAGATGCTGGATGAGTCCAATCCCACCCCAGATAATTACAATTGTTGGAGCCAGGAGCGTAGTGGAAAGAACTGTACCTTGAACTGCCGATCTGTCTTTGAGTCCGGTTTCATACACGCTTTAAATTTACTTGTCCAATGCACTCCATATTGCTAGTCACAATTACCTCCTCCGACAAAAAGGAGGATTGTATCTATAAGGTTCCTTCCAGCTCTAAAATTTCATAAGAATGTGGAGAGGAAAATGGGGGTGGCACCTTGGCCCATGGTTGTGGGAGATGTGGGGCTCCCTTTCCCCTACCCACCACCTCAAGGATTCTAAGCAGGTAATGATTTCGAACATTTTTCTGGCTAACATTTTTATTATTTCCAACATTTTTATTCGGGAAACTTTGTTTCCCAAATGCTTTAGGTACAGTATATCATTTGAACTTATCAATAGTCTCACAAAATAGGTCCTTATAGTTATTATTATCCCCATTTTGCAGATGAGAAAACTGAGGTTCAGAAAGGTTTGCTCTTGGTCATAGATGGCTCTTGGTGGGCTTTGAATGCAGGTCTTCCCCATTCTTACGTCCAGCACTCAATGCACTACATCATATTGCATCTGAAACACCTCTAGTGCTTCTCTTTGATTATAGAATAAAATAAAATTCCCCTAATTTGACATTCTACAATTTCCACAATCTGCCCCCAACCTAACTTTCTAATCTCTATTGATATATTATTCCCCTTTACACAGTCTAGATATGTAAACTGGAGTACTTGAGGTTCCCCTTGATATCCTTGATATCCTGCACCCTATAAAATGCCCCTTATACTTTTGTGTGTTTACATTAAAAAAATTTTTTTTCAGTTCCAAATTCTCTCTCTTCTCCCCTTTTCCCACACATTGCAAAGGCAAGAATGCAATACTCAAATAAACATATGAAGCCATGCAAAACATATATCCACATTAGTCAAGTTGGGAGGTGGGGGAAGCAAGAAAAAGAAAATGAAAGAAATATGCTTCAACCTGTACTCAGTGACCATCAGTTTTCTCTCTGGAGGGGAATAGCTTTTTTTTTTTCAACAACCACAAGTTCTTTTGAATGGTTGTGAATCATCACGCTGTTCAGAGTTACTAAGCCTTTCACAGTTGATCATTGTTACAATATTGCTAGTACTGTGTACAGTATTTTCCTAATTTTGCTCACTTTGTGTTGCATTAGCTCATATAAATATTCCCAGGTTTTTCTGAAATCATCTCCTTCCTCTTTTCTGACAGTACAATATCATACACTATAATTTGTTTGGCCATTCCCTAACTGATGAACATCCCCTCAGTTTCCAATTATTTGCTACCACAAAAAGAGCTGCTATAAATAGTTTTGTACATATGGATGCTTTCCCTTATTCTTTGATCTCTTTGGGAAACAGACCTAGAAATGGTATTGCTAGATCAACTGGGATGCAGTTAGCTCTAAATTGTTCTTCAGAATGGTTGGACCAGTTTACAACTCCACCAACAATGCATCAGTGCACCTATTTTTCCACATCCCTTCCAGCATTTCTTATTTTCCTTTTTTTTTTTGCTTTCAATCTTTTCCAACATCAGAATCTTTTCCAATGAGTCCTGTTTTATCATTATGTGGTCAAAGTATTTAAGCTTCAGCTTCAGTATTTGATCTTCCAGTGAATAGTCTGAATCAATTTAAGTATTGACTGCTTTCATCTCCTTGCTGTGTCCAAAGGACACTCAAAAGCCTTCTCCAGCACCACCATTTGAAAGCATCAGTTCTGTGACACTCAGCTTTTCTAACTCTCACAAGTCATAAGTTTCTGCTGGAAAAAACATAACTTTAACTATATGGACCTTTGTCAGCAAGGTAATATCTCTGCTTTTTAGTATATTGTCCAGATTTGCCATAACTTTCCTTCAATGGAACAAGCATCTTTTCATTTCATGGCTGTGGCCATCATCTGCAGTGATCTTTGAGCCCAAAAAATATAAAATCTGACACTACTTCCATTTGGTCTTCCTCTATTTGCCAGGAAGTGATGGGACCAGTTGCCAGGATCTTAGGGTTTTTTTTTTTTATGTTAAGCTTCAAGCCAGCTATTACAATGTCCTGTTTTACTCTCATCAAGAGGCTTCTTAATTAATTCTTTTCCACTTTATGCCATCAGAGTTATATTGTCTGCATATCTGAGATGGCTGATATTTCTCCCAGCAACATTAATTCCAGCTTTTGATTCATCAAACCTGGATATTGCATGATGTACTCTGCATATGGGGCAGCTAAGTGGCACAGGGATAGAGTGCTGGGCCTGGAATCAAGAAGTCTCATCTTCCTGAGTTCAAAGCTGGCCTCAGACATTTACTAGCTGCCTGACTCTGGGCAAGTCACTTAACCTTGTTTGCCTCAGTTTCCTCATCTGTAAAGTGAGCTGCAGAAGGAAACAGCAAACCATTCCAGTATCTTTGACAAGAAAATCCCAAATGGGGTCACAAAGAGTCTAAAACAACTGAACAACAACAAAAGAACACTCTGCATATAAGTTAAATAAGGTCATGATATATAGCCTTATTGTACTTCTTTTCTACTCTTTAACCCAATCAGTTGTTTCATGTTTGGTTCTAACTGTTGTTTCTTGACCAACATACAAGTTTCTCAGAAAACAAATAAGATGATATGGTACTCTTATCTCTTTGAGGATTTACCATATTTTGTTGTGATCCACAGTAAAAGGTTGCAGTGTAGTTAATGAAGCAGAAGTAGATGTTTCCATTGCTTTCTCCATAATCCTGTCAATTTGACATTTTGGTCTGTAGTTCCTCTACTTCTTTTGAAAACCAGCTTTTATCATTTTAATTAGTATATGCCTAGTTTTTGCCAAATTACTTTCCACTTTTCTCAGCAATTTTTGTCAAATCATGAGTTCTTACCCCCAAAGCTTGGATCTTTGGGTTTATCAAATACTAGATTACTATGGTTATTTACTACTATGTATTGTGTGCCTATTCTATTCCACTGATATTCCATTTTATTTCTTAGCCAGTACCAAATTGTTTTAATGACTACCATTTTATAATATGGTTTGATATCTGACACTTGCTAGGTCACTTTAACATTTTTTTTCATTAATTCTTTTGAGTCAATGAAATCCTGCTGGGTTTTGTTGGTGATATATAGAAATGCTGAGGATTTTTGCAGGTTTATTTTATACCCTGAAACTCTGTTAAAGTTGTTAATTGTTTCAACTGGCTTTTAGTTGATTCTCAAGGATTCTCCGCATATACCAGCATATCATTTGCAAAAACAGTGACAGTTTTGTTTCCTCATTGTCTATTTCTTCAATTTCTTTTTCTTGTCTTGTTGCTACAGCTAGTATTTCTAGCACAATATTGAATAATAGTGGTAATAATGGGTATCCTTGCTTCACCCTTAATTGTATCGAAAAGATTTCTAGTTTTATCTCCATTATAGACAATGTTTGCTTTTACTTTTAGATAGATACTACTTATTTTAAGAAAGACTCCACTTATTCCTATGCTTTCTAGTGTTTATAATAGGAATAGGTGTGTTTTGTCAAAAGCTTTTTCTGTATTGATGTAATTTTTGCTCTTTTTGTTATTGTTTTGGTCAGTTATACTTATAGTTTTCCTAATAATGAGCCATCCTTGCTTTCCTGGCATAAATCCAGCCATTCATAGTGTATAATCTTTATGACATATTGCTGAAATTTCCTTACTATATTTTATTTAAAATTTTTACATCAATATTCATTAGGAAAATTGGTCTATTGTTTTCTTTCTATATTTTAACTCTGATTTAGGTATCAGAATCGTACTTTGAAATAATTTGATAGGATTCCTTTCCCAGTTTTTTCAAATAGTTTATCTAATATTGGAATTAATTATCCTTTAAATGTTTGGTAGAACTCACTCATAAATCCATCTGGTCCTGGTTTTTTTTTTTTTTTTGTTTAGGGAGCTCATTTATGACTTGTTAAATTTCTTTTTCTATTTGGTCTTCTCTTTCTCTTTTATTGATATATAAACTTTTAGGGATATGCATGTTCCCCTAAGTACTGCTTTGGCTATATCCCAAAAACTTTAGTATGTTATTTCATCATTATCTTTCATAAATTATTATTTCTATTATTTGTTCTTTGACCCATTCCCTGTTTAGGATTTGATTTAGTTTCCAATTAATTTTTTTTTATTTTTTTTTTATTAACTTGTTTGTTCACTTTTAGGTTACAAGATTCTGTTCCATAGTCACTTCAGTTATAGATTTTTCTCCCCTTTCTCCCCATCCCCCACCTGACCCCCCCATGGTTGCATATAGTCATGCATAGGATCTGCAAACTCCTTCAAATTGTACAATCATCTGGATGTATATGTGTTATAGCCAATGGAGTAAACAATGAGAAAAGAGAAACAAAAGCCAAACATAGAAAAGAATAATAGCATGCATTGCTTCAGTCTCCGTTTAAACTCTGATCTTTCTGGATCTTTCTCTGAATGTAGACATCTCCTTCCATCCTGAGACTTGTAGAGTTGTCTTTTAACTGTGTGATGCTCAGAAGCGTCCAGTTTTTCAAAATTGGTCGTCACACATATGATGTATCTGTGACTGTGTACAAATTTTTCCTGGTTCTGCTCTTCTCACTCAGCATCAATTCATATAAGCTTCTCCAGGTGAGTATGAAGTCCATCTCCGTCCCATTTCTTATAGCACAATAATATTCCATCACATTCATATACCATAACTTGTTCAGCCATTCCCCAATTGATGGGCATCCCTTAAATTTCCAGTTTTTTGCC
>CM053599.1:108678423-108711437 GCA_028646575.1 Pseudocheirus occidentalis
AGACAACTCTACAAGTCTCAGAATGGAAGGAGATATCTACACTCAGAGAAAGATCTAGAAAGACCAGAGTTTAAATGGAGACTGAAGCAACACATGCTATTGTTCTTTTCCATGTTTGGTTTTGTTTCTTTTTTTTCTTGTCCTATTGTTTGCTCCATTGGTTACAACACTTCTATACAACCAGACTCGTGTACAATGTGAAAGTGTTTGCAGATCCTATACATGAATGTACACGGGGGGGGAAGGGAGGGGGAAAAGGGAAGATGGGAGGGGAGAAAATCTGAAACACAAGTGATTCTGGAACTGAGTCTTGTAAACTAAAAGTAAATAAACAAGTCAATAAATTAAAAAATAAAATAAAATAAAATTTCCCATTTTTGGCCTTTCACCCTTTTATAGACTGATCCTTTAATACACTCAAAATTGTATTGTCTGAAGTAGTTGATATATAATCCATTTAGTCTATTTTTCTTTCCTTTTGTTTTGTTCAGTGCCACTTCCACTTTCCTGTCTCCATTGCCACTGATGGGGAAAAGAGTATGATGTAATAATTTTTATAGACCCACTTTTCTTGTTTGTTTCTTGTCCATTTCATACTTAAGTGCCCTTGGGGTGACTCTGCCTTATCCAGCATTTCCTATACTTTTATCAAAGAAAAAACAAACTATATTTATGTCTGAAACTTCTGTATAATCTGTAATTCTTTGTCCTCTTTTTCCTTATTCCCAAACCACACTTCCCAATAATTTTTTCACAACCTTCTTTTATGCTCACTTTTGCATGAAGTCTCTCAGTATTTAAAACTTAAGTTGACTGAATTTGGAAGGACTCATCAAGTTCTTTATAGAATTTCACTACCTCCTCATTTTCTGCAACAGATGTCGATGTACAAAATGAAAATATTTTTGTGGCATTCTTTCCAGGAATATTTATCATAAGTATGCAACACGAAGAGACCAAATGTTTCATGATTTGGCATTTCTTTTTGCCTTTGTATGCATATTTATTTGTCTCTCCAAGGAAAAACCATTACTGAGTTTTCCATTTACCTGCCTTTTGTTTTCTAGAATGTCAAACGGATATGATTCAGAGTTTCCAATAGCATGTACATTCGTTGGTCTCCTGTATCTACTGTGATAGTGGCATAGGGGATTTCACATCTAGACTAGCGACAGCTATTGCTTTATTTACTGATTTAGTCTAAAACAACGTGATTCTTAGTGTGTTCTAAGAGACTAATGAAATATGCTACTCTTCCATCATTCAGAAGGGATAGGACTGGAGCTATTCTGTATTTTCCTTTGTTTAACAGATTGCCATGATAAAATAGTTCATTAGCAAATGGCTAGCCTACTTGTAGTGAACCTCTGTCTTGTCCTTGGCAAGCAGAAATAGTTTTCTAAGGCTGTCAGCTGTCTCCCACATATTTTCATATATTGTATCATAATCATTCTCTCTAATACCTTTCTATTTCTATGAAATGAATATATTTAAGCTATATTTTTTATTCTCTGTTAATGATAGCTTTTCTTCATACTTCATTCACTGATTACTATTTTTATTACTATAAAGAATATAGTTAAGGTAATCTGCCTTTCTGTAGGTTTAAGTTCTTTATGCTTGGAGCATGATCAGTTTTTTAGGAAAGTCCTACATATATCACATGCACACATATACATATTTACACACAATATACACACACACACATGTAAAGAACACCATTTAGTACTTTCTACAAATCTGTATCATTTAAACTTTTTTCCTTTTTTATTATGAACTTAAATATGGACATTCCAACATAAAAAGTCATGATTAAGATGGTACATGAAACTGTGAGCTTCCATTAGGTGTTTTTTTTAAATGCATATATGACAGTAACAAAACTGCTGTTTGTATGCCCCCTTTTCTGAACTTGCTTCTGCATATTTTTAAAGTAACTATTATTCTTCCTTTTCTTGAATCATTATCACTATCCACAATTTCCTCCCAACATCCTACAAATAAAAGTTATCCCTTATAAAAAAATAAGTGCAGTCAAGTGAAACAAAACAGTGGTTGTGTTTGAAATATATGTCTTATTCAGCACCATGCATCTCTTCTCTGAGGAGCACCCTCATCAGACTTATGAAGTCATCATCAGTCATTGCAGTGATCAGAATTCTGAATATTTTTAAAGTTGTTGTTCATTAAAATAGTATAGCCATTGTGTACATTGTTTTTATAAGTATGCTCACATCTCTCTATATCAGTTCCTACAAGTCTTCCCAAATTTCTGATTTATTTGAGGCGTAATAAATTCTGCTCCAGTACCTCATTTTAATTTTACAATTTTTTTCTGTTATATAAATTGTTCTCTTGGTTCTGTTCACTTCACTGTGTCCATTCATACAAATCTTCCCAGGCCTCTCTGAAAATATCCCCTTCATTATTTCTTAGAGTACAGCAAGGGTTCCTTCACATTTATATATAACTTGTTCAGTCATTCCCAATTAATGGACACTTTCCCATTCTTTGCCACCTCAAAAAAAGCTACATTTTTGTATATCCTTAGAGTTTGTTATATTTAGAACTCATCTTTCCCCTAATCTACCCTCCCTCTAATTCCACATTCTCCCTTTTTCATCTTATTTCTTTGTTGGATACAGGGATACATTTCCTTAACATGTATTTCTCTACACAACTGTGTGTGCATTCTTCCTTCATTTAAAGAACACAGATGAGAGTGGGATCACATGTCAGTTATCCCAATTCATACCTCTGTATAGACTTCAACTTGAGCATCCTGATTATGTGAAATAATTTTCCCTAACCTTCCTTTGTCTTACCCCCACAGTGTATTATTATTCCTCTTCAATTCATCAGGATATAATAACTACTTCAAGGTCTTATTCTTGGTTGTATAAATTGTTCTTCTGGTTCTGCTCACTCCATTCTTTATCAATTCATACTTCCAAGGATTCTCTGAAACTATATCTTTCATAATTTTTTTTTTGCCTTTTTTTTTTGGAGGGTAATTGGGGTTAAGTAACTTGCCCACGGTCACATGGCTAGTTTTGTATTAAGTGTCTGAGGCCGAATTTGAACTCAGGTCCTCCTGAGTCCAGGGCCAGTGCTCTATTCACTGCACCACCTAGCCATCCCTCTTTCCTAATTTCTTACAGGGCAATAGTATTCCATTATATTAATATTCCATAATTTGTTTAGCAATTCCTCAATTTTCTGAGAAGTAAACTAAGGCATCACTTTAAATTCTAATTCTTTGCTATGTGTTTTATTTTTCCCCTTTTAATCCTCTATTTCAGCAAAAATTTGTTTTGCTTCTGCATATTCCCTCTCAGTATTCTTTCCTCTTAACCTTCCACCTTTCCATCCTCCCCATCTTCATTTGTTTCCCTGTTGAGTTTTATGCATCTCTATATCAAGCTTTCTGAACAGAGCATGTTCAATTCGTTAACCAGTGAAGAGTGAGGTTTATTTGGTGTACATTGTCCTCTCACACACACCAATCAAGAAAAATAACAAGTTCCACCCTCTTCTTCCTTGCCTTTTCTATACTGATATATTACACCGACCCTCTTCTTCCCATTCTTTAAATCATGACAACAGAACCAACCTACCTGTTTTTCTCAGTACCCTTTGAAGAAATTAAAGTATTGAAGGGCCACTCACTTCTCTTCCAACTTTAGAATGTTAGCATTATATCACCTTGCATTTACCAATTACTCAAATATATTTTGAGAAAAACCTTCCTAGGTGTCTCTGTACTCTTGTCTTTGTATTTCAACATTCTTACTTACCTCCTAGTAAAAATAATCAAAAGTCCTCTAGTCTACCAAAGCTCCATCTTTTTCTCTGCAGAATTAGACTCCAGTTTAAAAGGTAAGTTATTAATTGTAAGACTCTTTAAATTTTTAAAATATTTTATCCCAAGATCTTTCAGTTTTCATGGAAGTTGCCAAGTTTTGTGTGATCTTGACTATGTTCCTTTTTTGTACTTAAACTGCTTCTTTTCTAAATGTTTTAAGGTGTTTTTTTTTCCTCTTGAAATTGGCATTAGGTCCCTCTATGGTATGGCTGAGACTTTTTGTTTTGGGGGTCCTTTCAGGAGGTGACTGGCAGATTAGTTTCATCTTTATCTTGCTTTATAGTTCTAATAGATCTGGACAGTTTTTATCATAATTTTTCAACAAATTGTGTTTAGGCTTTTGTTTTATTAAAAAAAACATTTTATTTACTTTTAAACATTCTTTTCCTTTAATTCTTTCCCTCCCTTGCATTCCCTCCCACATCCACAGAGAAGGGAAGCAACATCCATTATACATGTGAAATCATGTAAAACATATTTCCATATTAGTCATATTTTTTAAAGCATGAAAAAGAAGATCAGAAAATTATACTTTAATTTGCACTCAGAGCTCATCTGTTCTTTTTTCATCATGAGTCTTTTGGAATTGTCTTGGATTACTGTATTGATCAGAGTAGTCAATTCTTTCATAGTTGATCATCATTACAACACTGCTGCTACAATGTACGATGATATTCTGGTTCTTCTCACTTCATTGTACATCAGTTCATATAATTCTTCCATGTTTTTGGAACAAGTTGTTCATCTGTTACCCAACTGATGAGCATCCCCTCAATTTCCAATTCTTTACCACACAAAAAAATGCTGCTAGAAACATTTTTTTTAAACACATAGTCCTTATCCTTTTTCTGTGATGTCTTTGGGATACAGATCTAGTAGTAGTATTGCTGGGTCAAAGGGTATGCACAGTTTTATAACAATTTAGGCATAGTTCCAATTGTTTTTCCAGAATGATTAGACAAGTTCAGTACTCCACCAATAATGCATTAGTGTAACTATTTTTCCCTGATACCCGCCAGCATTTGTGATTTCTGATAGTTGTGAGGTGGTACTTCAGAGTTGTTTTAATGTGCATTTCTCTAATCAACAGTGATTTAGAGCATTTTTTTCAAATGACTAGAGATAGCTTTGATTTCTTCTGAAAACTGCCTCTTTATATCCTTTGACCATTTATCAACTGAGGGATGGCTATTAAAAATTTTTTTTGACCCAGTTCTATACACATTACATATTCAAGAAATGATTTTATCATACAAATTTGCTGTAAAAATTTTTGCTATTACTTCATTGTCTTTGGTACCTTTTACCACAATATAGTTTCCCTGATCTCTTTTATTAGGTCTATTTTTGCTTTTTCTTTATCATTTGACCAATTCTGCAGACTTTCATAATCTCAGGTGAAATCATGTGCTACCCTTGCTTTTTTAAATTCAGCAGAAACATATTAGATTCTGCTCAAGCCTTTTAACTCCATGTGTATTTTTATTTCAAGAGCATCTCTTGTAAACAACTTATTGTTGGATTATGGTTTCTAATCCACTCTGCTATCTGCCTTTGTTTATTGGGTGAGTTCATCCCATTCACATTCACAGTTATGATTATTGTGTATTTCTCTTCACCCTATTTTCTCATTTCTCCATCTTTTTATTCTGTCTCTCCTCAAGTCTATTTTGCTTCTGATTGTTGCCTCCCTTAATACATCCTTTCTTTTATCATCTTCCCTCCCTCCACTTTTAAAAATCCCCTTCTATTTTCCTATTGAGGAAAATAGAGGAAAATTTCTATACACAACTGTGTATGTATAGTCTTCCTTGTCTAAGCTAATTCCAATGAAAGTGAGGCTCAAGCATCACTCGCCACCCCCTTCCTATTTTCTCCTCCATTGTAAAAGTTCTTCCTTGTGTACCTTTTATGTGAGAAAAATTTCCTCATTGTACCTCTCCTCCCTTCTCCAGTGCATCCTTCTTTCTTACCACTTCGATTTTTTTGGAGATCATTCCAACATAATCAGCGCTCCTTTTGTAAACTCCTTTTAACAGCTCTAATAATGACAAAGCTTTTAGTAGTTACATGTATCACCTGATATAAGAATGTAAACATTTTAACTTTATTGACTCCCTTTTGATTACTCTTTTATGTTTGCCTTTTTTGTGTTTCTCAAGTCTTGTGTTTGAACATCAAATTTCCTATTCAGCTGTGTTTTCATTAGAACTTAGAAGTTCACCTACTCTCTCTCTTTCTATATATATATATCATATTCTTGCACTCCTTTAATGTAAAAGCTGCTAAATCATGTGGGATTCTGACTGTTCCACAATATTTGAATTACTTCTTTCTGTCTGTTTGGAATATTTTATTTTTGACCTGGGAGCTCTGGAGCTTGGCTAGAATATTCCTGGGAGTTTTCATTTTGGGATCTCAGGAGATCAATGCATTCTTTCGATTTTTACTTTACCCTCTGAAACTAAGATATCAAGACAGTTTTCCTTGATAATTTCTTAAAGTATGTAGACTCTTTCTTTGTTCGTGACTTTTAAGTAGTTCAATAATTCTTAAATTATCTCTCTTCAATTTATTTTCCAGGTCAATTGTTTTCCTGATTAAATAGTTCACATTTTTTTATTTTTTCATTCTTTTGACTTTGTTTTATTGTTTCTTGTTGTCTCATGGAGTCATGGCTTCCATTTGCCCTGTTCTAATTTTTAAGGAACTACTTTCTTCAGTGAGATTTTTTTTTTACCTCTTCTTCCATTTGGCCAATTCTGCTTTTTAAGGAGTCTTTTTCTTCTGTGAAATTTTGTATTTCCTTTTCCATTTGGACAATTCTGCTTAAAAAATTTTTTTTAAGGAGTTCTCTTCAGTGGATTTTTGTGCCTCTTTTATCATTTGGTGAATTTTTTTTAAGGTTGGTTTTTTTTCCCCCAGAGGATCTTTTGTGTGTGTGTGTGCCTCTTTAACCAAGATGTTAATTATCTTTTCATAATTTTCTTGCATTGCTCTCATTTCTTTTCCCATGTATTTCCTCTACCACTCTTTTCTCTTTAACTCTTCCAGGAATTCTTGTTGAGTAGGACCCAATTAGCATTTTTCTTTGAGGCTTTTTGGATAGCTATTTTCACATTGTTGTCTTTTGAGTTTGGTCTTTCCTGCCACTGTAGTAGCTTTTTATGGTCATTTTTTATTTTAATTTTTGCTCATTTTTCCAATCTATTTCTTGACTTTAAATTTTATATTAAAGTTGAAGTCTGCTTACCTAGTCGTGGGGAAACACTCAAGATTTCTGGCTTTTTCATGTTACTATTTTCAGAGCTAGTTTTTGGCACTTCCAGCAATGGTGTGAGATTCTGGAAAGGTATGGTCGGT
Source organism: Pseudocheirus occidentalis (assembly GCA_028646575.1). Classification (NCBI taxonomy): domain Eukaryota; kingdom Metazoa; phylum Chordata; class Mammalia; order Diprotodontia; family Pseudocheiridae; genus Pseudocheirus; species Pseudocheirus occidentalis. The sequence goes on from CM053599.1 coordinate 108,685,652, forward strand.
CACTGCTCTCTTGGTCTGCACTCTAGTCTTTACCCAGAAAGAACCATCAGTCTCCTGTAGAAGCTCCTCCTTGTTTTGGGACTGTGACTAGGGCCCCTGCTCCATTGTGAACGACTACCAGTACTACTCTCCAACCTGGAACTGCAACCCAGAACTGTGTACAAGCAATAAAGTTGCCAATCAGAGCCAGCTGTACCCAGTGTCAGCAAAGAGTGTGCCCTGTAATCTCTGACTAGTTGTCTAACTGCTATATAATCTCTAGGCTGAGAGCCCCTGAGCTGCTTCTGTTGAGTCCTATTTGTATTTCCTATATATTTTGAATGTGATGAGATGTTGATTTAAATTAATCTCTATCAAACTGCTTTGCATTTTTCTTTCTTTTTTTTTTTTTTTTGGAGGGGGGAAGGTAGGGAAATTGGGGTTAAGTGACTTGCCTAAGGTCAGATGGCTGGTAAGTTTTAAATGTCTGAGGCTGCATTTGAACTCAGGTACTTCTGACTCAAGGGCCAGTGCTCTATACACTGTGCCACCTAGTCGCCCTAGCTTTTCATTTTTCTAAGGTTTTTTTTTTTATAGTGAATACTTACCTAAATAGTTGGAGTCCTCAAGTTCATTAAACACAATGCTACTGTGTTTAATTGCTTCTGCATCTTGTATACCTAATCTGTTCCAATGGTCAAATCTTCTATGTCTTAAATTAGCAAAAAATAATTTTAAGCATCATAAATTGGTATTGTAGTTTGAGATCTTGTTCTTCTAGACTGCAGGCTGTTGCTACTACTCTATGTATGTGGGCTCCAGATAGGCCTCTATCCTGATGTCACAGACTTTTCTTGCTCATCTAAGTTTTCTTACACTGGAAAAAATGTCTCATTCCAACTTTTTCTGACTCTGCCATAACAAGATATGCTTTGAGTCATTATTTTAAAGTTGCTTAAAGGGGAAAGGTGGGAGAGTTCAACAGGTGGTTGCCACTAATTGCCATCTTGACTCTGCCCCTCATGTTTAGGTTTCTTTTTTTTTAAAAGGAAAATCATCAAGGAGTCCAATGTTTTTAAGTTTTCTTCAGTTTTTTTTAATCTTTTGATTTTTTCCTAATATTTCTTGCTGTCACATAGGCATTATATTTTGTTTTATCTATTCTAATTTCCAGGGAATTCCTTTCTGAGATAAAGCTTAGCACTTTCTCTTCTAAGCTACTTATTCTCCTAATTCTTTCCTCTGGAGTTTTAAAATTCATTTGAAAATTCTTGCTTTAAGAAATCCAATTTATTTTTCTTTTGAGAGTTTTAAGTTATAATGAAGTTACTTCAAAGGAGTCTAGATTTACATTGTTTTATGATGTCAGATTTTCTTTGATTCATTCATCTCTTAGGCTTTGGTTCTTGAACTGGGGCTTTGTGATAAGGACTGACTCCAACTATCTATGTTTTTCAGTGTGGTAGACAGCCCTGCTTGATCTCACTCAGGGTCTCCTATGCTTTTTTACATAACTGCAACAGGATTAGGGGGAACCCCCCACCCCACTCCTTCACCCCTGATCTTAGAGACTCGGGATTATGAAGCTTCAGAGCTGTCTCTCGTATCTCAGGGAACTGATTGTCACTCCCTGGGGTTTCCAAGGTCCCTCACCCTGAGGCTTTCTGAGCACCCTGAAGCTTTCTCAGAGGAGTCATCCAATCTAGCTGGCTACCTGTCCTATCTTTCCTTGTGGAATATGCCAGCTCTGGTGTTAGCTTTGCTATGCTTCCTTTCCCAGGCAATAAGTACTTAATTAAGCACTAAATGACAGGTTAAATGCTGGGGATACAAATTCAAGCAAAAAAGTTAGTTCCTGCCCTCAACGGGTTTATATTTTTAACATGGGAAGACAACAGGCAAAAGGGAGCTAAAAAGATAGGGAAAGAATGGAAGTATCCCATCCAGGACATGGTTTAGAAGTCTAGAAAGTCAGAAACACAGACAGAAGGAGATGAAGGCTGGCTGACCCAGGCCCCTCCCCAAAATGTAAGAACCTAGAGGAACTCACCACTGGGAGGAGGACCACTTGGTAGAGAGAAGCTTCATGATAAGACTGCAAATGAAGCATGGTGTTAAAGTTGCCTGGGAGGCTCTGACTGATTTATGGGAAGTTCTGAGATGGAAATCACAGTCGTTTTTCATTGAATTTCCTGATTATTAAATGGTTGTGTGAGGTTAGCAGTTTTTTGCCAAAACAAGTATGTAGCAGTTGGTGGTTTGTCTCCTGTTCAGGCAGTTAATGAGAGAGTCCTATTTGTATTCACTATATATTTTGAATATGGCGTGAGATGTTGATATAAAATTAATTTCTGCTAAACTGCTTTTAATTTTTCTAAGTTTTTTTTTAAGTAAATTTTTACCCAAATAGTTGGAGCTCTCAACTTTATTAAGCACAATGCTACTGTGTTTAATTGCTTCTGGATCTTGTATACCAAATCTGTTCCACTGGTCAACTTTTTTATTTTTTAATTAGCAACAAATAATCTTGAGGATCACAACTCGGTATTGTAATTTGAGATCTTGTCCTAGTAGGCCCCCCTTTTTTTCCCATTCTTCTTCCAATTTGTGACCTTTTCTTCCTCCAGTGAATTTTTTTTAAATTAATGTCTTTTGTTGTTATGTAGTTTAAATTGTCTCCTATATATCCCCACTGTCTTCCCTTTACTCATTCAATATAACAATTATTTTTAAAGTAAAAAGAAAAAAGAAAAATTAGCAAAAATGATCACTTCACTAAAAAAAATCTGACCATATAAGCAATGTAATGATCCTTACCTATGAAATCCTCCTCTCCCATCTCTCCAAATCAGTGGAAAGTATATTATCTATAGTTGTTATCATCACTGTTTAACTTTCTTGGCTCTGCTTACTTCACTTTGCATCAGTTCATGGGAGCTTTTGTGTGCTTTTCCACAGTCATCATAGACATTATTTTCAAAAACTTTTATTTTGTTAAAATTATCAAGCATTTTTTTTCTTCCTTCTCCCTCATTCTCCATTGTGTGTGTGTGTGTGTGTGTGGGAAACATTGTAACAAATAAGCATAGTGAAGCAAAACAAATTCCTACATTGATCATTTATAAAAATGCGTTTTATTCTGCATATTAGCCTATTTCCTGTCTGTCAGGAAGTGGGAAACATTCTTCATTGCTGGTTTTCTGGAATCATGATTGATCACTGTGAACAGAATTCTTAAGGCTTTCAAAATTGCTTTTTACAATGTTAATGTTGCAGTATAAATTGTTTTCCTGGTTCAGCTTACTTCACTCTGCAATAGCTCCTAGGTTTCACTCAGTTTCTTCATATCATACACCACAATATTATATTTCATTTATGTACCAAAATTTTTTCACCCACTCCCCAACTGATGTGCGTTATCCTTAATTTTCAATTCTTTGCCACTACAAAAAGAGTAGCTTTTTTTCCCCTTGCTCTCCTTTGGGCATAAAGGCAGTTAAACAGTACAGTGGACAGAGTCACTGAGCCTGGAGTCAGTCCGTGTTCAAATCTGGCCTCAGATACTTACTAGCTTTGTGATTCTGGGCAAGTCACTCAATTCTGCCTCAATTTTGCCCACTGTAAAATGGGAATAAAAGTACCAGACTCATGAGTTGTTGTGATAATCAAATGAGATATTTGTAAAGTGCTTAGAACAGTGCTTAATTCTTAGATCTTCATTTTCTCTCTTTTATTATTTACTTTATTAATGAAAATGTTTGGATCAGAGGTGTCACACCTACAAATTGTAAAGTGAGGCCTGAACCAGATTAAAACATAATTGGGAAATGTTTCATAAAACATCAAAATACAACAAAAACAGAGATAATATTAATTTATGGTTTAAAGATATAAAACATCCTTAAAGTACTGCTTTGGCTACATATTAAGTATTTTGGTATACTTTACCATTCTTGTCATTGTCTTTAACAAAATTATTGTTCCTATTACTTATTTTTTGACTCATTCATACTTTAGGATTGATTAGTTTCCAATTAACTTTTAAATTAAATTTATTTTGTTTCAAATCCCCTCCCTCTTCCCCCTCTCCCATTCCTTGAGAAGACAAGAAAAACAAGATCCATTACAAATACGTATGTAAAACAAACTTCCACATTACCCATGTCCAAAAAAAAAAAAGAGAGGAAAGAAGGGAGGGAGAGAAAAAGTGGTCTGATATGCTCTTTGAGTACATCTGCTCTCTATTTGAAGGTGGGCAGATTTCATCATGAATTCTTTGGAATTGTGGTTGACCTTTGCAAATCTCCAAATTACTAAGTCCTTCAAAATGGATTATTTTTATAATATTTCTGTTGCCGGATAAATTGTTCTCCTGATATTGCCCACTTCAGTTTGCATCAGTTCTTATAGGTCTTCCTGAGTTTTTCTGAAACCATTTCTTTCATCATTTCTTAGTACAACAGTATTCCATTGCATTCATATGCCATATATTGTTTGGGAATCCTCCATGCCTTCAGTTTCCAGCTCTTTGCCATTACAAAAAGCTGATATAAATAGTTTCATACATATGGGTCCTTTCCCCTTTTCCTTGATCTCTTTTGAAGCATAGGCCTAATAACAGCATTGCTGAATCAAAGCGCATGTACAGTTCAATGCCTTTTGGGGCATAGTTCCAACTTTGGGGCTTTCCAAAATGACTGAAGTAGTTCATAGCTCCAGCAATTGCACTAGTGTACCTGTTTTCCAACAGCTCCAGTATTTATCACTTTCCTTTTTTTTGTTTTGTTTTTGTCATTTCAGACAATCCTGAGGGGTGTGAAATGGTACCTAAGAATTGTTTAAATTTACAATTCTCTACTTATTAGAGACTTAGAGCATTTTAAAATATATTGATAGCTTTGATTTCTTTCTCTGAAAAATTTCCTGTTAATTACCTTTCTATGCTTTTCTTGACTCCTGTGTCTGTTAGTCAGATAGTTTCTACTCAGCTCTGATCTTTTCATCAGGAATGTTTGGAAATCCTCAATTCTGTTAAAGATCTATTTTTTTACAGTGTAGGATTATACTGTTTTGCTGGCTAATTTATTCTTGGTTCTAAGTTTAGATCTTTTGCCTCTCTTAGAATATCATTCCAAGCTCTTTATCTTTTATTGTGGTGACTGCTAAATAATATGTGGTTCCTTGGCACTTGAATTCTTTATTTCTGGATACTTATCATAATTTTTCTTTGACCTGGGAGTTCTGAACTCAGCTATAATTTCTGGAAGTTTTTATTTTGGGGTTTCTTTCAGGAGGCAATAGTGCATTCTTTTCATTTCTACTTCAATTCTCCAGTTCTAAGAAGTTTTGTTTTTTGAAATATGGTATCTAGCCTAGGGGAAAGGGGGGCAGGGGCAGAGATTGGTGGTGGTTGTTTTGGTTTTCAGATAGTCAAATGATTCTTAAGGTATCTTAATCTATTTTTCAGCTCAGTTGTTTTTGCTATGGTAGCTCATGTTTTTTCTTTCTTTTTTGTCTTTTGATTTTATTTTATTTCTTAATGTATCATGGAGCCATTAGTTTATATTTAGTCCATTCTCATTTCCAGTGAGTTATGTTCTTGGGCAGTTTTATACCTCTTGTTTCAAGCCAGGAATCTTCTTATCTTTTTTCCCTATTCCTTATTTCTTTTTCCATTTTCAAATAATGTTTTTGGCTTTTAAAAACTCTTGCTTTAACTTTTCCAGGAATTATTTTTGGGCTTTTTGTCCAAGTTATATTTTTCTTGCAGCTTGTAGACGTTTTTGAGTCATTTTCTTCCTCTGAATTTATGTCTTAAGCTTCCCTGACACCATAAGAGCTCTTTATGGTGAGATTATTTGCTTATTCTTCCAGTCTATTGCTTTACTTTAGTGTTTATGTTAGTCTGGGCTCTGCCTACTTCTGGGGGTGGTGAATGTCTAGCCTAAGTTTCTGCTCTCCCACCTCCCTCTGTTGCTTTCACAACTCAGGTTGGGGGCCTGTAGACTTTCAGTGTCCCCAAACTGATGTATTCTGGGGCAAAGACTACTTACTGGCTTCCTATTCCGAGCCCTGCAAGTTTCTGAGCTAGGTTTGGGAATGTTGGCTTGTTCCTGGTGGTGACTGCAGTAGTACACTGTTGGAGTCAGCCACTAGTAGCCTTCTGGAAGGCTCTGAAGGTCCCGAGTTACTGAACTGCAGGCTCTCCTTTAGGCTGGTATTCCTAACCTGCCATGCCACTGCAAGCTTCCATTATTGGAGTTTACAGCTGAATGCCCACTCCTGGGATCAGAGACACATAACTAATGTTTGCTTTCAAACTTGTTCTTTGCTCCTACTACTCTCTACCACCCCTATTTGCAGATTTCTTTCTCAGTATGACTCAGAACTGGGTACTGGGAAATCAATTCCAAATGACACCCTGTACTCTGCACTAGTTCAGTGATCCGCTATTCTCTCTTCCTACTGCAGCACCCAGTCTCAGCTTTCATTTTCTGTGTGCTGCAATGCTGTGCATGTACTCCTGGTCAGATCCTGCCACCACCATCCCTAGTGTCCACAGACCTTTATCCCTTAACTATCCTGGGCTGGAAAATGACTCAAAGTGACTTTTTCTTGGACTTCCCTACCAGAATTCAGTCTTGAACATTTTCTAGATCATTGTGAAGTTTGTTGTGAGAGGTGAGCTGTACTTCTTCCTATTACTCTGCTATCATGATCACATCTCTATAATATGGTATCAATACATTTAGTCACGAATTTCTGGGTGTTTGGTTTTTTTTCTCTACAACTTGTTCTCTCTGAGTCTTGATTTTCTTCTAATATTTCTTGTTTCATCAAATCATTGTTGTTTACTCCATTCTATTTTTTCAGTGTTCACACTAATTAAGTTTGTCCATCTTCTAAGTTGTTTCCTCTTTCTTATGCGTCCTCATATTTTACTTTTTTTTAAAGCCTGAGATTTTAAAACCAGATATGAAGAATTTGTGGAAAATAAATTATGATCTAGATAAGGAGATCAAAGGGAATGCTTATAAATTAATTCATTTTACTGTAATTATAAAAGCCTTAACTCTGAAAATACATGTAAGCACTATACATATTTTATTCAGAAACTGTACTGTTCTAGGATACCAAAAGTATCTCTAACAAAAGTGAATTAACAAACTTTTTGTATCTCATCTCAAAATGTCCAGAGATTCATCTCATCAAATGGCAATATTAAATAGTAAAAGAAATAAAACAAGCATGCACACAATTGCAGTTTTCTAAAAGGTCTATTTCATTATAGGTGGGTAGCAATTTAACAGTAAAATACATTTAAATAATGTAAAAGTAACTGCATTACTGCAGCATTGGTAACTAGATAACCTATTTAACTAGAAACCAACTAACAAGTGACTGTCTATAAAATACAGTTTTTGTTTGGCTCATCTCTTATTTCAATCATCTCTCTTGGAAAAAAAAAAGTCAGAAAGTCACACTGGAAATACATTTTATGGCCAAATATTCTGATATCCCTTCCTTAAAAGTTCCTTCAGAGGTACTAAATTTCCAACTCCAAGGCAAGTCCAAGTTTGTGACCTTCAGCATAAATGTCCTTTCCATCTACCAAGGCAGACAACATAAGTCTCACACTGGGCCTTAGGGTCTAAGTGTGGCCCTCACCAATTAAACTAGAACAGTGTTTTTTGCAGAAATAGAAGCCATGGAATACAACTGATATTAACTGCAATATCAAAATGAATGCAGGTGATACTTGATGTCCAAGGTAATTTGTTACAAAAGTATCAAGACCATCACATAGTTTCTAATAAATTGATTTCCAAATTCTGTTCCATCATTGACAATAGTGCACAGGTGGAAGGCTCTAGTCCTGTAACCCTTTGCAGTCATTCCACTAAGGTCATCTAATAACCAGCAAGCTGGCTTTTGTAGCCAAAAACAGGTGAGCTGAATTGTAAATGTAGATCCAGAAAAATAAAAAGTTAATATTAAATGTGTGAGCAGATTTATTTTACCACTTCTCTTAACTGTTTGGTGAAAAGGTATTGTTAAATGTCAGCTTCAAATCTTGGCAAATCTTATCTTTAACTGCAATTTAAGTTCCCAGAGTAATCAGTGTTCCAATTTTTTAAAATTAGATTTTTTTTTGTGAAAGACCACACGCACATCATTTATATTTGGTGTCTAATTTCAGTGTAACTTTGGTCCCATTAACTTTACTAGCGTCTGTACTAGGCAAAACAGAAAATGATAATTCCCACTCCATTACAGAACTTTGTTTTCACATCCAGTTTCGCCAACCTGAAACCAAATCTTTAGTTGAAAATATCTCTGGCAATTTTGCCAAGGTCACAATTTAAAGAACCGATACACACTGATAGAGGCTGACAAGACTAAAATGACATGGCAAGACTACAGGAGGGGGTGACCTGGTGATCACTGAACTAATATTCTAGACAGACACTAAGGCTGGAGGGCAAAGTAAAAGAGACACCATCATTCCCTGCCTGACAGGAATCCACCCCCAGCCTCCACACCGTCATGGCTGCACACTGTACTGTTCCAACCATAGCCACCCTCCAAGATACTCTTACTTCCATGAGAATTTACCACTCAGTCACTCCTCAATAAAGCTACCTCTGTGTCTGCCTCTTAGATACCAAGAGGGAATAGGTAAGGAAAGCAGGGACAGCAATCTGGCAGTAGTGAGAGCAGCCTGTGCTCAAAGGGAGTGAGGAATTGTTTCTTCCTATTTTTTTTCTTCAATAGTAAGTCTAATTTCACTTTTTAAAATGTCTTGCTTTTTGTCTTGAATCCTTCTGATCATATTATTCCTTTTTTTGAGGAGTTACTTAGATTTGTTGTGAACTCTATTTTTTTGTGGAGTTACTCAATTCTTCTTTGATTTCTCTTATCCCATCATATTCCTTCTGATTCTTTAGTTTGGGCCATTTGCAAATTGAACATCTTTATTTTTTTTTTTCCTCCAGAAACTCTTTAAGTGCTCCCCTCTTTTGTTGGACATCTATTTCTTTTTATTGCTAAGTTCAGGTCTGCAAAGTATATTGCTTTGCATTTGGAGCTTGAGTTGCTTTGCTTTTAATGGTATTCCATTCTCTTCAGCAATTTCTTGTGCCTGTTGAATAATCTTGTGTTATCTAAATTTTCTTTCTTTTATAAAGATATTTCTTCTATTTGAAGAATTTGCTGTTAGTATCTTTAATACTTAAGTTATCCTTATGCCTCCTTTCTTCTAGGTCAAATCAAATTAGTGTGTATTTTACATTGCTGCCTTTTAGTTCCTTTATGCCAGATTATCTTCCACTTACTCGTTTTTCTTGTTTTGTTTTATAAACTGGTTAAGACTTTAAAACTTTAAGACTCCTAATCCTGAATTCAACTTTTTCTAAACTGCTTAGTACTTAAATTCTGCACTTCAAGTTATAAATTCTGAACTACATTTGTTCCCAGTTTCTTAGGTGCTTTCCTAGCATTATCTCAGTTTAACTTCACAACTCTGTGATATATGTGCTATTATTATTCCTCTTTTATAGTTGAGAAAACTGAGGCACGCAGTTTAAATGATTTGCCCAGGGTCAGACAGCTAGTTAAGTGTCTGAGGCTGGATCCGAGTTGGGTCTTCCTATGTTCAGGCCCAGTATTCTATCCACTGTACTAATTTCTTCTTGTTCTATACTTTCATGTAAGTCCACAAGATTTTGCATTTTGACAGGCATTGTTTACTCCTCTTTGAGGATTTAGTAGTCATCCTTCCTTCTGGCTTAGGATACTGTAAGTTGATTTATTTCCTTGTGCTCTCAAGTTTTTATTGAGGGATTTTTCTATAATATTATTCTAAAAGTTTCCACCTCTCCCCCTCCATCACTTTTTGGATCTTCCCCTTTTGCAAGGTCACAAGGTTCCCTCAGTTTCTAGATATCAGGATATAAAGGTTTTGCCAGCCTGCTTCTCTACCTTGAGTACACCTTGGTAGGGCAGGACTGACTCCCTCCTTCAATTCATCTCTGGGCTCTCCTTTCCTTCCTCAGACTGAATCATTATCTATTGATTTTTGTGGGATGGAGAAAAGATAATAATATTCAGGAAAGAGTCCTTGTAGTCTTACAAGTTCCCTTAACCAGGATTGGGCTCCAGCCAAGAGGTTTCACATTTTCAACCCCTTCCTGCAATCCCTCAAGCTGGACAGTCTGCCTCTTAGAGATAACAGAAAAAGTGGAGGGAAATCTCCTAATGAGCCTTCAATACAAGCCTGCATGTTGGCCTGTGTCTCTATCACAAGTTTGGATGCTTGTAGAGAAAGGGTATTGAGTTATTGCTTTAAGTACATGAGTTCTCTAGTGTAAATTCATAAGTATTTTTATTTGGTCAGGGTTTTCTAATTTCCTGTTTATTCAACTATAATTTTAGACACTTGTGCATAATTCTTTTTTGGTGGGAGTATTAAGACAGTTAAAGGGAACTGGAGAAAGTAAATAATCTGCTATCTTCCTCATTCTATATTATTTCCTCATTGTAAAGTTTTTTTCTGTTTACTCACATCTTTAGCTTCACTTCTTAGACTGGGATTCAACATCAGGAGCAAATTCTACCCTCACCCACATTCTTGGACGATGTGAATGTGCCAAGGTGCTATGAACACCTTGTAACCAGAAACCAGTAACAACACCAGTCATTGTCCTGCTATAGTTCTCCATGAGGTGGCTGGTTTCTGGTTTTCTTTCCTACAACACTGTAACACTTCTCTTCCTTCTGCAAACCTGGCTTGGGACAAAGAGCCAAGCCAATAAAAAGGACCAAGCTCAGTCTTCGGCCTCAATCCCCAGTTTCTTGTTGGCCCAATATGTATGCTGGCCTCTACCTCGTTTATCTCCTTTCACAGTCATCTATTAGGATCCCACCTTTCATCCTAATGTAGCCAAGGCCAGTCCTAATCCAGTATCAAAGATTACTGCTTCAGACCTCAAGGATTCTGCATATAAATTGGAAAGGTGCATTTGCCTTATTTAATCTCCTTGGGCAAGAACCAAGAGGTGTCTTTACAGTCTCATGTAGATCTAAAAAGTCACTGGAGATGGAGTTCGTTTCAGGCATCTTAGAGGACCCTATAGCGTAAGCATCCTATGTACCTTTGCCCCTTCTCCTAGGGGAGTCATCTATTGACTGCTGGCTTTGTCTTCTGCTGTAGCTCTGACAGTATGGAGATCTCACTGGCTTCAAGTTACCCAACAAGAATATCCATGATCTTCTGTGCCATTTTCTTGTGTAGTCCTGTACTGGATAGAGCAACTCACTAGTTTTTTTTTTTTTCTGTCTTATCAAATCTTTGCTTTATAACATTCTGTTTAATCTTTCCTGGGATATTTCCCAGGGAAGCTGAGGTTTGGCTGAAATCTTTCACAATGTTATGTTTACCAGAAATTTAAATAGACTTTCCAACAAATCTGTTAAAGTCAGTAATAACCTTTATAGTTATCTTTGTTACATTTGTCAAGTTATAAGAGGAATATTAACTCTAGTGCACTATCTTGTAAAAATTCTCAGTTAATAATCCATCAATTAATAAGCATTTATTGAATACCTATAATGTATCAGGCATTAAGTTGTGGGGTTACAAAGAAAAAGGCAAAATAGTTCCTGAAGTCAGAGAGTTTATTTTATTGGGGAAGACAGCATGTACAAGATAACGATGGAAGAAAAGGCACTAGTACCTGGGGTAATCAGGAAAGGCCTTGCATAGAAGGTAATATTTGAGTTATGTCCTGAAGGAAACCAAAGACTCCAAAAGGTAGAGTTGAGGAGGGAAAGCATTCTAGGTTGTAGATTCAGTAAATACCAAAGCACAAAGATAGGGAACAGGGCATTGTAAGGCAGTATATGGATAGAAAAAAGAGAGGGGGAATAATTTGTAAGAAGGCAGGAAGGAGTCAGGCTGTGAAAAATGTTAAACATCAATTAGCTTACATTTGATCCTACAGGAAAAAAGCCAATGGAATTTACTGGGGGTCGGGGTGACTTGGTTAGACCTATGCTTTAGGACCATCACTGGGAATCTGTGAAGAATGGACTGGATCAAGGTTTCAATTAGGGTGGTGGAAAGTGGAGAAAAGGGTATGGATGCTGGAGATGTTACAAAAGCCTAGAAATAACAAGATGTGACAACTGACTGAATATGAATTGAGATTGAGGACTTAAACTGTGAACCTAGGAGAATGAAAAATGGTAATGCACTTGACAGCAAAAAGGAAGCTTGGAAGAGGGGTATGTTTGCTGACAGGAAGGGGGAAAGTAATGAGATGTTTTGGAAGTATTAAGTTTGAGATGCCTATGGCACATTCAGTTTGAAATGTCCAAGAGGCAGTTTGTGATGTGGAATTAGTGAAGGAAATAGGCTGGGTTTAAAATACATAGTGAGAGTAATCTGTATAGAGAAATAATGAAAGCCACAGGAATTGATGGTGTCACCAGATGAAATAGTGTGTAAAGAAAATAGAAGGTCCACAACAGAGCTTGAAGGACACCCCTTCTTTGTTGTCTGGACACTGATGATAACCCAGCAAAAGAAACTGAGGAGTGGTCAAGAGAATCAAAGACAGCTGTGCCATGGAAAAACTGGAGAGAAAAAAGTACCCAGGAGAAGTGGTTAAGTGTCAAATACAGAAAGATCAAGAAGGATTAGAATTGAGAAAAGGCTATTAAATTTGGCATTTAAGAGATCACTGATGACTTTGGGAAGAGAAGCTTCAGTAGAGAGAAGAGGTTTTAAAATGTATTACAAAGAAGAAAGAAAAGCATTAAATATAGACTGCTTTTTCAGACAGTTTTGCTGAAAATCAAAGGAGACAGAGAATGGTATCTAGCAAAGACAGTAGGATGGGGGAGATCTGAATACATCAGGGAAGTAAGACATAGACTAAGAGAGACTGAAGTTAAACTGGATAACATCCAATGCTGTGTCTAAGACCCTACTTTCTTTTCTCTCTCTTTTAACATAGTCTCAGAAGTTTAATCATCATTTATTCAAATGACCCAAATAAATATCTCACCTAATTTCTCTTTTTGAACTTGTCACATCAATTCCCACTTGGCCATCTCCATCTAAACTTATCAAATTCAGGGTCCTAATCACCTCTTTCCCAAACTGTTCTAAAACTCTTTTAATTGGTTTCCTGGCTTCTGGTTTTTTGCATCTACCATTCACAAAGTTGCTAAAATAATATTCCTATAATAAGTTTGACTGTCATTTCCTTACTCAAAACCCTTTAATGGTTTCCTAATGCCTCTTAGGACAAAAATACAAGCTCCTCAGCTTGTTGTTGATGTCATTCAGTTTGGTCCAACTGACATTCTAGACTTGACCCATTTATATAGTTTTCTTTTTTCCTTAGACATTCTTCAAAGAGTAAATAAACTAGATGACAAAGGGCTCTCTCTATGCCTTTGTACAAACTGTACCCTATGTCAAGAAAGCCCTCCTTCCTCACCTTTGTTTATTAGATTCCTCATCTTTCCTAAAACTCAGGTCAAGTGCCAAATCCTCTATCTCTGCAGTCTTCCCTGATCATTCTCCAATTAGTGTTTTCTCACTTCTCAAATTACCTTGTTTTTACATATTTATGTACATGCTGTATCCCCAATAGAATAAAGGTTCTGTGAGGTACCTTTATTGTGAGATACATACTGGTATCCCCAGTACCTAGGACAGTGTCTTGCATATAGTAAGTGCTCAACAAATACTTACTGGATTGAATCACATATACACTCACAACTTCTCATATGAAAGTAACACTAAAGACCAACCATCAATATTCTATTTTCCCACTACACATGGACTTCATTTTGTATACTGGATAGCTGTGAATCATTATCAGCTCAATTTCCATAATGATATATTGATATGGATGCTGATGGAAAAAGAAAAGATCTGTTGTAGACAAAAATAAGAATGCAGAAAACTTTTTTTTAATCACTTCAGAGGAAAAATGGGCATTTTTCTGATAAAACATGAATATTCAAAGTCACAGAATACAAATATTGTATTGAAATGGCAAAAGATATATAGGACCAGAAACTGCACTTAGGTATAATCCAAATAGGAGTGATCCACTTTGTAGACCCTTTACATTAATCCATGGTGGTTCCTTGTCTAAAGTGAAAATTTTCTTTTAGAATTTCAAGCTTTTAGTCATTTTATTTATTTAACAGACTTAGTAAGAGTTGTTGGTTCACTATATCCAAGACTCTGACAACTATATAGCACACGTCAGTTATATTTGATTCATCTTCATATTGCCATATTTTAATGCTGATTTTCATGTAGAAGAAAGCAGAATACAACTACATTAGCAATGGGTTCATACTAAGCCTTCACTCTGGTCACTGCTAATAGAAATCTGTAGATAGACAGAAAAATACAGAGGAAGGTTTTCCTTGAAAGAGATATTTGGAGACTTTACAGTTCTCTTTGCATTGCTTTACATGATAATTATTCTCAGTCCTTTGTCTACAAAGGCTTGGCCCATTCATATAGTTTTTTTTTCCTTATACATTCTTCAAGGAGTAAATAATGCCTGAGCTGCAATGGTTGGATATTTATTTCATTTGGACTATTAACAAAATTTCACTAGGTGAGTTCAGAGTTTCAAATAATTTTTCTTACATTCTTAGCATTTAGAGGGTCACCACAGGGAGAATCATATCAAGGTAAACAAGGTTTGATTAACTAGACAATACTTGCTTTTGTGGTTTAGGTATGAAGTGGGCTTTTTCATGTCTGGTACAGTTTGATTGTCGACTAAATCTTCTCCCACATCTACTACATCTATAGGGCCTCTCTTCTTCATGAGTTTCTTGATGAAGCAAGAATTCTTCATCTCCTAAGAAGCTTTTCCCACATTCTTGACATTTAAGGAGTTTTTCCTTTACATGAATTACTTCATGGCGACTCCGATGAGAGTTCTGACGAAAGTTTTTGCCACACTGTGAGCATGTATAAGGTTTCTCTCCAGTGTGAATTCGTTCATGTTTATTAAGGTTTGTTTTATGATTGAAGCTTTTCCCACAGTGAATACAATCATAAGGTTTTTCTCCAGTATGTGTTCTTTGATGGGAAATAAGGTAAGAACTTTCAGTAAAATGTTTTCCACACTGTGGACATGTATAGAATCTTCGTGTTCTTCGATTCTGAGAAAGTGCAAGAATACTCATGTCCACATATTTTGAAAGGTCCTCTAATGGGGCATCATTTTCAACAGTAATTAAAAGACTTTTTAATCTCTTTTCTTGTGAGATTGAGGTATTTAGTCTCTTTCCTTCATGGCTATCTGGATGCTTCTCATAGCCTGTTGCCTGCTCAAATATCTGGGAACCATCCCTTTCACAGTAACCTGATGACATTTCATGATGTTCTACATCCTCTGGATTTTCTGGTTGAAGATCATCTTCCTTATTCTCACTGCAATCTACTGTTGAGACAAAGATAGAATTTATATAATATATCCTCTTAAGCTTAGTGTAAAAAACATAGGAGGAAATACCAAAATGTTTGCCCTAGGCTGTTACTGACTTAAAGACAACTCAAGGACCTCTATCAGGACTTGTCAGAAATCTGAAAGTTGAAAATAATAACTAAATTTATAAAAGCACTTCATTACTTAATTTGAAAAACGAGAAAAAATTACCCTGACCAAGATGAGAAAGGGACTGAGAGAATTTACAGATTTATTTTTTCATCTCATCTATCACCATTAATTTATTCAACAAGCACATATTGATACTTAAGTTGTGATGAGCATTAAAGAACAGAAAGGGAAAAAATACTCATTGAGGACTTAGATATATAGTCACTGAAAACCACTATACTTTATGCACTGAAATGAAATCAGTATTACTTAGCCAGCTTAGTTGGGTGCACTGATGCTCAAGATAGAGCTTTTAATAAAACTTCTTTTCAAAAGAAGTTTATAGAAGACAATTTTTATCCTTGAGAAGCGTACAATATTAGTAATCTCTAGGTTTTGAGATCTAAAATCCATGTTTATAAGGTAGACAGGGAGAAAAGTTGTTTCTTTTTTTCCATATTGTACTAAATTGATGTTATCATGTTGTGATTGTCCCTTTACTGTTTATTCCCAGTTCCCATTCTTGTCAAGAGGACAGTGGCTAAGGAATGTTGCACAAAATTTTCCCATCTATAGAGTTAGTTGCAGGACTTCCGCCTGGGATTCCCTAAATTTTACTAACATAAAATTTATGAAGAAAAGGTAAACAAACATGGCCAACACATTGTTTGCTACAGTAGTTCCTCAGGTAAATCTGTCATAGGTGCAACCAATAAAACAGAAATTTTTACTTGCAGCACAAGAGCAAAGGAAATTCTAAAGTGATCTTCAGGATGCACACCTGCTAATGCAAAGGAATACAGGCGCACAAAATACAAGGTGGTTCTCATTCTGTTTTCCAGGGTAATTAGATGAATTTATTAAAAGAACAAAAGGAATACTTCAAAGTAAAAAGCAAAGAATAAAAAGGATATTAAGAAAAAGAGAAAATTCCTGACCTGTATTAGGAGTTTAGAAGGCAAAAAATGTAACAGAAAGAAGAGAAAGAGGACTACTGAATATTTGGAGTTGATAGATATGAGTCTTTTCTCCTAGGGAGGAAAGCTGCACACTTTCAAAAGGAAACAGGTTTATTTTTGTCTTTTTTTTTGGAGGGGGAAAAGGAGGTCAATAGGGGTCAAGTGACTTGCTCAAGGTCACACAGCTAGTAAGTGTTAAGTTTCTGAGGTGGCATTTGAACTCAGATCTCCCTGACTGCAGGGCCCATGCTCTATTTCACTGCACCACCTAGCTGTCCCAAAACAGGTTTGTTTGGGGGTTTTTTTAGTGCTCCAAGGAATGTTCAGATGGATCCAAAAGTTGCAGAGTTAATTCATCCAAGAAAAATCAGAGGAAGAAGAAATAGTAAGAGTTTGTGACTCTCTGCTTAGGGATATACTAAGGCAGCTATTTGATTTGACTTTTCACAATAGAAAAGGCAGATATCTCCTCAGAGACTATGTTCAGAATGTGACAGAGAATCTGCTGAGACTTGTTAAAAGTGGTCACCAACTATTCAACTCTGATGATTCATGTGGGGACGTGTCACCAAAAGGAATCCTACAAAGCATTATAAGGGCTTATAAAATCATGGGCAAGGAAGTGAAGATCTTAGCAACACTGATGTTTTCAACCACCAAGAAAATAATTTCAATTTATGTACCAACATCCACTGCAGAAAATAAAAAGATAGAGAAATTCTATTGAGAATTCAGTTAGGACCCTCCAAATTAAATCTGCATGGATATTTAATACTAAGTAACTTCAAAGTAATAAGCCTCACCCCTAAATATTACAAATCCTTTACTTGAGAAAAGTTATAAGTGCTGAACTTGGCAAGCACCAAAGAAGTGTTTGTTCTTTAACTGACTGTATTTTAACAGTCAAGAAATGCCTGACTACAGATGTGGGAAATTTTCTGGATTAGCTGAATACAATCAGATAGATTATTATATAGATAGATCAAAATGACTTCTAAACTAGAATAAAAATGAGATGCAGCATACAACGGAGGCAATTCCAGTCTGATGTTCTGAACTAAGCTGTTGATCCAAAAGTAGAAAAATGGAAAAAAGAAATGTCAGTGATAGTCACCACTTTCCAAACAAGTTTTTCTAATGTAAATAAAATGCAACAAGAAAAACCTAGAAACTAACAAACTTCCTCAGCTAAGAAACACTTCATCTCCTTTTCAAAACAGAAATAAATATGGCAGATAAAGAAAACAACAATTTAGAAGATAAATTAGTCTGCGAAATGTACTGGAGGAAGAGTAACAGCATTATCATTATTTCATAAAACAGTAAGAAG
The DNA here is from genome assembly GCA_028646575.1 of Pseudocheirus occidentalis. Lineage (NCBI taxonomy): Eukaryota > Metazoa > Chordata > Mammalia > Diprotodontia > Pseudocheiridae > Pseudocheirus > Pseudocheirus occidentalis. Next base: position 108,703,564 of record CM053599.1, read on the forward strand.
CAGGAGGGGTGGCTAGGTGGCACAGAAGGAAAAATCACTTTGAAGAAAGCTTGTTTTGGGGTGGTTAGGTGGCATAGTGAATAGAGCACCGGCCCTGGAGTCAGGAGGACCTGAGTTCAACTCTGGCCTCAGACAGTTGACTCACTTACTAGCCGTGTGACTTTGGGCAAGTCACTTAAACCCGACTACCCTCCAAAAAGCAAAAAAAAAAAGAAAAGAAAAGAAAAAAAAAGAACTTGTTTGGAGATCTAAGTAGTTATCACACAAAGACTCTTAATGACAAAATCAGAGATTTTAGACTATAAAAGAGAATGTAAAACCTGAAAAAAGATCCGTAGAGGATAAATTTTTATGATACATCAAAGAGAGAATACCTAAGGCTTGGGAGAAAGATTCTTTTTATTACCCCTCCTAAAAAATATATAAATTATTACCAACTAATATACATCAACTTTCTCATAACATCTCTCATGAAAATAATCTACATGCTTTGGGGATATCTTTGATGAAGGTTTAAGAGATCAGGTAGACCTATATAACTTATTCCCTACAGTAAGACCACATCCTTAGTATTCATAAAACTGACTAAAAGGTGTAGTGAATATAAGATTGTGTTATGTTTATTGTCTGATTATTTAAAAAAAGCATTTAATTCGGTAGAACAAAATATTTCTTTAAAGGATACTCCTCTAATGAAGTACCTCCCCTGGAAATATAAAATTTATCCATCATTTCTTTTAAGATAAAAGACATAGCTTTGTTTGATGATCCTCTGATCATTAACATCGAATGAGGGGGTGGCTAGGTGGCACAGTGAATAGGAGCACTGGCCCTGGAATCAGGAGAACCTGAGTTCAAATCTGGCCTCAGACACTTAACACAAAAAACTAGCCATGGGACCTTGGGCAAGTCACTTAACCCCAACTGCCCTCCAAAAAGCAAAAAAAACCAAAACAAAACATCGAATGAGGAATAAAACAGAAAGACATATGCTAACCAAAGGTCAGCCACTGTCAGGGAGAACATTTGAAATACAATACAAAAGGAAGAGGATTTCCCTACATATCATATTTTAGAACTGAAAGTAAACTTAGAAGTTATTTACTCTAGCACCCTCATTTAGAGATCAAAGAAATGTGGCCCGAGAGGTTAAATGACTTTCAGAAAGGTCATTCATGGAGCAAAACTAGGATTTTAACTTGGTCCTCTGACTCTAAATTTAGTGCTTTTCCACTGAACAACTTGTACAAAATAAGTGATACCCCAGCAGAAGAACAAATATCTCAATTTTCAAAAAGAGGGAAGAATCTATAAGCAAAGAATAATGAGCCTGACTAAATTCTTGACAAAATTCTAGAATACATCATTAAAGGGATGGTTCTGAGTATTTAGAAAGGGAGAGTAGTGATCAGTAAGAGCCAAGATGGGCTCTTCAAGAATGGATCAGGCTAGCTTAACTTCATTTGTTTTTCTGATATGGTTATTAGTGTCTGGTAAGTTGGAGGAACACTATATAAGCATAGAATCCTTCCGTTTTAGTAAAGTACTTGACAAATTCTCATGCTATCCCTGTAGACAAGATGTAGAGACATAGACTATCTAGTTATTAGATAATAGCACAGTATAAATAACAGTATAGTATAATTTTAGCATGGTCTCGTCTGGTCTGGTATGGTAAAGAGTTAGTACATGTTTAACAGAATCAAAAGAACAGTCACAATGGGTTCATGTCATTTTAGAACGGAGTTCCTAAGGGAACAAACCAGAGATTTATACTCAGCTTTAAGCCATTCAACATTTTAAACAATTACTTGGATGAAGGTGTGTTATTTGTATCATGACATTTGCAAACAAACATGAAGCTAGAAGGAATGGCCAATACACTGGAAAACAGAATTTTTATCAAAAAGGACCTCCGTGGGCTATAACAATGCACCAGACCTATGTAAGATGAAATTCAATAAAGATAAATTTAAAGTCTTAACTTTGGGTTAAAAAAAAGTAAGTTTAAGAAGCACTGAAGAGGTCACGTATGGAAAAACTTTAAGAAGCCCGAGGACAGAAAGCTGGACTTCTTGTCAAGAAGACTTGAGTTCAAATATGGCCTCAGATATATGGCCTGTGTGACTCTGAGTAAATCACTTAATTCATCTAACTCAGTTGCCTCAGAAAAATGAGAGTCAGAGAACCTATTTCCCAGGATTGTTGGAAGGATCAAATCAGATATTTGTGAAGTACTTAGCTCAGTGCCTGGCACATGGTAGGTATGTGATAAATAAATTCTTCCTTTCTGGCTCACCTGGTACCCATCTTTCCAATTACCAAGGTGTGGAACAGACGTCTCACTTTAAGTACAGACTGGAAGATGCCTTTCAATTCAAAGGTAGAAGGGAAAGGTTTGTTCATAGACCATTTAAAAGCAGTAATCACCAAAATTATTTGGTACTGGTTAAGACAAAGGATGATCAATGGAAGAGATTAGATGATGTAATATATGGAAGCAAATGAACACAGTGATCTAGTGTTTGATAAATCCAGAGACCCCAGTTATTAGAATAATAACTACATTCCTTTACAAAAACTGCTGGAAAAACTAGCAGGCAGACCAACAGAAATTAGAAACAAATCAACATCTTCATATCACATACCAACATAAGTTCCAAATGAGTACATGACTTAAACATAAAGGTTGATATCATTTAAAAAATTACAGGAACAAGGAAAAAAAATTGCTCTTGGACATTTGGCTAGGGGAAGAATTCACAACTAAATAAGGGATAGAGAGGATCACATGAGATAAAATGGACAATATGAATTACAAAAAAGTGAGAAGTTTTTTGCACAAATGATCCAATGAAGCTAGGAATTTGAATGGAAATAGTTAAATGGTAAAAATACTTGCAGAAAGTTTCTCTGAAGCTTTCATTTCTAAGACTTACATATGGAAATAATTTAAATTTTATATGAGCTGCTGCCTTTTTAATGGTCAAAGGTTATGAACAGGGAGTTGTGAAGGGAAGAAATCCAAGCCATATCCAAGAAGAAATCCAATCCAAGAAATCCAAGTAGCCATATTTTAAAAAATACTCCAAATTACTAATAATTAGGGAAATGCGAATGAAAACAATTCTTAAGTTCACTTTCAGGCCTATCATATCAACAAAGGCAACAACAAAGGAAAATGGTAACTGCTGAAGGAGTTGTAGGAAAACAGGTACACTGATGTGCTATTGGAGCTGCTTTCCACAGTCATTATAGAAAACAATTTGCAACTATGACCAAAAAGTTACTAAGCTGCACACCCTTTGATGCAATACCACTACTGAAAACTATACTCCCAAAAGAGATCATAGAAAAAGGTCCTCTTTATAATAGCTTTTTTGTAGTGACAAAGAATTGGAAATTGAGAAAATGACCATCAACTGGGGAGTGACTAAACACATTAAGTATATGAATTAATGGAATACTATTGTACTATAAGAAGACTTTCAATAAGCAGAATGAAAAAAGACATTTCTGGACATTTGGGAATTTGTTTTAGGGCCTGATTATGCTTGTTACAATGGTTTTGTTTTTATTGTTATTTTTTTCTCTAATAGAGAGGTGGAAAAAAATGTTTAATCCTTTAAAAAAAGAAATTTAATTTTTCTTAAAAAAATGAAATTTAATTTTTCCTTTGGTGAGGCAATCAGGGTTAAATGACTTGTCCAGGGTCACAGAGCTAGCGTCAAGTATCTGGGTCATATCTGAACTTGAGTCCTCCTGACTCCAGGGCAGGTGGTCTATTCACTGTGCCACCTAGATGCCTGAAATTTAATTTTTTAAAAAGGAAGCAAGCAAATGGGAAAAATATTTGCAGCAAGTTTAAGGTCTCATTTCCAAGTTATATAAGGAACTGATGCCAATTTATGAGTCACCTGCCAATTAATAATAATTAAAACATATGAATATGCCGTTCTCATAGGAAGAAATCCAAGCTATCACAACTATGTGAAAAAAATTATCCAAACCTACACCTCAAAGAAATAAAGGAAAAAAGAAAAAAAAAGGATACATATGTACAAAAATATTTATAGAAATTCTTTCTGTAGTAACAAAAAACATGAAACTAAGGACTGCCCAATTAATTGGGGAACGGCTGAACAAATGTGGATGGATATGATGGAACATTATTTTGCCATAAAAAATGAAGAGATGGTTTCAGTAAACCCTGGAAAGATGAGAGAGCAGATCAAGGAGAAAAAAAAAAATTACACAATACAACAACATTGTAGAACCAAACAACTGCAAAAGATTTAAGAATTCTGACCAACACAACGACCAAGCAGAATTCCAAATGCTGAACCATGCTATGAATTCTGACAGAGAGGGGATGATATAGAATGAGACATATGTATTTTTGGATACGACCGATGTGAAAGGAAAAATCAGCTGTTAATGAAAAAAAGAATTATTAAAAAAGTAAAATAGGGAAGTTGGAGACCAAAACAAAAAAAAAACAACAAAAAACAACAACAACAAAAAAACCCCAAACCAACAGCTTAGTTATACAAACTCATCTTCCCCAAGGATTCTCTACATTAAATATACCCAGTTCTCTAAATCATGTATGGCTTCTAATTCACTTACCATCAACATGGTCACCCATTTCTACATATACTGCAGCTTATGAATACTCCTAAAATATGGGAACCAGAAAATGAGCACACTACTATAGATATGGTCAGATCCAGGACCATTTCCTCCCTCCTTCTGGACACTAGATCTCATTCTTATAGCCTAAATGTCATTAGCCTTTATGACTATCACATCATGCTGCTGACTCGAACTGAGTCACTAAAATTCACAATGACTCCATGGAAATCCTTGTTTTACCCACATAATCTCTCTCACATACCCTCTTAGCTATCTGCCTTCTAGTCTTGTGCCAGAGTTAGGCATCTTAGAACTTTCTGGTTGCGCTGGAACAAGAAATCAGGGAGAAAGATGTTATCAACCACTTCCTCAACTACTTGAAATACTTTAGATACAGTTGTCACCTGATGAATCATAGAGGAAAAGGGAAGGAATGTATGGAGCAAGGCTAACCAATCAAAGCCAAAAAACAAACAAAAAATTAACAACACATCCTGAACTGAATGTGGTTCACGGAGATGGATGGCACTCTCAGCTGAAAAACCAACCAATGTGTCCAGGGTGCATCATTGGGTTAGGCGTAGCTACTTAATCATTTACTGAATGCCTACCAAATGCACTGAGTACTGTGTCAAGCACTATTACTGAAGGGGTTTTTCTGTTCCTCAGGAGGCAGGAGTAGAATAGAAAGAAGGTTTGCTTAACAATGAGTTTTCCCCAACAGCAAAATTTTAAAAGGGTTGAAAAGATGTAGAGACAGGGGCAGCTAGGTGGCGTAGTGAATAGAGCATCGACCCTGGAGTCAGGAGGATGTGAGTTCAAATATGGCCTCAGACACTTGACACAAAAACTAGCCATGTGACTTTGGGCAAGTCACTTAACCCCAATTTCCCTCCAAAAAGCAAAAAATAAAAATAAAAATAAAATGTGGAGACTAACAGGCTTGATGGAAGGAAAACTTTCCTAACAAATAGAACGCTTCAAAAATAGAATGGGTTATGAAGTAGTTGGCCTACTCACACTGGAGGCCTTCAAGTCAAAGCTGGATGACTACTCATTACATATCATAGAGAAGATTCTTGTTTAGGAATAGGCTGGATTAGAGAGCTTCTACTGTCTATTCCAATTCTGAGATTCGAGGATACAGTGCAGTGATGGTGTTTCTGGGAATGGTAGGCTGCAATAAGCCTATGTACAAATGTTTTTTATAGGGCCAGAAATTAATTTACTCTACCAGTCACTCTACCAAAGTCAAGACTAACTCAAGTTTCTATATTGCTTATCAAATAGCAACCTGAAGAAACGAACAAAAGCAAACTCCAAATAGAAGACTTCTGAAATGTTGCCCAAAGTGAACCTGAAGCTTATATAATATTACAATCATCAACATTTAAATAGCATTTTAAGGTCTGCAAAACACTTTACAAGCATTCTCTCATCAAACAATCCTCATTACAACCCTGTGAAATTACTCTTCTGGATTTCCATCCCAATTACGTACTGGTCCCTGCCTCTAATACCTAGCAAGTACTTGACTATCAACCTAAGTATGTTAGAAATATTCACTGTCAATTCATTAATTAGCATAATGTTTTTTATTTTGTCTATATGTCCTCAACATTTTAAGTCCAAGTTATCGTGTTTATGTCAGAGGGCAAGAGCATTTCTACGAGCAACAGAACATTCAATAAATGCTTTGGATAGCAGACATGACATCACAGTATCTATAAGTCAAGACTGGTAGAAAATGATAAAAATTCTTAGATATTCTCTTTCTGTCTTAACTGGTTGTTCTCCATCTTCTTTCTACCTCTTATATGCTAGTACTCGCTCAGTTTCTAGCCTTTATTCTTTTCTCTACAGTTTCTTCTCCAGTGACCTCACTGAGTTCCATCACTTCAACATAAATGAATGTTAAAGTTCCATTTCTACTTTTGACCTCACTACACAATTCCAGCTGTAGATATTCAAATACCCACTGAGGACCCTGACCTGGATGTTTTACAATAATTTAAAATTAAATTTTTAACATGAATTTAATCTACATACTAGTGCTTTGTGTTTTTTGGAGTGACTTAAGTTTTACTTATCTATGGACATGTTTTAATTCTTGCTTTTTTTTTTTTTTGAGTGGGGAAGGCAGGCAGGGCAATTGGGGTTAAGTAACTTGCCCAAGGTCACATGACTAGTAAATGTTAAGTGTCTGAGGTCCGATTTGAACTCAGTTCCTCCTGACTCCAGGGCTGGTGCTCTATCCATTGCGCCACTGCACCACCCCCATGTTTTAATTCTTAATAGAATAAGTCTGAGAATAAAGGCAGACGGATTCACTCTTTGACTTTGTATCCCCGACCCCAGATGTTATTGGTCCTATTCAAGTACAAAGAAAGAACAACATCCCTAATACCTAGTACACAGAAGCTGCCTAGTAAGTATTTGCTGGGCTGAACTGAACCATTCTTCCTAACCTGGGTCCTCTTCTTAATCTCCATATTTCTGTCAAAGGCATCATTTATCTAGTTCAATCACAGTCAACACTTAGCATCATCTTTAATTGCATTTATATCCAAAAACCAAGTTCTACTGATTTTTTTCTCTTAATAACATCCTTCAAATCCACCCTTTCTATTTGCATCCTGTCACTATGCTAGTCCAGTTTACCACCTGACTTCAAGATTATTACAACAGTCATCAAATTCTTCTCTCTGCCTCCAGTTTCTCTCCTCAGTCTATCATGCAAAATCCTGCCAGACTGATCATTTTAAAATACTACTCCTATCATTCAATCTTAGTCATTTCAATTCAGTCAACATTTACTAAAGACTATATGCAAGACAATGTAAAGGATACAAATTTTTTTTTTTTTAAAACAGCAGTCTCTGTCCTCAAAGCGCTTACAACCTTGTGGGGAAAAGTAAGTAAATATTACATAAAGACAACTGTCTTCTAAGGTCCCTTCTAGCTCTAGAATTCTACGACAGTTCTGAGTACCAAAGTTCATTACAAGAGGTATGAAGTTCTATGAGGTTTCAAATGAGGAAGGGGCTCACTTTCAGACAGGGGATTATTGGGGAAGGTATCATACAGGAACATTCCCAATGTAATGGTAATCAATTTGTTTGATATACTTAGGGTTAAGTAGATCCTAGATACTTAGGGCTAAGTATAGAACTCTGTCCATTGGTGAAAAGGTGTGAATTCCCTTGTTGACGTGGAAGAATGCTATTGGCTGAGACACT
>CM053599.1:108711937-108740036 GCA_028646575.1 Pseudocheirus occidentalis
AAGTTAGAAGACAATGAACCTGCCTATGAGCCAGGCTGGGGCGTGGGAACCCATCTAGGTCTTCATTTTTCTTCTCCTATGTGCCCAGGTCATCATGCCCCATGCCCCTCTCTGCTTCCAAAACTAGCCTGTTCCCAATTACAGCATCCTGTTCAAGGCGCCTGCATTTTGGCATGACAGCCAGAACCGTTGCACCCACCTGGAGCCTTGTAGCTAAGGGTCCCACAGATCTGCCAGCCAATCAAAACCCACTCCGTAGCACCCACTTTAGTAGCTGAGGATAAAAAGGACAGGGTAGAAGGCATTGGGGTTCCATCTAATCGATCGGGTGGGACCCAGGTTCGAACCTGTCAATAAATTTTTGCTTTGCTTTAAAGCTCCTTGGTGGTCATGACAATTACTCTGGTGCATAGTGGGAAATACCACGTTACACAGATGCACACATTAAGAAGATCCCATTTTAAAAGGGAAATCCTACACTCAGAACAATGTAGATATATAGGCTTCCTGTGACACATGACTTGTAACAGTTTAAATTTAAAGTACTGGTTGGGCAATGAGAGATTAAACGATTTGCACATAATAATTGCTAGTATTTACATAGCTAGCTTCAGCACTCTGCTAGCCCCCTAGCTACCAAGATTCACACAACTAGTATGTGTCAGATAAAAGACTCAGACCCAAGTCTTTCAGGATTCAAGGCCATTCTCCGTGCCACTGTCTCCCATATAGTCAAAGCCTCTCCTTGCAGATGAGAACACTAAGACTCAGGAAAAGTGTGTTCCTGGATAGAGACACTTAGTGTAATCATATTGGGGACTAAAACCGCATAGGACTTTTATACATCCCCCAGAAGTTAATCTGAAATTAGTTAAGACAAAGTCTAATTTCTTTAGTTCTGGGGCGAAGAAGGCAGGGTGATGAGAGTGTCCTTTTTTGTTTTGTTTTTAAAACAAAAATGAGTGAATTCAGGGCTTTATAATTTATAGAATTCCTCCAAACCTTGTGAATTAGGTAGTACAAGTAATACTTTCTCTCCTTTTACAAATAAAAAGCTAAAGGAGACATCACATGACACGCTTTTCAACTTTAGGTCAGTTTGGTCTGTGGTGAATCCTGTATTCAGATAGTCTCCCAAATTCAATTTCTGTTCCCCTATCAGTACAACCTGTCAAATTTCTTTCTAGGCTGCTGCCTTCAGTTTTGCTCCCATTTTGTGTTTTCCCCTACCATCAGATAACTAGTATATCTCTTCTTACTCCTACCACTCTCAATCAGCATTTATTAAGCCCTTAACTATGTGCCTGCCCTATGCTAGGGACTTAGAATAGAAAGACAAAAGTGAGTATTTACCCTTTAGAAATTTACTGCTTACTGGGGCTTGGAATGGAAACAACATGCACATGTATCAGTATGTATAAAATAAATAAAAGATGATTTTGAGGCAGGTCACTGTATCAGCAAGCACCCTAACATACCTAAGGCAGCTGCTAGCACAGGTTCTTAGATCTGCTTTTCTAAAGGAAAGCAACTCAAAATGGGTTAACAATCTTTCTTTAATCAAACAAACATTTACCTAGTTCAGGGGAAAAAGTCAGCACCCTGAACTCCAGAGAATACAAACACAAGTTACAAGCACAAGTTACAAACACAAGTTACAAGCAGACCAAGAAAAAACAAATCGGCAGATGGGTTTCCAACCATCTGACCATCACATCCATTACGTATTCAAGTTACCAGAGAGGGAAGCATCAACATCTGGGTTTTCAAAGCCAGGGGGCTCAATGGCTACCCAGAGTCTCATCTGGCCAAATCACACAACTCTTCTCAAAGTGAGCCCCAAAGGAAACCTCACATCATGGCGTATATAAAGGCTTCTGGGTCAGAGAATGTCACAGCTCTCTTGATCCACTGTCCAATTACAAAGTAACAAGGTGTGGCCATTCCCAAAAAACAAGCCTCCTGCCACAGACTTGACGTGACCACATTCAGCCTATTAGGGGGCAGAGTATACTTTCAAATCAGGGAACATTCTCAGAGCCACTTAAGCCTATCAAAGGGTCTAGGGGCAGGAAAGAGAAGAAATCTGAAGATTCTCATTACAGCCACAGGCAACTGGAGGGGGAGAGATACAAAAAGGCTTCGTGTAGAACTAAACCTTGAAAGAAGCTAAAGGTCCTAAGAAGCAGAGATGATGAGGAAATGCATTCTGGGCATGGGGGAAATCCAGGGCAAAAACTTAATGCTGGGAGTTGGATCATCATGTATGAGTAATGAGTGAAAAAGCGAATATTAAATACTGTGTTCCATACACTGTTACAAATGCTGGGAATAGAAACAAAAAAGTAAGACCGTTTCTACTCTGAAGAGTTCACATCTTAATCAAGGAGACAATAAATACATAAGGAAAGTTTCGTCTGCTAGTCAGATTGAAAAAGTCCCATGGTCCTTAGGGTATAGTGATCAAAAGGCAAAGTTGAGGATGTTATATAGATGTTTATATAACAAGAGAGAAAACAAATTTCCACAATTTTTTTGTTGATGTAATTGAAAATATAAAAATAATAATTGAGTGCAATAGTTTGTAATACAGATCTACTAGGGAAAAGAATCGGGTTCTTTGGAGGTGATGACATTTCCCTTAACAGGTGCAAAGGTAGTGCTCCCCATGCAGTTGAGCAAAATCAGTTGCAAATACCTATCTAGTAATGCTGATATGTAATGAAATTTTATAGATTTCATCTGTAAAGATGTCTTTTTACACAGGCATTGCCAAATATTTGTAACAGTCCATGAGCATATGATTTTAATTGAACACGTTCATCACTTGGAAGGCATTTATAGAATTCTATTATAGAATTCTTTTGATACTTGCCTTTGAACATGTCATCCTAATTGCAAATTAATTGCTTTCAGTTGAAGATTAGATGGAAGTTCCTCAATTGCACAGTTAAATGAATTTTCAAGTATAGAAATTTCTCTTCCATTTCCATAGAGATCCCAAAAAACCATTGCTGGAACTATAGTTTGAATATCTGCTACAAATTAGTGGGGGAATGGAGATCTTGCTTCTTGTTTTATCTTTTGACAGAATGAGAAGTGTATACAGCAGTAAATTGACATTATTTATGATTCAAACATTACTTGTCATCAGATTGACTTTACCATAGTAAAAGTTAGACTTCCAGTGCTGTTCTAAAGTTTTGGGTTGAATTCATTAAAAACAAAAAGTCTAGGGGTAGGCAGGTGGCACAGTGACTAGTGTGCCGGCACTGGAGTCAAGAGGACCTGTGTTCAGATTTGACCTCAGATACTTGACACTTCTAGCTGTGTGACATGGGACAAGTCACTTAACCTCAATTGCCTTGCCTTCCCATGTACAAAAAACAAAAAACATCAAGTCTGCAGCAAAAGTTAATTTCCAGACATTCGTTGTTTAAGAATAGAAATGGAGGTAGTTTTTGTTTAGAAAAATTTCAGTCTCAGTCCTGAGGTAAGGAATGCTAACAAAACTTTTTTTTTCTCCTTTCTTGATTTGAAAATATGGGTAACAAAAAAAAAGTCACAAATACATGTGGCACTTGAAATGCTGACCAGTTTTAACTGCATTGCTGATTTATAGTACAGAAGCAACAGTGGGAAGTGAAGAGAATACCACATATGTTCTCAGTTATAAGTATTCAACTCTGCCATCGTGGCAGACAATACATAAACAAAGGAGCATGACTGTTGCAATTTTATTTAAAATTGCAAAAACCATTTTTAGCTCAGAGGCAGTATAAAAACAGGCTGCTGGCTAGATTGGCCCCAATGACCTTAGTTTGCCTATGTTAAAAGGTAATGGAAAATAATTGGAGTTTTTTTTAATAGGATAGTGACAGGTCAAATCCCAAGTTTTAGGAAAATCACTTAAGCAACAATGTGAAAAATTGGGATGCTAATTACTGAGGATGAAAATGTGAAAAATAGAGGCAGACCCTACCCTCCCTGAACTTACATTCTAATAGAAGAAGGCAACATTTTTAGGGCAGTAATCACCAGGGAAAGGAATAGAAATTCACAGAGAAGATAAATTTGATTTATGCCTCAGGAAAGTCACACTTTTCAAAAGTAGTAACACCATTGATTGAATAAGCAAGAAGATGATAAGATGGTCCGGGTAGAGATCTGGATAGGCTGTGAAGGTGCAATAGTCTGGTGTCTAAGGCTAGCAGTGAATATGGTGGGCTAATCCTTTCGAGTCACCAAACAACTAGAGTTAGAGTACCCTAGAAGACCCTAGAGTAGTCAGTAGATCAAATTCTCCTGGCTCTGGGTATGTGGATTTTGGAGGTCTGAGATGCAGAGGTTTAAGTCTAGAGGTCCAGATTTGGTGTGTAGTTTGTAGGATGCTGGTTCAATGGTAGCATACTGGCAAGTGGTACAATGACCATAGTAGAGAGCTAGATGCAATGTAAAGGTGAAGCAACATCTCAGAGTTGTGAATCCTTGGACCCACTGTGACTGCAGAGTTGATGTTGCATATATTCCTGTCCCATGTTCTTTTGCTTTGTCTAACGTGCAACTCTGTTGGCCCTCCAGTCGTGAATATTGCTGTGATTTTCTTTAGTAGAACCCTGAAACCTGAATATGACTAACCTGATGCATTGGGAGCTTCAAGAATGAAGTAAAGCAGCTCCATATGCAGGCATTCCCCATAAGAACAAGCAGGAATAGGGAAATCTCCCCATTATATGTTGAAGTGCTACTAGTCTGTGGTTTGCTATGAAACAAAACTTGCACATTCACAAAACTGTTCCCTAAAGTACTATGAGATGCACAGCAATCTTTCAGTGATGATAAAGACATTGAAAAAATGATGTTTGCTTCCTGGAGCAGTATAAGATAGTGAAAAATTCACCCAACTGGAAGGTAGGCTGGCTTCTTTTAACTCTCAGAAGGAAAAATAAGTTTAAGAAAAAAAGGTACTGGTTCAGGAACGACTTTAATGGTGTCAAGCCAAAGATTAAAATAAGTTGGCTCATCTTACACTCCATTGCTACAGGAAACATTGGCGACAGACCACAAACAGATACCTGAGAGCCAAGTCCAGAAGTTCACTATGAGGGGGGTGGCAACACTGAACTGGCAGGCAAGCATGATAAGTCTCAGTGGTTTAGGGTGGGGCTCTAGGGTGGGGAAGAATGGGATATTGAGTTCTGGATGGGAGTCTTTCTGAATTGGGGGAAGGTTAATGAAGGGGATGAATCTGTTAGCTTACTGTTTAAACTTTAAGGAAATAGACCAGAGTCAGACATTATCTCTCTGGTATGATTTATTTTAAATTGCATGATTTTCTTTTCAAAATTTTATTTTAGACTCAAATGCCACAATACATATACAGAACAGAGAAAAGAAAAACACATCATAAACTTAAATAATGGAATTTAAATACAAAGTTAGAAAGAAAAAAACGTGTCGTGCGCATAGCAGAACATGAAATGATTCAACATATGTAACAATGAATTTTCACTTCAAGAAAGCCTTTATGATAAATAATACTCATTGTGTTGAGAATTGTCCATCTTTGCTTCTTTATGAGTTTTCTTTTGTTCTCTGCTATGCACTTTTTTACTTTGTTCTTTTTTCCCTCCCCCCCAAACCCACAGAAGGCAACAATAAAGTTTAGATATGTATCTCAATAACTATACATATATACATTCCCTCTCCCACCCCCCAGAAGGCTACCATAAAGTTTATTTTTTTTACCATAAAGTTTAAATGTTTCTCTATAGCTATAGATATTTACATTACACATATACATACATATATAGACATATGCTTTTCTCAACCTATTCTACTCTTGATCTTTGTCTTTATGTATGTGCGTATTTCTTGTTTCCTATCCTTCAGGCCTCCTCTACTATACTTCTACTCACTACCTTGCCCTCCTATGACTTGTCTATCCCCCTCCAAGGACCCCTCCCCTGTCCTCCCATTCCCAAAAATCTAAACGCCCTTCTATAACCCTATTTTACCTATTCCCTCACCTTCCTCTCTAACGATCCCTCCCTTGTCCTCTCCCCCTTCTCTATGCTCCTACCAGTTTATTTCTTCTGAATTTATATTCTATATATGTGTCATTCCCTCTTAAACCCATTCCCAATGAAAGCAGGTTACCAGAACTAGCAGCTCTCCTCCCCCGTCTAATTCCTCTGTGTCAGTACTTCCTCTTGCACCTCATTTGTATAAAATAATTACTCTTTTAAGGTGTTCCTAAATGGTTTTGCTTTTTACATTCATGTCATACTCAGGTTTAACCTAATCTTTCTTATGAGCTACCCAATTATTGATAAGAATTTTAGACATACATTTTACATATATAAAAATATCTCTCCTTATGTATCTGTTATGATCAGTCTTTGTTATGTGCCTTGTATTTCTCTTGGTTCTTGTATGTTGAATCTTCTGCTAAGTTCAGGATTTTTTTTTAATAAAGTCTTGAAAATCTGAGAGATTGTCAAATGTCTATTTTTTTTTCCATTCAGGTTAATACTTAACTTTGCAGTGTATGATATTTTTGGTCAGAGTTCCAGTTCTTTTGCTCTTCGATATGTTATGTTCCAAGACCTGTGGTCCTTTAATGTCTCTGCTTCTAGGTCTTGTGTAATTCTAATTGTGGCACCATCATATTTAAATTGTTTTAATCTTGATGCTTTTAATATTATTTCCTTGAGCTGGGGTTTAAGAATTTGACTATGGTATTCCTATGAGTTTTCCTCATAGGATCTCTTTTAGGTGGTGATCAATGGATTTTTTTTGTTCTATTTCTACTTTCCCCCTTGTTCTAATGCTTAGGACAATTTTCTCTCTTTATTGTATTATTGTATTAAGATTTTTTTATCATAACTTTCAGTTAGTCCAATTATTTTAATATTTTCTCTTCTTGATCTATTCTTCAAATTTGTTGTTTTTCTTATGTTTCACTTTTTCTTCTATTTTTCATTATTCATATTTTGTTTAATCATTTCTTGATCTCTCATAATTTCACTGACTTCACTTTCCCCAATTCTAATTTTCAAGGTGTCATTTTCTTCCTTAACATTCTGGATCTCCTTTTCTAATTGGTTGACTTCCCTTTCATGCCCTTCTTGTTTTACTTGGGTTATTCTATTTTTTAAAAAATTTTTTACTCTATCTCTGTCACTTGGTTTTTAAAGTATTTTTCAAGATCTATGAATTCTCTTTGGGAGGTGACCATTTGACATTACTCTTAGTTCAATATCCTCCTCTGAAGATAAACCCCTGTCATCTCTATTCTCCTAATAGCTTTCCATGGTTGAATTCTTTCTCCTATGCCTGTGCATTTTTTGTGGTAATAGTCTGATTATTGTCATTACCTCTATCCCTAGGGTGTGGGAAATGGTGCCTCTTGTCCCAGATCTTCAGTTCTCCCCTGTAGCCTGGAATCAAAGCCAAATCTCCAACCTTCTCTAAGCACCCACAGACAGTCAGGGACTTTCTGCTCTACTGCTTCTGCACTCACCAGATGTGTGCTGGTTCCTTCTCATTCCTGCTGCTCTTTGCAGCACAGTTAGGTATGGTGTTCCTTGTTAGCAATGGTTCCTTCCATCTTCCCAGGCTCAGACACCCAACTCCCCCACCCCCACCCCCGTACTGTCTTGCAGTAAAAGTTCTGATGGCTGGACTGGGCTGCTCGTTGTTAAAATGGAACCTATCTTGGAAGTGTTTACTCTTCACAGGGACCAAACCTTTTCCTGGGATTTTTCTTCCAATCTTCTCAAATTGTCCCAGGAGGACCCTAGTTACACCCCTATTCTTATTTATCTCTAGCCACACTTTGTTTGGCCTAAGGTGTTATTTTAACTCTCTTGTGGGGGGAAAACTCGAGAGCTTGCAATTTGCTAATCTACTCTACCATCTTCCCAGAATCTTCTCTAAATTGCATAATTTACCTAATTCCTGTAGGTTCCCCTATAAGACAATGCAAGCTATGATATGTGGGAACTAAATGAAAACCTTTGAAACTATCCTTAGGATGGCAAATAATTAGTAGAAACAAACAAAAAACAAGTAACAAAAAAACCCCAAACAAAACAGTATCACATTCTTGGAGGAATTGATACAATAAGAACTATTATCAGAAATCTTGTTAGGAGTATAGTGTATCTCATTGCCAATTAATGTAAGCTCCTTGTGGTCAGGAACTGTTTTTTTCTGCCTTCTTATACTCAGTGCTGGCAATGGAGAATATCAAATACATAAAAAATACAGTCAATTAAATTTTAACAAAAAGGAAATGACTCTTGATGATATATGTCATTCTTCAACCACCTATCTGTGGTTGTCAGACTACTATTAGAACAAAGATCAAAATGATTGAGAAGCCAGAAGAGAAACTAAAAATTTAGAAAAGAAAAAAAAAAGTACAATTAAAACGTCAACCCTCTGACAAAAGGAAAATGAAGGCTAAAACAATTATTATTAATTATTATAACAATCTTGCACAGAAATCTAGCCACTGAAAAATCTATAGCTATGAGAAAAAAGAAACCTAAAAACAGTATTGCCACGTAGTTGATCTCCTTTTTAAACAGAACAAGAACACCAGTTTGGAATAGAAACTTATCTGTAAAATTTTGTGGAGGGGGATGGTAGAAGATTACAAGCTGTATTGCCTAAAAATATCAAGATGCAAAGGAACTGAAAAGCAGTTTTAAAAAGCTAGATGAGACTTGTAGGTCATGTGATAAACAAAATGGAGGACTGGATATTTTATTTCATCCTCACAATCTTTCAAACCTTTTCAAAATTTAAATTATTTGGAAGAGGAAAATAATTACAGCTGCATCTAAAGGTTAAAACACTAATGATAACCTAATGGATTTTTTTCATTAAATTTTTTCAAAGGTCCATGTCTCCCTCCCATATTAAGAAAGGAAGAAAAACAAAATCTCTGTTACATATACGTACATTCAAGCAAAACAAATTTGCACATTGACCATGCTGCCAATGCATGCCTCAGTCTACACTCAGAATGCCTCGGCTCTCTATCAGGTGGTGGGTGGTATGCTACGTCCTGATCCCTCTGGAACTGTAGTTGGTCATTGTATTGATCAGAGTTCCTGAGTCTGTCAAAAGCGGAGAAGCCAAGATGGCAAAGTAAAAGCAAGGACTCACAAGGTCTCCAAAATTTCACTCCGAACAATTTTAAAATAATGCTTCAAAATGAATTGTGGAGCAGCAGAACCAACTAAATGACAGGGTAAAGAAATTTTCCAGCCTAAGATAACTCAGAAGGTCAACAGGAAAGGTCTGTCTCACAGGAAAGAGTGGAGTACAATCTAGAACACACTGAGCCTCAACAATCCAGCAGCAGGAGAGGCCAGGTAAACCAGCAGCAGGCCTTAGGGGTGACTTAATATGTGACAATGGGGCAGCTAGGTGGCGCAGTGAATAGAGCACTAGTCCTAGGAGGACCTCAGTTCAAATCTAGCCTCAGACACTTAACACTTACTAGCCTTGTGACCTTGGGCAAGTCTCTTAATCCCAATTGCCCTCCAAAAAAAAGAAAAAGAAATAAATAAATTTTTAAAAAGAATCCACTGATCACTTCCTGAAAGAGATCTCGAAATTCCTAGCAATATTATAACCAAATTCCAGAACTTTAAGGTCAAGGAGAAATAGAACAAGGAACCAAAAAGAAACAATTCAAGCAGTAAGCCATAGTCAGGATAACATAGGAGTGAACAGCTTCTACATTAAAAGACTGAAGGGCTTGTAATATGATATTCCAGAGGGCAAAGGTGCTAGGATTTCAACCAAGAATTGTATTCCCAGCAAAACTGTGTATATTCGAAAGTATGGTCATTTAATGAAATAGAAGACTTTCAAGTATTCCTGACGAAAAGACTAGAGATAAATAGAAAATTTAGCTTTCAAATAAAAGACTCAAAAGAAGCATAAAAAAGTAAACAGGAATGAGAAATCATAAAGGATTCAATAGGGTTAAACTGTTTACAATCCTATGTAAGAAGATGATAATGTTACTCCTGTAAATTTTTTCATTATTAGGGCAGTTAGAAGGAGTATACATAGACAGAGGGCATAGGTGTGAGTGGACTATAGTGGGATGATATCCAAAAAAGGGGTAAGACAGAAAGACTCATGGTGGAAGAGGGAAGGGAGAGGTAGAATGAGGTAAATTATCTCACATAAAAGATGCGCAAAAGATCTTTTACAGTGAAGGGGAAGATGAGTGGGCAACTCTTGAATCTTACACACAGAGTAAAGGGAGGGGGTTGGAGCAGAATCTACTATACTTCAGTTGAAGTTAAAAAAAAAGTAAAGGTAGCAATCTCAAAGCAGAAGGAAAAATACACCTAATTAAAAGAGATAAACAAAGAAACAACATCTTGCTAAAAGGTACCATAGACAATTAAATAATATCAATACTAAACATATATGCACCAAACAGTGTAGCATCCATATTCTTAAAGGGAAAGTTAAATGAGTTACAGGAGGTAATAGACAATAAAACTAGACTAGTAGGGAATCTCAACTTTCCCTCCTTTCAGAACTAGATAAATCTAGCCTAAGGTAAACAGGAAAGAAATTAAGGAGATAAATAGAATTTCAGAAAAGTTAGATATGATTGACCTTTGGAGAAAATGGAATGAGAATAGAAAGGAATATATATATATATATATATATATTTCAAATGTACATGGCACTTACACAAAAATTGACCATGTATTAGGCACAAAAACCTCACAACCACAGAAAAGAAGAAATATTAAATGCATCCTCTTTGTATCATAATACAATAAATTTACATTCAATAAGGAACCAGAAACAGAAATTCTACTTAAAACAACTATAGACAATATAAAATACTTGGGAGTCTACCTACCAAGACAAACCCAGGAACTATATGAACACAATTACAAAACACTTTTCAAATGAATAAAGTCAAATCTGAATGATTAGAAAAATATTAATTTCTCATGAGTAGCCTGAGCCAATATGACAAAAATGATCATTTTACCTAAATTAATTTACTTATACAGTGTCATGCCAATACCAAGAAATTATTTTATAGAACTACATAAAATAATAACAAAAATTCATCTAGAAGAACAAAAAGTAAAAAATATAAAGGGAATTGATGAAAAAACATATCAAATAAAAGGTGAAATTGAGAGGTGGGAAAGAAATAGAATGAGAGGAGTCAGGGAGACACAGAATAAGGTTAATCATTTCATATAGAAGAGGCAAGGGATAACTGTTACAATGGAGGGGAAACACAGGAAGGCAAAAGAGAATGGGTCAACCTTACTCTCATTGAATTTGGCTTAGGAAAGGAATGATGTACACTCTAAATTGGGTATTGTGCCCTACAGGAGAGTAGGGGGTATGGGGATGAGAGGGGGGATAATGGAGGGGAGGGCAAGGTGGAGGGGGAGGGTTGTTAGAAACACACACTTCTGTAAAAGGACAGGGACAAAGTAGAGAATAGAACAAGGGGTGGGGTGCGGGATAGGAAGGAGGGAAATATAGTCAGTCTTTCACAATATGTCCATTGTGAAGATGTTCTGTGTGACTACACATGTACAGCCTGTATTGAATTGCTTGTCTTTCCAGTGGGGGTGGGTGACAAGGGAGGAAGAGAAAGAATCTAGAATTTAAAGTTTGATAATCAAATGTTAAATATGTATGTATATATGTTATTATTATTATCATTATTATTTACATGCAACTGGGAATTAAGATATACAGGCACTGGGGTAAGGAGATCCATCTCGCCCTACTGGAAAGTTAGTGGGGTGATGGTGGAGGACATAGGAGAGAGCAGATTGGGGGAGGGGGTATACAGTGGGATCACTGTTTTGGGGTGGTGGGTAGGGGAAAGATGGGGAGAAAATTTGTAATTTAAAATCTTATGGAAATGAATGATGTAAACTAATAATAAACAAAAGTTAATTTAAAAAGTCAAAATAAAAAAAAGAAAACACCACACACAAAAGAAAAAAAACATATGAAGGAAGGCAGTGTAGCTGTGCCTGAGGTCAAACTGTATTACAAAGTGGTAATCATCAAAACAATCTGGTATTGGCTAAGAGATAGAGATGTGGATCAGTGAAATAGATTGGGTGCACAATAGACAGTAGGTAATGACTGTAGTAATCTAGTATTTTATAACTATCAAAAATCTCAGCTTTTGGAACAAGAATTCACTATTTGATAAAAACTGCAGGGGAAAACTGGAAAGCAGTTTGGCAGAAACTAGGCATAGACTAACATCTTATACCATATACCAAGATAAGATCAAAATGGGTACATGATTTAGACATAAAGAATGATATATAAGCAAATTAGGAGAGCATGGAATAGTTTACCTATCCAGGTCTATGGTTAAGGGAAAAATTTATGACCAAATAAAAGAAAGGAGTCTCATGGGATGTAAAATAGATCATTTTGATTTTGTTATTATTCAGTCATATTTGACTCTTCATGATCCTATGGATCATAACATACCAGGCTCTTTTATCCTCCACTATCTCCTGAAGTCTGTCCAAGTTCATGTCATAGTTTCCATGATAGCATCTATTCATCTCATCCTCTGCTGTCTTCTTTTCCTTTTCCCTTTAGTCTTTCCCAACATCAAGGTCTTCTCCAATGAGTCCTATCTCCTCATTATGTGGCCAAAGTTTTTAAACTTCAGCCTCAGTATTTGAGACCTTCCAATAAATAGCTTGAATTTCTTTAACTGATGACTGATTTTTACCTCCTTGCTATTCAATTTTCAAGACTTTTTCAGCACCACAATTCAAACGCATTGATTCTGTAGCACTTAACTTTCCATATAGTTTAACTCTCACTGTAAAAGTCATGACTTTGACCATGTGGACCTTTGTCAGCAAGGTGATATCTCTGCTTTTTAGCATACTGTCCAGATTTGCCATAGCTTTCCTTCCAAGGAACAAGCATCTTTTAATGTCATGGCTACAGTTACTCTCTGCAGTGATCTTTGGTTTTGTATTTTGTTTTTTGGAAGGGGGAAGGCAGAGCAATTGGGGTTAAGTGACTTGCCCAAGGCCACACAGCTAGTGTCAAGTATCTGAGGTCATATTTTAACTCAGGTCCTCCTGACTCCAGGGACGGAGCTCTATTCACTGCGCCACCTAGCTGCCCCCTAAATAGTAGTTCTAAAGAATATAAATATTTCCAAGAACCAAATGCAACTTTTACAAAAGCATTCCTAATCTGTTTCACTGATGATAATTTCTATTTTTCTAACAATTCCAATTTTTTTTATTATTACAGCTAGATCCCTATCAAAAAATACTAAGGCTAATCATTCATTCAACAAACATTTATTTAGCACCTACTATTTACAAGTCTTTGTTCACAGTTCTATGGGAAATACAGAGATGAATAGGACAGTTCCTTCCCACAGAGAGTTTATAATCTAGTAGAAGGGTTAAAAGCAAGCACAGTGATCACTATAACACCAAATAAGGTACGTTTGTTTACTCCATAAATGAGGTATAAAGCATTATAGAGAGCATGAATCTCCAGAGTAGGTTCCTGTTCTATAGCATGGATATTAAGCTTCTTTAATTCTAGGTACTCCCTTGACAGATGGTCAGAGCACATTCGTTTTTGCCTTTATCATGCAGACCAGGGCTGAAGACAGGTCGGAGAGGATCGGAGGAAGAATTGGAGAAAGGGAAAGTATAGATGTGGGATTTGGCAGTCACATTGTAAAAGGAAATATCTCCAGCTTCATAGTCTAGGAAAATTCCTACACATCTGGGGGGCTCCCCTAAAGAAAGGGGGGTTGGTGGAATGGTGGAGGCAACATACTCATTCTTTTTGGTCATCATTACCAACCAATATCCATTTCCTGGTGAAAAGGCCATGCTCCCCTTCCTGTTCACAGAATTTTTGCAAACTCCCAAAGTCCACATAGTTTTGTCTCCCACGAATACCTGCCAATACCATTTTCCTGAGACAAAACTTGGAGATCCCAGAACGATGACAGAATCATCAAATCTTTGTGGGCCATTAGGCAACTTCTGACATTTCTTCCCAAGTCTCACACTTTTCAGATCATCAGATATTATAAGTTTGGGATGAGCTGTTTCTGGGTCCAGAGTTACATTAGCTACAATGAAAATTCAAATAACCAATGAGCAGTTGATGGTATCTCCACTCTCTACCCAATAAGTTTTAGGGAAAGGTAAAACTAGGGAAGGCAAAGTTAGCAGCTCCCCAGGATACAATAACGTATAAGGGAATATGTGGAACAATTTTATATAAATATATAACATATGTGATACAAACATACATATGTGTATATGTATATAAACGTATATGTATGTATATTAGAACATCCTTTTCTCCATGGTCTGCAGGTATTTATTTTGTGTTGTTACATATGTAGTAGTGTAGGCTCAGAGAATTTAGTGGACAGATTACTGTGTGTTAATACAGGGACAATATATGAAATTTTCAAACTTTGCCTAAGATATATATGTGTGTATATATACATATATACACATATATATACACATATACATATATATGTATGCACACACACACACACACACACATACACATATTCCTTTTCCAGCCTCTGGAACTGGTATCTGTTCTTTTGAGACCTCAGAGTAAAGAACAGGGGGACCCTGAGTTAGGTTTTCTGCTGCTCTGAAGATCTCCGATCTTAACTACTTACCTGTGTGTATTTGGACTTCTCTCAGCTGTAAAACTGAACAGATAAAAAAGATGAGAAAGAATCTGAGTGTATAAGCTAAGATCTAACTCTCTGTTCTGACCTCTACAATGAAACATGGAACTTGATGAATTTTAGGAACTTCCCCAGGATAGTGGGTTCTTAGGAATTTCATAAATCCCTACACCTGGTATATCATTTTCTCTTCCCCAGATTTAGCCTGACTCTTGATCTGGGCCTAGGGTGGGAACAAGCTAAGGGAGGGAAAGCTTTGTAAAAACAGAAAGAACATTATCAAGTCTTATCAAATGGCAAAAGTATTAGAGGAAAACTTACAGAACCTAACCAAAGAAATTGGAAGAAAGAGATTGATGGCTCAAGGTCAGGCTGATTCCTTAAAAATATGCCTGGTTTATTTAGGAAACTCCAAGTCTACATAGTAGTAGGAACATAACCAAAGGAGAACAAAGAGAGGCTCATACAAGTGAGCTTTTGGGGATTTCTACTAGGAAATAGTCCTTTCCCCCCTCAGTTTCTCTTTCTAAATAACTCGGAGAAATCAGCATTCTTGAAACAATATAAAACTATTCCCTCCCTCCTTGGGTAAGCAGACCCAGACACTCACTTTTGAATGTTTCCATTTCTGATTTCAGACTCTCTAGGAGAAAAAGGAAATGAAATGAGTTCTTATGACCCCTTGCAAGGGAGATTTCAGGTAGAAATTAATAGTATTGTTAAAAGACTAAAAGAAAAAAGGGACCAAGATAAAGACACTGAATTCTGCTGTCTGATCCGGGGATGAGATGGCTATGCTGTTTCCAATTTCTCTAAATACCAAACAGTTTTATATACAAACCTATGAACTGCCTCATGCTCTTCTGCACACACTCTGATTTCCAGAAGAGAATGTGAATTTTCTCTTTCAACTCAGGAGACACAGCACACTCCTTAGGTATAGTCACCCATTCTGCCCTACAGATACAACAGACAAGAAAAATTGGTGAATGTCACCATGAACGTGGTGGTTGGGAGAAAGCTCTCATCTCACTTCTTGAATTCCTACAGAAGTGGAAGCCAAGGAAACTTCCAATTGACTTCGAAGGGAAGCAGACCAGTGCTACTTCTCAGTCTGCCTAGTACATTAGGCAAATGCCACATTACCTTTTGGCCTCATTCTAATCTCTATTAGAGCTTCTTTGTAGATGGAATTCTCAGAGAAAGTCCCTTTGAAAGTCCTTAAGAAAATCCTACCCTTTCTTATCAGCCCCCAAGTCCTTGAATTCCATGCGACCTTCACAAATTCTGATCTTATAATCAAAAATTAACAAAGCAGCAGTTTGGAAGAGACCCCAGTACCCATACAGTCCAACCCCCTACCAAATCTCTTTGATAAAATGTCCAATAAGTGGTCATTCTCCTTTTGCTAGAAGATCTCCTGTGAGGGAAATGCACTCCAAACTTGGACAGGTTCTCGAAAAGCTTTTCCTTATGTTAAACTTAAATGTGCTTCTTTGTAACTTTTACCCATTGCTCCAACTTCTGCACTCTGGGGCCAAATAGATCAAGGCCAATCCATATACCACATGACAGCCCTACAAATGCCTTAAAATAGCTACCATTGCCCCCTACTCCCCCTCCAATCATCTCTCCAAGTTACACATGCCAAGTTCCTTCAGTGGAATCTCATGTGGTATGAACTTGATACTCTTGATTATCATGGCTGAATTACTGTGGACCCTCTCCAGGTTATCAATAGCTTTTTCCTGTCTTGTCAGCCCCAAGTTCCTAGAGATTGTTCCCTCAAAGCATCCTATCCATCTTCTAAGGGCCAATTCAAAAATCATCTACTCAAAAATCATCAAAAACTATCTGAAACTCTCAGAAGTCATCTTTCCTGGTCTAGCAATACTTGCTACTTTTCCTGTGGGCTTATCAGATTTTAATTTGCATATTCATTTTGTTGTTTAATTTTATATTTGTATATTTAATTTGTATATGTTTAACTTGTAACCTGTAAACATGTTTAATCTCCACTCTTAGATGATAAACTCCCTGAGGGCAGCAATTATGTCTTATTTATCCATCCATTTTTTCTGACTCCTAACATCATACTAACACATAGTCAACATTTTGTGAATGTTTGTGGAATGAACACCTGATGCACTAGGATTAGGGCAGGGCAGTTGTTGCATACACTGGTCTGGCCTTTCTGCCTCCATGGATTATGAAGGACATGGCTAGTTAAAGGGTATCTGTCCTTAAGAGCTACCCTGAGACCAAGAAAATGATTAGAAAGGGTACTGCTTCTGAGAATTGCAGAGGGAAACCTTTTATGGATAGATGTCATGGTCTTCTTTCCTGAGCCAGAGTCATCTCACTTTCTCTGGGAGGGAACTATTCAGATCAAACTGGAGGTTCAAGGAAATACCTACCCATTGGAAAGAAGGAAATGCAAGACATCCCCAAAGCAACTGGGATCCAGCATAGAAGGTTCTATGTTATTACCGAACCTGAGGAGTTGCATCATCTATGTATGCGTGTGTGTGTTTGTGCATACATGTGTGTGTTTTGTGAGTTGTGTGATTACCTCATCAGGGTGACTCTGATGTCCTAGGAGAGAAAAAGGGAAACAGTCTGTCATTCTTGCTCTGGAGCCGCTTCTTACTCTTAGTAAAGTTTTAATTTGACATGCTCAGCTACAGGCCAGGATTACTCAGTTCCCACACCTACCACCACTATCCTCTACTTCAGCAACTGCTCCTACGGGAGTGCTGCTGGCTCTAACCTAGTACTAAGGCCCTCTACCTTTGCCACTGCTTTGCTATCAAAGTTCCAGCAGGAGATACTTGGGTTAATTTTAAACCTAATCCTCCTCTTTGACTTTAACAACCCTTGAGGGAAACCCATTCAGGTCCTGATTCCTGATAGTTCATTTCAAATAGAATAGTGTGAGCCCCTTGTTTATTAGGTTATAGGAGCCATGCCCAAGGTTGCTGCCATTTCAGACAGCTTAAGACCATTGTACTACATGGTACAACTTCCCCAGAGGCAGAAAAGCATCTTGATATGTATCATTTTGTTTCAAATACAGGTCACACTTTCCATACTCCATTTTGTGTTTAACATTGCATGAGTTCTGTATTCACTATTACTTTACAATGTACATCTATATTTTTTTTCAAAGAGATTTAATTTTAAGGGGAAGGAGAGGATTAACCTATATTCAGACCAATATGTATGTGCATTAAAGCTAATGTTGAATAATAAACAAAGAAATCTGATATTAGCTGAAGAAAATTTGGTTCAGTGCAAACCAAAGTGCCCCCATGAATTGTCAATTTCACAGTTGTAACTCTACTGATTGATCCAGGAAAGTCAATCCATTGGGTCAAAGGGACCAAGAGAAAAGACATTTATGAGCTTTTGTTTACACTGAACATTTGACAAAGTATGCCTGACATTAATCTAACCTTGGACATTAACTGGAACATGTAGAAATTAGCAAAGATGATTTGATAGCCCTTAGTGAGTTTTCAAATGGTTCCTTCCCACTGATGGGTTCCTCCTCCCTCCTCCCTATCACCCCCCAAAAGAAGCTCAAAACAAAAGTTGGTTGGTTCCCTGAAATTTCTCTTGGATTGAATACAACACTTTCAATGGCCTTATGAGTGTAAATTGCTAATAAAATAGGAAGGAGGAGCTCATGTTGAATAACCAATTCTACTTGGGTTTTATGACTTACTTCCTTCCTTAAAGAGATCTGAATGTGTTGGGAAATGCCTGGAAAATTATCTGAGCTCCCAAAGATTCTTACAGACAACTGAACACACTCAAGGATTTTACCAGAACTCATCAAGTGGCACAGGTATACTAACCTTTTCTCCACATACATGCTAAAGGAGCACTGGAAATTACCTAAACTTCAGAAGAGGGCAGGAACACAGGGACACAGAATGAGCGTAGGATGCTGATACCCTGGCCTGAACGTAGAATAAATTAGAATGATGAGGACACTGGGCTCCCATTCTGACAGGGCCCTTCTCTATGCAAGGGGCCATTCATTTTCACCTGCAGGAGTTCCCATGCTGGCTGTTTCTGTTTTTTTTCCAGCTCTCTCATCAGCTCTTCAAGAAGGGAGATTTCCTGGGATGCTCTGGTAATGTACTCTGCCTTACTCCTGAAGATGGTTCTGGAAAGTTCTTCCAACCAGGCCAGGAAGAGTTGCTCTTTTTCTGCTAGAAACTGATGCAGCTGCATCAGTCGGGATATAATCTGCTCCTTCTGAGTTTCTGTCTTGCTCTAGGAACAACAGGATTAGGAAGGCAGGGGGTCAAGTGTGTTAGGAATAGCTCAGGGACATTAGCCACTTGAGGCTTTCAGTGTGAGGATGACCACTAGATCTATTTCCCCATCACTATGTTTTAGTGGGAGCCCATAAAGGTTAGATGTTGGGTTCTATGTGTTAAGAATCCCCATTCCTCAGGATGGGCCTGAGGGTAGTTCTATCTCTTCCCTTGGGGAAATTTTGGATATGGATGATATGGGAATTCATTTTACTTTACTACTCATATTTGTTATAAGGATTTTGGTGGGGGGGTTTTCCTTCTTAACTGGAAGTGGGTCTGAGAGGGTGAGAAAATAAATGCTTGTTAATTGAAAAATAAAACGAAAAAGCAAACAAAATGTATAGTGGTTACTGGAGCTGACTCATTTTCCATGTGAGCATTTACACCTCAGAAATCAATAAACACTATAAATCAGGGCTTGATTTACTATTTTATTTTGGTTGTGTAGACTTAAGAAAGTAATAGAGAAAATGTGAAAAATGCCAGTTAAACTTGTGTTATGTGTACATTTCTTTTTCAAAGATCTACTTGTTAAACATTTATTGGAACACCTTGTATGAATACATGCTATCCCCTATGGGGTAGAGGGAAGGGAGGAATCTAAGTTCTTCCATTGCCTTCCCTATATCTATAGGAAGTCTCTTGGGTAAAGCTAGGGCAGACCACATGGGTACAGTGACACTATGAATTTCCTAGCTGTTAAGGAGTAGAGCTCTCATGGCTCACTCCACCCTTCTGAATGATCTGCCCACTTGCTGATAATATCCAGTAATTCCTTCTACATTGAGACTTTCCCTATTGAGGTTTTTGTTTTGTTTTGGTTTTTTGCTTTTTGGAGGGGGGAGGGCAGAGCAGTTAGGATTAAGTGACTTGCCCAAGGTCACATGGCTAGTAAGTGTTAAGTGTCTAAGACTGGATTTGAACTCAGGTCCTCCTGACTCCAGGGACAGTGCTCTATTCACTGAGCCACCTAGCTGCTCCATTGAGGTTTTGATATATTGCAGATTGACATAAGAAATTGAATAGGAATTTGGGAGGGAGTTCTGCAAAAGCCACAGTTGACACTCCAAGGCCAACAGATGACAAGAGCCTATGACCAAACATTTAATCCAAATTTTACAATGAGGTACTGTAAACACTCCATAAAAGAAAAAGGAAAAAATCAGACTTCTTTTCTGGTACAGAAAGAGGGCCAAAAATGTTTTGAGGATTTTCCAGATTGTGGGGGCACTGCGCTTCCAAGCCCTGAGATATGTAAAAGGAAAAGCAATCACTTTTTTAGTAGTTTCCCCCACCCTTCTTGACCACCTATGAAAGCCGTCTAAATTTCTAAACTCTATGTCCCCGGGCATCAGGAAAGTCTCAGAAGGGCTCAAGCCCTTGTCCTGTTTTGATCTAGTAGTGAACTTCTCTTCCTGTAGTTTCCCCAATGAGGAGTGTCTGTAGAATGTCACTGTCCTTACCAGGAAGGCTGCCATTGTCTCATTTCCTTGTGACTTCTTCTCTTCAGCTATTTCTCTTACTTTCTTAAGATGCTCCAGATGGCTCTGAAGTTGTTCCTATTTTAAATTGTTTAAAACGTTAAGGATCAGAATAAAGGCCTGACTCTTTAGCTTGCTGTAATATAAGCCCTACTTAAATGAGCAGGGATGGGGACATACCTTCCATTTGTGAGGCCCTTAGCAAATCAATGCCAAAGCAATAATTTCATATAATGTATTAGTAGGGCAAAGATTAAGCAAAGATTAAAACTTGAGCCCACAGTGGCCCAGGACCCATCAGACCCAAGTGCCCTAGGACAAAATATAAGCCCTGATAGGAGAGTACAGTGAGTGAGAATGACCATGAGTGATAAAGAGAAGGGCAAAAGTTTTTATAGAAAGGAACAAGATAAAGGACTAGGAGCCAAAGAAAAGGACGGCAGGTTAGAAAGCGACCTTAAAGGTTATCTGGTTCAGACTCCTTATTTTTCACATAAGGAAACAGATCCAGAAAGGTTAAGTGATTTGCCCAGGGTCATGTTGGCATTAACTGGCAGGGCCAGGATCAGATTCCAGCTCCTCTTGCTTCAAATCTAGCTCTTTTCCCACCAGCTCATCCTGAGGGAGACAGGGGCTGGGAAGAAGAAGATTCAAGAATAATAAGGAATCCATTTTTTAAAAGTATATTTTAAGAAATAAGAAGTTGTATTAAAAAGTTGTATGAGGGGCGGCTAGGTGGTGCAGTGGCCCTGGAGTCAAGAGGACCTCAGTTCAAATATGGCCTCAGACACTTAACACTAGCCGTGTGACCTTGGACAAGTCACTTAACCCCAATTGCCCTGCCCTCCCTCCTCCAAAAAGCAAAAAGTTGTACGAACAGGTTAAAAAAAAGAACACTAGTACTTTAGTAACAATCAGGAAACACTGCTCCCTTTCATTCCTCTGCCTCCACGCTGGACTGCACTGACCTCAAATTCTTTCCTTAGAAATATCCAGGGAGGGGTTTTTGGATAACTTAAGAGCAATAGTCTAGAATTCATAACCAATACAGGTCACACTTCACAGAACTTCCTAATTTTTCTAGTATACAAGCCAAAACACTTCACTTCCCCACTGAAAAACTTTGAGTGTGTCTCAATTGCTTACGAAATTAAACTACAGACTTGTAGCTTGGTATTCAATGCCCTCTGGAATCTGACTCAAGGCTACTGTTTCAGCATTATCTAATACCACTCCCCTTTATCTCTCCGTGTTCCTACCAAAGCTAACTAGTTGTTTTCCAGTCTTGTTGGGCCTATTCCCACCTCCTTGCCTTTGAGCACTATCCCATATGCCTGGAATTGTTCTCCACCCCCACTTTATCTCCACCAATTAAAATTTTTTGCTTCCTTCAAAGTCCATCTTTAGTGCCAAGCTCCTGAATGAAGTCTTTCCTGATCTCCCAAAGTAGAAGCAATCTCTTCCCTCCTCCAATTTCTTATAGTAGGATTTTGCCCATCCACTTAACAAATTCTAATTTTTTATTGTGGTTATTTACATATTCGTATTAATTTTTATTAAACTGTGTAAGGACTGTGTCTTATTTCATTTGGGCATTGTGCATGGTAGGCATTTAATATATGTTGTATTGAAAGATTTGCTGAATTGACAATTCCCATGCTGCTTTACTAAGTACAGAGTACTTTCTTCCAACATCATTATAAGTTAGGAAGTCCAAGTATTATTATGGCCATTTGACAGACAAGAAAATTGAGGCTCAGAGAGATCAGGTGAATTGTCTGAATCACATGGCTAGTAAGTGGCAAAGCCAGGATTCAAACCTAGGTCTTCTGACCTAGTTTTTTTTTCTACCATACCATGCCACTTCTATAATCCTACTATTGGCACAATCATACTGTTTCCTCTAGATGAAATCCTTGAGAATATGATACAGACTTTCAAAGATTCTAGAGGGAATTCCTCAAAGGTCCCATATATCCAGGGCAGATCTACCCTAAATGGGAAAAGGACATTTTCTCAATTATCTGTGTTAAGGGGTAGTCTTAGGCAGCTACCTACAGGGTATGATTTAAGGGGCAGCTAGAAGGCTCTTACAGCAAACATTCTGCCCCTCCAACCTGTTCTGATACCCAATTAGCGTCACTGGTTGTTAGGACCTCCGTATAGATTAGTTCATCTCATTTTCCCCACAGCTTATTCATCATGTCTAAACTTCTATGTCTGTCTTTTAAGACCTTCTATAATTTATAATTGAGTCGCAGTCTGTTCTAATTTTAGCTGCTTTGGTTTTATTTGTGTAAAAATCTTTTAATTTTATGTAATCAAAATGTCCATTTTATTTTTTTGTGACCATTTCTTATTTGGTCATGAATTCTTCTTGTATCCATAGATCTCATGGGTTATTTCCTTTATGCTTCTCTACTTTATGATTTCTCCCTTCATGTCTAAGTCATGTATCCATTTGGAATTTATGCTGGCATCTGGGGTGAGATGTTGGTCTACACTTAGTTTCTGCCACACTGCTTTCCAGTTTTCCCAATAATTTTGGTGAATAGTGGGCTCCTGCCTCAATAGCTAGGATCTTTGAGTTTATCAAACTTAAGACTATTTCCTTTTATATATTATTATGCTACTGATCTTTTCTGATGATTGAGCTCCCTTTTTCTTAACCAGTATAAATGGATTTGATGAGTGCTGATTTGTAGAATACAGTTTAAGATCTGGCACTGTTAGGCCCCCTTCTTTCCCATTTTTTTTCATTATCTTTAGATTTTTTATCTTTGTTTCTCTAGCTGTTTCATTATTATTTTTTTCTATTGCTATAAAGTAATCCTTTGGTAGTTTGATTGGTATGGCATTGAATAAGTAAATTAATTAAATCAGTATTGTCATTTTTCTTATATTGGCTCAGCCTATCCATGAACAGTCCATATTTCTCCAATTATTTAGATCTGTCTTCGTTAGCATAAAGCATGTTATGTAGCTGCATTCATATAGCTGTCATAAGTTTGTCCAACCTGATTGCCCACTGCTTCTCAACATTTCAGAGGTCTCCTCACTGTCCTCAGCATAGGTCATTCTCATTCCCATCTCTGTGTCCTTGCTTGCTCTACTGTATCACAACACTGTCTACTAATGTAAATCCTAGCTCTATTTACCACCTCAAGTAAATCTACACACTTGACTTTTCTTTCCTCCCTTTTCGGGTCTATCACATTTGTAGTCTATATTTATACAATTTGGCATCTGATTACAGACTGTCCTGTGTTATTCTTTAATTGTTTTGTGTTTGTTACTTTTGTCTCTTGATTGAAACTGTGAACTCCATGAGGGAAAAGACTATATCCTATATTTCTCTTACATATCCCATTGTGCTGAGAATATAGTAGAAATTCCATAAATCTTTTCTAATTGATTTCTTAGAGACAGCCATCTAGCATTTTAATTAGGAATAGGGAAGTATCAGAGTTTGTAAGAGAGAATAAGTTTGGAGAATGTAGCACTTCTAGATATGTATGGGGGTGCCCAAACCATGTGATCTAGGTAGCTATGGGGAAGTTAGGAGAAGCAGAGTGTTGCAACAGAATAGCGGTAAAAATAAAGAGAGAGAAAATATGATGTAATCAGATGATCCTTGGGTTAAAAGCCAGGGGAGCTAGCATTTAGCACTGGTTCTACTACTCATTAGCTTAGTGACTATGGGCAAATCAGTTATCTTCTCTGGGCTTCATTTTCCTCAAATGTAGAGTGACAGGACTGTACTAAAAGGAATTCTTAGTTCTGTTCTAATGTTAATATTCTGTGTTCTAATGTTCTAAATTCTAAGCTTCCTTCTAACTGTAAGATTCTGTTTCCCATTTTTCCCATTGTAAATTCCCTTCTAGTTTAGAACTTTCTATGTTTTGTGATTCTAAAGGGAAAGTAATATGTTAATGTAATAGAATACTACTGTTGTATAAGAAATGATGAAAGGAGTGGTTTCAGAGAAACCTGGGAAGACTTATATGAAATGATACAGAGTAAAGTCAACAAAATCAGGAAAACAAGTTATATTATAACAACAATATTGTTAAAATAAATCATTTCGAAAGACTTAAGCATGTTGATCAATATGATAATCAGCAATGATCCCAGAAAACTAATACTGAAGAATACTATCTACCTCCCGATACAGAAATAATAGACTAATAACCAGAATAAAATAAGACACATTTTTTGGACATGGCCAGTATGGAACGTATATTTGTTACAAGAATTTTTTCAGGGTGGGAGAAATAAAAAATGAAATTTTATTTTTGAAAAGTCTTTGAAGAAACAATTAAAAAGTAATTGAAAACTAAGTAACTTATTCCTAAAGATTTGGTGAGTCAAAGCACAAATGATCAAGAATTTTTTCTCTTTCTTTTTTTCTACTGGAGGAAGGGAGATAGGAAGGAGAAAAAATAAAATAAATATTATTTTTTAATTTTTTAATTTTTAATTTTTAAAAATAAAATAAATATTTAAAAAAGGAATGTGGGAGAGCGCCAAAGACAAGCTTGACCTATTCCCCAAATTTGCTGAGAGTCAGTTTTATTCGGTCACTAAATGGACATTAGGTCCTTTTCCAAGGTGGTTGCAGAAAAGAAAGGATAAATATCCACCTCCCACACACACACACTCTCCCACGTATATCCATCCATCTACTGCGCATCTGAAACCCAGGTATAGTCGTATGGAAGGATATCCAGCCTCCTAGAGGCTCCTACCTTGTAGCTCTCAGCAGCCTCCTCTATAGAGAGTATTCGATGACCTTTGTGCTCCGGGGACATACTGCAGTTGAAACAAATGGTTTTTCCATGGTCTCTGCAGAACAGCAGTTGGAGCTGCTTTGGATGGTGCTCACAACTAGGTATGGAGCCAGAGCTTAGCACTGGTTTCTGGAAGTCAGCAGGTATATTTCCTAGGCTCTTGCTGTGTTGGAAATTCTTAGAAAACATGGCCTGGCATTTGAGACAGACATTATACCCAACACTGTGATGATATCTGATGTGATGTTTATAGGAATTTCTTGATGGTTCTTCTACCATGTTCTGACATATAGAACATGACTCCTGCATTCTCCTTAGGGACCCTGCTCTGACAGGGGCTCCTGTGAGCTTCATGCTGTTGAAGGCTTTGATGGGCGTCCTTCTCAGTGTCAGCTCATCTGAAAGAAGTAGACCCAGGGGCTATAGGGGCTGTTGTTTTCTCCTTAAGTTTTCTCCTAGCTCTAACATTCCATGGTGTGTTCATAGCATTGTGAGATTTGGAACTAGGAAGTACCCTTAGAGATCATTTATCTCAGAGGTCCCTAAACACTTTTGTGTTATTGACCCTTTTAGAAATTTGGTGAGGCCTATGGACCTCTTCTCAGAATAATAAGTTTTAAATAAAATAATTTAAATGAAATAATTCACAAAATTACAAAGGAGACCAACTATATTTAAATATAATAATAAAAATATTTTACCTCAAATTAACAACCTCTGATCTAGGCCAACTTCATTTTACAGATGAGGTACAAAATGAATAAAGTGACTTGTTCACAGTCAAATAGGTAGTAAAAGAGCCAGGATTTGAACCCAGGTTGTCTTTTTTTTTGGAGGGCAATTGGGGGTGTTAAGTGACTTGCTCAAGATCACATGGTTAGTAAGTGTTAAGTGTCTGAGGCTGGATTTGAATTCAAGTCCTCTTGACTCCAGGGCCAGTGCTCTATTCACTATGCCACCTAGCTGCCCCAAACTCAGGTTGTCTGACTTGAAATATAGCAACCCCCCCCTTTTTTCACTGTGTTCTAAAGTCTCTTCTAGCTCTGACACCTGTAGTCTATATTCTGAAATCCCTGTCAGCTCAAACTTTCTACTTGTTACACTCCAGCACCCTTTCTGGGTCTCACACTCCAAGTTCTTAAGGTCTTCTAACTCTGACATCTATTGTCTATGATTCTATAGGGGATGAGGCCAGATGAAAAGACAAGACATTTACAGTCTAGAAACATGAAAGCTGAGAAAAGAAATGAGGCAATAAGGCTTAGGTAAAATAGCTGAACAGTCATAACAACCACAAATGGGTGTTCACCTTGCAGCTAACTTGATGGTACAAGGTACTTATACAAGAAGTACAAGGTACTCCTCTCTAGGCCTGAGTTTATTAAATTTATTAAAACGAATGATTTGATTTAATCAGGAGTTCTTTTTTTTTCATGAATCCCTTTGGCAGTCTAGTAAACCCATGACCTATCCTCAAAATTGTCACCTACATTCATAATTAAAGGAAGTGCTAAATTTGTTAAAAGTTAGTAAAAATAAAGATGGACTTTTTCCCCCTAAGTTCACAAATCCTTTGAAATCTCTATAGGTTATGAATTCCTGAACTAAATGAGTCTACTCTCTCTCTCTCTCTCTCTCTCATAAAGTCTGTAAATCTTCTATCAGTCAAAGTTTATAACATCATGGACAGAGAGAGTTTGATGTCATGGGTATTTGAAAGCTAGCCTCTATGTCATGAAGACCTAGGTACAAATCACCCCTACTAGCTGTGTGACCTTTGGGAAATTATTTAAACTCTCAGTGATCAAGGCAACTCTGTAAGTTGCTAAACAGTCATTCTCTGCATTGGTAGAAGGAGCTTTCTAACTGGGAGTTTCCCTATAATAATAAAGTTATAAGTCTGGACAAAAAAATAAATCAAATCATGAAAGTTATGAATAAAGTAAACACAGACTTGCTGGCCAAATATACTCCAGAAGAAAGTGAGGAGCCTGTTACAGCTTAAAGAATAAATAAAAACAAGTTCCTACTCTACAAATCAGGAATCAGACTTCTGAAGTTCATTGCCCTAAATATCTGATACAGGCTGAACATATGGACAGATTTAAAATTTTGTATAATAAACATTTGTAAAATTTTGTATAACAAACCACAAAGGGCTGTTAAGGGAAGCTGGGATTTTGAAGGATACCCCTCAACCTTTGAAGAAGATACCCACATTCTCTCATAGTACATCCCAACGTGCTACTATCAGAGCTGAATGTTGGGCTAGTTGGGCCTAGGTCCTTAATTCACCAAGCCCTTTTTAATGTTCTACTGGACACCTGGGCATTTATGCAGCCAAAGAACAGAAGATTCATATAATGAGATGTTTCATATCTTTTCCAGTCATCCACCTTGCCATCTGACCTGCTACCTCTGCAGCTTCATTTCTCCCCACTTGCACCAGTACCCCAAACACAAGACTTCTAGAATCTATTTTACTAATACCTGAAAAAGTTATTCTACTCAGTTTTGGAACTCCTACCTTGGAACTAAGTCATCTTTTTTTTTTTTTTTAGCTGTGCAAATTTTTTTTTTTACTGGAGGCTCAGGTGACACATAACATTTCACCAAATGACTTCAGAGTTTGGGGTAGGGGAGGGAGAAGACCCCAAAAATAAACTGGGGTGGGGAGGAAGGGAGATTTGGCTCCAGTGAACAAAGGATGTACTCCCTTCCACCCTAGGGGGTGGGGGTGGG
>CM053599.1:108740536-108752064 GCA_028646575.1 Pseudocheirus occidentalis
ATAGGAGGCTATATATGTGCATGAATACATATCTGAGCATGTGTGTATATGTGTATATAGAGGGTATAGGATGAATTGAATGTGAAGGGATACTTTAAAAGGCAAAATTCTGAGATGGGAGAGGACTAGAATGAGAGGAGACAGGGATTTTATGAATTTTATGTAATCAAAATTATCTATTTTACCTTCTGTAATCTTCTCTGTCCTTCAAACTCTTTCCCTAACTATAGCTCTGCAAAGAAATTTCTTCTTTGTTTTCCTAATTTGTTTATAATCCGACCTTTTATATCTAAGTCATGTATCCATTTTGAGCTAATTTTGGTGTACAGTGTGAGATACTGGTCTAAGCCTAATTTCCAACAAATTTTTTTTTCAACAGTTTTTGTTATATAGTTTTTTGCCTCTAGTTGCTGAAGTTAGAGAGGGAGGTGGAAGGGGTTCTATCAAACATCAGGCTACTAGATTAATTCGCTTTTATATACTATGCATCTAAGCTTTCAACTGATAAACCTATTTATTAACCAGTCTCAAAGTATTTTAATGATTACTGCTTTGTAGTATAGATTAAGATCTGATTCTGCGTTTGGGCCTGTGGTCCATAGAGCGCCAGCATGGGGGTGGATATCCATCAAAACAAGGACCGGAAAGTCTGGCGCAAGGAGCCCAAAAGCCAGGACATCTACCTGCGGCTGCTGGTGAAGCTCTACTGGTTCCTGGCCCGCAGAACCAACTCCACTTTCAACAAGGTTGTCCTGAAAAGGCTGTTCATGAGCTGGACCAACAGGCCCCCCTGGTCCCTGTCTCGAATGATCAGGAAAATGAAGCTTCCTGGCCAGGAAAACAAGACTGCTGTGGTCGTTGGGACTGTGACCGATGATGTGACGATCCAGGATGTCCCCAAGCTGAAGGTATGTGCCCTTCGTGTGACTAGCAATGCCCGGAATTGCATCCTCAAGGCTGGTGGGAAGATCCTCACCTTTGACCAGCTGGCCATGAGCTCACCCAAGGGCCGGGGCACTGTCCTGCTGTCTGGTTCCCGGAAAGGCTGTGAGGTGTACAGACATTTTGGGAAGGCTCTGGGCACTCCCCACAGCCATACCAAACCACATGTCTGATCCAAGGGCCAAAAGTTCGAGCATGCCAGGGGCTGCTGTGCCAGCCGAGGCTACAAAAACTAACTCCCTTCCTCATTGTTATGTTAAAGAATTTTGGACGTTAAAAAAAATCTGATTCTGCTAAGCCCCTTTCCTTCCCACTTTTTGGATTAATTCCTTTGAGATGTTTTGACCTTTTGTTCCTCCAGATGAATTTTGTTACTCTATAAAGTAATACTTTGGTAATTTCACCAATATGGCATTGAATGAATAAATTAACTTGGGTAGTATTGCCATTTTTCTTATATTGGTATTGCCTACCCATGAACAACTAGTATTCCTTCAATTACTTAGGTCTGTCTTTATTTCTGTAAACAATGTTTTATAGTTCTATGCATATAGTTCCTGTGTGTGTCTTGGTAGGTAGACTCTCAAGTATTATATGCATTCTATAGTTACTTTAAATAGAATTTATCTTCTATCTTATTTTGCTGGGGTTTGTGATAATATATAGAAGTTTTGATAATTAATATGGGTTTATTTTTCTATCCTGCAACTTTGGAGAAGTTATTGTTTCAATTAATTTCTATTTGATTCTCTAGAATCCCCTTTAGGAAGACTTCTCTTCTACTCACTTCCTAACTTCCTTTCAGCTCTCCAAAACAAATAAGAATGGCTTATCACCAAAGTTTCTCCTCTTCTCCACACTTTAACAAAGACATCAGATATTCTCACATGTACTCACTTTCCTTTCACAGGAAGTAGATGAGGGCTGAACATATTAAAAACAGATATTTTGGGGAAATTCCTAAATTTCCTTTCTCATGGAATTTAAGTAATGACATCTGCTTTATTCATCAAGTAGTCACTAAAAGAACTTTCCCAAAGTCAGATGAAATATCCTTGTCACACATCCAACTTCCTCTTTCCTTCATTACAAATCTGAGGTTTTCTTTTCTTTTCAGGCAAAAGCCCCAAATTTTGAGTAGTACCTTTCCAAAACCTACTTTGTGTGAGGGACCTTCTAGTCAGATATAAGCAGTAGATTATTCAGAGAAGTGAATCTGAAAGGAAAGGAAGAAGATAGAGAGACCATATCTGAAAGAGGAAATTGGTTCACTGATTTTATGATGGCAGTATTTAATGAGCAAGGAGAGGAAGTCAATTGAGGAACTCTACAGGTGAGGCAGAGAGGAAATCAGAAAAGAGCAATAGTGGCAAAATGAGGCAGAAAGAAGGGGCCAAAAGGGAGACAAAGAGGTTGAGGAATGCTAGAGCAGCCATTACTCTACTGATCTGACAAGCATGGCTCATCTTAGCTACATCATTTTCAACTAACCCCAGAGTCTATGAAAAAAGGAGGCTTTGGGGAGTGGATGAAAAGACAAAGCAGAGATTGAATCTAGAAGATGGTGGAGAAGTATGGGAACAAAGGAATAAGAATTGGAACAAAAGGGATGCAGGAATGAAGGATTCCAGATGTGCCACTGTGGGAAAGATTCTGTGAGGGAAAAAGGGCTTTTCTTTGTCATAAGGTAAGTATAATTAGTGACAGAAATTTACATTTTGGGCCCCTCAAAAACAATCAATCCTTCTAGAATTCTAGGATACACTGATGCTCCATCCCACTTAGGATTTTGAATCTGATGGTACTACCAAGGGATAATCCATGAAAGTCCATGAGACACTAGGTATGTAACGCCATGGAATGAGTACTTAGCATAGAGAGAGATCTAGGTTCAAGTTCTGACTCAGACACTTACTGACTGATAGATGTGAGCAAGGCATATCATCTCTCTGAATATCATCTATCAGATGAGAATAATATTTGTCCTACTACCTAACTCCAAGATGAGAATACTTGGTAAACTATAAAGCACTATAAAAACTAGGACCATCATTTCACATAACACTATATATTGGGTAATTAGAAAGTTGAGTTTTTTTAAGTATACATTTACACTAGCTAGGATTAGTTTATAGATCAGCATTTGGTGCCTTAGAAAGAACAGGGTAATCCTGGAAAATGGATGCCTGATTTGGGTAAGAAAAAGACAGGAAACTGACCATAATTTCATCCAATTCATTATTTTATCTAAAATTAGACCTAGGTGAATGACCCTCAACAAATATGTTTGCTGGGATAGGTGAAACAGCAGTACTTTTGTTTTCATTTGTCTTCTGGGTTGCTCTCATAGCATCCTGGCTCCATATAGTAAATTAGAAGATATTTTTTAAAGCTCTTGATTATATTTTATTGTATACTATGTGCTGTCCTCAAGACTGGTGAAACCAGTAATATTCAGTTGTGTGCATTGTCAGAGGAGGTAGCCTGGTGTATTGGAAAGAATACAACATACAACATATAACACAACATACCAAGATAAGCTCCAAATGGACACATGATCTAAACATAAAATGTCATATCAGAAAGAAATTTGAGGCCAGGTGTGGTGTCAAACATCTACAATCCCTGCAACTGAGAAGGCTGAGGCTGGTGGAACAAGCTCATGTATCCTGAGTTTCAGCTAGCTAAGCACTAGGTGTAAGCACTAAAAACAACATAAATACAATGATGAGCACCAGGCTTCCTAAGGAGGAGACAAACTGCATGGGTCAGAAATGTAGTAGATCATAGCTCCCCTGACAGGAGCTATGGAATCAGGCCTATAACAGGATGCTCCATTTCCAGCATAGGTGGGATAGGAAGACCTAGTCATTTTTTTTAAAAATCGAGGAATATGGAAGAACTAGTCTTTCAGATCTACAAATAGGGGAAAACTTCACGACCAAACAAGGGATAAAAAGGATCATAAAAGATAAAACAGGCAATTTTGATTATATGAAATTTAAAAGGTTTTGTACAAACAAAACCATTGTAACTAAGATTACAAGAGAACCAGTTAACAGGGAAAAAAAGCAAATTTCTCAGATAAAAGTTCTCATTTCCCAGATATATAAAGGACTCATTCAAATTTATAAGACTAAGAGCCATTACCTAACTTATACATGATCAGAGGATATGAATAGGGAAGACATCCAAGCTATCCTTAGCCATATGAAAAAATCCTCTGAATCACTAATAATTAGAGAAAAGGAACTTAAAGCAATGTTGAGACTTCTGGGACCAAGACAGCAGAAAAGACAGAAAACTGCCCAATGTCTCTCATGTTCACCTCCAAACAACTATAAAATAGCACTGAAAAACAAATTATGAAATGGCAGAACCAGCAATGGGGTGAAATGGGGTGAAACAATCTTCTAGCACAAGAAATTTAGAAGGTCAGCAAGAAACATCTGTCTCACTTAGGGAAAAGGGGAGCACAGTCCAGGACAGGAGGCATTCAGTAAGCTAGCAGGCCCTGCCTCAGCAAGCCAACAGAAGGTCCAGAGGCCCAGCCATGCAGGCAAATGCCAGTATTAGTATCCCCCACGTGCCTCAGCAAGGCCCTGGTCAAATGGGCAGATACCAACACCAGGACCCCACCATGTGTCTCAGGGCAGCACCAGGCAAGCTACTAGATCCCTGAAGCCTCCAGCAGCACCAGTCATCTCCCACTGCTTCAGTGCAGCACCAGGCACAAGAGTCCCCTTTCCTTATATACACACAGCATTAGCTTCCTGTTTCAGCCCACCCCTTCCTGTTACATCAGCAACAGGAGACAGGAGTTCATACCTTCTGTTTCTTTCACAGAGGCTTAATTTGAACTAGGTGCTAAGTACCTCTTAGCTTAGAAATACAAAAGGAATGTCAAATCTCCTTACTGTTACAGAGCTGAAAAAAAAATGATTTCCAATACAAAGAAGCATAAAAAGGTAAAAAGGAAAGCAAAAACATAAGCAATTCAATAGAGCTAAACAGTTCCCTACATGGGAAGATGATACTTGTAATTCTTAAGACCTATATTACTAATAATGCAGTTAGAAGGAATACACATAAGGTAAATTTGAGGGAATGATATAAAAAATTAATTAAAAGATAAGAAAGAGGATTATATTGGGAGCAGAAGGAAAGGAGAGGTAGAATGGGGTAAATTAAAGAGGTGTGAAAGACTAGGAGAGTGGAGGGGAAAATGGGAGGATGGATGGTAGGCATCATTTGAACCTTACTCTCCTCAGAACTGGCTCAAAGAAGGAATAACTTACAATCAATTAAGTATAGAAATCTACCTTACCCTACAGAGAAGGAGGAGGAAACACACATGTACCAAGTGGTATAACATCCAGATTCTTAAAGGAGAAGTTAAGTGAGTTTCAAGATAAAATAGACAGCAAAACTATAGATTTTCTTATTGTCTCCTCTCAGAACTTGTTAAGTCCAACCAAAAAATAAACAAGAAAGAAACTAAAGCCATGAATAGAATTTTAGAAAAGTTAGATAAAACAGATTATTTGGAGAAAATTGAATGGGAATAGAAAAGAATATACTGTTTTCTCAGCTGTATATGTCACCTACACAAAAAGTGACCATGTATTAGGGCATAAAAACATCAAAATCAAATGTAGAAAGGCAGAAATATTAAATGCATCCTTTTTGGGTCATAATACAATAAAAATTACATTCAACAAAGGGCAGTGGAAAGGCAGATTAAAAATTAATGAGAAACTAAATAATCTAATTCTAAAGAATAAGTGGATCAAAGAACAAATCATAGAATCAATACTTTCCTTAAAGAGAATGACAACAATAAGACAGCATACCAAAATTTATGGGATGCAGCTAATGGAGTGCTTAGAGAAAACTTTATTTCTCAAATTCTTACATCAATAAAAAAGAAAGAGCAGTTCAATGAACTGGGCAGGTAACTAAAAGAACTAGAAAAAGAACAAATTAAAAAATCCCCAATTGAGCATTAAATTAGAAATCCTGAAAACTGCAGGTGAAATTAATAAACTGAAATTAAGAAAACTATTGAGCTAATAAATAAAACTAGGAGCTGGTTTTATGAAAAATCAATAAGATAGATAAACCAAAAAAGAAAGAAGAAAATAAAATATATCCAGTATCAAAAATAAAAAAGTTGAATTCACCACCAATGAAGAGGAAATTAAATCATTATTAAATATTTTACTGAATTATATGTCAGTAAATCTAACAATATAAGTGAAATGGATTAATATTTACAAAAATATAGATTTCCCAGATTAACAGATGAGGAAATAGAATACTTAAATAACCCTATCTTAGAAAAAGAAATTGAATAAGCCATAAATAAGCTCCTTAACAAAACATCTCCAGAACCAGATGGACTCACAAGTGTGGTTTACCAAACATTTAAAGAACAACTGTTTCTAAAACTATGTAAAATATTTGGGAAAAGTAGGCAAAAAAGGAGACCTACCAAATTCTTTTGACAAAACAAATATCATGCTGATACCTAAACCAAGAAGAGCAAAAACAAAAAGAAAACTATAGATCAACTTCCATAATGAATATTAAGACAAAATTTTAAATAAAACACTAGCAAGAAATTATAGCAATATATCACAAGGATCATACACCATAACCAGGTTGGATTTATACCAGGAATGCAGGGTTGGTTCAATATTAGGAAAACTAGCAATATAGTTGACCATATCAATAACAAAACCAACAGAAATCATATGATTGTCTCAACAGATGCTGAAAAACTTCTGAGAAAATACAGTACACATTCCTTTTAAAAACATTAGAGAGCATAGGAATAAAGGGAGCATTCCTTAAAATGGTAAGTAGTATCTTTATAAAACCATCAGCAAGCATTATGTGTAATGGGGATAAGGTAGACACTTTTCCAATAAGATGAGGGTACCCATCATCACCACTATTATTCAATACTATACTAGAAATGTTAATGTTAACAATAAAAGAAGAAAAAGAAATTGAAGGAATTATAATAGGTAAAACTGTCACTCTTTGCAAATGATATAATGGTATACTTAGAGAATCCTATATAATCAACTAAAAAACCCACTTATTATAAACAACAACTTTAGCAAAGTTGCAGGGATATAAAATAAACCTACATAAATCACCAGCACTTTGATTTATGACCAATAAACCCATTACTTAATATATACAAACCAACAACTAGTGTAGTACCTAAATATTTGAAGGAAAAATTAACTGAATTGGCAAGATAAAGAGTAAAATTACCATAATGAGAAATCTTAATGA
The DNA here is from genome assembly GCA_028646575.1 of Pseudocheirus occidentalis. NCBI lineage: Eukaryota > Metazoa > Chordata > Mammalia > Diprotodontia > Pseudocheiridae > Pseudocheirus > Pseudocheirus occidentalis. Next base: position 108,747,788 of record CM053599.1, read on the forward strand.
ACCACTTTTAGCACTTAGAAAAATCTAAACAAAAGATAAGGAAAGAACTATGAACAAGAAAGAATTTAAGGCCATGAATAGAACTTTAGGAAAATTAGTGATGATAGGTCTTTGGTGATCACTAAATGGAAATAAAAAAGAAATTGCATACTCTAAGCAATGTATGACACTTTTGCAAACTTTAATCATGTATTGAGACATAAAGTCCTCTCCAAAAGCTAGAAAAGCAAAAGTGCTACATACATAATTTACTGATTGCAATGCAACAGAAGCAATGTTCAATGAAGGAACCTTGAGGAAAGAACTGTGAAAAGTTATTGGAGGTGAAATGACATAATTCAAAAGAACTAGCTCAACAACAAATTATAAAAAAAAACAATAGAAAACTTCATCAAAAGAAATGACAATAGCTACATAACACATCAAAACTTTTGGTACAATGTAAAGCTTTTCTTAGGGGAAAATTATCTCTAAATACTTTCATCACCAAAAGAGAGAAAGAACAAATTTATGAATCGAGCATGGGAACCCTCAGAAATTCTGAAAATTAAAGATGGGATTAATAAAATTCAGGGCAAAAAGTTAATAAATGAATTGACAAATAAAACTAAGCTGTTTTTTAAAAAATAATAATGATAATAAAATAAATAGATATTTAATATGATTTATAAAAGGAAAGGAAACAAACTTGCTATCAATATTGAAAGAGAATTCAAAAATGGAAGAAACAAAGTAAATTATCATAAACTATTTTGTCCAATCACATTTTAAGAAAACAGGCATTTTAGAATAGATAACTATTTACAGAAATATAAACTATCCAGATTAACAAAAGTAGAAATAGACTATTTAAAGAATCCAGTGTCAGAAATTAAACAAGTCATAAATTAATCCCCAAAGAAAATCACTCCACTACCTAGCAAATTAACAAGTGCCATTCAAAGAACAATTCCAATACTACATAATTTGTAGTAATAAGAAAAGTAGATACCCTTTACATTTCCTTCTATGACACAAAAATAATCTTAATAGCTAAGCCAGGAAGAGACCAAGTAGCAAAGGAAAAGTACAAAACAACATATTAATGAATACCAACCCCAAAATTTTAAATCAAGTATTAGCAAATAGGGAACTACAAAATGTTAGAAAAATTATTTCAGATAAGATTATGCTTATACCAAGAATGTTGGATTGTTTCAACACATGGTAAGTATAATAGATCATGTTAAGAATATAAATAATAAAAACCATACAACTATATCTGGAGATGCTAAAAAGATTTTTGTCAAAACCCAATACTTGTTTCTAGTAAAAGCATAGGAATAAATGGACCTTTCCCTAATATTGGCAATAATATCTAATTCCAACAGCAAAAATTATATGTAATAGAAAAAAGTTAGAGGCTTTTCCAATAAGATTAGGCATAAAACAAGGATACTCATTATCACTGCTACTAATTAACATACTACTAAAGCTGTATCACTAAGACAAAAAAGAGAAATCCTGAGAATAAACATAAGCAAAGAGGAAAGAAAATTGTAAATTTTTTTGCAGGTGATTTGATGATTTGCTTAGAAAGCCCTGAAGAATCAACTAAAAATTAATTGAAACAATTAACACCTTCAGCAAAGTTGCAGGATATAAAGTTATCAACATAAATTATTGGAATCTTTCTATACTACCAACAAATTCTAGCAAGAAGAGCTAGAAAGAGGAATTCCATTCAAAATAGGTACAGATCATGGAAACGTGTAGTAGACCAACAATTCCAGAAAGCAACTTAGAACTATGCCCCAAAAGCTATTGAAATGTGTATGCCCTGGGGGGGTGGGGTAGGTGGTGCAGTGAATAGAGCATCAGCCCTGGAGTCAGGAGGACCTGAGTTCAAATCCAGCCATGTGATGTTGGGCAAATCACTTAACCCCAATTGCCCTGCCTTCCCCCTCAAAAAAAAAAAAGCAAAAAAATTAACATGTATGCCCTTTGATTGAGCAATACTGTTATTAGGTCTATACCTCTCAAAGAGATCTAAAAAAGAGGAAAAGGACCCATATGTACAAAAATATTTATAGTAGCTCTTTTTGTGATGGCAAAGAATTAGAAAGTGAAGGAATGCCCAGTAACTGAGGGATGACTAAATAAATTATGGCTTATATGGATATAATGGAATACAGTTGTACTATAAGAAATAGTGAAGGGGATGATCTCGGAAAAACCCAGGAGACTTGTATCAACTGATACAAAGTGAATTGAGCAGAACCAGGAGAATAATTAATACAATAACAGCAATTATATAAAGTTGATTTTTGTTCTTCAGTTAAAAAAATGACCAGTGACATCACAAGGTGATATGTTGACTTGTATGTGACTTGGAATTAAATGAGTCAGAGTTGAACAAAGTCATTTAGCCTCATTCTCTTTTCTGGAGTAACAGAAGTCCAGTGGCAAGACAAAAATTAAGATGACTGGTGATCATCTGGGATGCAGTGGATGATCTTGGTATCTTTGATATCTGACCAAAATTTAAGATTGCCATGCTGTCTGCTTTAGCTGACTTCATGGCCATTGAACAAACTGTTCTCATCTGGCCATTTTTCACATGCTTGGGGTAGACATCCCCCTAACTCACCAATAGGTTTGAGGCCTATCAATTATGCTCAGCCTGGTTTAGCCTGTCTACAAAGAAGATTCTACAGTGGTACGGCTACTGTGCTATTATAGCTGCTTGGAGTCACAGGTGAGAGTTAAGTGAACCAGGTGGACACCAAAAGTGGATAAGCAGAACTGAAAAGGGTTTGACAAGCCCTCATGCCAGAAGTGTTAGTCCTCTTGAACACCCCATATATCACTTTATAAAGATAAACTTTGAAAGACTTAGAAATTCTGATCAATACAATGATGAAACACCATTCCCAAAGACTCATAATAAAACAGGCCATCTACTTCCAGAGAGAGAGCTGATGGAATTCAGAGTGTGAATTGAAGCTTATTTTCTTCTCTTTCTTTTTATTGCCTCCTCCTCCTTCTTTTCCTCCTCCTCTTCCTCCTCCTTCTTCTTCTTGTTCTCCTCCTCTTTCTCATTTTTTGGACATAGCTAATGTGGGTATTTGTTTTGCATGAATACATATTTACAAAGAGTCTTGGTTTTCTTGCCTTCTTAATGGGAGAGGGGAAGATGAAGGTACCTATTGTATAGATGGCCTTTTCAAGGACTTTAGCCACATATGGTAGATGTAATAAGACAACAGTTATCAGAGATAGATGGATCAAATAAGTGTTTTTAGTGGATGAGAGGGAATTAGCATATAGTAGCGAAGAAGCCAATAGACAAGGAGAAACTGAAGATAAGCAGCAGAGTGGGGATGATAAAGGCGGCAATCTTTCAGGGTAGAGAGGAAGAAATGGAAATTTTCAGGTGAAAGATCTGTCTTTGGTAAGGAGTAAGATTACTTCTTGTAAGACAGGGGAAGAGGTTATAGTGGCAGAATGCATCTGGGAAATAAGAGATGAGGAAGAGGGGAGAAGAGAGAACTTGCTGGGAATAGCCTGTGTTTATAAAATATGAGGCAAGGTTCTCAGCTGAGAGGATGGGGTTTCGGGAAGTGGGAAGCCATGGGACGTTTGAGGAAGTTTCGATGAAAAGGTCTGAAAGATAAGGAATACATTTGGAGAATTGGAATTAAGAAGTCCTGTTGTCTCCCCAAGGCTATAGTGATCAAGGTATCATGTTTGGGGGCAAAAATCATAAAAATTTAACAGACCTAAAAAAAAGCCAAATAGAAAACTCAAAATCATCAAATATATTAGATAAATTCTAAGGTCCTGCCAGCTGACTCAATCTCCCAGCTATTTTAAGAGCCTTGCTTTAAAGGACATGCCTTTAGTCTGAGGTTAGGTAATTCAAAGCCAGGTCACAGCTGGGTACAACTGAGAGGGGGAGGAGGTGAGGCCTGAGAGGAGATAGGCTGGCAGCCTTACATACCTAAGAGAAGGTAGGAGGGAGTGTTGGACCGCCCAGTAGAGAAAAATCACGTCCATTTCACAATTGCATTTTAGTATGATCCTCCTGCTCTCCACCCTCTATTACAAAGCACTTCTTTAGGTGTAGGAAAGAGGAGATGGCGTAGTGGATTGCGCCATAGGCCTGGACACAAAAAGGCTCATCTTTCTGAGTTCAAATATGGCCTCAGACACATACTAGCTGTCACTTAATCCTGCAGGCCTCAGGTTCCTCATCTGTAAAATAAGCTGGAGAAGGAAATGAAATATCACTCCAG